>JAZKJV010004265.1:0-635630 GCA_037367405.1 Ottelia alismoides | reverse complement strand
GATTTTTCACATGAGGGATTGGGATGAGGGATTCGAGTTTGGATCTGATCTAATGATGCTCAAGGATGGGATAAAATCTTTGAAGGCTTCATGAAACCTAAGTGTCAGCATTATTAGCCGCTATGAGAACTTGGTTCTTATACTACTCTCTTGATATTGACCTAAGTGCCAGGGTGTGAATAAATAAAAAAATGTTGATCAGTGTGCGCCAACTCTTGGTAAAAGCAATAGAGCTAGCCACAAATTATACAAGTCAATGAAATTCAAAGAAAAGCTCTCATTCCACAAAGTCAAATATCAAAGAGCTTCCACCAGAGGCGAGCGCTCCCAAACTTTTCAAAGTGTCCACTTGGACCACCGCTATTAGGACCAGGAGCCGTGCTTGCACCAAAAAAAGAGCTCTGCATGGTAAATGCTACAAGTCTGGGTGTCGAAGGTACGATAGGTACTCAAAAGAGACACACCCCGTTGTATTCCCAGGAAAACAAGTGCAGACGGCTCCAACTTCTCTTGACGGACGCACTGATCAACACCAAAAAAATGTGTTGCGTAATAAGGCACTAGAGAGAATCCTTATTCCAATGAGAGGGAGAGAAGAAATGACACAATCCCATGCCCTCCATTACTGGCCATCCATCTTCATTTTCTAAGACTGACAACTAAAGAGACGGTGGACTGGATGCAAGATTTGATTTATTCCCTAGTGTTGAGGATTGGGTCCTTAGGAGAATTTCTTGGACCAAGACTTTGGGTGACGATTTGACTCTACTCTCGGAATCGTAGTCAACACTAAATTTCATATCCTTTAGATTATATGTACATCAGAGAGAGTCTGGAGAATTAGAGGAATGGGGTGCCTCTTGACTAAGGCTGGGTTGAACTCGAGAATTTTGGACCTCTAAGGATTGAGTCGACGAACAGATTGGATCCTGCACAAGGGGGTTAATCCATTTAATTCATTTTTCCTTGATGCTCGAGGACGAGCATAGTTTAAGTATAGGGGGGTGATGAAACTCGATTTCATCATCTTTATTTTCCATTATTAACCCCCTTGCTTAAATATTTGTCAATAAAACCCAGATAATGTCCTGTAATTATCAGAGTCCCTAATTAATTAAAAACCACAAAAAAAGGCAAAACACAAAATCTGTGGTATTTTAGCCTTAAAAATACACTCCAAAATATTTTGAGTCTTTGTTTGACCTCATCTCCAGTTTTGGTCAACATGAAACTTGTAGATCTCCTCAAGATCTACAACTTTCATGTTTTGAGTTTTCTCAAATGCTTCCATTATCACCCTCAAAAATTAATTTCTCTTTCGGAATAATCTGATTGGGCCACGTGGCCCGTTCTGGGTGAGCCACGTGGCCCGCTTCCCTTGCTTCAGCCGCCTGCACTTTTGGCCGTCGGATCACCTTCTGAACCAATGGCCCTGCCCACCCCACGTGCGCCATTACTATTAACCGTCAGATCTCCCTCAGGCCTTGATCACCGCCCTCCGTTAGCACCTCTCTCATAGGCCGACACATGGCTCATTAATGGTCGTTCGCTTTTGCCTGGGAGCGTTAATCTTAACCACTCATCCACCCTTGACCAGGGTTGTTGGATCTTCTCTTGATCCAACGGCTACGATATGTCCACGCCACTCTTCGATAACCACCATCCGATCGGCCTCCAGTTCTCATCTACGCCATCCGCAAACGCCTTGCTCTCATGCCGCCACGTGGAGCGCTCACACCCCTTGATCAAGTCGCCCAAGATCCTATCCTACCCGCTCCAAAGCGCCTCGCTCCTAACTGTTGGATCACCAGATCCAACGGCTACTAGATCATCTTCCACCTCCAGTCGCCCCTCTAACCCACGTTCACCACCTCGCGCACCCAGTCCGCCCTTCCTATTTTCGCCATCCTCTCCGACCACCTCGCCCCTCGCCAATTGCCCCACGACCTTCTCCAATCAACCACCATCCTCGTGAGTTATTCCTCACCCCACGAAAACCTCGCCAGTCGCCCCACACATCCCTCGAAACCCACGTCTTCACCAGCCAGGTTTCCACCCTTCACCTTTAAAAACGCCGCCTCCTCCTCCTGAAACCTTCGTCCACCAACCAAGGGGCTGAGGCCCAGCCTTCCGTCTCCTCCCTATGACAGGGGGAGGAGCTCGGATCGAGCGACGACGACCCAGAACCCCGATGAAGACCCACCGCCGATCACGGAGGTGCTGCGGAGGCTCAAAGCCTCGCCCGAGTTCGCTGGCTTGGCCGGCCAGTACGTGCGAAGACCCCGAGGCCCTCCGATGGCCTCAAGCCGAGGCCAATACCTCCATCTCCGGCCAGGTAAGGTTTCTGATCCCTTCTGGTATTTTTCTTTAAATTCCCTTAATTATCTAGGTCCCTACCATCGTCCTCGACCTCCAGTAATCGCCTCCCGAGCTTCAACGCCGACCTTCACCTTTAAAAATGCCGCCTCCTCCTCCTGAAACCTTCGTCCACCAACCACGGGGCTGAGGCCCAGCCCTCCGTCTCCTCCCTGTGACAGGGGGAGGAGCTTGGATTGAGCGACGATGACCTAGAACCCTGGTGAAGACCCACCGCCGATCACGGAGGTGCTGCAGAGGCTCAAAGCCCCGCCCGAGCTCGATGGCATGGCCGGCCAGTACGTGCGAAGACCCCGAGGCCCTCCGATGGCCTCGAGCCCAGGCCAATACCTCCATCTCCGGCCAGGTAAGGTTTCTGATCCCTTCTGGTATTTTTCTTTAAATTCCCTTAATTATCTAGGTCCCTACCATCGTACTCGACCTCCAGTAATCGCCTCCCGAGATTCAATGCACTCCCTTCACCTTCGCCAGCTACTCCGATCATCTCCCCCCTCCGTCGCGACCTCTTTCACCCCAGACTTTCTCCTCCGCCGGAGGTGGAGGAGGACACACTCAGGGCTCCACTTCTCCACCCCCTAAGCCCTTCCCTCCCCCCAACTTGCACGCACACACGCTGCTAAACCCTTTAGCAGGTCAACCATCTTCATTGGCCGGACCTCGGGCAGAGCCGTGTTCTAGAGCTCCGCCTCCGGCGATTAGGCATCGATGTAGTATTGCGGACACTTTGACAGCTTCTCCGACTTCAGTTCTTCATCGCCAGACCTTCAGCTTCCTTTCCCGAGCTTCACCGATCATTGCAAGGTGCGGAGGAGCTCCAGGCCTTCCGCCGGAGCTCCAATCGCGCCGCTTCCCGACGAGGAAGAAGGAAGAGCAGCTACCATTGGATCTCGCCCCACGACGGAGATCCAACGGTCTTGGAGCCACCACGTCGCCATCCCGGAGCGCGGAGGCTCGGTGGGACCGAACCTCGCCCGAGGCAACCTCGAGCCGCCACATGGCCCGAGACACCTGCAACGGCCACCCGAAGCTGCACCGAGCCTCGCCACCACCCGAGCCTGAGCTCACGTGCCTCATGCACGTGAGTTCTGGGCGTTTTGCATCGGTGCCCTTGCAAGTTCCGCATATTGCATCCAGGTCCAGTGTCACGTGCCTCACATGCACAACTGTGGGCATTGTGCACTTTGGCTCTCGCGGGTTTCAATATTTGCAAAAATACCCCTGTGCATGAGGGTAATTTACAAGGAAGGCCCCTCTCCTTATTTTTATTATATTTTAGTCCCTCCCAGGGACCTGTTTGCATTTATCTTTTCATGTTTTCTTTCAGTTATGCCCCTGTCTTCTTCATTGTATATCTTGAGCATCGCATTTCCGTTTCAGTTGATTTCAGTTCCATTTTGAAGCTCTTCTCATCGTCTTTCTTTTGGCATGCTTAGATTCTAGTTTTAACACTATGATTTGTAATGAACTATTTGATTAACTAAGTGTCCAGATCTCTATGTTTCTCATGCCTAATTGCTTTATAAATGAAAAGTGCTTCATTGTTTGATTCTGTTTGACTCGTATTTTTTATGGCCCAAGTAATTATCATTTAGGGCATATCTTCATTGTATGTCATCGCATTTATTTGCTTGATAAAAAAAATGCATGTTTCGATTTAATGATTTGTCTTGTCTTGTCCTTCATGCATACTTTGACCTATCTGATCCTTAACTCCACACTTAGTTAAATAGATGAAAATCTGGATAATGAGAGAGAGGCTCGTGTCCCTGAGTTCGACCTTGGTTTCTTGCCAAGTAAAAAAAATAGACGACCATCTCATTTTGATTGATAAATTTAAATCAGATGGTCTTTGATGAGCCCATCTCGGCCCGACTACGATGACGATTTCAGGTGTTAAAACAACACTATTAAAGGGCCGATTTTGCGACTCGTCAAGGGAGGATGTGGGGGTCGAGGGGGAGTGAGATGGTGGAGCAGGAGAGGAGGAGTGGGGTCTGGTCAGGGGAGTGGAGGAGGGAGGGGAGTAGGTGGAGGTCGAGCAGGAGGGGGAAGTGGGAGGGGAGGTGGAGGGAGATGAGGGAGGGGAGGTAGAGGAAGGTTAGGGAGCAGCAGATGAGGTCGATGAGGTGGAGGAAGAGCTTGGAAATGAGAGAGATGGCCGTGTGTGTGGATGAGGAAGAGCCCCATGATGCGCAGACGTACCTCATCTGAGAGCACCTCGATGGCATTCTTGTTCTCGTTAATGGGAGGGGAGGGAGGTCGACATGTTTCCACTGGAAGTACATTCATCACCATCACATGGTCTCTCCACCTGCGAGAATTAAAGGAATAAGGGGAGGAGGAGGAGGCAATGGAGGGAGTGGGGACTCTTGCTACGGGTAGTAACGGGAGAGGAGGGGAGCAGGGGTCGCCGTCCTCAAAGGTTGTACCCACCCCGATGGCTACGTTCTCACCTGCAAGATGCGGTGTTTAGGCATTGTCGCATCCGTCGATGTTGGAGTATGTGGAGGGTCAGTCAAAGAAGGATGAAGAGGTAGAGGTAATCAGTGGAGATGGTTTTATGTTGGGAAATGGAGGTGAGGAGGAAGAGGGGAAGAAGGGGAGAAGGGTAGTTATTGTAATTTTTCAAAATGAAAGGGTATTATATATAACAAACTAAAGGAATCCAGTTACTATTAGTAGTTTAATATATGAGAGTAAACCACAAGGTTCATGGGATAATGGTAAGCAAGTTTACAGGGTTGTAGGAGGAATTAGGTTGTTTCAAAGGTCGTAGAGATAATTGGAAAAGTTTATTGGGTCTACCATGTAAAAAATCCCTTGTCTTTTTTGAATTTTGTATTTTGATCATTTTTGTGTTTTTTGGGTGATGCTGATCTCCCATGGGTGGACTCTCGTGACTTCATCACACCAGATTGTGAAGAGACAATGTATATCTTAATTTTTTCATTGAGGTTCTCTATCCTCTTTTGCATTTGCTCCACTAATCAAGTTATGTAGTCAACAGTGAGGTTCAATGGAGTAAAAGCCAACAATGCAACACGGGTTGGGGGTGATGTGGGTAATGAGACTAAGGTGGGGGGATTGTAAAAGTGGGTACCCTAAATCCGGTTGCTGACACTATGAGTATGCAGTGTGCCCTAATAGGTATTGAAGGTCAAAGTGTGCAGGCTACTAGTGCAACCATTCTAGTGTAGGGTCCATCTCGATAGACAGGTTATTGGCAGATGTATGCAAAAAGAAAATCTAGGATATAATCCTAATGAAAAAATGAAGGTGCATCGACTGGAGTGGAATGAGAGAAATATGTGAACCCAAAAAAATGTTCCTCTAGTCAGCCATCTCGGCTCTCAAGAGGTAGGGATCATGGAGGTCATAATAATCAAGCAAGATATGAACAGAAAAAGGTGCAAATGCATAAAAGGACCAAACACACACAAAATAAACATAAATCAAAGCCCTCGATTCACCAACTCAACAATGTGAAGATCGTGAAGGTTTGGTTCTTTATCTTTTCTATATTAGAGTTAAGTGTATCGTTATTTATATGTTCATGAGTGTTGTCTCCTAGAGTGGTTACATTTAAGTTGGTGTATCACACCTACTAGAACACTGGAACACTTCGTCTAAGTTCAAAGGTAGGTTCTTTCATCAATGACAAGGCCCAAGAGCTGGCCCAAAGGCACAAATCTTTTCCTTACATGTATGTGCCTCACTCGGTCAGAAGTGTACCTGCGATAATGAGGGATTACTCTCCCCAAAAAATGTATATTTGTCGTTATGATTAGTTTTAGGGTCGGGTTTAGCTAGCAGTCCTAATTGTAATTGTTATCAATTTTTTATTCTTTTTAAAAAAGAAAATGTCCTATGAAACGTCTAATTCCTTTTATTTCTTAAAGTCCAAGAAACAAGTTATAAGGAAATCAAAAAAACTGATACGCAAAAATTAATGAATGCAAATACTAGAGATAGTGAGGCGTACCTAACTTAAGGCATCTACATGCAAGATAATTCGCACATATAATAAAATATATCCTATTGATGAATCCTCATTTTATCACCTTTATTCTTTGATTTAGTCCTTCAAACCCTAGTTAATGCATGAATATGGCATTAATTTGCAAAAATTAGAACTCTATTAGTTGTAAAAAAAACTATAGAAACCATTATATAAATATAACATTTATAGCTAAAATAAAAGAATAAAATAATAAAATAAAAAGAAATGAGATGCCATATGTGTTGAGTGACCCTGTCCCCCGAGACTCAGTCATCATCATGACAGTCTATGAGGAATAAAGCAGGGGGAGATATGGCAGCGAATTGTACAACAAATATAGTCGAAAAACCTACAAAAATAGCCCAATAAATTTCTTTTAGGACCTATTTTATTCTTTAATATTTATTCATCAAATCAATAAATTTTATACATGAAAGTTGTTTATAAAAATGAAAATGAAAATATGTAATTGATTTCATATAAAAATAATAATAGTGTACTTTTTATACTCAAAATAAAAAGCGAAAATACAAACTTCTCCTACCCATATCTTTTCAATAAAAATTCAGAATATTTCAAAATCAACTTTAATTGTATATAAATTTTAGCAACTGATTTAATGAAGGTGGTTTCATTTAATTTGGAGTTAAGGTGAGAAAGTTATATTTTGGACACCTGTTGTCCAATACAACTCAATAAAATATTCACTTTATTTATAATTTATTCTTTTTATAATTTATATTTTAAAATTTTAAAAATAGTATTTATAATATATGCACAAGTTGAGAGTAGAATAAGATCATAAAGAAGATATAAATAAAAAATAAGTATACAAAATACGTACATAAAATACCCATACTTATATCTATATATTATATACCTATATTTATTTAACTTTGCAAATAATATCAAAAAGTACAATAAAAATATTTTTATGTATATTCAAATAATTTATAAATATATAAAATATGTGTATAAACTAATAAAATATAAAGCATAAAAAAACTAAATTACATAAATTATAACTGACTATACTTATATTTGTACTTGTAAAAAGTAATACCTCACAAATACCTTAAAAAATAAATAAAAATAGGTAATATATAATACATAAATTAGGAATATTATTTATGTTTAAATAAATTATAATTAAATGATATACTATTTCAAGGCATTTTTCTTGGAATTTCCTGGTTGGTCCACATGGACCAACCAGGTGTAGGTATTTGTTGACCTACGATCAACTGTACACTACCTCCGTGGACTACTGTCAGAACTCCACCAACAACTGACTTCGCCTAATTTCCAATGCCCCCATCTTCACCCTCTGACATCGAGCCTCCCACCATCATGCAACCCATTCGTCCTTATCTCTTGCCCATAATCAAATCCCCACCAAACACTGCCTCTGATCATGCAATCCTCCCTAGAAACATGCCAAAATCTCGTCTATAAACAAATACCCAACTCCATATTCTGCTTTTTGATTAATCTTCGTCGCTTCTTAAGCCCTCAAACCACCACCATCATCCGCTTCTTGGTGATAGGAAATGGAGATGAGGCTTTGTGCAAGGACGAGGCGTGAAGAGAAGGTCCAAGCCACCTAAGGCAGAGCTCCAATGAAAGGTTCTGCTTCTCGCCCACCTGTCGATCGGTGCCCCCTTTCCTTCCATTTCTAGGTAATCTTTTAGTGTAAATTTTGATTATAGTCTTAGTGTGTCATTTAATATAGTAGAATAGGATTAACTAGAAAAATTCTCGTTGGCCTGGAACTCAAGATCCAGGCCTGATTCGTCATGATTTAACATATGCTCCGACCCAATTTCACCCCCTTATCGTACCCATATATCTTCTATGCATTCGGCCCACAAAACCCCCTTGATTCTACACGAGTCAAGGCATTTCGAGCTCCTTCTCCTCCACTTCACCTGAGCTCAACTGCACTCAGCATCTACGAGGTGCCACACCTCATTTTTCGGCCCAAGAGGTGGCTCCCGAGCCACCTGATATTCTGTTGCAGGAGACCTGTGCCACGGAGCACCTGGAGTCATGAATCGAGGATCAAATGACGCTCCATGTTGCCAGGAACTGCAATGATTCTAGATCGAGGAGACTTGGAGCCTAGTGGAGAATCCATGCAGATGTGGAAGGATGTTGGGAAAATGTATCATCCGTCAGCATGAGGGTTCGTGATCGGATTCACATGGATTTGGTGATTAAAACAATCATGCCAATTGTTCTTAAGCGTTCTTCATGAGCACCCATGTGCCATTGGATCATGCAAGAATGTCATGTCATTTCTCTACCCTAGGTTAGAACTAAATGTTGCCCCTCCTGTGCTGCCTGATCTGCCTTGTGTCAAGCGAAGAACGACGCGATCTGAAGTGTTAAGTAGGTAAACTTCAAAGAACCCTCTACACTTTTTGTATTGCAATCAGTCTCGTAAATATTTGTTGTTGTTTAAATAATATTGGAAAATTAACATTCAACCCCATGAACTATTTCATATTGTACTTTATTCCTCTCCTAGGTCATCTCACATAATGGACCATGTGCTTGGGCAAATTTCACGCAAACCCTGGATGGTTATTTTAATTATCGTTTAATATATTAAATGCAGATTTTAGTTATAAACTTTTGGTTTATTTGCAATGATAACCTTGCATTTATTTTTAATTACAAAACGGCCCCTACCAGTTAATTAACTATTATGTAAGTTTTCTATTTATTAAATATAGCATCAGTGTTCTGAAAATTCTCAAAAAATAGGGTAATGTTCCCATTTTTAGAATAACATTTTAGGACGTTTTCCTATTTTATTAAAATCAAAAAATCACACAAATAATCCCTATTTACATTATTAAATACCAAAAGTATAAAAACTTTTTGGAAAATTCCCAAAAAACTTTATTCAGCATATTATTGTATTTTCTACCCTTAGACCAAAAATATCTAAAAATAGAAAATAAAAAGATAAAAAATTAAAAAGCTCCAAAATTCAATAATAAAAAGTAAAAAAACCTCCCCTTAACATCCCCAAAACTTATTTATTTTTATCTCTGAATTTTCTTTATATTAGTATCTATCTATTAAAATTGATTTGAATAAATTTTGACACATTTACTATTTTTATATTCAAATCAATGAGGCATATCTATTTAATCCCTGCTTTGGGATATTTTTTATTTTAAAAATACATAAAAATAAATAATTTTTTCCAAAAAATACAAAAATAGTGAGAAATTATAAGAAAAAAACATTTTTTTGATATTTTTTGACTATTTTTACTTATAATTATAAGTCTATCTCTTAGTGTATTTCATCTCTATATATAGAAATATATAAGTTGTGACATTATTTATTATTCTAATTATTTTATAACTAGTTAAAAATAATATGTTTATTTATATTATAAAAAACAAATTAAATTAAATTTTACAAATTTTATAAACGCACATTCTTTGACTAATTGTGTGCATTCATATATAAATTTATAATATATTATTTGTTGATTATTTATTTATAAATAATATAGAGTGCTACATCCTCATGCTTCCTATGTTTGATGCCTACTCTTCTTGTCACTATATTCATTTATTTGCAAGGTTTATAATAAATTTTGATTCACAGATGTTGCTTCATTGATTGATATATATCATGTGGGTTGATTGTTGTCTTGATCACTTGGTCCATTAGAGGGGTCATCCCACTGATTTCGCTCCCACCTTGTGTGGAGCGTACGAATCTCTCCTTCGAACCGAGTGGTTAAACAAACGACGCCATTGTCGTGGAGCAAAGAATTGTAGCACATTATCTTTGTATACACAGTTGCATATTATTCTTTCTTTACTCTCCGCTTAATTTATTTTAATACATATTTAATTGTTCTAATGCTTGTTTCTTGATTGATCTTTCTTGTGAGTGACTGCTTGATGAGGAATATCTCTTAGGAGGTCGACGCACCCGAGGAGAGTGGACGTTGGTGTTCGCTTGAGTGGCAACCAAGAGAGAGATTGAGGGGGAAGCAATGAGAGGAGAAGAGCAGTCAGGCTTAGCATTTATTTTAAAGTTTTGTGAGAGAGTGTCTCATTTTATTTTTTAATAATTTGCAATAAATTGTACACTACCACACTTAGTGAGGTCTAGTGCCAGGGTGTCTGCTCATCTAGAGGACTCGCTGCTGTTTTCGTGTTTTATCGCCTTTCTTTTACTTTGTTTCATGCGATTTGAGCTTTTCACCTTTGGTTCTATTTGTTTTCTATGAGTGAGCCTTTAGACATTAGCTTGCTTGAATCTGTTGCTAGGTTGAAAGACCTAACTATATTTCATGCTATAGTGAAACACACTTAGATTAGTGAAATAATTAATTACAAATTAGTCAAATTTTGAAGTCGTGAGGGACCCCACAAATCACTTGCAAGACCCAATGTGGCGGGCACCGAGAGGTCTCCAAGACAAGACATTTATGATTCATTTTTTAGTAGTTAGCATTTGGTTCTTCCTGATAATAGAAACTACTATTTATGATGTTTTCTCGCTTTTCCATATCGCCATATAGTGTAAATATTTCAATTCTACCTTGCATCCCATATGGTGAGAGTTGGGAAGAACTATAAGTAATTCTATCTTTGCATGCAAAAATAGTCACTAAGGCGAGTTTTTCATCTTAGTCACGACTTGCATGGCTTTTCCACTTTATCCCCATATGTAAATCACTTAGGGTATAAAGGAAAAATACAAAAAAACCTTAGTCAGTTTGCTCTGAAAAATACTCAACAAATTTAAAATGCCAAAACATAGAAAAGGTACTATTAAACTAGATCTTAATTAAAATCCCTATTGAACCATTCATTGACTGGGATTCATAAAGCCCACATTGTTTTCAAGTACATACTAGGTAGAGTGAGATGGGACTTGCAAAGAATTAAAGACCAAATCCCAATCTGTGGTTCCTTGATTATCATGTAGGTTGGCAAAGTATTGGCACTTATTTCATACGTGACCGAGTACAGTCTCGTCGAGCATGATGTTCCTGCCTTGTGTGGGGAATCTAATTTGATCTGAAATTAACTTTGGCCATACCCTCACGGGTGTGTCTGTCTCATCTGTTTGTATCCAAGTAGGTCCTTGAACGTTCATGAGTGATTATTTTACGAGCAAGGTCTGAAGTATTGGTTTCACCTATCAGCTTCCCTTATTTATTTCTTTGGCTGAGTAGTCGTCCATGCACGAGATCAAGGACCTTTCAGTGTGCATATTACATGTTACAAGTGAGGTGGAAGAAGTATGGGACACTCTTATAGGGTTACTGTACTTAAGGACATGTTATAAGATTTCCTGAAATCAACAATAAAATTGAAAATATAAAAATAGTCAAAATCTTACGGCTTCAGATGTGTTGAGTGGGTGAATCCATCTTTCTCTTGTATTTGTTAGAAGAATTAGATTAAGGATCAAAACTCAGTCCCGCACATTTTGTGCCTTTTTCACTTTTTGACATTTGATTACTCATTTGATCTCTGCTCGCTTTGAGCTTTCTAATATTCCACACTCCCTTTATTCCCTCTTCTGGTCACCACATCATTCTTTTATTTTGAATCTCCTCTTGACTTTGTGATGGAGACACATGGATGGATTACTGATGAATCTCTGATTCTCCATTTTTATTCTTTTTTTAGCTATTTATCTTGGAAAATCATCATGTAAATAGGTGTAAATACAATAAGTTAGCATTCTGCATACATGTGTTAAGATTGCATAATTAGCATGTATTTGTGCAAAAATTAAAGAATAAAGGAAAAGAAAAAAGGAGGTATTTAGAATAAATACAGAGTGACCCAAACCCCAAGAGAAGGTCAAGCTTTAACCTGATCGTCAGAAAAAATAAGGAGAGAGAGATAGGGCCTACTCTATATTGTACATATTGCTTCTATATGTAAATAACTATTCCAGATAAAAATAATAAAATATTCTTTTTACCTCCTTGTAGATAGTCCTAAAAGTAAAATAGAAATAAAATGAAATTAGAAAAATAAATAAAAATAAAAATAATATCCTCTTTACTTGTACCATATACATGTATATAGATGGAATCCCCTATTTATTTCAAAAGTGTACATAACTCAATAAAATAAAATAAAATAAAAATTATTTTTTATTTTTTACTCCAAAAATTAGGTTATAAATAAACAAAACATTAAATTGGGGTATATTTGGGTAAAAAAATAAAATAAAAATACTTGTATATAATACATAGGTATATTATACATGTATATAATACTATATACTATATATAGTCTAATTTATTTTTTTATAAAAATAATTAAAAATAACATAAAAAATCCTTGAAAATTAACAAACATCACTTATTTTGATAACTTTTTGATTTAAAATCATTTATTTATTTTTATTGAATTTGTAAATATTATGTAAATCCTTATTTTTTGATTGGTCCAGGACTCGGGTTGGGTCGAAAACCTATTGTCGGAGTCTCTTCTCCGATTTTTCCCACCTGAATCTCAGCTCCTCTCACCTCGATTCTTGGAGACATTATTCTTCGGACCTCCGTAATCCTCGCAGATTTCTTGGGTGATCCGAATCGCTCTCGGGTCTCGTGCTTTTCGTTGAACGTTCTAGACCTTAAAGTCACTTACATAGCATCTCATCTGCCTCCACAGAGCCCTAGCTCATTCCTTTCCACTTCTTTCAGACCTAGAGACCTCAGGAGGAGTGACAGCTACCGGAGGAACACCTCGAATTGGAGTTTGGTGGTCAGGAGACGTACCTCAGATACGTGGCCGGCGAACGCCACCGTGTTCAGCCTCCCCATCTTCCGCAACGTGGTTGAAAAACAGAAAAGCGAGAGTCGCTAAGTAATGGTCTGGCAAATCGGACTCACTGTCGCTGAGGCGACTACTCAGGCCTTCACGTTGATCAACAAGTAACCCACACAATCAATCAAGCAATCAAGAGCAAGGGTTAAAATTTATTATACCCTACTAAGAATGTATATTGGCAAGCAAGTATGGGTCGAACACATGAAGCAAGGTTGTAAAGTAGACTAAATAATAGTTGAATGCCTTATGCCTTGTAAGCTACTTAGCCAATGGGGATTTTTTTGTGGGTATTTGATTTTATATTTTTTATTTTATTTTGATTTTTTATTTATATTTTGATTTTTAATTTCTGATTATTTATTTTCTATTTATATTTTGTATATTTTTTTATTTTCTTTTTCCTTTAACGAAGACATAATATATATAAGGAATATATATACATATATATACACTAGAGATAAAAGAGAGATGAAATTAGGGAAAAATACTCAAAATACAAGAAATAAATTTTTTTGTGCTTTTTATATTTTTCCAATGTTTTTTTGTGATTTTTCTTGAGTTTTCCTATTTTTTTGGTATTTTTAAAGTCAAAAATACTTAAAACAGTGAATAAAGGTTGCTGGCTGAAATTAAAATGAGGATAAAAAATATAAATCAGAGTCCAAAATTCCTCAATTTAATTTTAAATCAAAGATAATAAAACAGAGAAAATTCAGAGACAAAAATCACATTTTTAGGATTTTTGTGGAATTTTTAATATTTTTTGAAGGTTTTTTGGGGTTTTATAATTTTTATCAGTTTGTTTTGTATTTTTTAGTGATGCTTGGTATGGAGATAAACAAAAGCATACAAAAAATATATTTTTTGGAAATTTTTAAAAATGTTTTCTAATTTTTTTGTATTTTCTAATGCAAACAGTACTGAAAATGCGTGTTTTTGAACTTTTATAATTATGAAACTGCAATAAAAATGTGAAACAAAAATTTGGCGTGTAAGTACAATGCAAAGGAGGCTATTCTATTTTTTTGGAACTTTTTAGAAGCTTATAGATGCGTGAAATAAATACTAGCAACATCAAGAAAATACATATTAGCAAGGGTATTTTTGTAAACACGGAAAAACTCAGGGGCCTGCATGCAATTTTCGCACAAAATATATAACGTACTAAAAATGTTCCAGTACTAGTGGTAAATACATAAAGTACAAGGTCCTTCCCTGCAAAAATGCCACACCCATGTGTACTGAACACGTGACTGGTTGGGACCAAAGTGAAATTAACAAAAATCTTAGGGGTCCAATCGCAATTTCTCCATAAATAATACACTGAAATAAAATCTTTCGGGACTAGAATGAAATAGCTAAAACCACGAGGGGTCCCCTGCAAAAATGCCCACACCTCACGCGCACATGCACGTGAGGTGACGTGGACAGGGACCTAACTATAAATAGAGGAAGTTGAGGGGCTAGTTCCTAAATATTACAAAAACTATTGAACTGCAGATGAGAGTTTTAGACTTATTTAGGAAATACAAAAATGTAAGAGGATTGGAATGCAAAATTACCCCGCCTAAGTGCATCCAACGGCCGGCGGCATTTCACTTGACACGTGGCGAGCTCTAGACACATGATACCCCTTCGCGATCGGACGTCTGCGATTAGATGGTGGCACGGTGATCGACAGTGCAGACGAAACAGATCGGACTACGGCTGGAAGACTTGGGCATTAGTTCTTGATCCAACGGACGGGAGGACCCTTCGATGAACAGGGACGAACTCGCGAGGTGCGAGGTTCCCCGACGTCGATCGACCTCCTCCGTTGCTCGATGAAGTTCCAGGAGGGCCCTGGGGGTCTCTACAGGTGTCCTGAAGATGCTGGATGTCACAGGAGGCCATGAGGTGGCCGGATGTGCTCGCACAGAGGTGGCAGAGCTGAGGGGCTGAAGTACATACGGCGAGCGTCAAAATCTACCTCCAACTGATGCAGGCTCGTTGGTCCTGCAGGAATATAACTGTTCGCTCATTCAAGGGTTCCAAATATAACAATGTAACAAAAGAACCAATTCTCAAAGATATAACAATTCCCATTATCAATTTCTTGGGCCCAAAGGGCCTCAAATCACGAATTGTGATTCATCTTACCATTTCATAAGTCATAATCAGATATTGGTAAAGAAATATTGACTACTTGACAATTTGAAAAAAACTTTCCAAGTACTTCAATATTGTTTAATGGACGAAAATAGGAAGATTGATAATCCCGATCCACTCAATAACATCATTTTTCATCCATTGGATTTGAATTGGCACTTTTGACATCATGATTATTGTGAGGAATCATCCCCAATAATTCTTCTTGGACAGTTTATTTGTTCAAATGTATGTTTATTCAAATACGGACCACACATCAAATCTGGTCAAGTTCTAATTGTTCATGCGGACTATTTAGTAATAAGATCCGCTAAACCTGATTTGGTCACCCCAGGAACAACTGTTCATGGTCATTATGGGGAAATCCTTGACGAAGGAGAGACATTAGTTACTATATATATGACAAATCGAGATCTGGTGACATAACGCAGGGTCTTCCAAAAGTGGAACAAGTCTGAGAAGTGCGTTCGATTGATTCAATATCAATGAATCTCGAAAAGAGGGTTCAGGGTTGGTGCTTTGACATAGATCTAGTATGAATACGAAAGTCATTCACTACCTTTGTCTTTCCTGCGGCTGAGAATGACGGGAATACTAGGAGTAGCCTTTTCGCGTGCTAGCGGAACTGAGCTTATCGGGAGAGAGGACCATCGGTCGGGCAGCTAAGCGTCAGGTTGATATCAGTCATCTCTTCCACCTCGTCTAGGTCACCAGTCTACTGACTCTCCTAAATTGGCCCCAGATTCTCTTAAATGCTTCAATAGTCTTCAGTGGCAAGACTGACTATCAAGAGACCTATGATCTGCCTCCTCTCTTCATCTGCGTAATGAAAAAATAATGCATTTAGTCCTTTCTAAGACTGTGAGCTTCAATCTGGCAACGACTCCAGCGAGGGGATACGCCTCAATTCGACACCTCCAGGCCTTCCCAAGGGGCGCCCTCGATTCTTGCTATCACCAGGAAAGGAGCACGAGGCTTAGGATCTGGGTTTGAGGTGGAAGAGTGATCAAAACTCAAAGGAATGACGGGGGAGTGTATTTGAATGTTTGACGAAATGGTGAGGAGGCTCCATTGGATGTGGCAAATCTTTACGAATCGATGACGCCTGGCCCAATAAAATCAAGGGCGTGATTCCTCAATAAGTGGTGAACAAAAGTCAAGAAGGAATCGAAGCCAAATGATGAAAGGTGTGGCCTACAAAAATCATCAAAACAGACGAAAACCAATGTCTGACAGGGTCCAGACCTCTGTCAGAGAGTTGACTGATGTCAACCAACGGAGTCTTCTGGTTGGTCCACGTGGACCAACCAGAAAATTCATTGGAAAAATGGATTGTTAATTCGATTTAAAATAATAAATTGTTTTATTAATTTTTGTTTATTGAATAAAAAATGTTTATTAATTATTTTATGGTGATTTTTATTTATTTTTTAGAGGTATAAAAATACAAGTTACCCTTGATGCCCTTTATAGGTATCTTTATCTATATATATTTTTTTAATATTTTATTTTTATTTTGTACATTTAATTTTATTTATTTTGTTTATTATTTTATATATTTATAGAATATTTTAATACGCTTAAATATATTTTTATTTTATTTTTCTGAAATGATTTGTACACTTAATAAAATAGGAGTATTAAATACACAGGTGTACTTATAGGTATTATACCTAGATACTATATACAGGTATTTTATTTTTGTCTTTTCTTTTGGTTTTTATTCTGATTTTAATGTAAAAATATATTGTAAATAATATTTACAAAATTGTAAAAAATATAAAATTATAAAAATAATGAATAATCTATAAAATGAATATTTTAATCTGTACAAGTATACAATAGGGGTTCAAAACTCATCCTTCAAACCATAGCTCCGCCAAATGCGAAACCACCTTAATTAAATAGCTTATTTAAAATTATATACAATTAATGAGTTTGACATGTTTTGAGTTTTTATTTGGGAGATACAGGTCTGGGAAGTTTGGATTCTGGAATCATATTCAGATCAAAACTTTTTATCTGTACATTATTTTTTAGTGAAATCAATTTTGTATTTTTATTTATTTAATTATCAACAACTTTCATGTTCAAAGTTTATTTATTTGAAGTATAAAAATGGAACCAAAAATAGGTCCCAAGATGAATAAAGAATGAATTAAATGAAAGGTATTTTTATTGTACTTTGGCCCTTATCTCCCCCTACTTTATTCCTGTCATCCTAGTCATCGAGATGCCTAGGTCTCGAGATTTTGGGTCATAAAATATTTACAATATTTTATTCTTTTTCTTTTCTTTTCTTTATTCTATAATTTTGGCTTTAAAAACCACATTTTGTACACTATTTACACAAATATGCATGGATGCTAAAGTGAATGAAGTAAGCCTATTTATACGCATTTACTAGGGTTTTTAAGGCCAAAATGATAGAATAAAGATGATGAAACGTAGATTCATCAGTGGTCGAGGCCATCACCTCATCGACCACCTCCGTATGGAGCTCAAGAACACGTTATCACCTCCAGATACTCCTCATTTCCCGTCCATTTCCTTGTTTGACCCATTCGCTCCATGTAGAGTCGTTGTACATCAACCTGCTCCAACTAGTGGGTCGGAGCCCTAATATCCAAACCCATCCGCTCAGATCGATACACCACATCACCCTCCATCTTCCCGAGCAATCTGATCACCCTTACAATCGATTGTTAGGTCGATATTGAGGCACAGATCTTCTCTACACCCTTTGTTGGAGATTAAACTTCACCCCCCACCCCACCCCCCCCCTCATCGCTTCTTTCCTTTCATGTTCCATTAACCCCCATCAGAGCTTCGCCCCGAAACTAGCTAGCCTTCGTAGGTGCTAACGCACACGAAGAGACCAGTTCACGCCTCATGAGGATTCATCGGATCTACTCTAGGTCCCTCTCCACCGCCACGCGCATCCGGCCGGTAGCTTCTCCATCAGACCGTCTATTCGTCACGGGGTTCCTCCTCAACCTTGCCGGACCCTTCTGATGGATCATCAGAGTCGAGGATCCCATATGAGACACTTATGAAGGTCTTCGGGGTCTTGTTCTTCTAAGCCCTCTCTACGCCATTGGATCGGCCCACCTCTGCTAGACCTGATTAGAGTTGCGAATCAGAGCATCTTTTAGGTCGTTGGATCTGATGCCCTGACGCATATGCCCTCACGTAGTTGACATTCTCTTGAGCATCAGATTTGAAACAACAAACGATCTGCACTGCATGCCTCTGCTTCCATCAGAGCACGCCACGCATCTTCCACATGCCCTACAAGGGTATTTTGTGCTATTTTCCCTGCAGTTTTTATGCTTTACTTCCTAGTCTATAAAATAAAGTTGTAGTTCAAACTTTTTGCTTATTAGTCCCTTATATTTCCAGTATTTTCACTTTAGTCCTTTGAGTCTGAACACACGTGCACACTCACGTGCTTTTGTGGGTTATTTCCAAACTATGTCCTGTATTTTCTTATTGTACTTCTTCAATTAAATGTTTATGATAATTGCAAAAACACCCTTGTGCGTTATTTAATGAGCATGTGCGCTTATTTCGTGGACTTTGTGCACTAGTGTCCATGGACTTTTTGCATGCATTATTGTTTTCCCTAGAAACTTTGGGATAAATACAAATCGGTCCCTACAACTTGTGTGCTTAGTTTTGTATGAAATAAATATCAATTTAATTTCCAAAAATTCCTATGAGTTCTTGTTATCTCATAGTAATTATTTTGATTTTTGGAATTAATTTTGTTTAGTATTTTCTTTTCTAAAAATAAAAAACCCTTAAAAATGTGCCTCTCTATTTTATAAAATACCCAAAAAATATAAAAATATTGCAAAGAATTATAAAAAATAGTGTTGTCTTGTCTTGTTGTGTTTTCATTCCAAGACCAATTTTATTTCAAAATTCTTTATGAAAACCTTAAAAAGCTACAAACTCTAAAAATCTCATAAAAATAATTAAAAATCTATAAAAATAAAAAATAGGGATTTAAGTTTCTGTAATTGGACCTTTTTATTTAATTTATCATAAAAATAACAACCAGGACATTTTGGTACTTTTGATATTTTAATTTTGCCTTATAGTCCAGGTTGTACATTATCTTCTTGTTTTGTGTTTGTTTCATTTTTATAAAATCATATAAAATCAGAAAACAACCATAAAATCACCAAAAACATATGTATAGGTGAGAAACTCAAAAATATTTTTCTTTTTGAATTTTGTATTTTTTTAGTCTCAATAAAAATGTGAAGGCTTCCTTGTGCCTTAGTGCTCTTATTGCCTTGTTGTTTATTCTCTATTTTGAAAAATAAAAAAATGCAAAAATCAAAATTAAATAAAAATTGTATGTAGTTTTCTTATCTCGACTACTTTGTAGGTTTTACTCATGCTCCTTTTGTTTGACCCTGGTCGCTATACCACGTTAAATAAATAGCGGAGATCGCTACATTGATTTTTGTGCTTGATTGTTTGGTTAAGGTTGTCTTGATTCTCTTGTTGAGTCTGATCAGGTGATTGAGGTCCCAACAACCTTTTATATCACTTAACCTTCATCGCCCGAGCGCTCACCAGAATGGCGCCATTGCCGGGGGAGCATGGCTTAGTAGTCGCTTTTCAACCTTCTTCTATTTATTTATTTCTAGTTGTATTTGTTACAAATTCCTTCTTACCCATTTTTGTTTCACTTTTTGTGCGAGGAATTGCTCGAGGATGCTTTGGAGGAGACCCGCACCCGAGGAGAAGCAGGAGCCAGAGCAGACTTAGTTGTAGCTTATTGAGTAGTAGCAGAGTAGTTTTTATTGTTGTAATAATACAGGACCTTAGAGACTTTATGGACTTGTCATAGCAGGGTCTGTTTCGTCGAGCACCAGTGTGCTCGGGGGACATCACCGTAGTTTTTCGCCGTTTTTGATTCTCTCCTTATCTTCTCTTTGATTCTCACAGAATTTGGCCCTTAGATTTAGGAATTGTTGCTTGCGACATAAATAATTAAGGCTCAATCCCTAATATATTGCTTGTACCTATAGATTCGAAATTGGACCTTATAAAAACTCATAATAAAAATTTAGTTCAATTAGACTCGAGTCCACACGTCGTGAGGAACCACATACAGCGCAAGCAGGTCCCGTTGTGGCGGGCACCGAGTGGTTCCCATGATCGGACTTCGGACTTAGTCTAGTTAGCTAGCTCATGTTCTTCACGTGTAGAAATTGCTCATCTAAGGTCGTTTTTTTATTGCATCATTTAGATTAGTTTAATTTCACTCTTTAAATTTATGCGCGGATCACTTTGCATGTGGAGTGCTGGCGACTGGTATGCATCTCTTACTTTGCATGCATCATAGTGTTTGATCATGCATCATCTTTTTCGAGTTCTCCCTCTTAAATAACTAGGAGATCGAAAACTCATTAGGCATCTGTTTTATTGTTGACTTAAAATTGGGACTGCTAATCAAACTTGATCCTAAAAACACACATCACTAAAAATCTGTCTTGGGAGAGTCATCCCCTCATTGTTTGATTTTCTTGCACGAGAGAGTGACTCGTACACTAGGATAGAGCCACACATCAACTCTTGTTTGACTACTGGACTTAAGGTTAGTCATTCTCCAGTGAGGATCGCTCCAGTTTCCGGTAAACCAGGCTGCAATATCCTTAACAGAGCGAGTTGATAGGGTAGCCGGTAAACGGTGCGCAACTTTTACTGACTGGGAAAGATATATATTTGGCTTTGGGATAGTCTCTTGGGAGCATCAGGTTCCTAATAGCTCGCTTAATCTCTTAGCAAGACTGAATTATCACCTAAATAAAATTGACAATATAAAAGACCGAACCCTTACCGTCATCAACTCAACGTTGCGTAAGTGAATTGGAGGTTTGATTGTTGATCTTGTTTGATTCCAGATCCCATACACCTTTTCTCCTAATCACAATGATGGTTCAGAGGTCCCTTAGGAAGCCTTTGGCTGCACTGCTTTCGAGCACTCTGCCCCACTCATCTAGGAAGGTTCAGAGAGCATAGACAAGATCTCCGAACCTAAGTTTGATTCCACCAAGTTCCCCCTCTTTTGTCCTTATTCCAGTACCAAGGTGCCCGAGCAGAGACCAGTACAACTATTTGTTCACTTGACAACACCTGAGTTGTGGTCTTTTCCTTCGTAGAGACCCAAGAGATGGCCAGCAGCGAGGAGCGCACCGATGGACAACCCCAGAGTACCACATATGTTATAGATCAGGGCGCCATCAAAAACACATTGTTAGCCTCCCTGGAGACGATGCAGAGATAGATTAGAGACCAAGGAGCCTTAACAGCAGAGGTACGTAGAGATTTGGCACAAATGCGAGCTTATATAGGAGAGCATAACCGAGCAGGCGGTGGAGAGAGTCCAGAGTCTGGAGCAGGAGACGGACCACATCCAGGGGAGCCACAAGAGCTACTCCGACTAGCTAGACCGATGAGGGAGTTGCACAACCCTCGTGCAACACTTGCACATCATTGGATCCATCTTCCAGCGATTCTGTGAGATTTCATTCTCCGTGAAAGATATGTGGACGAGGACACTATCAAGATGATGGCTTTTCCATTCTCCCTTGTCGACATAGCAGCCTACTCACTGAAACATTTGAGGAGATATATCACTTCGTGGGAGAATCTCCGAACTAAATACTTGAACGAGTACTATCCACTCGTTTGGACGAATGCAATACGAGCTCTAATCAACAACTTATTCATGATCCCCAACGAGCAATTCCATAAGTCCTGGGATCATTTCTGTGAGCTCATTGACCAGTGTCCACATCATGACATCTCCAAGACCAACTTAGTGCAGAGCTTCTTTTTGTGGGCTGACACCAGAGCTGCAGGGGGAATGAATGCTTCTTGTGGGGGGCTCCTATTTTTCTAAGGACGAAGACCAGGTTTGGGTCATCTATGAGGAGATGCATGAGAACTACACCGTGATGTCTCAGACTCGACTCTACGCTCGGGGGAAGCCCTCACCACATGTCGTGTCCTATCAGAGGATAACACGAGTCGATGCAGATACATCAACCTCTACAGCTGCAGCACATGCATTGTCGTCAATTATTGATATGGGCATCATCATCAAGAAGCTAGACCGTATCGAGATTATAGAGAAGAAGCGGTGCCAGGGCATGACTCAGATCGATCAGTCAGCATAGACTTTGGGTGACTTGAAGACCAAGATCAAGTGTCTCCAGAAGGCACAGACGGCTTCTCAGCCTCGCCTCAGGTCACGAGTTGATCCTAGCTGCAAGCTTCTCAGCACTCCGCCCAATACAGACAAGTCCACCACATCCAGGCCAGACCCATACCGATAGTTGTAGTACCAGTACTCCCAGCCACTACCATCTTAGGACACTCATATGGTGGTGTATCAACAGGATCAACCACTCGAAGTTCTTCCTCCATCCCCCTACAAGTAGGAGCCATTGATTGAAGTCAATGGGATTTGGTACGACCAACAATAGCCCAGGATCCATCGAGATCATCTTGGATTCAGGTGGCCATAGCGCCTGAGGACCATGATAAAATGACATTCACTTGTCCGTCTGGGACTTATGCTTTCAAACTGATGCCTTTTGGTCTATGTAATGCCCCGACGACATTCCAAAGGTGCATGTTGTTCATATTCTTGGGCATGGTGGGTAACTGTTTAGAGGTCTTCATGGTTTAATTTTCAATCTACGCTAATGGATTTGATGCATGTCTTGACTGCCTATACTACATTCTTCAACGTTGCATAGAGGTTCATCTTGCCTTGTCTTGCGAGAAGAGTCACTTCATGGTGACTGTGGGATGGTGCTTGATCATATCATCTCCAAAAGGTGCATGGAGGTTGATCTGGCCAAGGTGGATATCATCAAAAAACTCAATCCACTGTCTAATTTACGACAGTTCCGTTATTTTCTGGGGCATGTTAGTTTTTATCGGCATTTCATTCATGCCTTCAGTAGGATTGCCCAACCGTTGACTGATCTGATGATGAAAGACACCGAGTTCATTTTGGATGATAAGTGTCTTGTGTCATTTGAGGCTCTCAAGAGCTTAGTTGTTGAGGCTCCTATTCTTCAACTGCCTGATTGGTCTCTCCCATTCGAGATCATGATGGATGCTTCCGATTTTGCCGTAGGGGCCTTGCCAGGATAGAGGAGGGATGTAGTTCCATTTGCCATTCACTATGCTAGCTATACATTGGATGTCGCGTAGCGGAATTATACTGTTATAGAGAAAGAAATGCAAGTTGTAGTCTTTACCTTAGATAAGTTCAGATTGTATATTCTTGGATCAAAAGTGACTATTTTTACTGATCATATTGACATCAAGTAAACCATGGCCAAGATGGATGTCAAAGCAAGACTTATTAGATGGATCCTTCTACTCCAGGAGTTTGTTATTAAGATTAAGGATAAACATGGAGTTAAAAACGTAGTGGCGGATCATCTCTCCCATTTGAAAAATCTTGAGGAATCCGAACATATTGATCCTATTTCAGAGACCTTTCGAGATGAGGCGATCCTTGCTATCACCTCTCTCCCGTGGTACGCCAACATTGTGAACTACTCTTCTTGCCAAGAAAGTTCTACAAGGTTGTCCCATGCAACGACTTGAGACTTTCCTTGCGAAGGTCAAGTCCTACCATTGGGAGGATCCCATCCTTTATCATGAAGGAGGGGATTGTTTCTAGTGTCGATGCATTCCTCAGGAAGAGCACTACAGCGTCCTCACATATTTCCACAAGCTTGAGGCAGGAGGACATCATTATGGAGGAGAACAACAAAGAAGGTGCTCTAATCTGGCCTATGGTGGCATACCCTCTTCGAGGATTCTGATGAATTCGTGATGAGGTGTACTAACTGTTAGAGGATGGGAACTTGTGGTAGTGAGATATGATGCCGATGCAACCCATTCACTACTGTGAGGTTTTCAATGCATGGGGCATTGATTTCATGGGTTCATTCCCTAAGAGTCAGGGATTTGAGTACATTCTGTTGGTCGTTGATTATGTGAGTCGTTTGGTTGAGGCCATAACCGCCCGAACCACAGATCACCCTCAGACCAATGGTCTTGATGAAGTATCGAACAAGGAGATCAAGATGATATTGCACAAGGTAGTCCGCCGAGACTGAAAGGATTGGTCACAACTTTTGTACTCGGACTTGTCAGTATACCGGACATACATCAAGACTCCTTTGGGTACATCTTCATTTCGTCTCGCGATCTGGAGAGGGAACTTGATCTGACGGCGGGAAGGTGATGACAAAGAACAGGGAAGAAGGCCCTCGACGGCGAACTTCCCCGGCCTCGCGCCTCCTCCTCCGTGCTCCTTCGTTCCCCAAAATGGTGCCCACGGTTCCTGCATGTATGCTCCACGTCCTGGGGGTGTCAAAACTCTTCAGCGTAGCCTGGAGAGGCCGCGCGAGCCCGATGGAGCTGAGCAGCTCCCACCACCACGGTCGTTCCTTCGCAATTCCCCCAGGGATGCTCTTAGACTCCTGAACCGGCAAGGAAGAAGTGATAGGGTCGGGGCTAAGTTGCCCGACCCCGTAAGGAGGCGAAAAATGGCGGTGGAGGTGAATTAGGAGCTCGCCGGAGCAAGCTCTGTCGAGATGATAACGAGGGTGGCGATTTAGGTGAAAAGCGAAACCAAGATGGGAATTGAAGCTAATGCTACAGGGACGTAAAAAATGCAAGAAAATGCGAAGAAAAATGGACTTCAAACAGTTGTGCACCGCGAGATAGAACCTCACGACGGCTCGCCGCCGGAGATGGGGGTGGAGCGCCTCACGGCCGTCGAACCCCTCCCCTAGGAAGCCTGGAGGTCTCCTGTCACGAGCTCCAGTCTAGAGCTCACCAATGGGGAAGAAAGAGGTGGTCAAAGAGGGTTCAAAGTTCAAAGGAAGATGGCGGGGTCATTTTGAATGGGTGGTGAAAAGGTCGCGAAGATCTAGGTAAATAGAGCAGATCGTGGCTCCAAAGATCGAAACAATCCTTGGGCGTGCAAGGTGGATCACCAAGGAGAAAAAAATGGAGAAGGGTGGCGACATGAAAAGTTGCAAGACGCGGCCTAGAAAAATGGGAGAAAAAGCCAAAAAACTCAACTCTAACACAGTCCAGACCTCAGTCAGAGAGTTAACCGAGGTCAACCAAGGGACAAATCTGCTTGGTCCACGTGGTCCAACCAGAAAAACCTTGGAAAAAAGGTTTGTAAAATCAATTGACATTAGTAAATGATTTTATAATTTTAGGTTATTTAATAACAAAATGATTATTATTTAATAAATTATTTTATAGTGATTTTTATTTCTTTTTTCAAGGTATTAAATTACAAGTTACCATTTATAGGCTATATAGGTGAATTTAATTTTATTTGTTTTGTTTATTATTATATATCTTTATAAAATATTTTTATATACATAAATATATTTTTATTTTATTTTTCTGAAGTGTTTTGTACACTTAATAAAAATAAAAGTGTTAAGTATATATGTATGTGCTAGGTATTTTATATACATATTTTATTTTTATATTTTCTTCAGGTTTTTATTCTGATTTTAATGTAAAAATATAATATAAATAATATTTACAAAATTATAAATTTATAAAAGTATACAAATAATGAATAAGTAATAAAATGAATATTTTAATCTGTACAAGTATACAATAGGGGTCCAAAACTCAACTTTCAAACCGTAGCTCCGCCAAACGCGAAACCACCTTCATTAAATAAAGAGAAATTATATGCAATTAAAGGTGAGTTTGACGCATTTCGAGTTTTATTTGTGAGATACAGGTTTGGGAAGTTGGGATTTTGGGAATTTTATTTAGATCATATCTATTTTTCTGTACATTATTAAATCAAATTTTGTTATTTTTATCTATTTAATTATCTACAACTTTCATGTACAAAGCTTCTTTATTTGAAGTATAAAAAATGGAACCAAAAATAGGTCCCAAAATGAATAATGAAATGAATTGAAATAAAGGTATTTTTATTGTGTTTTGGCCCTTATCTCCCCCAACTTTATTCATTGTCGACCTAGTCATCGAGATGCCTAGATCTCAGGATTTCGGGTCATAAAATATTTGCAATATTTTATTCTTTTTCTTTTCTTTTCTTTATTCTATTATTTTGGCTTTAAAAATCACATTTATACACTATTTACACAATGATGCATGGATGATAAAATGCATGAATTAACATTATTTATATGCATTTACTAGGGTTTTTAAGGCCAAAATGATAGAATAAAGATGATGAAACGTAGATTCATCACCTGTGAGGATATTTTGTGCTATTTCCCTCTAGTTTTTATGCCTTACTTCCTAGTCTATTAAATAAAGTTGTAGTTCAAACTTTTTTCTTATTAGTCCCTTATGTTTCCAGTATTCACACTATAGTCCTCTGAGTTTGAACACACGTGTACGCTCACGTACTTTTGTGGGTTATTTGAACACTATGTCCTATATTTTCTTATTGTTACTTCTTGAATGGAATGTTTATGATAAATGCAAAAATACCCCTACGCATGATTTTATGAGCATTTGCACTTATTTCATTGACTTTTTGCACTAGTGCCCCTGGACTTTTTACATGCGATGTTATTTGCCTTAGAAACTTTGGGATAATTCTAAATATGTCCCTATAACCTGTGTGCTTAGTTTTTCATGAAATAAATATCAATTTAATTCCAAAAATTCCGTAAAAATTCCTATGAGTTCATGTTTATCTGGTAGTGATTATTGTTATTTCTTGGCATTAATTTTGTTTTTCTATTTTATTTTCTAAAATTCAAAACCCTTAAAAACGTGTCTGTCTATTTTATAAAATACCAAAAAATATAAAATAATTCAAAAAATTATAAAAATTAGGTTGTCTTGTTGTGTTTTCATTCCATGACCAATTTTATTTTCAAAATTCGTTATAAAACCTTAAAAAGTTAAAAACTCTAAAAATCTTAAAAAATCATTAAAATTTCAACAAAAATAAAAATTATGGATTTCAGTTTCTGTAATCAGACCTTTTTATTTACTTTATTATTAAAAATCAGAACCAGGATGTTTGGGAACTTTTGATACTTTAAATTTGCCTTAGTTAAGGTTGTACATTATCTTCATGTTTTGTGTTTGTTTTAAGGTTGTACATTATCCTCATGTTTTGTGTTTGTTTCATTTTTATAAAATCATATAAAAATCAGAAAAATACCATAAAATCACCAAAAACATATTTATATGTGAAAATCTCAAAAATATATTTATTTCCTAATTTTGTATTTTTTTAGTCTTAATAAAAAATGTGAAGGCTTCCATGTGCCTTAGTGCTCTTATTGCCTTGTTCGTTTGTACTCTATTTTGAAAATATAAAAATTTGCAAAAATCAAAATTAAATAAAAATTGTATGTAGTGTTCTGATCTCGACAACTTCGTAGGTTTTACTCATGCTCCTTGTATTCGACTCTGGTCGCTATACCAAGTTAAATAAATAACAGAGACCGCTAACATTGGATTTTATGCTTGCTCATTTTATATTGAGTGATATGTTTTTCTTGATTAATTGTGCTTCGCGATTTGGATCGCAACGACCTCCTGAGATTCATCTGTTACCATAACTCAAGTCGCAAGCCGCATCATCACTTACTCGGAACCCTGCGACACCTATATCGATTGCATGTGCTCATCTTCTCCGATAATTCGATATGATTCTCAATAACCCAATTTGTACTTCGCAAATCGAACTTCATACTCCCTATCTTCTCTAATAATATAGGATCGCTCTTGTCCCAAACTCTTCTTATTTTGGATGGCTGCTTATTTTACTCCTTACACCTTACCATCCTTAATGAAATTCCATATTGACCTTAACAGAGAATGATTTTCTACATCTGGTGCTTCAATACAAACTGATCAGGGCATCATTCCTTGTGCAGCTTACGAGCCCTATTTGGAGCCAGAAATTCTCTCGGATTTCGAGTTAGAAACATATACATATATGGATCCCATAGGAAAAGGGAAGGGACCACAACACCTACTACAACCACAACCGGAGCAGGGTTTGACAAATCAAAACTCTGTAAATGCCCAACTTCTCACCAACATTCAGGTGATACAACAACAACACACCTACCAGGCATTGGTCTAGGTCTCCCTCCAGAACATGCTTAATGACTTTAGGAGAGGAAGAGAAAATCCCTGAGGAGGATGAGGAGAAGAAGAAAGAGCAGGTGGAGCTCATGCAGGCCCAACGGATTAGCCAAGAGGAGAGCAACCCAAGATTACTCTCAAAGAGACATACAACCCTGAGGTCGGTCAAGTCACCAAGTATATTCAGATCCAGCAATCCACACACATTTTGAGTTGAAGGACCCATCTCTTAATGCTCCTGCCTAGCTTCCACAGAAATGCAAATGAGAAGCCATATACCTATCAGCAATAGTTCAAGCGCATTTGTGGTACAACACACTAGCCTAACATACCATTATGAGTAGTCAAGATGATTACATTCCCATTCTGTCTCCAGGAAAATGCCCTTCATTAAATCAACCACTTGGGGATGGTCGTCATGACATGGGAAGAACATAAGCCCGCCATTCTTCATAAGTATTACCCCCTTGGGAAACTTAATTAGATGTTTGCCTGCATACCAAACTTCATCCAAGCCATTCCTGAATCCATTCACGAGTCTTGGGAGAGGTTTACAGAGTTGAAAGAGAAATGTCCCCATCATAACATTACTTGGACCAACTTAGTCCAATACTCTCTGAGGGACTCATATTTGAAAGTCAGAATCTCGTGTATGCCATGTGAGGCATCTCACTTTTCAACCAAAGGAGAGGATGTCACCTGGAAGATATTTGAGGAGATGGACAATGGAGAGGCAACCTTGTCATAGTCCCATGCTTATCAACGCTAGCCCTACATTATCCACTAAATAGTTACTTTGGCATCTTCGTACGAGCTGGACTGGGAGGAAAGCTCCAACATGATCATTATAGGGATCCACTTGTCCATGGTGGATATCATAGAAAAACGATCATAGGATCTTGAGAAACTTGTTGTGATCAAATAGAGCACACATAATATGGACAAGTTGGACTACGATACAAAGCAGCTAGAGTTGTTAGTTAACACAATCAGTTCCTGCATCTCCGTGACTGCATCGACTACTACTCATGCTAAGTCATAGGAACCAACATCAGTTTGGCCTCCTCAGTAGATTCAAACCCAACGAGCAGTCCAACATGTCTACTATGTGCAGGACCCCAGAACCAACATCTCAGTGGCAGCTACGAAATCATATGGTAGTCTACCAGACTGAGACCTAGCCCTTGCAAGATCCATGGTTCCCTCCTCCACTTCTCATTCAAGAGGTGAATGTCATATGGACCAATAATGCACAATCAACCCATCCAGGTGGGCCTCATCAGATCCAGCAGTCAAGCAACTGTCGGTTCCCTCAACATCATGGAGGGAGATTTGTCTGCAATCATCTTAAAACCATCATCAGTCTCCACAGTACAATGGTAATTGGAGACAGAACCAGTATCCACAATGGTAGTATTGTTTATACCCACATAATTAGCAATAAGAGGTTCTTACCTACAAGAATCAACCTCCTCATTACCAACAACAGTACAACCCCTCTCCTTTGTACCATCCTCAGCAGTCACACCGGTAACCCACACACCATTACCAACATCATTGTGGCCAGCACACTGACTCATCTGAGGTTGACCCTCCGACAAACCCCACCTTGGATTGTTTGGCTCAGGTAGTAAAAAGCTTAGCAGGGTTGAACTGGAAACTTGATGACCATACTGCCTCGAAGACCTCCATTCCACCACAAGTGGAGGTTAGCCCAAATAATTTTAGAAAGAAAGAGAAGGTATTTTGTGATGTTCCAACCGGTCTAACAGAGTCAGACATGCTTGATTTGTTTTTATCTATTGTTGTGACTCGCAAGAATAGTAGGACCATGCAACCAACGACCACATGTAAGGGGAAGAATAAATATTCCCCACGCGAATCATCATCTTTTGCATCATCCAATCCAGCTTCTAGACCGGGTGAGGAAGGAGAGGAAGGAGAAGTACTATCAAAAAAGGGCCAAAAAAACGGAAAAATCAAACTGTGAAAAAGATAGCACCACCACCAGCAACAACAATAGTAAGAGCACCAGCCAACCAACCTTGGAGGAGACCGCACCTACAGTTGATCCAATACCAGCAGATGGAGCCCCGTCAGCAAATTTTGGATGCCCACCTTTCTTGGGTGACCCATCTCATTTTACTCATCCATTTGTACAGATGTAAATAAGACCTCCATTTATATTGTTGCTTTTAATTTTGTAAACATTCTATTACCATATTCATTAAGAAAATCCAAAAAAGAATAAAAGTTTGAAACTAGCCTTGTTCGATCCTGATGTTGATATTATTTGGAATCTTGTTCTTGAAATGCCATTGCTCAAAGCCATCATGTATGTGTCAAACATCAAGAAATGTATTAAAGAGGCACGTACTTTGGAAAGACAACCGTATGGAGCCAGAGAAAGAATTGTGAAGCATATTCTAACTACAACTATAGAAAATGCAATCAGCAATCTCCCTACCAAGAAGAAGGATATGGGAGTGGATCCTCAATCAACCTGATACCACTTCACCACTCAAAGAATTTGGGTTAGGACCGCTCAAGTCTACAAGAATGGTTCTATAATTCGCAGACACATCCATCAAGCGACATAGAGAAATTTTGGAGGATGTCATCATTACCATTAAAGGAATGCAGTTCTCTGCGAACTTCATCGTACTAGACATGGACACCTCAGCTCCTCTTTTTCATACTTTAATAATCCTTGGATGATCGTTCCTCTGAACAACAAAAGCAGTGGTGAACTACGACACTAGGCAGATCACCTTTCACTCGAATAGTGACAAGGCGCTTTTTGAGGCGATCCAAGTGCAAAATCCATCAGAACCTGCATCAGACGAAAGTGAGATGACAGATCAACGAATAAAAGACTTTGACTTTCTTGTAGAAATTCATGATACAAATTTATTTGTGGACGATATCGAAATCCACAGTTCGTCTCCACATAAGAACTAGTGGATAGCACAATCAAGTGCCCAGATATCCTTGATGATGAGATTTTGTTGACTTACCTGATGAACATATCTATGGTCACTTGTCCTTGGTAGAGCATGAGGCAACCAAAGAAAACTTTTGTGAACAAGATTTTGTGATAGAAGAATTATGTGCAGCAATGAATATAGAATCCACAATGCCTATGGTGGATACATTACACCTGAAGGATCTGACACCCTTGCCCTGCACGATAGCTGAAGTTACTACCGAGCTGAATCATACATTGCTTAAGGTTAAAGAAATTCCACGAAATATGAAATATGCCTTCCTTGTGGGTGCGCAGAACAAGTTCCCCATGATTATTAACTCGCATCTGACAAAGGAACAAGAATCTCATTTTCTCGAGGTTCTAAAAATAAATCGCATGGACATCGGTTAGAAATTTTCAAATCTCCATGGGATCAACCCTTCACTATGCTCACATCACATACATCTTGATGAAGGTAGCAAGTCGTCCCGTGAGATCTAGCGAAGATTGAATCCAAATCTCTGGGAGGTTGTGATGAACAAAATCATGAAGTGATGTGATGCGATATTCATATATCTCTTCTCCGACACTAAATGAATGAGCCCTTATATGTTGTGACAAAGAAGTAAGGGATCACCATGATCAAGAATGAAAAATTAAAGGAGATTGTAACCATAGTACCAACATCTTGGTGTATCCGTGTCGACTACATATGCCTAAATCTAGCGATCAAGAAGGTCCATTTCCCACTCCCCTTCATCTATGAGATCACTGAGCAATTAGTCGTGAATGAATATTTTTGTTTGTTTGACGGATACTGTAATTACAATTAAGTTGCTATAGCTCTTGAAGACCACGAGAAAAAAATCCTTCACCTATCCAATTGGGACATACGCCATTCGTAGAATGTCGTTTGGTTTATGCAATGCTCCAATGACATTTCAGCGATGCATATTGGACGTATTCATAGATATAGTTGGGAGTTTGTTATGGTTTTCATGAATGACTTTTTGATCTACGGAGACAACTTCAATCATTGCCTATCTTATCTAGACCAGTCTTGAATACATGTTGTGAAGTGAACCTTGTTCTCTCATGGGAGAAGAGACATTTTATGTTGACAAAGCGTATTCTGCTAGGTCTTGTCATTTCAAAATGTGGCATGGAGGTGGACCCTATGATGGTGGATGTAATTTCCAAACTCGATCCACCTACAAATCTGAAGCAAGTCACATCATTCCTAGGGCACATTGGTTTCTACCGATGATTAATCAAAGACTTCAGAAATTGACCGACCACTGATTGAGATTCTTGGCAAGGAGGAAATTTTATCATTTATGACAGATTCTCCATGCATCCAATCAGCGGAAATAACTAATCATCCTAACCCTTGTCCTTCAACCTCCAGACTGGTCTCTCCCATTTGATACCATGATTGATGCATCAGAGTCTGCCAGTGGAGCGGTTCTAGGACAATGAAGAGACATACTTTCCTTTGCAATTTACTATGCTAGCAGGACTCAAGATGAAGCTCAAATAAGCTACACTATCACTAATAAAGAGTTACTAGTAGTCATCTTCACCCTAGAAAAATTTAGATCCACCTTCTTGGATCCAAAGTGATAGTGTATGCAAACCACTCTATCATCAAGTACTTGCAGGACAAGAAGAATGCCAAACCTAGAATCATCATATGAATCCTTCTGCTCTAAGAGTTTAACGTAAAAATACGTGATAAACCTAGAGTTAAAAATATTGTAGCAGATCACTTTTCAAGATTACAAGAGCTAGATACTTTTAAGCAGAACTTATTACCAATTACATAAACTTTCCCAGATGAAGCCATTTTGTCAGTCAACTCGCTCCAATGGTTCGTCGATATTGTGAATTATCTTGTGTCTAAGAGAATCCCACAAGATTAATCGAAGTTTAAAGTTGACAATTTTTTGTCGGATATTCATTTCTATCAGTGGGAGGATCCTTATCTCTTTCACGAGGGGGCAAGATGCATCGAGAGGAGGTGCATTCCTTAGGAGGAAATCCAGAGTGTCCTCGAGTATTATGATGCCAGAGAATCAGGAGGACACTACTCCAGAAGAATAACAACAACAAAAGTTCTACAATCCATCCTTTGATGGCCAACTCTTTTTAAAGATGCATAAGGCCTAGTTAAACATTGCACTGATTGTTAGCGATTGCGCGGTATTTTTGGAGTGAGAGACACAATGCCCTTGAAGTACATTCAAATTTCAGACATGTTTGACGCATGGCTCATTGACTTCATGGGCTAGTTTCCCAACAATCAGGGTTTTGAGTATATTCTGCTTGTTACTGATTCTGTGAGTCGTTGGGTGGAGGCTATCCCAATCCGAGCTGCCAACAGTCACATCATCTGTCGGTTCCATAGGGTAAACATCATTGCACAATTTGGGATGCCCAAAATCTTATATCAGAAGGGGTATCCATTTCATCAACAGAGAGGTGAATAAGCAGACTCAGGAATTCTACATCGAATATCATGTCGCCTCTCTGTACCACCCACAGTACAATGGTCTGGTCGAATGTTAAAAAATGGAGATAAATATAATTCTGCATAAACGTGTGCACTGTTATAGGAAAATTTGTTCACAATTGCTTGATTCAATACTTTGGGCCTACTGAACCGCGTGCAAGTCACCATTAGGAATGTCTCCCTACCGCATTGTGTACGACAAGCCATGCCATTTTCCTATAGAAATCATTCACAAATCTTTTTGGATAATTAATGTCTGTAATTTGGATCCCAAGAAGGCTGGTAAGAATAGAAAACTGGATCTAAATCGACTCCTTGAATTCCACGAGTATGTATACAAGAACAACCTGATGTACATGGATACATATTTACTAAAAAGATCTTAACTTGAGCAAACAGATTCGAAATCACACAAACTCAAATCCCATGGTTTTCTTATTTAATGAGGAACATAATATAAGTGATAATTTCGTATTTAAACATCCTAAACAGGGCCGAAAATATTCACTAAACAGATATGCAAAAATGAAATGCGATAAAATTTTCACAAACCCTAATGAGCTCAAGTCTTCCTAGGTTTATGGATTACATCCAAAACCTCCAACCTGGCTCTCATATCACTTGAAGGATATGAGAAAATCCTCAAGCACATCACGATAGCATGAGGATCGCATCGAATGCGATCGGGAGAAACTAGTGGCACTAGTTGCTCCGGGTAGCGGAATTTAAAAAAAAACTTAAAATGACGTAACCACATGATCCAAGAACACTTATTGGATAATTTCATATAAACCACAAATAGGTACTACGGATACCTCTTGAAGCATGGTTGCAATCGATTCTCTAAACGAAGAGACCTCCTGTCTCAAGCCCAATCCAACAGAGGAGATGCTTGCGAGCGCATTGATGAGACGCGTGCTCCTCGCAATCCAAGTTTATGATCCAAGCAGTGGATCTTTTGATCTCATCACACGGGATCTAACATCTTCTTCATGAGCGAGGCACACTGAAGGAGATGGATATCCATGTATAGATGATCTGGCAACATAACGACGATGCTGCGGTGATGACGACTCTCTCTTGAGCTACATGGTGTATGGCCACAATGAGAGAGAGGGAGAGAGAGTTGGAGTGTGAAGAATGATAGAGAGAGTATTCATTAATGTTATATCTGGAGAGCAAGGGGTGCCTCTTCTTATATAGGATTTTGGGATCCATTGATCTCAATCCATGGAAAACACAAAATCAATGGTTGATATTGATTTGTGTTTCTTTCAATGGCCATGATCTTGTTGTGAATTCACAACAATAAAGAATTTAAATTAAATTAAATATACATTGAATTATCTTCAACATAATATAATCTAATTAAATCAATTTATATAAGAGCATATATATAGAGAGAGTCAACTCCTAAATTGGGGGCTGGGCACTTTTCAATTCTTCAAGGGTAGCCGTCCACCACCCATTATGTTGGCTCCTTTTTTTCTCTATTTTATGTGATATATAATATCTCATATTATCCTCTTAAATATTTGCAACAACGTTTATTGCAAAAGTATTCACAAAACTTAATTCCAAATTTATATATGAATATTTCAATCATGCCACTAAAATAATGTGAATCACATTCATATACCAAAACAAAATGTAAACTATATTTTCAATTAATCATCCCAAATTTATATATGAATATTTCAATCATGCCACTAAAATAATGTGAATCACATTCATATACCAAAACAAAATGTAAATTATATTTTTAATTAATCATCCAATGTGAATCCAATCCACGTCAATAATTAATTAACAAATATAAACTATAAATATGCTCTCTCTAATACATTATAAATCACATTTATAATATGACTGATTAATATAGATAGTGTTATCTACATTATTCATATCCATGATAATTATATCACATTTAATCATCTTGAATCTCTTTTCTCATGTGCCCAAATAACATGAATCACGTTTACATTATTCACATCTTTGATAATTAAATCACATTTAATTGTCTTAGATAACTCTTCTAATAATATGAATCAAATTCATATTATTCATGAAAACTAAATAACATTTAATCATCCCTTTTCTCAATGCTCTGATATATAATATCAACAGTGGAATCATCCATGAACTCTTTCAAGGATAATGCGCTTTCTCCAAGGATACTTGGAGAAAAGGACAGGGCGGTTGTATTTTTACATGTATAGTGACTTGGATATTGAGATCACAATCTCAGATTGAGATCTTGCGGACCTCCCATAGATGTTTGATTAAATCAAAGTCGTAGATCTAATATTATCATTGTATATGAATCACATTCAGATCAATGTCCAACATTTGGACTAAGATCATATCATTTCTCTATGAGAGGAGTCACTGAAATCCAGACCTATTTCATCACTCCCTCTAAATGGAAGCGTCATGGTTATACAATCGTTTATGATCACATCACCCTCATGTATTCCTAATACCTGTACATCATGCATACTGGAAGACCATATTAAACCCGAAGTTCTAGACCTATTTAGACTATCTCCTTTAGGGTTTTATCATTAAGTTTCTCATCTCAATACTGGGAGTTGGTATCGATCATATACTTTCCAAAACCATATATCATACCAAAGTGTTGATCATATACTTTCCAAAAGTATATATCAAACCTACAAATTCATTCAAGCTTCCAAAGCGAGACGACCGAGCACGGAATCTGATTCTTACCAATATCTCATGAGTGAGTTCATGTCTTCTGGTTCAGCAATGAACATGTACGATTCATTTGAGAGATCGTATTGCTAATATGACCTTGCATGCGCACCAACGTGCCAATGTATAGACCTTGGTTAGGTTATCAACTTATTAGTCTGCAAAATGTACATACCCAGACATATAGTAGCACCTCTATCTCCGGTCAGAGGATATGTACCTATATCGTAATAGCATACGACATAGGACTTTTGTTATATCTAACTCGTTATGTCAACTCTTTGACCTAACTAATCTGAGACTTCTGAATCTCTATTCCTATGTAGAGGACCTACATCGAGAGGTCGATCAGATATCAACCTTTAGAGAAAGGATTGTCCTCTCCTTCTCAAGATGGAGATCCTCTCTTAATAATCATTTGATAGTGCTTAATGAGTCATCAATCTAATTCTTTAGATATTCATACAAGAACCAACCTCTATCATTCAATAATTGAATCAACAGTTGTATGATCATTAAGATGGCCATGGTACATAACCCTAATTATACTAAGGGACCTATTATGCAAATTAGTCGTTCATCATTTCGGATCGGGAAATGATATTCGCAATAACATTTATTGCATAATGGCTCACTGTGGGCTCGCATGTCCAACAATGTAATGTCAAAGAAAATTTTCAAAGAAGCCTACACCAAAAAAATCCAAAAAAAAATTGAGCTTCAAAAAAAGACTACTTCTTGGTGACAAATCGGTTACACTGACTGACTTCACATGGGAATGTAGACCACATTGGTCCAGTCCCACTTCTCTTCCAATTCTTCGAACTTCTTATCTCATTCGGTTGTAAAGACGGGGAGCACCTGACCTTAGAAGGGAATATCTATCTCCACGGGGACGAGTTATCATAAGAGCAGATGCCTTGGTAATTCAATGGTTTTGTCTTATGAGAGATGAACAATTTCACACACATGGTTCTATCATTTCAAATTAGTAAGAGTATGCAAGTGAGAGGATGATTTTGATCTGGCTATGAATTTGACTGAATAATAGGAGTATGGAACCTAAGAGTTGTGATGTCACACTTCCTGACTTTTACGTGGTTCCGAGCACACTATTAATCCAATGGCCTTCTCTGAGCTCCACACATTAACTTTATCAAGACAAGTTTATAAGTCAAAAATTATTTCAAGTTTTTTCTTTTCCTTTTTTTATTTTCTTTCTTCAATTATATGCATAAGTGTTTGATAGGGACAAGCAAAGGCAAGTATAGGGGGAGATGAATTCACATTTCATCACTTTTATTCTTTGATTTTTGCCTTCTAACCTTAGGTAAATGTATGAATATAACATTTTTCCAAAATAAAAACTCTATAAGTTGCATAAAATACTATAAAAAATAATGTATAAATACTGTATTTATTGCCAAAATAAAAGAATAAAGAAAAGAAAAGAAAAGGAAATGAGGCACCATGTGTTTAGTGACCTTAGCCCCCAAAACGCATTCATCATAATGACTTAGTCGACAATGAATAAAGTAGCGGGAGATATTTTGACGAACTATATAGTAATTACATTCAGAAAACCCTACAAAATAGGCCAATACTTACTTTTTGGGACCTATTTTATTCTTTAATATTTATTCATCAAATCAATAAACATTGTACATGAATGTTTTTGATAAAAATCCAAATAAAAATATAAAATTTATTTCATAGAAACATAACATAGATTGTACTTTTTATACTCAAAATAAAAAGTAGAAACCAAAATTTCACGGACTCATATCTTCTTAATAAAATCTCAAAATGTATCAAAATCGCTTTAATTGTATATAACTTTTAATAAGCTATTTAATGAAGGTGGTTTCATTTAATTTGGACTTAAGATGCGAAAGTTAGGTTTTTGACCCTTAATGTACAACATAGTTGAATAAAATATTCATTTTATTTATTCTTTATTTTTTATTAATATTATATTTCTATAATTTTGTAAATATTCTTTATTATATATGTACGTATTGAGAATAAAATAAAACCATAAAGAAAACACAAAAATAAAATAAGTATACAAAATACATAGATGCAATGCATGTACTTATACTTATATATTATATACCTATATTTATTTAAGTGAGAAAATAACACCAAGATAATACAACAAAAATATACTTATGTATATTTAAATAAGTTATAAATATATAAAATACATGTATAAAATAATAATATATAAAACACAAAAAAATTAATACATAAAATTATATATATATGAATATACATATATTTGTACTTGAAAAGTAACATATAGTAAATATCTCAAAAAAAGTTAATAAATAATACATAAAATTAGTATCATTATTTATGCTTTAGAAAAAATTAATTAAATCATATACTATTCATATTCATTTTCCAAAGCATTTTTGCTTTGGAATTTTCTCATTGGTCCATGTGGACCAACCAAGTACGGGTATTAGTTGATCTACAGTCAATTGAACCCTACATCCTCTAACTTATGTCATAACTCTAGCAACCCCCGACTTCACCAAATTTCCTATGCTTCCATCTTCACCCTCTGACCTCAAGCCATTGACCATCATGCAACCCTTCCATCATTGACTCTCACCCATCATCGATTCCTCACCAACCACTACCTCTGATCATGCAATCCTCCCTCAAAACTCGTAAAACCTCACCTATAAATAAAACCCCAACTCCATATTTTTATTTTTGATCAATCTTCGTCGCTTCTTAACCCCTCAAACCACCACCATCATCCTCCTCTTGGTGATAGGAATTGGAAAGGATGCTTTATAGCAAGGAGGAGGCATGGAGAGAAGGTCTAAGGCCCCTGTGGTGGAGCTCCAACGCAAGGTTATTCTTCTTGACCCCCGACAATAGAGGCCCCCTTTCCTGCCATTTCTAGGTAATCTTTTTGTGTTGAATTTTATTCTGGTCTTAGTGCATCATTTAGTACAGTAGATTAGGTTTAAATAGAAAAATCCCCATTGACCTGGAGCTTGAGCTCTAGCACTAATTTGCCATGATTTTAACCTATGTTGGGACCCACTTTTACCCCCTTGTCATAACCCTGCATCTTCTACTAATTTGGCCAACAAAATCCCCTTGATTCTGCACGAATTGACATATTTCAAGTTCCTTCTCCTCTGCTTCTTCAGAGCTCAACTGGTCCCATCGTCCACGAGGTGTGCACCTCAATTTTTGGGTCGAGAGGTGGCTCTCGAGCCACCTGATCTTTTGTGCAGGAGAACTGTGCCACAGAGCACTTGGAGGAATGAATCGAGGATAAAAAGACGCTCCAAGTTGCCTGGAACTGAAATGCTTCCTGATCTCGATTGAGCAGACCTGGAGCCTAGTGGAGGATCCCTATAGATGCGAAAGGACACCAGGAAGATGAAGCATCCATCAACGTGATGGTTCATGCCAAGAGTTATCAGGATTTGGTGATCGAAACAAGCACACCCAAGTGTTCTTGGTAGTTCTTCGTGAGCACCCACATTTCGTTGGATCATGGAAGAATGCAAGCTCATTTTTCAATCGTTGGATAAGAATGAAACATTGCCCCTCTAGCACTGTCAGATCTGACACATGTCAAGCGAAGAACGACGCGATCTGAAGCATTAAGTGGATAAACTTCAAAGAACCCCCTCCGCTTTTTGTAATTACTAAGCAGTCCTGTAATTATTTTATGTTGTTTTAAAAGTACTTCACAATTTACATGTAACCCCATGAGGTATTTCATATTGAACTTTAGTCCTCTGCCACGTCACCTCACGTGGTGGCCCATATGCTTGGGAAAATTTCATGTAAACCCTTACATGTTATTTTAATTATTATTTAATATATAAACAATGTATTTTAGTTATAAACTTTTGGTTATTTCTGCTCTGCCACTTGAGTTTATTTTTAATTGCAAATATGCCCGTACTAGTTCATTAATTTTTATGTATGTTTATCATTTATCAAAAATAGCATATGTGTTCCAAAAAATCTCAAAAAATAGGTTTAAGTTACAACTTACTTGTAGTCTGATGCATTATTTTTAGAATAGCATTATAGGACTTCTTCCTATTTTATAAAAAAATAAAAAGAGCTGGAATAGTCCCAGTTTACATTATTAAATACCAAAAAATATAAAAATGTTTTGGAGAATTCCGTAAAAAAGTAATTCTTGTTATTATTGTAAATTCTTACCCCAAACAGACATCTGTAAAAATAGAGAAAGATAAAGATAAAAAATTAAAATGCTCTAAAATCTAGTGAAAAAGTATAAAAAATTACTTTTTATCTTTGAATTTTTTTATATTATTATCTATCTATTAAAACTGAATTGAAGAATTTTTAACATATTTTCTATTTTTTTCTTCAAATCAATTTGACATATCTATTTAATCCCTTCTCTAGGATTTTTTTACTTTAAAAATATATAAAAATTAGCAAAATTATCCAAAAAATCACAAAAGCAATGAGAAAATATATGAAACACACAAATTTGTTATTTTGACTTTATGACTATTTTACTTATATTTATAAGTACATTATTCCATAGTGTATTATACCTCTATATATAGAGATTTATAAGTTGTGACATTATTTATTATTCTAATTATTTTGTAATTATATAAAATTCATATATATATATATATACATATATATTATAAAAAACAAATTTAATTAAATTTTACATATTTCATAAACTCGCATTCTTAGATTAATTGTATATATACATTTATACATATATTATTTATTCATTACTTATTTATAAATAATATTGAGTGCTACACCATCGTGCTTCTTTTATTCGACACCCGACTCTACTTATCACTATACACATTTATTTGTGGGGTTTATTATAAATTTTGATTCACATCTGTTGCTCCATTGATAGATATATATCGTGTGGGTTGATTGTTGTCTTGATCACTTGGTCCCTTGCAGGAGTCATCTCATTGACTTTGCTCCAGCCTTGTGTGGAGTGTATGACTCTATCCTTCGAACCGAGTGGTTAAACACCTATATGTTAGGTAGTTCTACTTGGGAAGCTTGTATTGATTAATATGACTAAGTCCAATGATTTATATGCACAATATTTTTAATTAGGATTTGAACCTAGTGCTACCCATCTCAACCAAATAAATACCTAGAACTAGGGCTTCAAGAACACAAAACAAATCAAAACTAAGAAAAAAAATTCAAAAGCAGAAACAAAATCAAATAAAGACAAAATAGGGAGAATGAAAAGTATAAACAATAAAAACATAATAAAACCCAAACATACCCCCATGTGAACAAACACCTGATGAAATGGGTGTGTGGGTGTTTGAGTGTCCAGAGAGTCAATTATTAAAACAATTTACAAATATAACTCTTTCTCACAAAATGAAATAAAAACTATGATAATTATACTATGCTCCTATCCTCCTTGATTTTCTTTACGTTCTCTCCTTTCAACTCCCAAATAGAAGGCCAATCTTCGCTTCTCTGGGTGCATCAGTCCCCGTAAGGAAGTCTACCCTCAATCAACGGGCTCCCCACAACAAATTCAACAAAAGAAGATGATTAGAAGAGATAAATAATTATAATAATAAATTAGGCAATGAAAAATAAAATGATGCGACTTTATACAAACTATATGACGCGTTGCTCACTATCAACACACCATCTGAAGGAAGGGATCTGGCCAGGGCACCTAATGTCTGGTCTCGGAGAGCATGAAATACGGACAAATCATATCCGACAATTGTTGTGTTGGACGCTCTCACGACACTCAATGGTCGATAAAATCAATCCGATCAACAATCAACGCATGAATAATATATAACAATGAAATCAAAGTGAGAAGAAATTTATTATACCCCATGAAATGTATGTATAGTGCTTAAGTGTAGGAGTCAAACAATTGAGAGAAAAAACTTGATAGCTATATTACTTGTAATTATTGATGATTAATAATAATTGTTTTTGTATTTTTTAGAGTTCTTCCTTTTTTATGTGGGTTTTATTTATGATTTTTTATGGGTTTTTAATTTGTTTTATAAATATATACATTTTTAAATTTATATATTTTTATTTTTACAATTTTTAAATTTAGTTTTGGTCTTAAAAATAATATATAATATAAATATTGTAAAATATATATAAATAATATGTATATATTATTTAATATAAAGGTTTATATTTTTAAATAGGTCAAAGCATAGTCAAAATATATCAAACAAAATGTTTTTATTTTTTGTTTTTCTACATTTTTGGTTTTTTATAGGATTTTTGGTAATTCTATGCATTTAAAGTATTAAAATAAATAAATCAATGCATATAATAATTAGCTAAATTATTTTGGATTTTTAAAATAGATAGTGGTCTCCAAAATTCCCAAAACTAATTTTAATATATGTTATATATAATAATTTTTGGATTTTTACATAATTATTATTTATTTTTATGATTTTTTGGGTTTTGTGCTTTTTAAGGTATTTCTCCACTTCTAGTGATTTTCTTATATATGGTAGATAATACAATAATATAACTAATATATTTGTTGATAATTTTTGGAGGTGGTTTTCTATTTTTTGGATTTTAATAGTTATATAAAATAAAATGTAATTTTTACATTTTTAATAAATAAGAAAATTAATTAAAATGTCATGCGAATAATATGTCATCAAGCGCAATTGCACAAACATAATTGCAGTCACTTAAATTAATTTTCTTATATGTTTTTGTAAAAATAAAATATTATAAAGACAAATATGCGCAAAAATAAAAGATACAACTTATAGGGACCTATTAATCATTTTTACAAACTTTAAAGTATTTAATAATAGGTCCAGAAAGCGTAGGGAACAAAATGAAATTTTTCAAAAAGCACCTAATGTGGGACGACAAGTGAGGTGACATGGACTGGACCTAAATGCAAATAAAGTAATGTTTAAGGGTCCAGATGTAAATATCACGTAAAATATTTCACACAATAAAATATCTATAGGACTAATTATTTAATACAAAAAGGTAGAGGTGGTTCTCGCAATTTACCTACAAGCGTGCTATTCAACGTTAAAGGAGGGCCACGTAGCGCCACTAAAGCTAATCGGACGGAGGGAAGGGGGACTTCATTTCATTTCGAACCAAGGTCCTAGATTAGATCTGGGTTGAAATCTTCATCTGATGGCTCTGGGTCTATCATGAAGAACACCCAAGAACCAGGATTTGGGTTAGCCTTGATCATCTATCTCTCCTCGCTCTGACCACCTCCTCTGATCCTGAATAGCTCAATACATTCATGGAGGACGATCGCACCTATTGAAGTCCTTAATGGGTTCTAGGTCCTAGCGACTAGGACCAAGAGCTCTCTTTCATAAATTACAACTTCGAACAAAAGTCCAAGCTTCAATTCCACCCAAAGTAGCTTGCTTCAGTCTCAGTCTTGCATAAAGATGTTAACGGCCTCGAGGCAAACCTCCTCGACCCAATCTGAAGCTGCAAAGCAAGGGGAGATGGAATGTGTGTAGATCTCTATTTATGGGTGGAGGAGGAGCTCATACTCCCTGATATGAGAAAAGAGGTGGAAAGTGATGTGGTATGAGAGAACATGTGATGGGGAAGGAGATGGAGGGTGTAGTGAGTTGAAACAAGGTCGGTACATGGCTGGACACTGTGTTAGACATGTGAGCCCTGTAAATGTTATTGTAATATTTATGTTTATCTATAAAAGTTATTGATGTTCCACTCCCTTTCTAAAATTATATGAATGAATGCACTATAAGGTCCCTCTATACAATTAGGGTTATGTACCATGGCCAACTTGATGATCATATAGCTGCTGATTCACTAAATGAACCATAGAGGCTGGTGTTTGGATGAATATCTAAGGAGTTAGATAGAGGACTCATCAAGCACCGTCAAATGATTGTCAAGTGAAGATCTCCAGCCTGAGTAGGAGATGGCAATCTTTTCTCACATAGGCCGATATCTGACCGACCTCTCGATGCAGGTCCTCTGCATGGGAATAGTGATTCGGAGGTGTCAGATTAGTTAGGTCAATGGGTTGACTTAACAAGATCAAGATAACCTAAGTCCTATGTTGAATGCTGTCACAGCATAGGCATGCATCCTCTGACCGGAGACAGATGTATTGATATATGTTTGAGTATGTACATTTGGCGGACCAATAGGTTGATGACCTAACCAAGGTCTATACACCGACGAGCTGGTGTGCATATAAGGGTATATGAGCAATATGATCTCTCAAAAGGATCATACAGGTTCACTTGTGAACCGGAAGACATGAGCTCCCTCATGAGGTATTGGGACGGATCAAATTCCATGCATGGTCGTCGTGCTTTGGAAGCATGACATGAATTTGAATGTATGATATATGCTTTGGGAAAGCATATTATCGATACCAACTCCCAATGACCAAGATTGAGAAACTTAGTGATCAAACCCTGAAGAAGACAATATAAAATTGATCTTGATCTTCAGGTTGATCATGAGTCTTCCAATATGCATGATGTACAGGTATTAGGAATACCTGAGGGTGATGTGATCATAAACGATTGTATATCCATGACGCTTCCATTCCGAGGGAGTGATGAAACCGGCCTGGATTTTAGTGACTCCTTTCAGTAGAGAAGCAATCCGATCTTAGTCCAAGTGTTGGACATTGGTCTGAATGAGATTCAGATTCCATGAGAAGATTAGATTTACGGTCTTGATTTAATCAAGCATCTGTGGGAGGTTCGTAAGATCTGGATTTGAGATAAGATCTCAATATCCAAGTCAATTTACATGGAATAACACAATCGCCATGTCCTTATCTCCAAGTATCTGCGGAGAAAGCACATTATTCTTGAAAGGGTTCAAGAATAATTCATTTGATGAAATGCATATCCAAGCAAGAAGGACTTGATGATTAGATGAGATTTAATTATCAAGCATAATATGAATGAGATTCATATTGTGAGAATTATTATCTATGATAATTAAATGGTATTTATTTATCAAGGATTAGAGAATGTGGATAATACTATCCATAATATTTGTGTATTATAAATATGATTTATAATATACATATATTGAAGAGAGAGAATTTATGTAAATATCATTTGTTAATTAATAGTGTGGATTGGATTCACATTAATTAATTAATTGGAAATGTAATTTACAAATTAGTTTGGGTTGTGAATTTGATTCACATAATGTTCAATGGCATGATTGAAATATTCAAAAATTAATTTGGAATTAATTTGGTGAATAATTTTGTATAATTGTTATGACAAAATTATTTAAGAAATAATAAAATAAAATAAAAAAGGAGGTAAAACAGCCACCTAATTAATAGGTGGCGTCACCTATGAATTATTCATAGGTGACGCCCCCTAAAATCAAGGGTGGTTGGTTGACTCCCTTTTTTGTTATCACATTATCTCTTAGTTAGTTAATTTATGTCAAATTAAATTATTTTGATAATGTTGCAACATATTTTAATTTTTAAATATAAAATAATGTTGTTGGTTTTAACCAACAACAATCATAGCCATTGATCATACATAGACCAAGCATGGCCGTTGGATCTAGTGTCCATGGATTGAGATCCATTGGATCCTAAACTAGTATAAAAGGAGGGCTAGCCCAGCCTTTCAAGTTACATCATCTAGAGTTGTAGAAGACTACTACTCTCTCTCTCTCTCATTCTCGACTAGGCTCTCTCTCAATCTCAAGTGGCCGTCCACTTTGCATATTGAGAAGGAGAGTATCTTGCCTTCACCTTCGACGCTTGGTTTTTCGTCAAAGATTACGGGAAGGACGCAACTCATCATCGTGCCCGCAAGTGCATTCTTCGTGGGTCGGACTTGAGATAGGAGGATCTCTCGATTGGGATCTCGCGATCACAACCACGCTTCAAGAGGTATTCCTTATACTTTGTGGTTTGATGAAATGATCCGAGAAGTGTTCTCATGATCATGTGGTCTCATCTTTAGTTTTCAAATTTTAATTTTCCACCGCATCTGGCATCTAGTATGACTAGTTGCTCCGATTGCATACAATGCAATCAATACGCTTCCGTGATGTGCTTAAGGATACTCAATATCCTTCACACTGGCTAGAGCCTAGTGCTCTCATGAACAAAAAAATCGAATTTTAACTAATCTAAAGAATAAATACATGAAATAAAACCTAAACTGAGATGCTGGAAAGAAAAATATACTAAAAATGCAAGAAACGTATATCGAATCTGACTTGGGGACCAACGAGCATAACTGCAAGGATCGGAGCTCTGGTAATGGATGGAACCACCCTCAATCAAACTCTTCATGCAGAGCACCACCTATTGTCCAAGGTAAGATCCTCAAGGCAGAACCAATAGGTCAGATGAAGGGGAACAACTTAAAAATGGAGGAGAAGTTATATACAAGGGGACTTGACCTAGGATTTGTGTAAAAATCAAGGCATGTACGAGGTAATGGAATGGTTGGCCTAATGGGGTGTTGTATCAAGGTGATCTTTCATGAAGAAGTCAAGTTGAATCGGGCCATATGCGAGGTATGAAAATTGGAGAAGGATGGTCTCTAGTGATTCTGACAAAGTTAGAGGGAGGGAAGGACAATGGAATTGAGGTCAACTGTCATTGGCCTCTGATTGGTCTATGTGGACTAATCAGGAAAAGGCACATATTAATTCATTTATTTATTCAATTAAAATTAATAAATATTTTTATTAATTAAAAGTCAAAACTTGAAAAATGTTTGTCATTTTTTGTACTATTTTATCGGTATTTTTACAATATTTTTTATTTGATGCTCATTTTTATAAATATATACATATCCAGCTTGCTGCTCAGATTCAGCTCCCACTAGACAAGCTTCTCTATGCTCTTTGCTCTAAAGATATGGCGACATTATCTATATGGGGAGAAATTTGGGTTCGATCGCAAGAGCAGAGAGAAGCTTATCTAGTGGGAGCTGAATATGAGGCCCGGTTGGGTTTTCTCGCGATATATTGAGAAAGGGCAGTGGAAAGAAATTTTTCCTTCTCGTGCATCATATGTAAGTAGCGCTAGCCATGTAGCAGAACCCCCCGTGAACAACTGCCTCAGGTCCTCACTCATAGAGGTTGATGGCTTGATCCCCTTGACCTCCTGAGGGGCGCCTTGGTTCTCAGAAGCATAAATCATATGCCACTTCGCTAGTCCTCTTTCCCAACCGCCTATTCACAGTCTTGGAGCATCATGATTCCCAGCTTCTGTATACACAGGTATGACAGTACATCAAAGGCGATATATAATTTTATTTGATCTCGGAAATCTCTTCTAAGGCCGCTATCACGCGAAAAACTTGCTTGGGACGTGAAACTCACTACATTCCTATATTTTACATATTTAACTTTTATTTTGTATTGTTTATTTTGATTAGCACACGTATATATTTTATATGTTTACAATATAATTAAATACATATTTACGCATTTTATTTATTTTATTTAAATAATTTAATAAGTATGGTATGTACATTGTAGTTATAGTATACCTTTATATGGAAGACATATTGGTCTGTGAAGAGCAGTATACAACTTTTTCATCTGTATGTCTCATTTACACTGTAATTACTTTATGTGCAATTATTTTTATATTTTTTTGTATATTTTACATATAAGTTTCATGCTCATCTTTTTATTATTTGATGTATATAAAATGTAAAATAAAATGGAGGAAAATGGTTATTTTAAATAATATAAGTTAGGTTTTCTATATACAGTATAGACCCTTATGTCTCCCTACTTTATTCCTTGTCGACCACATCAATATTGACTTGATCTCGGGGTTTACAGTCAGTCAGTATTTGATATACTTTATTTATTTTTGTTTTTTTTATTCTTTAATTTTGGATTAAAATACAAGTATTTTTGCATTATTTACATATGAATATTGAATGTTAATCTGTAAAATTTATCTGTATTTACATGTGTTAATCTAGGGATTTAAAGACAAGACAAAGTAATAAAGGTGAATGAATGAAAATTCATCAAGCTCATCTCAATAGAAAGGTCGGAACAAGTCTTTATATATGCAAACTCTTATGTCAAACTTATTTGTACATTATATGTGTAATGTAGCTCCCCACATCTGAGGTGTCAAAGAAACAGTCTCCCTCAGCAAGTTTATAATAAGGTGGCGTTGAGCTATGGAGTTAAACCCCCCTTAACGCATTCTTTCTCTCTCCCATGTGGGCTCCACTCTTTTTCTTTTTTGATACACTAAATAAAGGGATTTTTACCTGACAAACCCTATAAACCTTTTAAATTACCTCTACGACCTTTTGCACAACGTAATTACCACATCGACCCAGTAAATTTCCCCCAAGAACCTCCATCAAACATATTAAATGGATGGTTCAGAGTTGGCAAGTTTATAGGGTCGAGGGGAGAATTAGATTGTTTCAAAGGTCGTGGAGGTAACTAGTAAAGATTATAGGGTCTGCCTGCTAAAAATACCAAATAAATCAATTCTCTTTCATCAATTCAATAAAAAATAGTATTTTATACCTTCATATCATATAAAATATATAAACTACTCCACTTCTACTCACTTTTCCAAACTTTAATACAATCGCATAACAATAACTACTCATTTTTCCAAAACTTCAATACAATCGAATCACAACAAACCCACCCCCAGTTTAACCTTCTATCGAAACACCAAAACAAAAAAATGGTTTACCCTCCCCCGGTTTAACCCATCCTAGACCGCGTACCAAACGCACCCTAATTCTCCAATCTAGTTACTCTTTCCTGAAGGAGCGAGATATTCCCTTCTAAGTTCAAGTGCGACCTATTCAAGAATAAGGGGTAGAGAAAGAAGAATGGATTGTGACAATTGTAGTCCCATATCCTATGGAGCTTGACCAGAATCGTTAAGTATCTTGCTGCAGGAGACCTTGTAAATTTAACTTTGAAGTATAAGCCTTATTTATTAATTCAAAATCTCAATGGGCTTCATTTTTTATTAACTTTTTTCCTGTCTATTATTTTGAAGTCTTTCTTTCGTAATAACTTTTTTACTATAACAATTACATAAAGAATTTTTCTTATTGTGCATGTAGACTATCCCACTTTTGAATTTTTGTTGCAATGAAGAGTATCTTGTCTTTAGACTCCCTTGCCACTTGATCAGGTTGGGTTGCACTAGTCGCCATTGGGGCATTGTATGTTTCCACACACACATTTATCAAGGTAAAGAATAATGCCCTCACCACATAATCTACGTTGAGCTAAGTACTTAGTGCTTGTCCAAGTTAGGTCATTGTCCTTAAGAGTCATGCATGTACTTCAAAATATTCTACTTAGCTTAATCAAGATGACATGTGAAGATAGTCTTGTGGACACAAACAATTAAGTTTCATTGACCTAAAAAGTCTTAATTCCATATTCTATAAGGATCTTGTGAAATTAAGTAGATTAATGTATAGACCAACTACAATCTTCAGATTCCATTTCAGACTAGTTTAATTATCAACGTCATTTTGAAAATGCTTAAACATTGTAAAGATATTTTTGTTAAGTATTTTTGTGCGAACTTTTTCTGATATTTTTAAACAGTTTTTCAAGTCTTTATGGGTTTTGAAAATTTTCAATTTTTGGGGATTTTTAAAAAGGGTTTGTGAATTACAACCATCTACAAACATTTAAAAAGCCATATTTTTCAATGGTTTACAGAAAATTAAAAACAATTTTCAAAATCATGTACAAAATATTTTCAAATAATGTTTTACACATATTTACATGAGTTCTGTTTGTATACCCTTACAAAGTCTATTAGCCATATTTTTGAAAATATACGAATGTACAAGTTATGGCTAACGTATAAATACACACATATATATGACCCCCAATACTTAGCTCGAACTATATCCTCATTGTGACCAAGGATCAACAAAGGAATACATAACTCGTGCTAAGTATAGAAAATTATACTACAATGACGAAAATATAAGAATAAGAAGTCAATCCCCTATGCTTAGTATTAACTAATACTTAGTATAGTAAACTGTACATGAAGTGAGGAGGATCGAGGATTAGTATCTCCCTCTATGCTTTTGGTGAAATATTTTTGAGTGCAAAATAGAATATAAACAAGTTGGATGAAAAGTAAGAGAAAGAAAAATAATAACTCGAATCACTCATCCCCCACATACTCATGATAAAGCATATCCTGAGTATAACACTAATGAAAGGTATGTGTGGATAAACCGAAAACGAAATAATGGAAAAGAAAGGAAAATACATTTGTCTTGCTATGAATTTGAATCTTTTCTAGATTATGTTGGGAGATAATCCTGAAATACTACATTTATTAAATCCACAATGGATACGAATGTATCATGCTCTATGTATAACTTCAGCAACTGTCCATTAACAATGAATGGTTGTGTGTTAGATGACAATTCTGATATCAAAATGCTCTCATTATACCAAGAGCCAGTTGCTTGTTGTGCTAGAACTTGACTTTGTCCTTGTACATTAGACTGTTAGAATAGGCACAGTCTCATAATTCCAAGAGCCAGTTCATATCATCTTTTCGATTCTGGCCACTTCTCTTTGAGTCTAGATTGCATATATTCACTACTTATAAAGATTGTGAATGAGTTCAACAAGATTGTGGTATGGCTTCTGATGAATCCCCATTCATCACTCTTTATTTTTTTATTTTAGCTAGATATCTTCCCGAAATACCATGTATATGATTGTAAATATAATAAGTTACCAAATTGCATGCTTTGTGTAAATATCCATAATTAGCATGTTTTTTTGTAAAAATAAAAGAATAAAGGTATAAAGAAAAAGAGGGAAATATTTAGAATAAATTTTGAGTGACCTAAAGCCAAGAGAGGGCCCAATATGGGTCTGATCGCCAAATAAAATGAGTAGAGAGAGATAGGGACATTCATCATTGTGTATATTTCCTTCATTGTGTATATATTATATTTTCTTAAAAATAAAATGTGTTTCTCATAATTTGTATATATTTCTAAAAATAAAGTAAAAATGAGAAAAATAAAATAAAACCAAAATAGTTTCTCTCATCTTGTACATAAACTATGTATATACCAATAAAAGGCCCATTTATTTCACCCTTGTACATAACCAACAGAAATCAAATAAAAATTATTTTTATACTCTCAATTTTATATTGTAAAAAAAATATAAAATTGGGGTATTTGTACAAAAATAAGAAATTTAAAATAAAAATAAAAAATACATTGGTATTTTACGCTTGTATATAATACTATATTATGTATATACATTAATATATTTTTCAAAAAAATAAATAAAAATCACTAAAAAGTAATTTGAAAAATAATAAACATTTTTTATTTTCGAAATAATTTTAAATAAAATCATTTTCTATTTTAATTTAATTTTTAAATATTTTTTATTATCTTTATTCTGATTGGTCCACGGGGGACTGTTGACCCCCGGTCAACTCTCCCCCCCGACCACTTGCGCCCGTATTCGTGTTTCAACCTGTCTTCCCCGATTTATCCCGCATCAATCTGCCCACATTTTCATCGATCTAAGGCTCTGTATACTGAGGACTGACCCGCAGTTCTCGCCCAATACTATCCTTAGGGGTCCGCTCCTCGGAGTGCGCACCCGATCTCCAACTTTCTCGAACCTCGTCAAGTATAAAGTTCAATAGAGCCATCATTTTCATGCATCTTTGGCCATCACCTTCGGCTCCAGTGACCACCATCCTCCTTCCTTAAGTGACAGCTAGTGATGGAGCGTGTAGAAGCGAGGACCAAGGCCTCTAGCCTCATATCCGGCGAGACTCCTCGCCGTGCTCCGCCGCCAGCGAGTGCGAGCCTCAGGACGTGTCGCCCCATTGAGGAAAAGACCCCCGGAGGTCCAGTACCTCCAGCCCAGATGATCTCCTCCATCAGGTAGTGTAGTTAGCGTTAATTTTAGATTTTTCAATTCCGGTCATTCCACCTTCATCGGACCACAGTGCCTCCTCCGACCATCCATTCACCCTTCCGATTATCCCTTCACCTTCGCCGGACTCCTCTCCACGTTCTTCACCCCTTCACACCCCCTGGTTTGCCCAGGAAAAGGGTATCGGCTCTCCTCCGTCGTCGCCCCGCCGGAGAGCTCCGCTCCGCCTCAACCAGCCGCCCATTCTGCCCGTGACCGGGTCGAGGCACTTTGCCCTCGACCCAGCATTCTTCTTGTGCTGGTTCGAAGGAGAATGGACCTCATCTGGAGGTTCGACCATTGAAGCACAGTGCTCCAGGTGTCTTAGCTTTGCCGGGGTCCTCCAGGACTTCCCAGCCCCATCGGAGCTTACTAACAGCTGTGCTCACCCTCAAGCATCATTTCTCCCATCAGAGCAGTGCCGGAAGAGCCCCTAGGCGCACGTATTGGTTGGTCGAAGCTCGCCGGTGAGTTTTTCTTCCAAGGACCCTCCTAGCCGTCTGATCGACCTCCTTCGCTAGGTCTCATCTCTGCCATCCATCTACGGGGAGCTCGCATCCGTTCGATCCGTTTGAGGATCTAATCCTAAGCGTCGATCATCGAAGGTGTATTGGCTAATCAGATCCGTTCGATCATCAGTCATACTCCTTCGACTATCAGATCTTTAATAAAGGAGTAAATTACACTTACACCCTTCTTAGTTTTTGCATTTATTTAGGTAGTCCTATAATTTTTTTTGATGTTTTTTTTATTTTGTACAATTTGCACGTAGGATCCTAAGTTTCTTTTATTTGCAATCTAGTCCTTCTATATGTGGAGCACGTGCATCGACATGTGACCTTGTGGGTTAATTGCATATTTTCTCCTAGACATTAATGTTATAATGGATTGATCTTTTATAAATCGGAATTACATTTATGCCCCTTTGTGCCTAATTCACGTGCAGCCTACGTGCGGCCTTGGGCTTTTTGAAGATTTGGTCCCATACTTTTTACACGTGTTATCATTTGGGCCCCGTTTACATTCTTTGCACTTAGGTCCTTATGTGATGTTCATGTTTTATTGGTCGAATAAAATAGCAAGTGACTCCAAATCTCGTGAAATTTGGATACATGACTCCTGCCATGTTGTAAAAATTTCATTGAATTTTTGGAACATTTTTGTTCTGATTTTCTATTTTAAAAATTCAAAAACCCTTTATTTTGCTATTGTCTAAATTGAAAAACCAACTAAAAATAATAAAACCCTCTAAAAATTCCATATAAATTACTGTGAGCTTGTTTTTATGTGCTCTTGCTTCTATCTGACTTTTTTTGCATTTCGACTGATAAAAACCATAAATTTGAAAAATCCTAAATTCCTTAAAAAATCATTAGAAATTCAGAAAAATAAAAAAAAATGCAATTTCTTTTCCGGCAGTTAGATTTTTATCTTTACTTCATCATAAAATTGTCTCTGGAATTTTATTAACTATCTAGTTATTTTTAAATTGCCTTTAGATTCTGGCTGCACATTGGTTTTTATTGTTTTCCTTCTTTCAGTTTTAGGAAAATAACTAAAAATCATAATAATCTGAGAAAACTACAAAAAAACACCTGAAAAGTATAAAATCCAAAAATATTTTTATTACAATTTTCTGACTTGTTTTGAGGTGTGAAAAAATTTGTTGATTGTGACTTTTTGCCCTCTTTTCTACATTTTTCTTTATAATTCAAAATCACAAAAAAAATAAAAACCTAAAAATCAACCAAAAAATATTTTATCTTTTCATTTTGATTTCCGACTAATTTGTAGGCTCTTAGCCAATCCATGCTCCTTGAGTTCGACCTTGTTAGCTATACCAGGTTAAATAAAATAACGAGACCGCTATTTGGACCGATTTGTTGTTTTCCTTTATTTGGTGGTTCTCGAGTTTTCTTGTTGACCTAGCCTCACGATTCGGGTTGCAACAACCCTGATTTATACCTTCACTCGGATTGTAAGGGACTTTTAGGCCATCAGAATGGTACCGTTGTCGTGGAGCACAGCTTAGTAGTCGGTTTTCTTTTGCGGTTTTTTCGGCTTTTCTGTTTATATTTGTATACATTTTTCGTCTCATTTCATCTTCATATTCTCATAATAGTCTGTGTTTGACACATCTCTTGTTTACTTTTCTTGTGAGGGCCTGAGGATCGAGGCGACTTTCTTATGGAAGCAGACGTAACTGCGGGAGTCAGAGGCGGCTTTTTTCTGTATAGAGCTACAAGAGAGCGCGAGGAAGGCGAATCGGAGACCAGGAGCGTAGATTAGCCGTAGATTAGTTTTTTTCTGTGGACTTATTATTGTAATAATACAGGACCAACAGGGATACTCAAAGACTTTTGTGGTGATTGCCGGGGTCTGTTTCGTCGAGCTCCGGTGTGCTCGGGGGTCCTCACCGCAGTTTTCGTCGGTTTTGATTTCATCGCATTTTATACTGCTTATCAGATTTTCGAGGATTTCGCCTTAGCCTTAGGATTTTATTCGATTGTTACGTAACTAATTAAGGCCCGACCCTAATTATCTGCTTGTACCTATAGTTCAATAATTGGATTTAACTAATTAAACCATAAAAAGTCAAATTAATTAAGATCGAGTCCACATGCCGTGAGGAACCACATACAACGCGTTCAGGATCCATTGTGGCGGACACCGAGTGGTTCCCAAGATCGGACTCAGGACTTTAGTTTGATTACCCGACTATTATGCTTCACATGTAGAATTGTTTCGTCTAAGGCCGTTTTCCTCGTACATCATATAGGTAGTTTTATTATTGTCTTTAATTTTATGCGCGGATCACCCTGCATGTAGAGAGCTAGAGGCAGGTACGCATTTCTTACTCTGCATGCATCATCGTGTTTGATCGCGCATCGGCTTTTTTGCCTTCTCCCCCGTTTTTGGACTTAAATAACCGAGAGAACTGAAAAATTCGTTAGGAGTTGTTTTTCTTGAAAATTATCTAAAAAACAAAAACTATAAAATTGGGACTGCTAAACACACTTGACCCTAAAAGACATCTCACTTAAAAATCTGTCTTGGGGAGAGTAAACTTCTCATTGGTTGGTTCGGATGAGCGAGAGAGTGAGCCTCACACTAGGCTAGAGCCACATCCGATTTCCTATCAGACTACCGACCTTTTATACGGGACAGTGTGTTAGGAGTATTGGATTCATATCAGCTCGTTTAATCACTCTGAAAGACTGATTTGATTATCTAATAAAAATTGACAAGATAATTGACTAAACCTTTACGGTCTTCAGCTCATTGTTGAGTAGGTGAATCGAGGATTTGTTTTCTCATCTTGTGTGTTTCCATATCTCATCCGCCTTCACTCGCTAGATCAAGATGATGGGCAGGAGGTCTCTTAGGCGGCCCTTGGCTGCAGCGCTTTACAGCACTCCAGCCTGCTCATCTAGGTTGGTTTGTGAGAACCGAGACCCGCTCTCCGAACACGAGTTTGATTCCACCTTGTTCCCCCTTGACCACCCTTCTACCACCATTTCTGAGATACCAGTGCCCGATCAGAGAGAGTACCAGCCATTTTATTTATCGACACCTGAGTTTGGGTCTTTTGCGTTTATAGAGATCATGGCCAGCAGCGAGGAGCGCACCGATGATCCTAGAGTAGAGCAGACTTACGTGTTGGACGAGGGTGCTATCAACAAAACCCTGTTATCTTCCCATGAGACAATGCAGTGACATATTCGAGATCAGGGAGATTTCATGGTCGAGATGTGACGAAAGATGGAGAGGCTGAGAGCAGACAGAGATCAGCCGAAAGCCGCATGAGAGGAAGAGATTCCAGACCAGCTTGAGGAGCCAGTCCAGCCGGCACCACCATTCAGACCGATGCGGGAGTTGCACAACCCCGGATCGATGCCCACACACCGATGGATTGTGCTGCCAGCGATTGTGGGGAACTTCAAGTTCCCCCCTCAGATGATTCATCTTCTTCCCCTCTTCCACGGGCTCGCGACTGAGGAGCCACACCTCCATCTCCAGGAGTTTGAGATGATCTGCAGCACTGTCCACGATTGATATGTGGATGAGGACACCATCCGTATGATCACCTTTCCGTTCTCCCTCTTAGACAGAGCTGCCAACTGGCTGAAGCATCTAGGGAGATTGGTTTCCACATGGGAGCAGCTTTGAACCGAGTACTTGAACAAGTACTACCCACTCGGTCGGACGAATGCAGCTAGGGCCTTGATCAGCAACTTCTCCATGCTCCCCAATGAGCAGTTCCACGAGGCATGGGAGAGGTTCCGAGAGCTCACAGACCTGTGCCCCAACCACGACATATCTAAGCCTAACCTTGTTCAGATCTTTTTCTACAGGCTTACACCGGAGCCGTAAGGGTTAGTGAATGCATCGTGTGGGGGATCATATTTTGCCAAGGATGAGGATAAGGTATGGGCCATCTATGAGGAGATGGCCGAGAACTATACAGTGATGTCCTAGACCAAACTCTACACAATGGGGAGACCCTAGACATAGGCCTTGTTGTATCATAGGATAGCATGGGTCGATGTCGGTCCTTCTACTTCATCAGCGGCAACAACACAGGAAGAGTTGACAGCCGCTGACATGGGTATTGATGAGCCAAAAAATCCAGATATCTCACGATCCAGGTGAGGTAAAAATTGCTCTCGGGTCGTTGCAACCCGGATCGAGAAGACTCGGTCAATCAAGAAAAAGAGATAGGAACCACCAAATCAAAGGATAAAACAATGAAAATCAAGTAACGGTCCTCGCTAATTTATTAACCTGGTATAGCGACCAGGGTCGGACTCAAGGAGCACGGGATGGCCGAGACGACCTACGAAGTAGTCAAAATCAAGAAAATAAGGAAGAAAATATTTTTGGTGGATTTTAATGGTTTTAAATTTTTTTGTGTTTTTATATTTGTCAGAAAATGTAAGAAAATGTGTACAAGAGCAAATACAATGATTTATCTAAGCACTCAAAAATACTCCAAAAATTCTAATAGAATTGTTTTTGTGTATTTTATGTTTCTAAGTGTTTTTGGTAAATTTTTAGGGGTTTTATAATTTTTATTTGATTTTCTAAAAATGTAAAAAGAGGAAAACCAGAGATCAATGTGCAGCCAGATTTGAAATATCAATTAAAAATATATAATTGATCTATAAAAATCTCCAGACAATTTTTTTGAAAAATATATACAAGACTAAACTACAGAAAAAGAGTTTGCATTTTTTTGAATTTTATAGAATTTTTAATTATTTTTATGAGATTTTTAGGTTTTGCAATTTTTATGGGTTTTATAGATTCAAATAAGCTAAAAAATGGACAGAAGCTTAAACACAGTAAAACAAACCATCACTATTTTTTTAGAATTTTTAGAGAAGTTTTCATATTTTTCTTTGATTTTTCAATTCAAACAGTAACAAAAATGTGTGTTTTTGAATTTTTAAAAATAGTAAAAAGCATCGAAAATGTACCAAAAATTTAGAGAAATTTTTACACAGTAGCAGGAGCCGCATATCTAAATTTCACCTAATTTGGATTTAATTTGATATTTTATTCAATGAAAACAATGCACACAGCAATCAAGGACCTAAATGCAAGAAAACATACTTCCAGGGGTAAAACAGTAACAAATAAAGAAAGTCCAGGGGCCCCTATGCAAAAAGCCCAAAATAACACACACGCAGCCCGTGATTCAGACACAGAAGGGCATAAGTGTAATTCCTATTTAAAAATATGCAATCAATAACACTCGGGAAATACAGGACTAAACATGCAAATATCCCAAACCTCACATGTCGATGCATGTGTCTCATATAAACAAGGACTGTTTTGCAAATACTAAAAAGCCTAAGGTCCTAGATGCAATTGTTCTGAAATAAAAACAACTACTCAAACTATTTACAGGACTAAACGACACATAAGAAAATGACAGGGGCCTAAGTGAAATTACCCCTTTATTAAGGATCGACAGTCGAAGAAGAGCCACGTGGGGATCTAACGGTTGAGAACAGAAGACGCCTCTTCGCTGTTGGACATCTTAGATCGACCCCCAGGTGAATCGGACGGTGGAGATGCTCAGCGGATGGATGGCGATGATCAGAACTCGCGGAGGGGTGCCGATCGGATAGTATCTGGAGGTCCTCCAAGAACTCCTCGCCGGCGAGGTTTGCCGGCTCAGTGCGCGCAGTGGAAGGGCCCTACGGAGCTACTGAGATGGGGGACAGATCTACCACGATAGTCTGCAGCTCCTGGGATGCTCCGATGAGGCTGAGAAGCTCTGGAGAGCTCCGGCAACGAAGGTGGGTCGGAGCGGCTGTACCCGAATGAGTCGACCTCCAGATGAGGTCGACTTGACCTGCAAGCTGCACAGGAAGAAACCTGGGTCGAGGGCAAAGTGCCTCGACCTATTAGCGGGCGAAGGGGTGGTCGGAATGAGGCGGAGTGGGGTCCTCCAGCGAGACGACGGCGATGGAGACCTGAGTTCCTGCTCCGGGGCGAGTCAGGATGATCGGATAGGTGCAGAACATGGCGAGAAGTCTAGTGAGTGTGAATCGAGGGTCGGATGGTCAAATGGGTTGACGGATCAGCGTGAATCGGCCGGCGAAGGGGCGAAAAAGGGGGAAATATGAAATTGACCTATCCTAAAGGGAATCAAGGGTACTTGACGATCGAGGATGACTATGCTGATGCTGACGGAGCTCATGGGGACTTTTCCTCGATGGCTCGACGGGGCAAGAGGCTCGGCTCGCTCGGTGGCGGAGCACGGCGGCGCAAGTCGCCGGATCAGTGGCTGAGGCTGCCTTCTCCTCGCTACGACATTCCCTTCCGATAGCTATCACTCTAGGGAAGAGAATGGAGGTCCTGGGATGGAAGACGGAGGCCAAAGATGGAGTGAAAAGTGCGACGGAGCTTGGCTAAATAGTGGTAGGGGTTCGGCTAAGATGGAGTCGGGTAGGCGATTGTGAAGCACGGATCCCTAGAACGATCACCGGGCGTGGATCAGGAATGAACCAAGAGTAATCGGAGCTCGGGGTATCGATGGTTGGTGGTCGGATCAAGCCTACAAAAATCTGAGAATGCGGGTCGGGAGCAAAGATCCATCCTGGGTGGTCCTGGGGGTAGAGTTGAACGGGGGTCAACAATCCCCCGTGGACCAATGGGATAATTCCAATTTTTTATTCTTTGCAAATTCATTTAAAATTAGTAAATGATTTTATTTTGAAAAGGTTTGAACATGAAAAGTGTTTATTATTTTTCAAATTATTTTTTTGTATTTTTTAAAATAAATAACGTATTTACATTATATTATTATTATATATAGGTATATACACATATGTATTTTTTATTTTTATTTATTTATTTTTGTAAAATTATTCCAATTTTATATTTTATTTATTTACAACATAAAATTTGGAATAATAAGGTATTTTTATTTTATTTTTATGATTTATTTACATGAGTTAAATAAATAGGTTTATATACATATGTACATGGTATATGTACAAGGTGGAAAGTGATTTTTTATTATTATTATGTTATTCTAATTTTTCTGATTTTTATTTTATTCTTATAAATATGTACAAAATATGAGAAACACCTTTTTATTTTTATTTTGAGGAAAATAAAATTATTTATATACAAAGGGTTATGTACAAGTATGATTGACCTTATCTCTCTCTACTTGAATTCTTTTGAGGTCAGGCCCGTGCTGAGCCCTCCCTTGGGATTAAGTCACTCAATATTTATTATAAATATTTACCTCTTTTTCTTGTGTTTCTTTATTCCTTTATTTTGACATAAAAATATTTTAATTATGCATATTTACATGATGCATGTGTTTTGACAACTTATGATATCTACACATATTTACTTGGTATTTGGCTAAGGTTTTTAGCTAAAATAAAGGAATAAAGAGAGATGAATTGGGATTTATCACCCCCCCCCCCCATACTTTACTTTTGCTAGTCCCTTAGCAAACACTTATTTGAAAAAGAAGTGCAAAAGAGAAAGAAAAAGAAAAAGAGGAGAAATCAATGTTGATTATAAACTTTCCTTCATTAAATGGAAATATGGACCTCAGTCAGGCCTTTGGATTATTAATTTTTCGGAACCTTATTTGGACTTAAGCTTAAAACTAAACAACCTCTAAGTTCCACCAATCTATGGTCAAGACTCCTCAATAAACCAGATCAGAACAAGTCTACATACACAAACTCTAATGACCGTGAATCTTTCCTTGTATTGTGTAAGTGATATGTAGCTCCCCACCTCAGAAGTAATAAAGAAATAACCTCCCTCAACCCAGTAACTCTAATGCCTCGGTCTAGCAACTCTTTCCTCTAGAAGCGGGGTATTCCCTTCTAAGTTCAAGTGCAACCGACTCAAGAAGAAGGGGAAGAAGAGAATGGACCATGACCAGTGTAGCCATGTATCTTTGGGAGCTCTAACCAGTGTAGATGAGTCTCCCGCTGCAAGCTTCATGAGATGGTCATGTATAACATAAGCTTTTGCTTTATTTGACTATGTACACTCCGGTGGGATTATTAAATTTTCAATCTGACCCACCACTTTTTTGGAGTTCTTTTCTTTTTGCACATTTTTTTCATGTGCATATGTACAACATATCTACATGGTACATCATATATACAAGGAGTTTTTCTTCTTCAGCCAGTAGACTATCCCTCTTTTGAAGCTTTATTGCAACCCACAGCTTCTGTCTTTAGACTTCATAACCACCAGACCAAGTTGACATGCACTTCCTTCACTATAAGAAGAAGAGAGGTTCTGCCTAGAAGTACTACCCTCATATGCTACCCCAAGCCAAAGGAAACTGCCTCCTCACCACCTCATCCGTGGAGAGCTATGTGTAGAGTGCTGGTGCAAGTAAAGCCATTGTCTCTGAGAGTCATGCATGTGTTGTTAAGTGCTCTACTTAGGCTCATCAAGGTGACATATGCTCATAGCCTAGTGGACTCAAATAATTAAGTCCCAATGGACCTTAAAAGTCTCAATCCTAAGCACTATAAGGTTCCTCTTATTATTAGGTGGATTAAGGTCTTCACCAAGCTCCATTTGTCAATTTAATTCCAGGCCAGTTTAAATGTCAACTATGACTTGGAAAAACTGTACAAGTATTTACAAAGATGCAATTTTACAAATATTTACACATGTGCAAAATTTTTGGAAAATGTTTGAAAACATGGATGTATGCATGAATGCGAAGTTTTGCAGAATATTTACAAAAAAATGCACAAGGTTTTTGCAAACTTTTTGTTTTCCAAACATTTTACGAAAATTTTGTACTATATACATAAATTTTGATATGAAAATATTTACAAGCTATTTACACAAAAAGATTTTACAATCATTTGTACAAAAATAATTTTTATAAATAAATAGGTATGTACAAGAAGAATTTTATGTACAAGGGAAATTTTTAAATTTTTATGGATTTTTAGCCATTTTTATTTATTGACACACTCACACAAAGTACGAGTTATGGCTAAAGTATATATGAAATATATACGACACCCCCCATACTTAGCTCGAACGATGTCCTCAGAGTGATCAGGAGCGATGAAGAAGACATAACTCGTGCTTAGTATAGGGAAGTGAAAAGGAATGGTATATACAAAGACAAATCAAAGAATAGAATAAGGAAGACTCAGTGTTTCCCCCTATACTTAGGATCAAGTAATCCAAAGTATAGTAAGTTGTACATGAAGGGAGATCCAAGTGGAAGGATGTATAGGGTCTATCCTCCCTATACTCAGGGTGAAATATCCCTAAGTATAGGCAGCAAAACAGGAGTAGAAAGAATCAATAGGATACCCGAGAGTCCTACACCCGCCCCCCCTATACTTCGGGTAAAGTATACCCTAAGTATAGCATAATCATAAGATGAGAGAAGGGGTGTGGGACTAAAGAATAGAGTGATATGGACAACTGGATCTATACACGTCGGAAGAATAGTGATAATCAGGCGTGAGATGCAATAGATGTGAGTCAAGAGACCACATCTCACGCAAAGTGAATCGGGGCAACATCAACGACGCACAGCTCATGATCTAGATATGACTTGAGCCGTTGGCCATTCACACGAAAGGTAACATTAGAAGACAACTCAGATATGTCAATACACTCATTGTCATGTACCTTTCTAACCAAATAAGGTCCCTTCCATTTGCTCTGCAGCTTCCCTGGAAATAGACGAAGCCTAGCATCAAATAGCCATACTCTATGTCCTCTCTCAAACTGCTTGTGGATGATATGAGAATCATGCCACTCCTTCACTCTCTCCTTATAATGTAGGTTGTTTGAAAAGGCGGTATTACGAAGCTCCTCTAGGCCTGCTAACGCTGCAGTCCTCTGATCTCCTACACTCTCTGGATCCAAAAGTACATATGTAACAGCCCAAAGTGATCTATGTCTCAACTCAATAGGTAAATGGCACGGCTTGCCATAAACGAGGCGAAAGGGAGATGTACCCAAAGGAGTCTTGAAAGACGTCCTATATGCCTACAAGATCGAGTCCAAAAGTTGTGACCAATCCTTTCGGTTAGGGTGGACGACTTTCTGCAATATAGTCTTGATCTCCTTGTTCGACACTTCAGCAAGACCATTCGTCTTAGGGTGGTATGGAATGGCAACTCGATGGTCTATGCTGAACTTGCTAGCAAGGGTCTTTACCTTATCGTTGACAAAATGAGACCCCCCGTCAGATATCAACACTCAAGGGACCCCGAACCGTGAAATGATATTCTTCCTCAAAAATCTGCATACAGTCCTAGCATTTGCGGTTAGGGTGGAGATGGCCTCAACCCAACGACTCACATAATCCACGGCCAATAGAATGTACTCAAATCCCTGACTCCTATGGAATGGACCCATGAAATCGATGCCCCATGCATCAAAAACCTCACAGAAATGTATGGGCTGCATCGGCATCATATCACATTGTCCACAAGTGCCCATCCTCTGACAGTCAGTACACCTCTTTACGAACTCATCAGAGTCCCTGAAGAGAGTAGGCCACCATAGGCCAGATTGGAGCACTTTCTGTGTTGTTCTCCTCCCTGAGTGATGTCCTCCTGCCTCAAGCTTGTGGCAGTAAGTAAGAATGCTGTGATGCTCCTCCTGAGGAATGCACTGATGCCAGATACTATCCCCTCCCTCGTGGTAAAAGACGGGATCCTCCCAATAGTAAAACTTGGCCTTCGCGAGGAAGGACTCAAGTTTCTGCCTGGGCCAATCTTGTGGAACTTTCTTGGCGACAAGATAGTTCACAATATCAACATACCATGGGAGCAAGGCAATAGCAAGGATCGCCTCATCTGGGAAGGTCTCACAAATAAGCTCAATCTGCTCAGAATCCTCAAAATACTCCAATCGGGAGAATGATCCGCCACCACATTCTTGACTCCAGGCTTATCCTTATTCTCTATATCAATCTCCTGGAGTAGAAGGATCCATCTGGTCAATCCGGCTTTGGCATCCTTCTTTACCATGAGGTACCTGATGGCGGTATGATCAGTATAAATGGTCACTCTAGATCCAATGATGTAAGATCTGAACTTATCTAGGGCGAAAACAACAGCTAGCATCTCCTTCTTCGTGACTGTATATTTCCATTGGGCGACATCCAATGTACAGCTAGCGTAGTGAATAACAAATGGGACTCCATCCCTCCTCTGTCCTAGCACAGCCTCTACGGCAAAATCAGAGGCGTCCGTCATGATCTCGAATGGGAGAGACCAATCGGGTGGCTGGAGAACAGGAGCCTCTACAACACAGCTCTTGAGAGTCTCAAACGACGATAGACACTTATCATCAACAAGGAACTTGGTATCTTTCATCAACAGATCAGTCAATGGTCGGGAAATCCTACTAAAATCATGAATGAAGCGCTTGTAGAAACCGACGTGCCCCAGAAAAAATCGTAACTGCCGCAAGTTGGACGGTGGTTTGAGTTTTCTAATGACATCAACCTTGGTCGGATCCACCTCTATGCCCCTGTTGGAGATGATATGGCCAAGCACCGTCCCCTGAGTCTCCATGAAATTACTCTTCTCCCAAGATTTACACAAGGTGAACCTCAAGGCATCGCTGAAGGACTCGATCTGGGCAGTCAAGACAAGAATCGAATATGTCGCCATAGACCGAGAGATCATCCATGAAGACCTACAAACACTCCCCCACCATGTCTGAAAAGATGGACAACATGCATCTCTGAAATATCGCCGGAGCGTTGCACAATCCAAATGGCATGCGTCTGAAAGCATATGTCCCGAAGGGATAGGTGACGGTGGTCGTGTTCTGGTCCTCGGGCGTGATGGCCACCTGATTATACCCGAAGTACCCATCCAAGAAATAGTAGTGTCTCTTTCCTGCCAGCCTCTCAATAATCTGATCAATAAAGGGCAGGGGGAAATGATCCTTCTTGGTGGCCTGGTTCAATCGTCTGTAGTCCACACAGACCCACTAAGAAGTGGGTACCCGGGTAGCTATCTCCTCTCCAGACTCATTAACAACTGTAGTGATGCCCGTCTTCTTGGGCACCACATGCAACAGACTGACCCACTTGGAGTCAGAGATGGGGTAGATAAAACCAGCGCTCCACTATTTCGAGATCTCCTTCATGACAACCTCTCGAAGATTCGTGTTTAGCTGCCGCTGTAACTCACGCGACGGCTTTGCCTCCTCCTCGAGATAGATATGGTGGGAGCACAGAGTCGGACTGATCCCCTGGAGATCAGCTACACTCCATCCTATCGCCTTGCGGTTCTTTTCAAGAACCCCCATCAGACGGGATTCTTACTCTCCAATCAGATCATCAGAGATAATGACTGGGTACATCTCATGCTCACCTGCAAGGAACCTATACTTCAATGATGTTGGTAGCAGCTTCAACTCTGGACAAGTAGGTGTTGGCAAATCTGGCCTCTGAATGGTCTGAGTGAACGTTGCCAAATCTGCATGGGGGAACGAAAACTCTTGCTCACATTCTGAATCTAGAGAAGGTTGCTCGGCTGGACTATCTCTGCTCTGCATGGAATCAACCTCCTCCCTAGCTGTAGGCTCAGTGGAAGTCAGACACGGTATCAAATCATCAAACTCTGCCCAATCAATATCTGACTCCGAGGGATCTGTATCATACTCATAAAAATCTGTCTCGCAGTCAAGAACTGGGTCTACTGCCTGAAATGTATCATGGACCAGGAATGCGCTCTCCAAGCTCTCCTCTACTGGCGTCTCTGCATCAACGAACTCTGAAGGTGAGAGGATGGTCTGTGCGACTGGATCTGCCCAAACAGCCTCATCATCTGTAATCACAAAATCGTAGTCCTGGTGAATGTCTCGCCCTGCCTCTGTCATCTGCTCTGAATCAGAAGTCGGCTCTGAGCAAGCTGAATCTCTGTCTCTAGTCTCCTCGACCGTCTCTATTTGTATACTCACGCCCTCGACGCGAAAGTACACCTTCCTGCTATCATGGTCGGACACTGCCTTGGTTGTGGCCAAGAACGGGTGTCCTAAAATGATGGGGGTATCGGTCATGAACTCAGAGATCTCCATGTCCAGCACAACGAAGTCTACAGGGAATTTCAGGCCCTAAATCGTGACGACAACGTCCTTCAGCAACCCCTTCAGCCTCTTGACTGATCGATCAGCAAACTGAAGGACCGTCCTCCTCTGTCGAAGAGTGCCCAACTTGAAGCGATCGAGAAGGGCTGTCGGAAGTAGGTTGATCGAAGAACCGCTATCTAATAGAGTGCGGTCAAACCTCTGCTTATGAATGTGGCATCTGACATATGGGGCTCCTGCATCTGGCCTTTTGGCTGGCAGATGGTTCTGTATCGCGAAACACGTGGAACGAGTAAGCACATGGATCTCTGACTGATGGTTCCTCCTCTTCCTCCTAACTATGGTCCTATCTCTGAGTGATCTCTGGAGTAGAGGGATGTGCTCCAAGGCCTCCTGAAGAGTCAGCTAAATATGGAATCTATCTATCATCTGTTGGTTGAACTCTATCTGATGGTTCTTTTTTTTATTTTCCGTTTTCTTCCCCTTTCCATGTGAAATGCTCATGGAAAGGGGATCACAGGGTCCTTCTCAGATGAAGGACTAGGAGAGGGCCTGGCATGCTCATGAACAGCAGAATCCACACAAACATCAACAATCAACACATGTCGATCCAAAAATAACAAACCCTTTCCTTTATTTCCAGAAACGTCCTGAGATACATGTACAGACGGAAAGACAACAGGACTAGTAGAAGTAGAAATGTTGGCCTCAGTACCACCCTTGGCATGTCGACTCGCGGCATCAGTACCGCACTCTGGCTCAGCAATTGTAGTGGTGTCAGTACCACCTCCTCCAATTGGTCCGCGATCCTCCTTGTCTGGCGCACCTGTAGTAGCATGGGATCGTCGCTCATACGAGGCGCCGCCTGCTGGCATCCTACCGCTCCTAAGTGTAACAAAATCAGCATCAAACATGTATGCAGAAAAATCACCAAATGAATCACTAGGAGTGGTAATCTCTGTGAACTCTACCTACTCAGACTTCCTCTTCAGGTTGTTCGGATTTGGATCAATCTGGGCAGGGACGGCAGCCTTCCCTCTCACGATCTCCCGCATCTCCTGGCGGAACTCATCCATCTCCCGTCTAAAGGAAGCATGCTGCTCTGTCATGAGGCAGGCTAGGTCGTCTAAGGCGGGGTTCTCATAGGCTGGCCCATGAGAACCTGACGGGTGGCCTCGCTGGTAGTGAGGTTGCTGCAGCTGGTGCGGATGAGAGGGGTACTGCTGTGGATGATACTGCTGAGGTTGCTCTCGCCTCCAAGATTGTCCCTGCTGATAGGGACGAGGGCCATACTGGGATGACTGTTGTTGCTGCTGGTGCTGGTGTACTGGGGGCTGGGGCTGCTGGTGTTGCTCTCACTGATGGTCGTACTGGCCACCCTGAACTGTATGCTGTTGCTGGGAACTGGAACCTCCAGTTGACCAACGGAATCCGGGATTGTCTCATCGGATATCGGGCTGGGGTCAGTCGTAGTAAATCCCGTTGACATCCATCAACATCTCCTGCTCGTAGGGGGTGGCTGGAGTACTGCCAGGGGCTGATCCGGCTAGTAGACCACCATATGAGTGTCTGAGGATGATGGTGACTGGTAGTACGGTTGTGGCTGCTGGTACAGTCCACTTGTACAAGGTGAACCTGTCTAGGCTGACTGGAGTGCTGGGACGAGCTACCACTGTTGCTCGGATCTCCTCGTTCCTGAAGATAAAGCTAAGAAGCTGTCTGTGCCTCCTAGAGACACATGATCTGTGTCTTCAGGTCACTTAGCGTCTGTGCCATCTGATCCATCTGAGATATGCCCTGGCACTGCTTCTTCTCTATCATCTCGATCCGATCCAGCTTCTCGCTGATGATCCCCATGTCTGCGGCTGTCGCGGATGAAGTAGAAGGACCGCATCGACCTGTGCTATCCTCTGAAACTGCACGGTCTGTGGCTGTGGGTGTCCCTGAGTGTAGAGTCAGGTCTGGGACATCACTGTGTAGTTCTTGGCCATCTCCTCGTAGATGGCCCAGACATGATCCTCATCTTTGGTGAAGTAGGAACCGCCACAAGAAGCGTTCACCAGGACCTGCAGCTCTGGTGTCAACCCGCAGAAGAAGCTTTGAACTAGGTTCGGCTTTGTGATGTCATAGTGCGGGTATATGTCGGTAAGCTCATGGAACCTCTCCCATGCCTCATGGAATTGCTCGTTGGGGAGCATGGAGAAGTTGCTGATCAGGGCCTTCGCTGCATTGGTCCACCCGAGTGGATAGTACTTGTTCATGTACTCGGTGCGAAGCTGCTCCCAGGTATACACAGATCTCCCTAAGTGCTTCATCTAGTTGGCTGCTCTGTCGGCCAGGGAGAAAGGAAAAGCAATCATTCGGATGGTGTCCTTGTCCATCTGACGATCGTGGACTGTACTGCAGATCATCTTGAACTCCTGGAGATGAAGATGGGGCTCCTCAGTGGAGAGACCGTGGAAGCGGAGTATCTAAAGTGTGTTCGGGGGGAACTTGAAGTCCCCCACGATAGTCGGAAGAACCACCCACCGGTGTGTCAGTGTCGATCCAGGGTTGTGCAACTCCCGCATCGGTCTCGGCTCTGCTGTTGCTGCTGCCGGCTAGTCTGGTTGATCTGGACCCCTGCGTCCATCGACTCTCGTCTGCTCTCTCTGCTCTTGGAGCCTCTCCATCTCTCCACATCTCTACCATGAAAGTCCCCTGATCTCATATCTGTCGCGGAATCGTCTCAAGGGAGGCTAACATGGTGGTGTTGATCGCACCTTGGTCCAAAATGTAAGTGGTCATCTCAGGACTCTAAACCTCGGTGCCCTCCTCGTTGCTGGCCATGGTCTCTACAAAGGCAAAAGACCCAAACTCAGGTGTCAAAATATCATCTGTCTGCTTTCTCACATCTGGCACCGGTAACTCAGGAATAGAAGAAGGGTGGTCAGGGGGGAACAGGGCGGAATCGAACTCGGGTTCGGAGAGTGGGTCTGGGCTCTCACGAACCAACCTAGATGAACGGGCTGGAGTGCTAAAAAGCGGTGCAACTAGAGGCTACCTAAGAGTCCTCCTGCCCATCATCTCGATCTGGCGAGTCTGGCGAATGAGATCTGGAAAATAAACAAGATGAGAAAACAAACCCCGAGTTCACCTACTCCACGCTAAGCTGAAGACCGTAAGAGCTCAATCATTTATCTTGTCAATTCTATTTAGGTGATCATGTCAGGATATCAGAGTGGTTACATGACCTGATAGGAATCCAATCCGCCAACCAAACTGTCCCGTATAAAAGGCCGGTAGTCTGATCGGGGCTCGGATGTGGCTCTAGCCTAGTGTGCGGGTCACTCTCTCGCTCAATCAAACCAAACAATGAGGGGGTTGCTCTCCCCAAGACAGATTTTTATGTGAGGTGTCTTTTAGGGTCAAGTTTGTTTAGCAGTCCCACTTTTATAGTTTTTCTTTTTTAGGTATTTTTAAGCAATCAATGCCTAATGAATTTTTTTGTTCTCCTGATTATTTTAATTCCAAAAATCAGGGGAAGAAGACGAAAAAGCTGATGCGCGAAAATCAATGATGCATGAAGAGTAAGAAATGCGTACCTGACTCCAGCAGTCTACATGCAAAATGATCCGCGCATAAAATAAAGATAGATTATAAACTACCTATATGATGCACGAGAATCCCGCCCTAGACAAAGCAATTTCTACACATAAGCACAGTAGCCGGGTACTCAATCCTATGTCCGGAGTCCTATCTTGGGAGTCACTCGGTGTCCGCCACAACAGATCTTGCACGCGTTGTATGTGACTCCTCATGGCATGTGGACTAGAGCTCAAATAATCTGACTTTTTTTTGTGATTTACTTATTTATGTCCAGTTAACGATCTATAGGCACAGGCAGATAATTAGGTGCTAGGATCCTAATCAATTACGTCACAATCATAGAAAATCCTAAGCTAGGGCTAAAACCGCATAAATCAAATAAGAAGTAAATAAACGGTCAGAAAACAAAACCGGTGAAAACCGCGGTGAGGTCCCCGAGCACACCGGTGCTCGGTGAAATAGACCCCGATATCACCCATGTGTCCAAGTGTTTGTCCATGTATTATTACAAATTAATAATCCCGCATAAAATAAAACTAACTAATCTACGGGTATTCTACGGTTATTTCAAGGCTATTCGTGGCTCCCGCACTTCGACTCTCCTCCTCACGCTCTCCTGCAGCTTCTTACAGAAGGAAGCCGCCTCCAAATCCCGCGGTTGCTTCGGCTTCTGAAAAATCCGCCTCGGTCCTCGGGCCCTCGCAAGAAGCATAAACAAAAGTGTGTCAGTCTAGAAAAATATATTAATAAATTAGATAGAAAATATCTACAAATATCTACAGAAAAGTCGTGGAAAAGAAAACCGCGGAAAAATTGAAGAAGGCTACTAAGCCGTGCTCCCCGACAACGGCGCCATTCTGATGAGCCGAATAATCCAGATATCTCAAGATCCGGGTGAGGTAAAAATCGATCTCGGGTCGTTGCGACCTAGATCGAGAAGACTCGGTCAATCAAGAAAAAGAGATAGGAACCACCAAATCAAAGGATAAAACAATGAAAATCAAGTAGCGGTCCTCGCTAATTTATTAACCTGGTATGGCGACCAGGGTCAGACTTAAGGAGCACGGGATGGCCGATACAGCCTACGAAGTAGTCAAAATCAAGAAAATAAGGAAGAAAAAAATTTTGGTGGATTTTAATGGTTTTTAAATTTTTTTGTGCTTTAATTTTGTAAGAAAATATAAGAAAATGTGTACAAGAGCAAATACAATGATTTATCTAAGCCCTCAAAAATGCTCCAAAAATTCAAATAGATTTGTTTTTGTGTTTTTTATGTTTTTAAGTGTTTTTGGTAATTTTCTAGGGGTTTTATAATTTGTATTTGATTTTCTAAAAATTTAAAAAGAGGAAAATAGGAGATCAATGTGCAACCAGACTTGAAAGATCAATTAAAAATATAAAATTGATCTATAAAAATCTGGAGACAATTTTTATGAAAAATATATACAAAGACTAAACTACAGAAAAAGAGTTTGCATTTTTTGAATTTTATAGAATTTTTAATGATTTTTATAATTTTTAGGGTTTTGCAATTTTTATGGGTTTTATAGATTCAAATAAGGTAAAAAAATGGACAGAAGCTTAAACACAGTAAAAAAACAATCACTACTTTTTTTTGGAAATTTTAGAGAAGTTTTTATATTTTTCTTTGATTTTTCAATTCAAACAGTAACAAAAATGCGTGTTTTTGAATTTTTAAAAATAGTAAAAAGCCTCAAAAATTCCCTAAATATTTAGGGAAATTTTTACACAGTAGCAGGAGCCATGTTTCCAAATTTCACCTAATTTGGATTTGATTTGATTTGATATTTTATTCAATAAAAATGAGGCACACAACAATCAAGGACCTAAATGCAAGAAAACATACTTCCAGGGGCCAAACGATAACAAATAAAGAAAGTCCAAGGGCCCTTATGTAAAAAGCCCAAAATAGCACGTACGTAGCCCGTGGTTCAGACAGGAAGGGCATAAGTGTAATTCCTATTTAAAAATATGCAATCAATAACACTCAGAAAATACAGGACTAAACATGCAAATATCCCAAACCTCACGTGTCGATGCACGTGTCTCACATAAAGAAGGACTATTTTGCAAGTACTAAAAAGCCTAAGGTCCTAGATGCAATTGTTCTGAAATAAAAACAACTACTCAAACTATTTACAGTACTAAACGACAAATAAGAAAATGACAGGGGCCTAAGTAAAATTACCCCTTTATTAAGGATCAACGGACGAAGAAGTTCCACGTGGGGATCTAACGGCTGAGAACAGAAGACGCCTCTTCGTTGTTGGATGTCTTGGATCGACCCCCAGGTGAATCGGACGGTGGAGATGCTCTGCGGATGGATGGCGATGATCAGAACTGGCGGAGGGGTGCCAATCGGACGGTATCTGGAGGTCCTCCAACAACTCCTCGCCGGCGAGGTTCGCCGGCTCAGTGCGCGCAGTGGAAGGGCCATCCGGAGCTGTTGAGATGGGGGACAGATCGACCACGATAGTCCGCAGCTCCTGGGGTGCGCCGATGAGGCTGAGAAGCTCTAGAGAGCTCCGGCGATGAAGGTGGGTCGCAGCGGCTGTGCCCGAATGAGTCGACCTCCAGATGAGGTCGACTTGACCTGCAAGCTACACAGCGAGAAACCTGGGTCGAGGGCAAAGTGCCTCGACCCGTTAGCGGGCGAAGGGGTGGTCGGAATGAGGCGGAGCGGGGTCCTCCAACGAGACGACGGCGATGGGGACCTGAGTTCCTGCTCTGGGGCGAGTCAGGATGATCGAATGGGTGCAGAAAGTGGCGAGAAGTCTCATGAGCGTGAATCGATGGTCGGATGGTCAAATGGATTGACGGATCAGTGTGAATCGGCCGACGAAGGCCGGCGGCAAAAAAGGGGGAAATATGAAATTGACCTATCCTAAAGGGAATCGAGGGTACCTGGCGATCGAGGTCGACTATGCTGAAGCTGAAGGAGCTCCTTGGGTCTTTGCATCGATGGCTCGTCGGGGCCAGAGGCTTGGCTCGCTCGATGGCGGAGCACGGCGGCGCAAGTCGCTGGATCAGTGGTTGGGGCTGCCTTCTCCTTGCTGCGACACTCCCTTCCGATAGATGTCACTCTAGGGAAGAGAATGGAGGTCCTGGGCTGGAAGACGGAGGCCAAAGATGGAGTGAAAAGTGCGGCGTAGCTCTACTAAATAGTGGTAGGGGTCCGGCAAAGATGGAGTTGAGCAGGCAATTGTAAAGCACGGATCCCTAGAACGATCATCGGGCATGGATCAGGAATGAACCAAGAGTTATCGGAGCCCGGGGTCTCGATGGATGGTGGTCGGATCAAGCCTACAAAATCTGAGAAATCGGGTCGGGTGCAAAGATTCGTCCTGGGTGGTCCTGGGGGGAGAGTTGACCGGGGGTCAATAATCCCCCGTGGACCAATGGGATAATTCCAATTTGTTATTCTTTGTAAATTCATTTAAAATTAGTAAATTACTTTATTTCAAAAAAGTATGAACATGAAAAATGTTTATTATTTTTCAAATTATTTTTTTCTAATTTATATTTATTTTTTTGAAAAATAAATAACATATTTACATTATATTATTATTATATGTTGGTATATACACATATATATATTTTTTTACTTGTTTGTTTGTACAATTATTCCAATTTTATATTTTATTTATTTACAACATAAAATGAATAATAAGGTATTTTTAATTTATTATTATGATTTATTTACATGAGTTAAATAAATAGGTTTATATACATATGTACATGGTATATATACAAGGTGGAAAGTGATTTTTATTATTATTATTATTATTATTATTATTATTATTATTTTATTCTTATAAATATGTACAAAATATGAGAAATACCTTTTTATTTTTATTTTGAGGAAAATAAAATTATTTATATACATAGGGTTATGTACAAGTATGATTGACCTTATATCTCTCTACTTGAATTCTTTTGCGGTCAGGCCCATGCTGAGCCCTCCCTTGGGATTAGGTCACTCAATATTTATTCTAAATATTTCCCTCTTTTTCTTGTGTTTCTTTATTCCTTTATTTTGACACAAAAACATGCTAATTATGCATATTTACATGATGCATGTGTTTTGACAACTTATGATATTTACACATATTTACATGGTATTTGTCTAAGGTTTTTAGCTAAAATAAAGGAATAAAGAGTGATGAATTGGGATTCATCAGGTATCATCAACGAGAAGCTGGACCGGATCGAGTTGATAGAGAAGAAGCAGTGCCAGAGCATGACGTAAATATACCAGATGGGACAGACGCTGAGTGACCTGAAGACACAGATCATGTATCTCCAGGAGGCACAGACGGCTTCTTAGTCCTGTCTCACGTCACGGATAGACACCAGCAGCAGAGCAGTTTAGCTCAGCCTTCCGCCCAGTACCGACAGGTTCACCTTATTCAGGCGGAGCCCTACAAGCCACAACAAGAGCAGTACGTCCAGTGACCACCATCTCAGGATAGCCAGATGGTGGTGTATCAACCGGACCAGACCCTGGCAGTACTCCCCCCACCCACTTACGAGCAGAAGCCGTTGATGGATGTCAACGGGATATGGTATGACCGACCCTCGCCTGGGATCCTACGAGACCATCCTGGATTCCGTTGAACGACTGGAGGTATCAGTTCCTAGCAGCAACCTCCAGTTCAGGGTGGCCAGCACAGCCAGCAGCGAGAGCAGCACCAGTAGCCTAAGTTCCCATCACAACAGCAGCAGACCAGCTGTACCAGCAGAGAGAGCAGCATGGTCCTTGTCCCTATCAGCAGGGACAATCTTGGAGGCAGCAGCAGCCTCAGCAGCAGTATCACTCGCAGTACCGCTCTCACCCTCATCTGCAGCAGCAGCCTCAGTTTCAGAGAGGCCACTTGTCAGGTTCTCATGGGCCCACCTATGAGAACCTCGCCTTGGATGACTTAGCCCGCCTCATGTCCGAGCAGTAGGACACCTTCCGATGGGAGATGGATGAGTTTCGAAAGGAGATGAGGGAGACCGTGAGAAGGAAGGTCGCCATTCCTGCCAAGATCGATCCAAACCCGAACAACCTGAAGAGGAAGTCTGAGCAGGTAGAGTTCACTTAGATTATCACTCCAAGTGCTTCGGTTGGTGATGTTACTGCATACATGTTTGATGCTGATTTTGTTACACTTAGGAGCGGTAGGATGCCAGCAGGCGGCGCCTCGTCTGAGCGACAACCCCATGCAGCCTCAGGAGCGCCAGACGAGGGGGAGAGCGGTGATAATGTCGCTAGAGATGATGATGACAATGGTGCTGACGCCACCAAGGACGTTGATCCAAATGGCGATACTGAGGCCGTCACTTCACCAGTTAGAGGAGGTGGTACTGATGCCACCATTGTTGCTGAGGCAGAGCGCGGTACTAATGTCGCTATTACAGATGCCGAGGGTGGTGCTGAGGCCACCGTTTCCAGTTCTTCACTTCCTATTGCTTTTCATTCAGTTGATGTATCTCAGGACACTTCTGTGAATAAAGGAAAGGGTTTATTATTTGCAAATCCATATGTGTTGATTGATGATTTATGTATGGATTCTACTTTGCCTGAGCAGTATGGACCAGATCCTAGTCCTTCATCTGAGAAGGACCCATCCGTCCCCATTCCCCAAGCACTCCGCTCGGCTAAGGGGACCAAAAAAGACCCAAAAAAGTCCCACCGGCTAGAGTTCGGCCAGCAGGTGATGGATCGATTTCATATACAGTTGACTCTATAGGAGGCCTTGGAGCACATACCTCTCTTCCAGAGATCCCTCAGAGACAGGACTACAGTTCGGAGGAAGAGGCGGAATCACCAGTCAGAGATCCATGTGCTCATTCGTGCCACATGCTTTGCGATCCAAAACCGTCTGCCAGCCAAGAGGCCAGATGCAGGAGCCCCATATGTCAGATGCCACATTCATGAGCAGAGGTTTGACCGTACTCTATTAGACAGCGCTTCTTCAATCAACCTACTTCCGACAGCCCTACTCGACCGATTTTAGTTGGGCCCTCTACGAAAGTATAGGATGCTCCTTTAGTTTGCTGATCGATCTGTCAAGAGGCTGAAGGGGTTATTGAAGGACGTTGTCGTCACGATTTAGGGCCTGAAATTCCCCGTGGACTTCATTGTGTTGGACATGGAGATCCCTGAGTCTGTGACCGATACCCCCTTCATTTTAGGATGCCTGTTCTTGGCCACAGCCAAGGCAGTATCCGATCATGATGTTGAAGCGTAATTTCGAGGGTTTAAGTACCTGATTTTTATATCGGATAGTCGTTGAGAACCCACAAAAATACACTTCGAACAAATAAATAACCGGACTTAACTATATTATGCAATAAGCAAAGTATATGGTAAGTCAGGGTCGAATCCACAGGGACAGGAAGATTCTGCACTTTATAAAAATACTTTTATAAGTTTGCAAAATGTTTGAATAACAAAAATGGAGATGAAATTTGGAAAAGACAATAGTACAGGTCGGTAAGTGCTGATCGCTCCCCTTCTATGCGGTAACTTCCAAATGGACTCGTACGCGCTAACTCTTCGTGAAATTGGATATCCTGGCGAGGTGTGTTGGATGCGATCACAACCGCGAATCGAGCTCAAACCTCATGTCACGTCCTGGTTCTCCAAGAGTCAAGGGTAATCACCGTTAGATATGGATCATCGCGATAGTTTTGACGAATCCCTGCACGAAATAGAAGATAACAAAATAAGACAGATATAAAAATATAAAGTAATAAAATAAAAGCAAAATAAAAATATGATGATCGACGGCTCGGGAGGAAGACTCTTATTAATTGTATTAATTATGCAAGTAGTTCCAACATATGCTTTTATATTTTCTTTTCCCCCCTTTTTTTAAAGGCTTGATTTCATTTAGGATAATTTTAGACAAGAAAAATGGTAATTCAAAGATAAGATTTGTTTGGGATATTGAGATTTCAGTGTAGATGTTCACGTCTAGATGCTAAGTGTAGGTGTACACCTCTAGATGCTAAAAGAATGATCAGAATAATCAATCACCATAATATTATATCCTAACGAGTTCAAATGGTTGAATAACATAGATGAGTTAAGATGAGTATCTTAGTAATGTATCTTACTGATTATAAACAAACATCTTCTTTCCCATTTTCTGATCTCTTGATCGAGGCATAAGTCAAAGTTAATCAGAGAGTAGTAGATGTCTCCCCTGTAAGTGTACTAACAGATGCATGCGATTTAATATGCATAATGACTATAATACTACTCCATATAATTATTATACATCATAGAAAATATGATTTATTATATGGAATGAATTGGTATTGACATAGTTATATAATGAATCAAGGATTCATCACATGATAGCGGGAAGGTATACTTTCGCGTCGAGGGTGAGAGTATACAAATAGAGACGAACAAGGAGACAAGAGTCAGAGATTCAGCTTGCTCAGAGTCACCTTCAGATTCAGAGCAGATGACAAAGGCAGCGCGAGACATCCACCAGGACTGTGATTTTGTGATTACAGACGACGAGGCAATTTGGGCAGACCCAGCAGCACAGGCCATCCTCTCACCTTCAGAGTTCGATGATGCTCAGATGTTAGCAGAGGAGAGCTTGGAGATCACATTCGTGGTCCAAGATACATCTCAGGTAGTAGAGCAGGTTTCCGATCGTGATACAGATTCTTCTTTTGATACTGATATAGATCCCTCGGAGTCAGATATAGACTGGGCAGAGTTTGATGATTTGATACCATTCCCGACTTCCATAGAGCCTATAGCTAGGGTGGAGGTTGATTCCATTCAGAGCAGAGACACACTAGCAGAGTAGCCTTTACCAGATTCAGATTGTCGGAGAGAGTTCTCATTCTCCCATGTAGATTTGGTCGCATTCACTCAGACATTTCAGAGGCCAGATCCACCAGCACCGAGTTGTCCAAAGCGGAAGCCTTTACCGTCATCCATGAAGTATAGGTTCCTTGCGGGCGAGCATAAGATATACCCAGACATTTTCTCAGTGGATTTGACTGGAGAGCAGGAATCCCGTCTGATGGGTGTTCTTGAAAAGAACCGCAAGGCGATAGGATGGAGCGTAGCCAATCTCCAAGGGATAAGTCCGGCCCTGTGCTCCCACCATGTCTATCACGAGGAGGATGCGAAGCCATTGCGTGAGTTCCAGCGGCGTCTCAACCCAAATCTTCGAGATGTTGTCATGAAGGAGATCTCGAAATGGTGGAGCACCGATTTTATCTACCCCATCCCCATCTCCAAATGGGTTAGTCCGCTACATGTGGTGCCCAAGAAGATGGGCATCACCACAGTTGTGAGTGAGTCTGGAGAGGAGATCTCTACCTGGGTACCCACTTCTTGGAGGGTCTGTGTGGACTACAGATGACTGAATCAGGCCACCAAGAAGGATCATTTCACGCTGCCTTCTATTGATCAAATTATGGAGAGGATAGCCAAGAAGAGTCACTAATACTTTTTGGACAGGAACTCCGGATACAATCTGGTGGCCATTGCGCCAGAGGAGCAGGACAAGACTACATTCACATGTCCATTCGGGACATATGCTTTCAGACGCATGCCCTTTGGTCTATGCAATGCTTCGGCGACATTCCGAAGGTGTATGTTGTCCATCTTTTCGGACATGGTGGGTGAGTGCTTGGAGGTCTTCCTGGATGACTTTTCGATCTACGGCGACTGGTTTGATGCTTGTCTTGACTTCCTAGACTGCATCTTCCAGCGATGCATTGAGGTCCATCTTGTGCTTTCATGGGAGAAAAGTCATTTCATGGTGACTCAAGGGATGGTGCTTGGCCATATCATCTCCAACAGGGGCATGGAGGTTGATCCGGCCAAGGTATATATCATTAGGAAACTCAGTCCACCATCCAACTTGCGGCAGTTATAGTCTTTTCTGGGGCACATCGATTTCTACTGACGATTCATTCATACTTTCAACAGGATTGCTCGACCGCTGACTGATTTGTGACCAAGGAAACCGAGTTTATAGTTGATGATAACCGCCTTGCGTCATTTGAGACTCTCAAGAGTCTAGTTGTAGAGGCTCCTGTCCTCCAGCCGCCTGATTGGTCTCTCCCATTCGAGATCATGATGGATGCCTCCGATTTTGTTGTAGGGGACGTGCTGGGACAGAGGAGGGATGGAGTCCCCTTTGCTATTCACTACGCTAGCCGAACTTTGGATGCCGCTCAGCGGAACTACACTGTCACCGAGAAGGAGATGCTAACGTAGTATTCACCGTAGATAAGTTCAGATCGTACATCATTGGATCTAAGGTGACCATCTTTACTGATCATACTGACGAATCCGAATATGCGGCTTTTAAGAAGTTGTTTTTATCGTGTTGTGCGTTGTAGGCGGCAATCGGAAACGGTCAAGAAAATACCACAAATGATTTATTCAATTTTTAATAACGTGGTTTTATGTTTATTTTACTTGGGCAAGTCCCAAGGTCAATCACAAGGAGGCAAAGGAACAACCTAGAATTAAGTTTATCAAAGTTCGTGTTCGGTTTTCGAGGCGGTTTTTTTTGGAATTTTAAATACAATAAAGGATGCAAAATGCAAATTTGGCCTTATTTTAGGGACTAAAATGTAAATTACGTTCAAATGATGTCCGAAAAATACGAAACTTGGCCACAATGTAAACTGTAATGAAATGGATGCACTGTAATTTTTTTGGAATTTTTGGATGCAATATGAATTTTTTATGGATTTTTAAATGCAAACAAAATGAATTTCAGTATGTAATTTTAATAAATATCAAACCTACTTATTTTCAAGAATCAAAATTATCTGAGATCTATCACTAGGTGACGGATCTCAGAAAAATCCTAAACCTGGAAAATGTGGGGTTTAATGTCTATTAAAACTTAAATACTAAAATGTGCAAAGTGATTTTTACAGGACAAAATATGCATGCAAATTCAATTCTTTTTGGGCACAATGTTAAGAATAATTAACTCTACAAGATGTGATTTTTCAAGAATTTTTAGAGCAATGGTTAATTAACTGTGAATTTCAGAGCAAGAGATGGGTAAAATACGCCAATTTTCACAAAACAATTATTTATTAATTAACCGTCCGTCACAAAAATACCCACAACATGTCAAAGCGTAGAGGATCAATTAACCAACATCATGCAATTTTTGGATTAAGAAAATAATGTAGATAAGATGTTCGAAACACAATGGGAATGCAGGGGTACAGATGTAAATAATTAAATAAAATATAAAAGCTGCAGGGGGGCTTAAGAGCAATTACCAATAAAACCAGGGTCTCTCTGCAATTTTTCCAAGGGAGCACGTGCGTCGCACGTGCCTCTTGGATGGCGGGGGCTGCTGTGCGAATAGGGGATCTCCGGGGGGGGCTTCTGTAAATTGCCCAAGGGGGCACGTGCGCAGCACGTGACCCCTGGGCTGCTGGACGTTTCCTCCGCACGTGCGATGCACGTGGGAGGACCTCGGGGCTCGAGCCCGGTGGTTGGGGCCTGCGAGCGGCGGAGGGAGCTCGTCGCCGCCCCTTTCTCGTCGGTGGAGGAAGCGGAGGACAACGAGGCTGGCTGAAGGCGCGCGGTGGTCAGCGGTGCTCGCTGATGGTCGAGGCGTCGCAGTCCGGCGAAGGCGGGGCGGTGGTGGAGTTGGAGAATGGTAGCCGAGGCGGAGCTATGGCTTTGTTGGTCGATGATGGTCGATGAAGAAGGCGATGACGTCGGTCGGAGGTTCTGTAGGCATTGAAAAGACGGTGGAGGCGTTGTCGGCGAGAAGCGAGGAGGCGGCGTAGTCGAGGACGGTGGTCGATATCTGCTCCCGTTGGCTGTGGTCGGTGGAAGATGTTGTCGAAGATGGAGATGGTAGACAGGCTCGACGATGGTGATCGGAGCTGGAGCGCGCGCGGAGGCGCGACGACGACCGGAGAGGTCGGATCGCGCCGAAGGAGTCGCTTCGTGGTGCTGTCACCGCCACGAGGCTCTCTCGTGTGCAGTCGGCGGATGAAGGAACCTCTGGGGTGGCACGGTTCTTAAATAGGAGAAGGGGGCGTTCGCCGGAGATGGCAGGAGAATCGGGGGTGATACGCAGAGGCGGCGATCGCGAGATTTGCGGGATTTGGGGTGCTTGATCTGATTGGGATCGACGGGGATACGCGGGGGATTCGAAGGAGGGGATGTGATTGCGAGGCTCGGCGATGGCGGTGGCGGCGGGATTCGCGCGGGCGGCGCGGCGAGATTCGCGGTGCGGGCGGAGGTCCCGATTGGGAAGGGGGCGACCTGGGAAGGAGATGGCCAGCGGTCGTCTGATCGGGGCGGGATCGGACGGCCAAGATTGATCCACGTGGCAACTAAAGGCGAGAGGCGGAGGCTCGCGCGTGCGGAGCACGTGCCTGGGAAGGCACGTGCGACGCACGTGCGTCCCCTTTTTTTATTTTTTATTTTTTTATATTTTATATTTATTTATTTTTTTTAAATAAATAAAAACCGATATATATATAAAGCCCAAAAATGACTGACACGTGGCGGCACCAGGTGCTGCCACGTGTCAGCCCCACAAAATTCGAAATTAAAATACTTTGTAAAATCGATAAGAAATAGCAATTGACCTCGGATCGAATAAGTTCCTTCACGAAAAATGCTCGTCTCGACGAGATCTACAACTTTCATGAAGACATCAAAACCAAAATCGGTCAAATGTAAAAAGTGAATTTTTGGGGTATCCTATGTACATAGAATACCTTGATTTTTGGGTTTTATAATTTTTATGTCATTTTTAAACACGATAAAAATCTGGAAAAATTACGGTAAAATCAAAGATAAATAAAGACACATTAATCTTTTTTTTTGGATTTTTATTGATCAAGAAAATATATACATAAAATACAAGGTCAAAACCGCGAAAATATACTATGTATAAAAGAGGCCCAAACCCCAACTCTCACATATGAGCTCCGATTCACTTGAACTTGGTCTTGTTTTGAAGGTAATTGAATGTACATTAGTTCAAAAGTGAGTAGGATTAAATCGGACACTGGATGGAGAAGATATGTGGCTTTTAGTCCGAAAATCCTGAAATTAGGGTTTGGGTTTTTGGTCCACTTATTTGGGTTAGTTATTTTTTTGTATTTTTCCTTTATTCTTGTTAATGATATATACACAGTGGAAGTGGTTTTGAGTCATTCGGAGTTAGCATGAATGTGTTAAAAATCCGGGAAGTTAGGCTTATTTACAGGTCATTTTGGCTTGGATTTTTGGCTTCTTATTTTATGCAGATTTTTGTGCTAAAATGCAATTCTTATGAGAACATGCATGAATGCTAATTATGCAAAATAGATGCCAGAATGCTGTTGATTTTGAGGGATTTGAGCTTAATAAATGAGATTTAGAGTGATGAATACGAGATTCATCATCCCCCTATACTTAAACCATGCTCGTCCCTGAGCATCAAAAAGAAATGCCATGAGGTGAAATGAGATTGGGTTCCAAACCAAGACCATGAGCTGAAGGTAAAAGTGAACCTAAACTCAACCTTTGGATTATTTGTGTGTCGGAACTTCTGTGAGACTTAGAATTTTAAAATCAACAGCCCTCAAGTTCTACACATCATTGCTACAGTTCGGCTCAGAAGTCATCTTAGATCAATCATCTTCCCAAAGTATACTCTTTGAATATTGAATAACCGACTCTTGTGTGTGAAATATTTTAGCTCTTCCCACCCAGAATGCCGGACTACTGCGCAAGCCTCCTCTCCAATAACTCGTCCTCGGGGAGTCAGGTATTTCCTTCTAAGGTCTGTCGCGCTGTGTTCACAATCGAATTGGGGGGAGAAGATAGAAGAATGAGAAAAGAACTGGAGGGTGGCCAGTGTAGTCACCTCTCCTTGTGAAGATGGCCAGTGTAGCCGAGTCTCCACCAAGATCTGCAGGTTTCTGGAAGCTTGGACCTTTTTGGTCAGATTTTATTTGGTAGTTGCTTCTTTGTATTTGGAATTTTTGGTGGTTCTGCTTGGATCTTGTTTTGCCCCTACGGATATAGCATCTTTTGTTTCCGTACATTTTTTGGGGTCTTAGAAAAAATTGTGCCCAGCCGTCCATCCCTTTTCCGAAGCTTTATTTCAACCCGTACTCCGGTCTTTAGATTTCCACGCTACCAGAAAAGAAACTCACACAGTCTTCCAACAAATGTTTGAGTTGAGCTAAGTGCATAGTGCGAGAGTACAAATTAATTCCTTATTCCAGAGTTGTACCCAGAATGAAGAGACCAGGTTAGACACTAAGAGTCAAACTCTGTGCATTGTTACGTGGAACTCAAAGAATTAAGTCACAGACCTGAAGACTCTAAAATCCTATTTCTCGATGAAGTTCCTCTGAAAATTAGGTTGATTAAGGTTAAGTCTAGATCACTCTCGGTTTCGTCTCATAACTCGGTTCAGAACCCAATGACTTTTCACATATGCAAATGAATGTAATGTTGGATGAAGTGCAGGTGTGTGGCATGCAAAATAAAATTTTTTTTTTTTTAAATGAATAAGAAGCCATTTTTTTTTCAAAAATTTTGGGCAAAGTCAGTGTTAGAAACATTTTTTCTTTTTCTTTTTCTGTTTTTTTTGTTTGTTTTTTTTAAGAAAACCCACCCCGTAAATACATATAGACTTATGCGCAAGTACGAGGTATGGCTAAAATATATACATAGTATATATACAGACCCCCCTATACTTAGCGAGTGTTGTGTCCTCAGAGCACAAGAAGCGTAATGAAGACAAAGCTCGGGCTAAGCATAAGACAGTAAAATTATACACGGTTTCGCCCCCCTATACTTAGACTGAGAATAGTCTAAGTATAGAAGAAGAGCGCAAAAAGAGGCGGACGGGATATGTAAATGAGGAGAGTATAAATAGATGGGTGGCGGTTCCCCCTATACTTAGGCTTTGTCAGCCTAAGTATAGAAGAAGGATGGATATGGAGTGAGCTAGAGATCGGAGTGTGATGGTATATATAGATGGCATCGGTCCCCCCTATACTTAGGCCTTGGCCTAAGTAGAGGAAGAAGCTGTACAAGGAGACCGATGTGGTCGGGAGGGAGGGTGGGTAGCCGATGATTAAGGCGGTTTACGGCTGATCTTCTTGTGAGCCTGCGGTGGGAGATCGTAATGATGAGTCGGAGATGAGGCATACGATTCCCCACCATTATCAGTGTCATCCTCAAAAAAATCATGATGGATAGTAGATGAAATATTTGAGTCAGATGAAAAGTAGCCATCATTAGAGTTATCCTCAGAGGAATAATATTTGAAAGTGGACATACTCCAGATCTTCATGTCTTTTTGTTCATTCAATTGTTTCCTCAAAATTCGTTCCTTTTTAAGATCAATCGGTTTGTCCTCAAATGAATCTTCAGATGCTCCAGTCTCAGTCAGCTCATAAGAAATAATTCCAGTGTACTTGTGAAAGGTAGGAGCATCAGCTTTGGATGAGTAATAATTAGGAACGGGAGTTGTCCAACGAGAATCGAATTTTGGATCCTTGCGAAGAAATGGCTTAAGAGATGCCGAACAGACTTCACTCATGTAGACTACCTTTTCCGGACCTGATGAGGGATCATCAACTGATTCCTCTTCCGAAAGATCAAAGGTGACTTTCTTTTTCTTGTTTCGTGAGGATGTCGGTTCACTTGAGTACCCAGATGAATAGCCATTAAAATTCTTCTCCTTGGTCGGTGTTCGGGCTACGTGTTCGTTCTTTGTTTCCTGAATGTTGGTGCACTCTTGATTTGGGAGGATTTGGTCAAGATAATCAGAGTAGGTTGCTCTAGTGTGCGACCATGCAAATGTCTCAGGATCGTAGTAGAAAGATTTGTCTATTTTGAAATCTGCGGGAATTGAGATATCGGGGAGAGTCTCTAAACCAATAGTCTGATTAGCAAACGCAATCTCAGGTGTAGCAGCGGGGTAGGGCTCTTCTACCGTTTCATGGTTGCGGTTGTTGGGGACTTCATGGGTTACCTCAGAAAATCGTGCTTCCTCAAAGACTGTATCAGTTCGTAGTGATTCCAATGCCGTAAAATTTATTTCCCGCGTCTCACAATCGATACTCGCCTTGGCCAATGCCAAGAATGGTTTTCCGAGAATGATTGGAGACTGGGTGAATTCTCCTTGATGCTCGATGTCAATGATCGTGAATTCTACCTTGAGCGAAGCACCTTGGAATTTCATGATGACAGAAATGGTTCCTCTCGGCCTTTTTATCGATCGATCTGCCAATTGAACAATCTCTCGTATCTTCCGAATTGGCCCGAGTTTGAGTTCGTGAAATACAGAGGTCGGGAGGATATTGATCGGTGAATCGTCATCAATACGAGCATGTGTGAAGATTGTGTCTTTGATTTCGCAGTCAAATCTGGGCAACCGCTTCACTATGCGGCTCTTGGTTTTTCTCCTCAACACCAAGGAGGAGGCCATTGACAAGATATGTCTTTCAGTTTTTGTTCTAATCCTTCCTGACTTTTTGATGATTAATCTGTCCATTAGAAATTTCTTAAGGTCAGGGAAGTGTTCAATGGCCTTTATAATGGGAAGTTCAAAAATCAAGTATTTTTCCAGTGCTTCCCGTAAAACAGGATCCAAATTCCTCAGATCTTCTTCAGATTCAATTTTTATGAGATTTTCTGGATTTTCGAATTTTTTTGTATTTTCTGTGTGGTGTGGCGATGTGGTGTCTTCCTTAGATGAGAAGGGGCCCTGATGTTCAGGGTATGGATCAGAGGCATAGTCATTCCTAGGGGAATAATGAGCAGAAGTTTTGATATTAGAGTTATCCCTAGGTCTTTGAATATCCTCAAAATTTTCATCATGGAATCTAATCATTTCTTCATTTGGTTCTACACCCGATCCACCATAGAATGAGATTACTCGGTCGGCAAATTTTTGAAATTTGTCCTCCATCAATTCAAACCTTCTTTTTATCCTTGAAACATTATCCTCACAATTTTGTTCATGATCAATCATGGGAGCACTCGGATTTTGTTCAATGATTCCGTCTTCCATTTTTCTGTACGTGTGGAGAGGAGAATTTCTTGCAATATCCATTATATGATCATTTCTTGAAAATTTCTCCTCAAAATTTATGGAAGGAGGCTGCTCATATGGTACAGGCATGTGTATTTGATCTGAGTATAGTTCAGTCCTTTGATCATGATTGGTCAGCTCTTGATATTGTGGAGTCAACATACAGGGTTTATATGTGTCTAGGAGGTCTGTCCAGTCCTCTGTATGAGTATCATGTCTGACAAGGGGTCTGTCATGGTCAATCCAACGATGATGATCATTAAGCGCATGTCTTTCCATCTGGGTTTGGGTTCTCTGCCAGTCATGGGATTTAAAGAGATTTTGATCTTGAAATGTTTTATTGGCGAGAGAGTGAGAATAAGACGGTTCAGTCCAAGATGGTGTGGTTGGATGATTTGAGAAAGGATTCAATGAGGTCGAAGTCATTTGCGGTTGAAAGCTTCCCGCAAATGTTGGAGGATTAAACGAAGAGGAAGTAGTGGATTTTGGCCAAACCGACATAGATGTGTTTTCGTAGTGGTGTTCGGTCATTTTTGAAGGAGTTGAGAGAAATGATGGGTTGGATCTGAAATTTGGAAAAATTTCCATGATGAGATTAAAATCAAGAAATGAGAGAGATGATTGTATGGGACAGCAAATTTATCAAATGTGCGGCTATTGATCTTCGATATCGGTTCACGCACACCAATACAAACACGAATCAAACCCCGGGTTCACCAACTCACACAATGAAGCCGTAAGATTTCGGCTATTATCTTTTCAATTTTAGTTGGTGATAATTCAATCTTGGCAAAAATTTAGTGAGTTGAGATTTTGGATTTGGGCTCTATCCTTAAGTGTCGTTTCTTGCTTACTCAGAAAAATAAAATCATCCAAGGTCGGGGTTGCTCTCCCGCAAAAATTCTTGATTTTATGGGTTATTTGAGATCAGATATATTTAGCAGTCCCGATTTTAATGAGGTGATCACTGAAAAATTAGATGAGCACAAATACACGTCTACCGTCCAGTCCCAATTTCCTTTAAAGTTATGTTATAAAACAAGAGGGAGGAATTCGAGAAAAGCCGATGCACGCGAAAAACTATGATGAATGCTCAGTTAGAAGACTTACAGTGGATCCTCGCAATCTCCATGTGGGATGCTAGACAGAATTTAAAAATTATTCTATATGATGTGCAAACCGATGGAAAAACCGCACCTAAGCAGAAAGTTCTATTAGCGGGAAGAATTGATTTAAATTTGGCTAGGTTGAACGATCTACGTGCGTCTCAATTAAAGTGCAGTGTGGCTTAAGATCCTACGAGCACAAGCAAAAAATATAAATGCTCTGAGAGCCGTATGTGCAGGTCTATCCTAATCGCCACTCAAGTCGCGCCCCACCCTCGCCGGAGAGTGAAACAGGCCACGACACACCACAGAATAAAGTTTAGAGGTCTGTCTACACACGCGAGAGTCCAAACGGACACCGCTGTAAAATTGCAGAAATTAAAATTGCAGAAATTTAAAAACCTAGACTCTACTCTCTCTCACGACTCGACTCGATCTTAAATTAATTGCGGTTTTTGGTGAAGTTGCATCGGTTATTAAAAACCGCTCCACGTACAAGGTACCTCGCAAAAAAATAAGAGAGAAAATGTAAGAGAGTGACTCAAAAATATATGAAATATAAAGGCTGAAAATAAATGGCAGGAAACTGAAATTTACAATGAAAAATTCGGGGGTCAGACTACCCGAATGCGGAAAACCGAATGGAAAATTTTTAGACAAAAATCTAAGCCGTTTGCCTCCCCGGCAACGGCGCCATCTGACGAATCCGAATATGCGGCTTTTAAGAAGTTGTTTTTATCGTGTTGTGCGTTGTAGGAGGCAATCGGAAACGGTCAAGAAAATACCACAAATGATTTATTCAATTTTTAATAACGTGGTTTTATGTTTATTTTACTTGGGCAAGTCCCAAGGTCGATCACAAGGAGGCAAAGGAACAACCTAGAATTAAGTCTATCAAAGTTCGTGTTCGGTTTTCGAGGCGGTTTTTTTTTTTGGAATTTTAAATACAATAAAGGATGTAAAATGCAAATTTGGCATTATTTTTGGGACTAAAATGTAAACTACGTTCAAATGATGTCCGAAAAATACGAAACTTGGCCACAATGTAAACTGTAATGAAATGGATGCACTGTAATTTTTTTGGAATTTTTGGATGCAATATGAATTTTTTATGGATTTTTAAATGCAAACAAAATGAATTTCAGTATGTAATTTTAATAAATATCAAACCTACTTATTTTCAAGAATCAAAATTATCTGAGATCTATCACTAGGTGACGGATCTCAGAAAAATCCTAAACCTGGAAAATGTGGGGTTTAATGTCTATTAAAACTTAAATACTAAAATGTGCAAAGTGATTTTTACAGGACAAAATATGCATGCAAATTCAATTCTTTTTGGGCACAATGTTAAGAATAATTAACTCTACAAGATGTGATTTTTCAAGAATTTTTAGAGCAATGGTTAATTAACTGTGAATTTCAGAGCAAGAGATGGGTAAAATACGCCAATTTTCACAAAACAATTATTTATTAATTAACCGTCCGTCACAAAAATACCCGCAACATGTCAAAGCGTAGAGGATCAATTAACCAACATCATGCAATTTTTGGATTAAGAAAATAATGTAGATAAGATGTTCGAAACATAATGGGAATGCAGGGGTACAGATGTAAATAATTAAATAAAATATAAAAGCTGCAGGGGGGGCTTAAGAGCAATTACCAATAAAACCAGGGTCTCTCTGCAATTTTTCTAAGGGAGCACGTGCGTCGCACGTGCCTCTTGGATGGCGGGGGCTGCTGTGCGAATAGGGGATCTCCGGGGGGGCTTCTGTAAATTGCCCAAGGGGGCACGTGCGCAGCACGTGACCCCTGGGCTGCTGGACGTTTCCTCCGCACATGCGATGCACGTGGGAGGACCTCGGGGCTTGAGCCCGGTGGTTGGGGCCTGCGAGCGGCGGAGGGAGCTCGTCGCCGCCCCTTTCTCGTCGGTGGAGGAAGCGGAGGACAACGAGGCTGGCTGAAGGCGCGCGGTGGTCAGCGGTGCTCGCTGATGGTCGAGGCGTCGCAGTCCGGCGAAGGCGGGGCGGTGGTGGAGTTGGAGAATGGTAGTCGAGGCGGAGCTGTGGCTTTGTTGGTCGATGATGGTCGATGAAGAAGGCGATGACGTCGGTCGGAGGTTCTGTAGGCGTTGAAAAGACGGTGGAGGCGTTGTCGGCGAGAAGCGAGGAGGCGGCGTAGTCGAGGACGGTGGTCGATATCTGCTCCCGTTGGCTGTGGTCGGTGGAAGATGTTGTCGAAGATGGAGATGGTAGACAGGCTCGACGATGGTGATCGGAGCTGGAGCGCGCGCGGAGGGGCGACGACGACCGGAGAGGTCGGATCGCGCCGAAGGAGTCGCTTCGTGGTGCTGTCACCGCCACGAGGCTCTCTCGTGTGCAGTCGGCGGATGAAGGAACCTCTGGGGTGGCGCGGTTCTTAAATAGGAGAAGGGGGCGTTCGCCGGAGATGGCAGGAGAATCGGGGGTGATACGCGGAGGCGGCGATCGTGAGATTTGCGGGATTTGGGGTGCTTGATCTGATTGGGATCGACGGGGATACGCGGGGGATTCGAAGGAGGGGATGTGATTGCGAGGCTCGGCGATGGCGGTGGCGGCGGGATTCGCGCGGGCGGCGCGGCGAGATTCGCGGTGCGGGCGGAGGTCCCGATTGGGAAGGGGGCGAACTGGGAAGGAGATGGCCAGCGGCCGTCCGATCGGGGCGGGATCGGACGGCCAAGATCGATCCACGTGGCGACTAAAGGCGAGAGGCGGTGGCTCGCGCGTGCGGAACACGTGCTTGGGAAGGCACGTGCGACGCACGTGCGTCCCCTTTTTTTATTTTTTATTTTTGTATATTTTATATTTATTTATTTTTTTTAAATAAATAAAAACCGATATATATAAAGCCCAAAAATGACTGACACGTGGCGGCACCAGGTGCTGCCACGTGTCAGCCCCACAAAATTCGAAATTAAAATACTTTGTAAAATCGATAAGAAATAGCAATTGACCTCGGATCGAAAAAGTTCCTTCACGAAAAATGCTCGTCTCGACGAGATCTACAACTTTCATGAAGACATCAAAACCAAAATCGGTCAAATGTAAAAAGTGAATTTTTGGGGTATCCTATGTACATAGAATACCTTGATTTTTGGGTTTTATAATTTTTATGTCATTTTTAAACACGATAAAAATCTGGAAAAATTACGATAAAATCAAAGATAAATAAAGACACATTAATCTTTTCTTTTGGATTTTTATTGATCAAGAAAATATATACATAAAATACAAGGTCAAAACCGCGAAAATATACAATGTATAAAAGAGGCCCAAACCCCAACTTTCACATATGAGCTCCGATTCACTTGAACTTGGTCTTGTTTTGAAGGTAATTGAATGTACATTAGTTCAAAAGTGAGTAGGATTAAATCGGACACTGGATGGAGAAGATATGTGGCTTTTAGTCCGAAAATCCTGAAATTAGGGTTTGGGTTTTTGGTCCACTTATTTGGGTTAGTTATTTTTTTGTATTTTTCCTTTATTCTTGTTAATGATATATACACAGTGGAAGTGGTTTTGAGTCATTCGGAGTTAGCATGAATGTGTTAAAAATCCGGGAAGTTAGGCTTATTTACAGGTCATTTTGGCTTGGATTTTTGGCTTCTTATTTTATGCAGATTTTTGTGCTAAAATGCAATTCTTATGAGAACATGCATGAATGCTAATTATGCAAAATAGATGCCAGAATGCTGCTGATTTTGAGGGATTTGAGCTTAATAAATGAGATTTTTACAGGACAAAATATGCATGCAAATTCAATTCTTTTTGGGCACAATGTTAAGAATAATTAACTCTACAAGATGTGATTTTTCAAGAATTTTTAGAGCAATGGTTAATTAACTGTGAATTTCAGAGCAAGAGATGGGTAAACTACGCCAATTTTCACAAAACAATTATTTATTAATTAACCGTCCGTCACAAAAATACCCACAACATGTCAAAGCGTAGAGGATCAATTAACCAACATCATGCAATTTTTGGATTAAGAAAATAATGTAGATAAGATGTTCGAAACACAATGGGAATGCAGGGGTACAGATGTAAATAATTAAATAAAATATAAAAGCTGCAGGGGGGCTTAAGAGCAATTACCAATAAAACCAGGGTCTCTCTGCAATTTTTCCAAGGGAGCACGTGCGTCGCACGTGCCCCTTGGATGGCGGTGGCTGCTGTGCGAATAGGGGATCTCCGGGGGGGCTTCTGTAAATTGCCCAAGGGGGCACGTGCGCAGCACGTGACCCCTGGGCTGCTAGACGTTTCCTCCGCACGTGCGATGCACGTGGGAGGACCTCGGGGCTCGAGCCCGGTGGTTGGGGCCTGCGAGCGGCGGAGGGAGCTCGTCGCCGCCCCTTTCTCGTCGGTGGAGGAAGCGGAGGACAACGAGGCTGGCTGAAGGCGCGCGGTGGTCAGCGGTGCTCGCTGATGGTCGAGGCGTCGTAGTCCGGCGAAGGCGGGGCGGTGGTGGAGTTGGAGAATGGTAGCCGAGGCGGAGCTGTGGCTTTGTTGGTCGATGATGGTCGATGAAGAAGGCGATGACGTCGGTCGGAGGTTCTGTAGGCGTTGAAAAGACGGTGGAGGCGTTGTCGGCGAGAAGCGAGGAGGCGGCGTAGTCGAGGACGGTGGTCGATATCTGCTCCCGTTGGCTGTGGTCGGTGGAAGATGTTGTCGAAGATGGAGATGGTAGACAGGCTCGACGATGGTGATCGGAGCTGGAGCGCGCGCGGAGGCGCGACGACGACCGGAGAGGTCGGATCGCGCCGAAGGAGTCGCTTCGTGGTGCTGTCACCGCCACGAGGCTCTCTCGTGTGCAGTCGGCGGATGAAGGAACCTGTGGGGTGGCGCGGTTCTTAAATAGGAGAAGGGGGCGTTCGCCGGAGATGGCAGGAGAATCGGGGGTGATACGCGGAGGCGGCGATCACGAGATTTGCGGGATTTGGGGTGCTTGATCTGATTGGGATCGACGGGGATACGTGGGGGATTCGAAGGAGGGGATGTGATTGCGAGGCTCGGCGATGGCGGTGGCGGCGGGATTCGCGCGGGCGGCGCGGCGAGATTCGCGGTGCGGGCGGAGGTCCCGATTGGGAAGGGGGCGACCTGGGAAGGAGATGGCCAGCGGCCGTCCGATCGGGGCGGGATCGGACGGCCAAGATCGATCCATGTGGCGACTAAAGGCGAGAGGCGGAGGCTCGCGCGTGCGGAGCACGTGCCTGGGAAGGCACGTGCGACGCACGTGCGTCCCCTTTTTTTATTTTTTATTTTTTTATATTTTATATTTATTTATTTTTTTTAAATAAATAAAAACCGATATTTATAAAGCCCAAAAATGACTGACACGTGGCGGCACCAGGTGCTGCCACGTGTCAGCCCCACAAAATTCGAAATTAAAATACTTTGTAAAATCGATAAGAAATAGCAATTGACCTCGGATCGAAAATGTTCCTTCACGAAAAATGCTCGTCTCGACGAGATCTACAACTTTCATGAAGACATCAAAACCAAAATCGGTCAAATGTAAAAAGTGAATTTTTGGGGTATCCTATGTACATAGAATACCTTGATTTTTGGGTTTTATAATTTTTATGTCATTTTTAAACACGATAAAAATCTGGAAAAATTACGGTAAAATCAAAGATAAATAAAGACACATTAATCTTTTTTTTGGATTTTTATTGATCAAGAAAATATATACATAAAATACAAGGTCAAAACCGCGAAAATATACAATGTATAAAAGAGGCCCAAACCCCAACTTTCACATATGAGCTCCGATTCACTTGAACTTGGTCTTGTTTTGAAGGTAATTGAATGTACATTAGTTCAAAAGTGAGTAGGATTAAATCGGACACTGGATGGAGAAGATATGTGGCTTTTAGTCCGAAAATCCTGAAATTAGGGTTTGGGTTTTTGGTCCACTTATTTGGGTTAGTTATTTTTTTGTATTTTTCCTTTATTCTTGTTAATGATATATACACAGTGGAAGTGGTTTTGAGTCATTCGGAGTTAGCATGAATGTGTTAAAAATCCGGGAAGTTAGGCTTATTTACAGGTCATTTTGGCTTGGATTTTTGGCTTCTTATTTTATGCAGATTTTTGTGCTAAAATGCAATTCTTATGAGAACATGCATGAATGCTAATTATGCAAAATAGATGCCAGAATGCTGTTGATTTTGAGGGATTTGAGCTTAATAAATGAGATTTTTACAGGACAAAATATGCATGCAAATTCAATTCTTTTTGGGCACAATGTTAAGAATAATTAACTCTACAAGATGTGATTTTTCAAGAATTTTTAGAGCAATGGTTAATTAACTGTAAATTTCAGAGCAAGAGATGGGTAAAATACGCCAATTTTCACAAAACAATTATTTATTAATTAACCGTCTGTCACAAAAATACCCACAACATGTCAAAGCGTAGAGGATCAATTAACCAACATCATGCAATTTTTGGATTAAGAAAATAATGTAGATAAGATGTTCGAAACACAATGGGAATGCAGGGGTACAGATGTAAATAATTAAATAAAATATAAAAGTTGCAGGGGGGCTTAAGAGCAATTACCAATAAAACCAGGGTCTCTCTGCAATTTTTCCAAGGGAGCACGTGCGTCGCACGTGCCCCTTGGATGGCGGGGGCTGCTGTGCGAATAGGGGATCTCCGGGGGGGCTTCTGTAAATTGCCCAAGGGGGCACGTGCGCAGCACGTGACCCCTGGGCTGCTAGACGTTTCCTCCGCACGTGCGATGCACGTGGGAGGACCTCGGGGCTCGAGCCCGGTGGTTGGGGCCTGCGAGCGGCGGAGGGAGCTCGTCGACGCCCCTTTCTCGTCGGTGGAGGAAGCGGAGGACAACGAGGCTGGCTGAAGGCGCGCGGTGGTCAGCGGTGCTCGCTGATGGTCGAGGCGTCGTAGTCCGGCGAAGGCGGGGCGGTGGTGGAGTTGGAGAATGGTAGCCGAGGCGGAGCTGTGGCTTTGTTGGTCGATGATGGTCGATGAAGAAGGCGATGATGTCGGTCGGAGGTTCTGTAGGCGTTGAAAAGACGGTGGAGGCGTTGTCGGCGAGAAGCGAGGAGGCGGCGTAGTCGAGGACGGTGGTCGATATCTGCTCCCGTTGGCTGTGGTCGGTGGAAGATGTTGTCGAAGATGGAGATGGTAGACAGGCTCGACGATGGTGATCGGAGCTGGAGCGCGCGCGGAGGCGCGACGACGACCGGAGAGGTCGGATCGCGCCGAAGGAGTCGCTTCGTGGTGCTGTCACCGCCACGAGGCTCTCTCGTGTGCAGTCGGCGGATGAAGGAACCTCTGGGGTGGCGCGGTTCTTAAATAGGAGAAGGGGGCGTTCGCCGGAGATGGCAGGAGAATCGGGGGTGATACGCGGAGGCGGCGATCGCGAGATTTGCGGGATTTGGGGTGCTTGATCTGATTGGATCGACGGGGATACGCGGGGGATTCGAAGGAGGGGATGTGATTGCGAGGCTCGGCGATGGCGGTGGCGGCGGGATTCGCGCGGGCGGCGCGGCGAGATTCGCGGTGCGGGCGGAGGTCCCGATTGGGAAGGGGGCGACCTGGGAAGGAGATGGCCAGCGGCCGTCCGATCGGGGCGGGATCGGACGGCCAAGATCGATCCACGTGGCGACTAAAGGCGAGAGGCGGAGGCTCGCGCGTGTGGAGCACGTGCCTGGGAAGGCACGTGCGACGCACGTGCGTCCCCTTTTTTTATTTTTTATTTTTTTATATTTTATATTTATTTATTTTTTTTAAATAAATAAAAACCGATATATATAAAGCCCAAAAATGACTGACACGTGGCGGCACCAGGTGCTGCCACGTGTCAGCCCCACAAAATTCGAAATTAAAATACTTTGTAAAATCAATAAGAAATAGCAATTTACCTCGGATCGAAAAAGTTCCTTCACGAAAAATGCTCGTCTCGACGAGATCTACAACTTTCATGAAGACATCAAAACCAAAATCGGTCAAATGTAAAAAGTGAATTTTTGGGGTATCCTATGTACATAGAATACCTTGATTTTTGGGTTTTATAATTTTTATGTCATTTTTAAACACGATAAAAATCTGGAAAAATTACGGTAAAATCAAAGATAAATAAAGACACATTAATCTTTTTTTTGGATTTTTATTGATCAAGAAATATATACATAAAATACAAGGTCAAAACGCGAAAATATACAATGTATAAAAGAGGCCCAACCCCAACTTTCACATATGAGCTCCGATTCACTTGAACTTGGTCTTGTTTTGAAGGTAATTGAATGTACATTAGTTCAAAAGTGAGTAGGATTAAATCGGACACTGGATGGAGAAGATATGTGGCTTTTAGTCCGAAAATCCTGAAATTAGGGTTTGGGTTTTTGGTCCACTTATTTTGGGTTAGTTATTTTTTTGTATTTTTCCTTTATTCTTGTTAATGATATATACACAGTGGAAGTGGTTTTGAGTCATTCGGAGTTAGCATGAATGTGTTAAAAATCCGGGAAGTTAGGCTTATTTACAGGTCATTTTGGCTTGGATTTTTGGCTTCTTATTTTATGCAGATTTTTGTGCTAAAATGCAATTCTTATGAGAACATGCATGAATGCTAATTATGCAAAATAGATGCCAGAATGCTGTTGATTTTGAGGGATTTGAGCTTAATAAATGAGATTTTTACAGGACAAAATATGCATGCAAATTCAATTCTTTTTGGGCACAATGTTAAGAATAATTAACTCTACAAGATGTGATTTTTCAAGAATTTTTAGAGCAATGGTTAATTAACTGTAAATTTCAGAGCAAGAGATGGGTAAAATACGCCAATTTTCACAAAACAATTATTTATTAATTAACCGTCTGTCACAAAAATACCCACAACATGTCAAAGCGTAGAGGATCAATTAACCAACATCATGCAATTTTTGGATTAAGAAAATAATGTAGATAAGATGTTCGAAACACAATGGGAATGCAGGGGTACAGATGTAAATAATTAAATAAAATATAAAAGTTGCAGGGGGGCTTAAGAGCAATTACCAATAAAACCAGGGTCTCTCTGCAATTTTTCCAAGGGAGCACGTGCGTCGCACGTGCCCCTTGGATGGCGGGGGCTGCTGTGCGAATAGGGGATCTCCGGGGGGGCTTCTGTAAATTGCCCAAGGGGGCACGTGCGCAGCACGTGACCCCTGGGCTGCTAGACGTTTCCTCCGCACGTGCGATGCACGTGGGAGGACCTCGGGGCTCGAGCCCGGTGGTTGGGGCCTGCGAGCGGCGGAGGGAGCTCGTCGACGCCCCTTTCTCGTCGGTGGAGGAAGCGGAGGACAACGAGGCTGGCTGAAGGCGCGCGGTGGTCAGCGGTGCTCGCTGATGGTCGAGGCGTCGTAGTCCGGCGAAGGCGGGGCGGTGGTGGAGTTGGAGAATGGTAGCCGAGGCGGAGCTGTGGCTTTGTTGGTCGATGATGGTCGATGAAGAAGGCGATGATGTCGGTCGGAGGTTCTGTAGGCGTTGAAAAGACGGTGGAGGCGTTGTCGGCGAGAAGCGAGGAGGCGGCGTAGTCGAGGACGGTGGTCGATATCTGCTCCCGTTGGCTGTGGTCGGTGGAAGATGTTGTCGAAGATGGAGATGGTAGATAGGCTCGACGATGGTGATCGGAGCTGGAGCGCGCGCGGAGGCGCGACGACGACCGGAGAGGTCGGATCGCGCCGAAGGAGTCGCTTCGTGGTGCTGTCACCGCCACGAGGCTCTCTCGTGTGCAGTCGGCGGATGAAGGAACCTCTGGGGTGGCGCGGTTCTTAAATAGGAGAAGGGGGCGTTCGCCGGAGATGGCAGGAGAATCGGGGGTGATACGCGGAGGCGGCGATCGCGAGATTTGCGGGATTTGGGGTGCTTGATCTGATTGGGATCGACGGGGATACGCGGGGGATTCGAAGGAGGGGATGTGATTGCGAGGCTCGGCGATGGCGGTGGCGGCGGGATTCGCGCGGGCGGCGCGGCGAGATTCGCGGTGCGGGCGGAGGTCCCGATTGGGAAGGGGGCGACCTGGGAAGGAGATGGCCAGCGGCCGTCCGATCGGGGCGGGGATCGGACGGCCAAGATCGATCCACGTGGCGACTAAAGGCGAGAGGCGGAGGCTCGCGCGTGTGGAGCACGTGCCTGGGAAGGCACGTGCGACGCACGTGCGTCCCCTTTTTTTATTTTTTATTTTTTTATATTTTATATTTATTTATTTTTTTAAATAAATAAAAACCGATATATATAAAGCCCAAAAATGACTGACACGTGGCGGCACCAGGTGCTGCCACGTGTCAGCCCCACAAAATTCGAAATTAAAATACTTTGTAAAATCAATAAGAAATAGCAATTTACCTCGGATCGAAAAAGTTCCTTCACGAAAAATGCTCGTCTCGACGAGATCTACAACTTTCATGAAGACATCAAAACCAAAATCGGTCAAATGTAAAAAGTGAATTTTTGGGGTATCCTATGTACATAGAATACCTTGATTTTTGGGTTTTATAATTTTTATGTCATTTTTAAACACGATAAAAATCTGGAAAAATTACGGTAAAATCAAAGATAAATAAAGACACATTAATCTTTTTTTTGGATTTTTATTGATCAAGAAAATATATACATAAAATACAAGGTCAAAACCGCGAAAATATACAATGTATAAAAGAGGCCCAAACCCCAACTTTCACATATGAGCTCCGATTCACTTGAACTTGGTCTTGTTTTGAAGGTAATTGAATGTACATTAGTTCAAAAGTTAGTAGGATTAAATCGGACACTGGATGGAGAAGATATGTGGCTTTTAGTCCGAAAATCCTGAAATTAGGGTTTGGGTTTTTGGTCCACTTATTTGGGTTAGTTATTTTTTTGTATTTTTCCTTTATTCTTGTTAATGATATATACACAGTGGAAGTGGTTTTGAGTCATTCGGAGTTAGCATGAATGTGTTAAAAATCCGGGAAGTTAGGCTTATTTACAGGTCATTTTGGCTTGGATTTTTGGCTTCTTATTTTATGCAGATTTTTGTGCTAAAATGCAATTCTTATGAGAACATGCATGAATGCTAATTATGCAAAATAGATGCCAGAATGCTGTTGATTTTGAGGGATTTGAGCTTAATAAATGAGATTTAGAGTGATGAATACGAGATTCATCATCTACCCCCATCAGGTACCTCATGGCAAAGAAGGATGCCAATTCCAGATTAACCAGATGGATCCTTCTACTCCAGGAGTTTGACATAGAGATTAAGGACAAGCCTGGAGTCAAGAATGTGGTGGAGGATCATCTCTCCCGATTGGAGTTTCTTGAGGATTCTGAGCAAATTGAGCCTATTTTTTAGACCTTCCTAGATGAGGCGATCCTTGCTATCGCCTCTCTCCCATGGTACGCTGATATTGTGAACCATCTTGTTGCCAAGAAAGTTCCATAAGATTAGCCCATGCAACAACTTGAGACCTTCCTCGCACAGGCCAAGTTCTACCATTGGGAGGATCCCGTCCTTTATCATGAAGGAGGGGATAGCATCTAGCGTCAGTGCATTCCTCAGGAGGAGTACCATAGTGTCCTCACTTACTGCCACAATCTTGAGGCAGGAGGACTTCACTATGGGAGGAGAACGGCACAGAAAGTGCTCCAATCCGGCCTATGGTGGCCTACTCTCTTCAAGGACTATGATGAGTTCGTGAAGAGATGTACTGACTGTCAGAGGACGGGCACTTGTGGACAGCGTGATATGATGTCGATGCAGCCCATTCACTTCTGTGAGGTTTTTGACGCAGGGCATCGATTTCATGGGTTCATTCCCTAAGAGTCAGGGATTCGAGTACATTTTGTTGGCCGTTGATTATGTGAGTTGTAGGGTTGAGGCCATCCCCGCTCGAACCGTAGATGCTAGGACTATATTTTGAGGAAGAATATCATTTCACGGTTCGAGGAACCTCGAGTTTGATTTCTGATGGGGGGATTCATTTCGTCAACGATAAGGTAAAGGCCCTTGCTAGCGAGTTCAACATAGACCATCGAGTAGCCACACCGTATCATCCTCAGACCAATGGTCTTTCTGAAGTGTCGAATAGGGAGATCAAGACTATTTTGTAGAAGGTCGTCCGCCCTGACCAAAGGATTGGTCAAAGCTTTTGGACTCGATCTTGTGGGCATATCGGACATCCTTCAAGATTCCTTTGGGTACATCTCCCTTTTGCCTCGTTTAGGGCAAGCCTTGCATTTACTTGTTGAGCTGAGACATAGGTCACTTTGGGGCAGTCACTGATATACTTTTGGATCTAGTGAGTGTAGGAGATCAGAGGAGGGCAGAGTTAGCAGCCCTGGAGGAGCTTCGTGATTCAGCCTTTTCAAGCAGCCTACAATATAAGGAGAGAGTGAAGGAGTGGCATGATTCTCATATCAGCCACAAGCAGTTTGAGCCAGGACAGAGAGTATGGTTGTTTGATGCCAGGCTTCGTTTATTTTCAGGCAAGCTACACAGCAAATGGAAGGGACCCTATCTGGTATGAAAGGTACATGACAATGGAAGCATTGATATATTTGAGTTGTCTTCTGATGCTACCTTTCGTGTTAATGGGCAGCGGGTCAAACATATCTAGATCATGAGCCGCTGGGTCGTTAACATCGCCCCCATTCTTTTTGCGTGAGATGTGGTCTTTTTGACTCACATATATTGCATCTCACGCCTGATTATCATTGTTATTCCGCCATGTATAGATCCAGTTGTCCATATCATTCCATTCTTTAGTCCCACACCCCGTCTTTATTTTATGATTATGCTATACTTAGGGTGTACTTTACCCTAAGTATAGGGGAGATGTAGGACTCTGGGGTATTCTATTGATCTCTCTACCTCTATTTTGTTGCATATACTTAGGGATATTTTACCCTAAATATAGGGGAGGTAAACCATGTGCATTCTTCCACTCGGATTTCCCTTTATGTATATCTTTCTATACTTAGGATTTCTTGATCCTAAATATAGTGGGAAACACCCAGTCCTCTTCATTCTATTCTTTGATTCGTCGTTGTAGTATATTATTCCTTTTCACTTCCCTATACTAAGAACGAGTTATGTCTTCTTCATCGCTCTTGATTCATTATGAGGACATCGTTCGAGCTAAGTATAGGGGGGTGTCATATATATTTCATATATACTTTATCCATAACTTGTACTATGTGTGAGTATGTTAATAAATAAAATTACTAAAAATCCATCAATAAAATCCTTAAAAATTTTAAAAAATTTTCCCCGTACATAAAATTCTTCTGGCACATACATAGCTATTTATAAAAAAATATTGTGTACAAATGTTTGTAAAAATCTTTTGTGTAAATAGTTTGTAAATATTTGATATCAAAATTATGTACATAGTACAGAATTTTTATAAAATATTTGAAAACAAAAAGTTTGCAAAACCATGTGTAAATTCGTGTAAATATTTTGTAAAACTTCGCATTCGTGCATACATCCATGTTTTCAAACATTTTTCAAAAATTTTGCACATTTTCCAAAAAATCTTGTAAAAATTTCATATTTGTAAATATGTGTACAGTTTTTCTGAATCTTGATTGACATTTAAACTGGCCTATAATTAAATTGGAAAATGGAGCTTGGTTAAGACCTTAATCCACCTAATTCTAAGAGGAACCTTATAGGGCTTAGGATTAAGACTTTTCAGGTCCATTTGGTATTAATTCTTTGAGTCCACTAGGATATGAGCATATGTCATCTTGATAAGCCAAAGTAGAACATTTAACAACGCACGCATGACTCTCAAAGACAATGGCTTTACTTGAACCAGCACTATACACATAGCTCTCCACGGATGAGGTGGTGAGGAGGCAGTTTCCTTTGGCTTGGGGTAGCATATGAGGGTAGTACTTCTAGGCGGAACCTCTCTTCTTCTTATAGTGAAGGAAGTGCGTCTCAAGTTGGTCTGGTGGTGATGAAGTCTAATGACAAGAGTTGTGGGTTGCAATAAAGCTTCAAAAGAGGGATAGTCTACTGGCTCAAGAGGACAAACTCCTTATGTATATATGTTGCACCATGTAGATATGTTGTACATATGTACATCAAAAAAATGTGCAAAGAAAGAAAAGCTCCAAAAAATGGTGGGTCTGATTGAAAATAAAATACCCATCGGAGTGAATATAGTCAAATAAATCAAAGCTTATGTTACTCTTGATCATCTCATAAAGCTTGCAGCGAGAGACTCAGCTACACTGGTTGGGCTCCCAGTTATACATGGCTACACTAGTCATGGTTCAATATCTTCTCCCCCCTCTTCTTGAGCTGGTTGTACTTGAACTTAGAAGGGAATACCCCGCTCCTCGAGCAAAGAGTTGCTAAACTGAGGCATTAGAGTTTCCTATTAATGGAGGTTGTCGCTTTGTCATTTCTGAGGTGGGGAGCTACATATCACTTACACAGTATAAGGAAAGATTCACGGTCATTAGAGTGTGTATATGTAGACTTGTTCTAATCTGGATTATTGAGGAGTCTTGACTATAGATTAGTGGAACTTAGAGGTTGTTGAGTTTTAAGCTTAAGTCCAAATAAGGTTCCGACAAATTAATAATCCAAAGGTCTGACTGAGCTCCATATTTCAATTTAATGAAGGAAAGTTAAATAATCAACCTTGATTTCCCTTCTTTTTCTTTTTCTTTCTCTTTTTCACTTTTTTCAAATAAGTATTTGCTAAGGGACTAGCAAAAGTACAGTATAGGGGGGTGATGAATCCCCATTCATCACTCTTTATTCTTTTATTTTAGCTAGATATCTTGCCAAAATACCATGTATATGATTGTAAAAATAAAAAGTTACCAAATTTCATGCTTTGTGTAAATATCCATAATTAGCATGTTTTTGTGCAAAAATAAAAGAATAAAGAAATAAAGAAAAAGAGGGAAATATTTAGAATAAATATTGAGTGACCTGAACCCAAGAGAGGGCCCAATATGGGCCTGATCGCCAAATAAAACAAGTAGAGAGAGATAGGGCCATTCATCATTATGTACTTCCTTCTTGGTGTATATATTTTATTTTCATAAAAATAAAATGTGTTTCTCATAATTTGTATATATTTCTAAAAATAAAGTAAAAATGAGAAAAATAAAATAAAACTAAAATACTTTCTCTCTTCTTGTACATATACTATGTATATACCAATAAAAGACCCATTTATTTCACCCTCGTACATAACCAACAAAAATCAAATAAAAATTATTTTATACTCTCAATTTTATATTGTAAATAAATAAAATATAAAATTGGGGTATTTTTATAAAAATAAGAAATTAAAAAAAAAATATAAAATACATAGGTATTTTATACATGTATAAAATATTATATTATGTAGGGTAAAATGGGGATGCCCCCAGGGAGTAGCCAACTTGGCTACTCCCACCCCTATTTTTCCCTCATTTTTTATTTTTTTGGAAAATAAAAATTGGTATATTCATCATTATATCCCTCTCACATTCTATTAAAATTTCGTCAGAAACAGAGATTCCTAAGCCCTCCATCCAAACGTCATTTTTTTAACAGTCGTAGGATTTTTTAAATCGACCATGTTTGGATGGAGGCCGTAGGAGTCTCTGTTTCTGACGAAATTTTAATAGAATGTGAGAGGGATATAATGATGAATATACAAATTTTTATTTTCTAAAAAAATAAAAAAATGAGGGAAAAATAGGGGTGGGAGTAGCCAAGTTGGCTACTCCCTGGGGGCAGCCCCATTTCCCTCTATTATGTATATACATTAATTTATTTTTCAAAAAAAACAAAAAAAATCACTAAAAAATAATTTGAAAAAAATAAACATTTTTTATTTTGTAAATAACTTTTAATAAAATCATTTTCTATTTTTAATTTAATTTATAAATATTTTTTACTATCTTTATTTTGATTGGTCCACAGAGGATTGTTGACCCCCGGTTAACTCTCCCCCCTAGACCACTTGCGCCTGGATCTGCATTTTGACCCGTCTTCCCCGATTTATCCCGCATCGGTACGCCCACCATTTTCCATTATCTGAGGCTCCGTATACCGAGGATTGACCCGTGATTCTCGCCCAATACTATCCTTAGGGGTCCGCTCCTCGAAGTGCGCACCCGATCTCCATCTTTCTCGGACCTCATCAAGTATAAAGTTCAATGGAGCCGCAATTTTCACGCATCTTTGGCCATTAACTTTGGCTCCAGTGACCTCTATCCTCCTTCCTTGAGTGACAGCTAGTGAGGCAGCGTGTAGCAGCGAGGACCGAGGTCTCTAGCCTCAGATCCGACGAGACTCCTCACCGTGCTCCGTCGCCGATGAGCGTGAGCCTCTGGACACGTTGCCTCATTGAGGCAAAGATCCCCGGAGGTCCAGCACCTCCAACCCAGACGATCTCCTCCATCAGGTAGTGTAGTTAGCCATTAGTTAGCGTTAATTTTAGATTTTTCGATTCCGGCCATTCCACCTTCGTCAGACCACCGTGCCTCCTCCGACCATCCATTCTCCCTTCCTACTAGCCCTTCACCTTCACCGGACTCCTCTCCATGTTATTCACCCCTTCACACCCCCTGGTTTGCCCAGGAACAGGGTATCAGCTCTCCTCCTTTGTCGCCTCGCTAGAGAGCTTCGCTTCGCCTCAACCAGCCGCCTATTCTGCCCGTAACCGGGTCAAGGCACTTTGCCGTCGACCCAGATTTCTTCCTGTGCATGTTCGAAGGAGAATGGACCTCATCTGGAGGTTTGACCATTGAAGCACAGTGCTCCAGGTGTCTTAGCTTCGCCAGGGTCCTCCATAATTTTACGGCCCCATCGGAGCTTACTGACAACTGCGGACAGCCTCGAGCGTTATTTCGCCCATCAGAGCAGTGCCGGAGGATCCCTTAGGCGCGCATATTGGCCGGTCAAAATTCGTCGGCGTGTTGTTCTTCCAGGACCCTCCTAGTCATCCGATCGAGCTCCTTCGCCAGGTCTCATCTCCGTCATCCATCTACGGGGAGCTTGCATCCGTTCGATCTGTCTGAGGATCTAATCCTGAGCATCGATTGTCGAAGGTGTATCAGCTAATCAGAGCCGTCTGATCATCAGTGATACTCCTTCGACCGTAAGATCTTTAATAAAGGGGTAAATTGCACTTAGGCCCTCCTTAGTTTTTGCATTTATTTAGTAGTCCTGTAAATATTTTTTGAAGTTGTTTTTATTTTGGACAATTTGCACATAGGACCCTAAGTTTCTTTTATTTACAATCTAGTCCTTCTTTATGTGGAGCACATGCATCGACACGTGACCTTATGGGTTAATTAAATATTTCCTCCTCGACTTTAATGTTCTTACGGATTGATCTTTTATAAATAGGAATTACATTTATGCCCCTATGTGTCTGAATTACGTGCAGCCCACATGCGGCCTTGGGTTTTTTGCAGATTTGGTCCCATAATTTTTACACGTGTTATCATTTGGGCCATGGCATTTACTTTCTTTGCACTTAGGTCCTTGTGTGATTTGCATGTTTTATTGGTTGAATAAAATAGCAAATTGACTCCAGATCTCGTGAAATTTGAATACATGTCTCCTGCCATGTTGTAAAAATTACAGCGAATTTTTGGAACATTTTTGTTTTGATTTTCAATTTTTAAAATTCAAAAACCCTTTATTTTTCTACTGTCTAAATTAAAAAATCAACTAAAAATGCTAAAAACCCTCTAAAAAATCCAAAAAAATTATTGTATGCTTGCTTTTGTGTGTTCTTGCTTCTGTCCGAATTTTATTGATTTGGACTGATAAAAACCCTAAAAATTGAAAAACCCTAAAAACCTTACAAACATCATTAGCAATTCGGAAAAAATTAAAAAAATGTAATTTCTTTTCCAGTACTTACATTTTTATCTTTATTTCATCATAAAATTGTCTCTGGATATTTATAAGCTATTTAGTTATTTTTAAATAGCCTTTAGATTCTAGCTGCACATTGTTTTTTATTTTTTGCCTTCTTTAATTTTTAGAAAAATAACTAAAAATCATAAAAATCTAGGAAAAATATCAAAACACCTGAAAAAGTATAAAATACAAAAATATTTTATTATAATTTTCTGACTTATTTTGTGGTGTGAAATAATTTGTTAATTGTGACTTTTTGCCCTCCTTTCTGCATTTTCTTTATAATTCAAAATCACAAAAAAATTTAAAACCAAAAAATTCACCAAAAATAATTATCTTTTCATTTTGATTTCTAACTACTTCGTAGGCTCTTAGCCAATCCGTATTCCTTGAGTTCAACCCTGGTAGCTATACCGGGTTAAGTAAAATAGCGAGATCGCTATTTGGACTTATTTGTTGTTTTCCTTTATTTGGTGGTTCTCGATTTTTCTTGTTGACCTAGCTTCGCAATTCGGGTCGCAACGACCCTGATTTATACCTTTACTCGGATCGCAAGGGCTTTTCAGGCCATCAGCTTCCAACAAACAATTGAATATAGAGACATCTCTAATGGAGAAATTGAGATCAGTTCTTCCAATGAGGACGTAAAAGCTTTCACAAGATTGTCTTGATCTCCCTATTAGATAATTCAGCAATGTCGTTTGATTGTGGGTGGTAAGGAAAGGTGACACGATGGTCAATGACATACTCCTTTGCAAGTTTTCTCACTTTTTTATTCACAAAATGACTAACTCCATCTAAAATCAAGATTTTGGGATTCTCGAACCACGAGATAATGTTGTCTTTGATAAAATGACAGACTGTACAACTATCAATGGCTCTGATCAGGATAGCTTTATCCCAACAACTCACGTAATCAATGATGATGAGGATGTGTTCAAAACCTGGCTGTTGGGAAACATTACCATAAAATGAATGCCCCAGGCCTAAAATAATTAGTATGATGAATGAACTTGAGAGGCATCGAATCATTGGAACTAAGGATACCTTCCATTTTTGGGAAGTTAGTGGAGCCTTTGACATATGTTGCAACATACATGAATAGTGTAGGCCACTAGAGCCACATTGTTGTACTTTTGTTATTGTCCAGTTTCTAGAATGGTGTCCTCCTGCTTCAGCGTACGATAGTGCTCAAAGATACAGGTGTACTCCTCCTAAGGGTTGCACTATGTCTAAATACAATATGTGCCTTCTTTGAAGTTGTATGGATCTTCCCGCTAATAGAAATGATTGTCATACAAAAAATTCCCTTCTTGAATTGGGTTTAATCTTGTGGGACCACCTCAGAAACAAGATAGTTTACGATATCAGCATACAAGGAGAGTTAGGAGACACTCAGGATCGATTCATCAGGAAACTTGTTTGTGAATGGTTCATCACCCAGGGGAAAAACTACGCATTCGATTTCTAGATAAGTGATCTGTTGATCCAATGAAGTAAACGTGATTTGGCCTCCTTCTTTTGATGTAAGCATCTGATAGCAGGGTGTTCAATGTAGGAGATAACTATTGATCAGAGAAGATGAGATATGAACTTCTTTAGGGTGATTACAATGGCCATCAATTCTTTCTCTATTATAGTGTAATTCTTTTGGGCCTCATGTATTGTCATTCTGGCACAGTGAATTGCAAATGGTAATCTATCCCTATGATATCCCAACATAGACCCAATAGCATAATTTGATGCATCTGTCATGATCTCGAATGGGAGAGACCAATCGACCAGTTGTAGGACAGACTCTAGAGTAACCAAATCTTTCATTTAATTGAAGTCTTGGAGGAATTTTTCATCAATAATAAATTCTTCCTCCTTGCCTGCTAGTTCAGTAAGAGTTCGAGCAATCCTACTAAAGTATTGGATAAATCGTCTATAAAATATGACATGTCATAGAAAAGCCTGCATATTTTTCACAGTTTTTGATGGTTAAAATTTTATAATCACATCTACCTTCATCGGGTTGACTTCCATACCACCTTTGGAGATGACATGGACCGACAGAATCCTTTCGATTAGCATAAAGTGACTCTTTTCCCATGAGAGCACAAGGTTCACTTCATAGCATATCTTCAGCACTCGGTTTATGTGAGAAAGACAAGCATCAAAACTGTCACCATAGACTGAGAAATCGTCCATAAAGATCGTGAGAAAACTACCCACCATATCGACGAATACAACCAAAGCAGGTGCATACACAATTTAAAGGGCATTCATTTAAAGGCATACGTGCCAAACAGATGAATGAAGTTTTCTCTTTATCCTCAGGGGCAATCACCACTTGCTTATATCCTGAGTAGCCATTAAAAAAGGAACTCTTTCCATGCCAATAGTTCAAGGACTTGATCAATAAAATGGAAGTGGAAAGTGATCCTTCTTTATTGTTGTGTTCATGTGCATGTGATCAAAACAGACGCATCAAGAAGTAGGTATATTGGTCAGAATATCCTCTCCTTGAGCATTTGTGACCACTACGATCCAAGATTTCTTTGGAACCACATGAAATAGGTTGTGAGTCAGAGATGAGACAAATGAAACCAGCTTCACCTCATTTTGTGATTTCTTTCATGACTATGTTCCAAAGACTAGAGTTTAATATTCTCTGAAATTCTAAGGATGTTTTATAGTCATTTTCTAAAAAGATGTGGTGAGAACACAATGCAGGTTTTATCCAATATATATCTGAAATATTCCAACCAAGAGTGGTGCCATTTGATGGAGAGGTTTTGATATGGTATGCTAATCAAACAAGATCAACAATCACCGTAGTGACCACGTGTCTCTCGATCAACAATCAACCCACAATCAATGTAAGAAAATGTGTGTGAGAGTAAAATTTTATTATAAATCTACAATAATATGTATTGGTAAATACAATAAAGTGTAAAACCAAGGGGAGCAAAATGAGGAAAGAAGAAACAATTATTAATTTTGGCTAATTAATATATGTTTTGAGATTTTTATTTTGCTTGTTTTCATTTCTTTATACTTTCTATGTTTTTGTGGTTTTTATTAATATTCATTTTTTTATTATTTTTAATGTTTTATAATTTTAATATTCTACATTTCGTAATTTTTAATTCTTTTAAATTTTTAAAATAAGATAAATAGTAATAAAGATATATAAAATATGTAGATTATAGAGAAAGATAAAGAGAAAAGGTATTTTTGAATTTCTAAATAAGTCAAATAACTTCAAAATAAAAGAAATAATTTTTTCCAATTTTAAATATTTTTCCCCATTTTTTAATATTTATAATATTTTTATTATTTATATTATTTTTTAAGTTGAAAAAATGTCAAAGAGAGAATATGTAAAATTAGTACCATTGTTTAAGGTTTAATAAATACTTATAATTCCAAAATCACCCTAAACAAATTTTAATGTATATTGCACTAAAAAAGAAAAATCAAAGATAAAAAAATTATATTTCTAGAATTTTTGCAAATTTATTATATGTTTTACGGTGTTTTGTGATTTTTATGGTTTTAGTTTTGAAAATTTATATATTTTTGGTCAAATGATAAAATATAACTAAATAAATCTACTATAATTTTTTGGCATTTTTAGACAAATATTTGAATTTTTATGGATTTTAAATAGCTAAAAAGGATAAAATGACATGTTTTTATTTTTAATAAATAGAAAAATAATTTTGAAATGCTCTTCAAAATATATATATTATAGATATGGGTTCCATGCACTTGATATAATTTTCCTATATTATTTTATAATACTAAATAAATATAAATAAAATAAAAATATTCTACAACAAATGGACATATTTTAATTAAACTAAACTATTCATACATTTCAGAGCATAACATTAAATCCTAAGACCAAATATGCAAAATTTCCATACACGTGCTATGCACCCACCTAGCAAGGACTAATATTTCATTGAATAAAAAGTTCTGAACTTTTCATAATAAGTAGAAGAATATAAGTGTGTTCTTGCAAAATTTACAACTGTATCACGTAAGCTGACTTAGTACTTGACTAAAATGCAAATAAAATACAAGGGTCCTAGTGCAAAATATCTAGAAGTTATTACACTTGAGATGAAAGTTTAATACCTAAAAAGAAAATGCAAAAGGTATGAACTAAATATGCAATATACCCCTAAATGTGCGCAATCCAATGGTTCATGAAGCTTCACATGGCTCCACTTGTGTGATGAGTGGTTGTGATGCACCAATACTACTTCCACGACGGACAGCATTTCTTAGATCCATGCATGGACTTTATGATTGTTGTGCTCCACGATCAGATGGCTCGGATCAAAATAGGGGAGGTGTTTTTCATCAAATGACTACAAGACCCTCTAAATGAACAGGGAAGAACAATCGAGTCGGTCTCATTTGATCGGGTCTGTCTCTTAGCTCTAACCACCTCTCGAGCCCGGAAATGGCTTAGGAGATAGCTAGATGTCTTCCACAGTAGCTAGTACCATCAAATGTGTTGCGGCCTTACTAACCGAGGTCTGGATCTCGGACGATGTTTGGGGGACCTAAATAGAAATGTAGGTCCTTTAATCTCCCTAGAAGGGGATCTTGGATGCTCTGACATGCACCAAAATGCTTAGGGGTCGAGGGCGTAGATGCACAAAAAAGAAAGGGAATGGACAAGGTAGAGATCGACGTACGATGGAGTAGGGAGACCTAATCTCCCTAATCTTCTTTAAATCATGGGTAAAAATGGATCGAGATGATGGAGCATGAGATGGGGAATGCGCAAGGTGATCAGAGAGTCGGAGTCTCGTGATCCAATAAAGAAAAATTTTGGTTTTAAGCGAGACCTAATCTATACTAATAATTATCCTATGAATCGAAATAACAATAAATAAGGGGCTCGCCTAACCTGTAGGACCTGAGAGCTGAACCACCTAGAGGTGATCTCTGACGATGGAGAATTCATCATCCTCTGCCTTGCCCACATCTCAGATCGAGGATGATGCTCCTCCTGTGACTAGGGCACTCGCTCTAGGTCCAATCCTAGGGTTTATGATTGGAATATGGGGATAAAGGTAGGGTCAGAGCTTGAGAAAAAGTTTTATACATGTGACTGAAGGGGTTTTAATTGATGAGGGTTTGTGTGTTGCCCAAGGAAGCTGAACACGATTGGTGGGTTAGGAGTGAATCAGAGTTGATCAACACCCAAATTAATGAAGGGTTCGTGGTTAAATGATGCATGCTTTGGTGGGGAGAAAATGTAGGAATGGGCAAGAGACATATTCAAGGGTTGTTTTTGCACGAGGAAGGGAGATTCGACTTGGGGTCAACCCTTTCTCATCTCTGATTGGTCCAAACAAGCACAAAAAGATAAAATACGACTTAAAAACATAAATATGGCAAATAGTAAAAGAAAATGATTTATTTAGTAAAAATTAAAAACATAAAAGTATTTCACTTTTTTTAAACTATTTTTGGTGGTTTTTATTTATTTTTATCGGCATATTTATTAGTACATAATATATATACTCTATGTATAGGTATTTATACCTATGTATTGGTATTTTTTGTATTTTATTTTTTAGTGATTTTTACCCAACGAACCTTAGAAACTTGTTAAATTACCTCTAAAATATTTTGCACAATATAATAAAAACATATTACCCCATCAACTCCCATGAGCTTCAAAAAGATTAACCACATGGTTCATGGGGATAGAGTTAGTAAGTTTACGGGGTCGGTGGGGGGATTATGTTGTTTCAAATGTCAAGAAGGTAATTTACAAAGTTTATAGGGTTTGTGGCATAAAAATCTCTTAGTTGTATACATATTATTATGTTTACATATTTTATATTTATAGCATTATTTAATATATATTTACAAATTTTAAGGGGATTTTAATTGATTTATATATGTACATAAAGAAATATGTATAATTATACCATAAGTAACTTATACAAATATATTTATGATTTAATAATTATTTTTGGTATTTTTAAATGTTTTAATTTTACTTGTATCTTATATGGATGTTAATAATCTTCAAAATTAATGAAAATGTAAAGAAGTTGAAAATATAAAAACTAAAGAATTGGCTTAAAATACATATGTACAACCACCATAGCATCCCAATTAACCGACTTTTTGTATCTTGACTCCAAATTAAATCAAATGATCTTCATTTAAAAGATAATTTTATCTTAAAAACAATGAACGTGTGTGATGAATTTTGAGTTCATATGGAGGAGATATTGATCAATGAGGTTTTGTTTGGTTTTTTTAATTGAGTGTACATAGTAACTTGTAAATGATATATTTATGCTATTATTTTTAATCTTTTCTTTATATTAGTATGTACAAGTTTGGTGTTGAAATCGTTTTTTTTGAAGTGTGTATGAGTGTGTATAAATGATGTAAATATGAACTATATAGTGTACTGTACACTTAAGGTTTCTGTGTATTATGTACATTATTCTGCACTTATCTCCCCATACTTTATTACTTGTCAACCTAACCAATGTTTGACTTGATCTCGGGATTTTGGATCAATCAATATATTCAATACTTCCTTTTATTTTTCTCGTCTTTTATTTATTCTTTTAGTATGGGTTTAAATACATGGATTTACACACTATTTACAGATTAATGTTAGATGTTAATTCATGTAGGTTAGTTATATTAACATGTATTTCTCTAGGGTTTTAAAGACAAAATAGGAGAGTAAAGGTGACTGAATATGCATTCATCAATTATCCAATCATGTCACATGCATGCTTCTCTGACTTCATCACGTCTACTTTAGTCATCCAAAGTTGCTTGCATAACCTTATTCTTGTACCTTTTTATTTATGTATCCCCTCTTTAAATTTGAGCAATCCATCTTCAAATTCCATGGCTTATTATACTAGAAGGATTTTGCTTCACCATTAGGATACTTTAGCTTCTTAAGAAAAGTCTTGAACTTGTGTGTGACAATGGATATATCCCCATCTTTGTCTTCAACATATTCTTCTCTTGCAAGTAGCAATGAAGTCTAAGATTTTCTTTTGCAAATCTTGTCCTTCTTTCATCATGTTCTTCAACATGGCTTCTTCATAAGCTACCAGGTGGCCCATGAGATCCTCCAATTATATTGTTATGAACTTTGTTGGCTCTTCAAGTGCAGTCATTTTGTGTTCACACTCTAGGAAGATTAAGATGTTGATCTTATTCTAAATCTCTCCACGGAGGAAATTTCTCCCCAAGTTTCGTACTTAGTTTATAATTGTATATACTTGGACCTTCCATTCTTTTACGATTTCACGTCTGCATCTTAAACATGCCATATGTATAGGTTAGCATTCTAAAATGTTATTCTTTAAACATAGTACATTCACGAGTTATCTTCGAACACTTCAAAATTTTATATGCGTTATTTAGGTACGAAACCCTATTGAACTCAACTTCTTAAACAACATAGTAAAAGGAATTCATTACTTTCGAGTTTATCACCATCTATCGAGACTTTACTTCAATGTATCCATTCTCATTTTCTTATATATACTTAAATTCATTCCACATTATATTCCAAATGGAAAAAAAATGTTTATTGCGAGAACATAGTCATTTTTTCTTCACAACTTTCATAATCATGACATTAAAGTTTGAGGGATGCGTGACTTAGTTTCCTTTAATCTGCGATCCTACAATGATAGACACACCTAATGTACTTTTTGTCATCAACATAAATCAAGATTTGATACCAAATGAGGGCTCAACAGGATCGTAGGATCGAGATGCTTAAGTTTATCATAATATATTAGAGAAATAAAATTGTTACATAGCATTGTTCAACCAAAAAAACAGTGATGCAATTATAATGAAATAGGCATTTAACATTGAAACCTTGTCAGGTAACAACCATTGATTTTAGTCTCTGGACTCGGGTTCAAATCAGCCCAAATCATTCATTCTTCTCCATTATACATTCTGGTTACAGGGGCAGCTCAACCAACAACAAGTTGTTTACAAGCAGACAACTTTCATCGTTATGCTAAGTTCTTTACTTGGTATACTTTAATTGTAAGAAGTTGTTCACGTGGACAACTCGAACAACAAGTAAATAAGTAAAATAATCCTATAGAACACAACAATAAATTTGTATGTAACATAATATGAAGTCAATAAATAATCTTACAGAGCTAGCAACATGCAATGATCGTCAGAAATTCATAAGACATTGAATGTAATGCACATTAGAATTTCTCGCACGAGAACTTCTCACAAAGTTGGGAGTGAAGAATGTAAGTACACACAAATTCAACACTTGAGAAAAGTGTAAAGTGTATAGAATGAATGCAGAGTGAAGTGAAATCAAAAGGAATGATTTTTTTTCTTTAAAAAGCAACACTAAATGATTGTTTTAGGGAGTTTGTGAAAGTTTTAGGTTGAAAGGATACGATGGTTGAATTTAATAGATATTGTCATTCAAAATGAGCACCTAAAAAGATCAATTAGTGGATTGATATTGAGAACTAGTCGACTTAACAAAGCAGATAATATGTATGTAATACAATATGAAGTTAATAAAATAATCTTACAGATCTAGGAACTTGAAATGATTGTCAGAAATTCATAAGTCATTGAATGTAATGCACATTAGAATTTCTCTCACGAGCACTTCTCAAAAAGTTGGGAGTGAAGAATATGAGTACACACAAATTCAACACTTGAGAAAACTGTATAGAATGAATGCAGAGTGATGTGAAATAAAAAGGAATGATTTTTTTCTTTTAAAAGCAACGCTAAATGGTTTTTTTAGGGAGTTGGCGAAAGTTTTAGGTTGAAAGGATAGGATGGTTGAATTTAATAGATATTGTCATTCATAATGAGTACCCACGCCAAAAAGTAGTCAGCTGAACTTTGATTAGTCTAATGAAGGATTAGGAGGCTAATTAAATTAGAATTTGAAAGCGATCAGTTGAGTAAAAAAATGGGTTAGACGATTGAAAATGTCAAAATTATCTCGACACGTTACTTTAACCATTGGAACATGAACAATTCTTTGGTGAAAAAATTAGTTGATTAAAAGATCAATTAGTTGATTGATATTGAGAATTAGTCGACTGAACAAAGCAGATAATATGTGTTTAATTTTGTGATTTCTATTGGTTAAATAATAGGAAAGAATACTTGACAAGAATCTAATATAATGGATTGATCCAAGGTAGAAACCTAATCTAAAAGTTCAAATGCATGATGTATGAAATCTATATATTTTTATATACCGACGTAATAAAAACAATGATTATAGGAATATAAGACTCAAAACCTAGTCCTGATCTTCATGGAATCATTGGATTGAGTTTTCATCAACTGATCATTCTTTCATGAGCTTGAGCTTTATCAATGAGCTTGGCATTCTTCTTCCATATACTTCTCATTCTTGATCTTTATTACGCTCAGTCCTTAATCTTGACCTCTTCTCTTAAGTTCACATTGAATCTTGTCCTAACTACGAACTAATTACATAAGCTTTTCCATCATAAAGATATGCATGGTTACGCACGACTCCACGATGAGATGTATATATATGTGGAGAAAGGTAAATTGATCCTCAGCTAAAATCCATTTACCCGAATACATGTAAAATTAACCGGATGTGCCAATTTCAATGGAAATGTAGTGTATGTTTCACAGATACGGTACTAATAGCCTTCGACTAGTATTGTAATTTGTCTCTTATCATGGATATTGTTCTTTCTTGAAAAAAGCATCAATCGACAAAGACAAATGAAATGTCAGGGAACACTAAATATATTAATTTAATGGTAGCTGTTTTCTTCAACATTTATCACATCTTTACCAGACATAATTGGGTTTTTATTGTGTACAACAATTTTTCCGTTGGAGGCATCCTTCCTTCGTAAAATTGCATGTCTACTTGGATGGGGATAGCGTCCATTTAGTTCGTGATAGCATCCATTAATATGTAAAACATACAGTAACTCAGTAGTCGGCACTATCAAATCATGTTACTGTTATCGGTGTCAGTGCATGTTAGAATTGTCTCCGGCGGTACTATCAAGGCATGTTGCCTTCTCTTTTTGCAGTTTTTAAGTTGTACAACCCGGACTATTTGTTAAGATCTAACTAATTTAGGGGGTTAAAACCCAGTACCTTATCTCTACCCCTATATATTTTGTTAAAAAAAATCCTACCAATACATAGTACTGCATGGTATACTCCTTCAAAAGTGCAATTTTACCGTACAACAAAATTGCTTTGAAGGTGGGATACAAGCACATACAATACAATAAGATGGGTCACTTACAGTGATTCAAAATAGCTATCAAAGCGGTACAATCCGTCGACACTGACCTGAACGGCAATGACGTGAACCGACCGTCGGCGATTTAACAATCGATTACGGTATTACCGATGGTTAGGATCGTAAGGCCGTCAGTTAAACGACCACAGGCATATCTGACCATCGTCGGTGGTTTGCTAAACGTCGATAACAGTGAGGATTACGTCAATGTTCTCCCTCAAGAGATTGAGCAGAAAAAATATCTAAAAGTAAAATTAATAAGAAAAACTATTACAAATTCTCAAGAAATCATTTCTGAAAAGAACCTCATCCATCGACACTATCTTTCAATCTATGTGCATCTTTGTCGTACGGGAGAGCATTCGAGCATGAACTGAAGGATTATTATCCCATTCAAAATATTGATTCATAAAATAAAATAATGAAATATCAATTAAATATTGAAACTTAAAAAAAAACTTAAAATTAAAGAGATTAACCATTTTTACCGAAAGTTCACGTAAAATTCAATTGGTTCGCTCGTAATGTACATTACGCCAGTCTCTAAATATCGAGGACATGTGTTTGGATGAGCATCCCCAAATAATTGGTGAATTGGGAAGAAGCATATGTTTGTCCTCCAATAGTGACTTGCACCTTATATTCTCCTAAGGAGGCAACCGTCCCAAAGATGCACAAAAAGCCGGTCCTTGAGCAAGACGCATCCTCCCTAAATAAAATATAAATCCATAAAACGATAGTGAAAGAAAGACCAAAATACATTCATACAACACATTCATACCGCTCGACTCCACCCAATCATGATCAACACCCAGATCTAAGGCATCGGCAACCCCCACATGATCTACATCATCACCGACACCCTGAAGGATATGGGAAGATCCTCAAGTGTATCACGGAAGCATGAGGATCACATCGAATGCGATCGGGAACGACTAGTCGCTCTAGTTGCTCGATGCAGCGGAATTCCAAAATTTTCAAATGATGAAAGCACATGATCCAAGAATACTTCTTTGGATCGTTTCATCTAAACCACAAATAGGTACTAGGGTTATCTCTTGAAGCATGGTTGCGATTGAGTCTCTAAACCAAGAGACCTCATGTCTCAAGTCCGATCCAACGGAGGAGACGGTTGCGAGCACGTTGATGGGATGCGTACTCCTCGCAATCCATATTGATGATCCAAGCAGCGGATCTCCTGATCTTGTCACATGAGATCCAACATCTTCTTCATGAGCGAGGCGTACCGAAGGAGATGAAGATTCATGAGTAGATAATCCGGCAGCATAACGACGATGCTGCGACGATGACGACTCTCTCTTGGGCTCCATGATGGACGGCCACAATGGAAGAGAGGGAGAGCACCTTTGGCATGTAGAGAGAGAAAGAGAGAGCTTATGGATTGATCATGTAACTTGAAGAGAAAGGGGTGCCTCTTCTTAAATAGTGTTTTTGGATCTATTGATTCAATCCATGGACAACACAAAATCAATGGATGAGACTGATTTGTGTTTCTTTCAATGATTAAGATTTTGTTCTGAAAACACAATAATAATTAATTTAAATTAAATTAATATATATATCGATAAATCAATGTACTTAAATTCAAATTAAATCAATTAATTATCATTGAAGATAATATGGAGATGACCGCTACCAACATCTCATGAGATCTCATTATGTCATGAGATCTCATTATGTCATGAGATACCAATATCTTGTGATATCTCTAGGATTTACAACAAAAATTGTTGTAAATTATTTCACAAAAATAATTCACAATTATCTTGTGAAATATTGCAATCATGTAATTGGAAAAATGAGAATCACATTCACATCCCAAAATAAAACGTAAATTATATTTTAATTAATCATCCAATGTGAATCCAATTCACATTAATAATTAATTAATTAATATAAATCACAATATGCTCTCTCTAATACATTCTAAATCACATTTAAAATATACCTGATTAATATGGATAGTATTATCCACATTATTCATATCCATGGTAATTAAATCATATTTAATCATCTTGAATCTCTATTCTCATGTGTCCAAATAATATGAATCACATTCAAAATATTCACATCTTTGATAATTAAATCATCTTAGATAGCTCTTCTTGTATGGATAAATAATACGAATGAAATTCATGGTATATTTTATGATTAAATCACATTTAGTCATCTATATCTCAATGCTTGGATATATATAAATCAACAATGGAACCACTCTTGAACTCTTTTAAGGATAATGCGCTTTCTTTGTTGATACAGGGAGATAAGGACAGGGCGATTGTATTGTTCCACGTATAGTGACTTGGATATTGAGATCACATCTCAAATCCAGATCTTACGGAACTCCCATATATGCTTGATTAAATCAAGACCACAAATCTAATCTTCTTATTGCATCTGAATCGTATTCAGATCAATGTCCAACATTTGGACCAAGATCGGATCACTTCTCTACTGAGAAGAGTCACTAAAATCCAGACATGTTTCATCACTCCCTAGGAATGGAAGCATCATGGTTATACAATCGTTTATGATCACATCACCTTCAGGTATTCCTAATACCTGTACATCCTGCATACTGGATGACCGAGACTAAACTCAAAGTTTTAGATCTGTTATAGACTGTCTCCCTCAGGATTTTATCATTAAGTTTTCTCATTCGATCATTTGGGAGTTGGTATCGATCACATACTTTCCAAAAGCATATATCATACCCTGGTGTTGATCATATACTTTCCAAAAGTATATATCAAACCTACAAATTCAATCAAGCTTCCAAAGCGAGATGACCGTGCATGGAATTTGATTCTTTCCAATATCTCATGAGTGAGCTCATGTCTTCCAGTTCAGTAATGAACCTGTATGACCCCTTTGAGTGATCGTATTACTCATATGCCCTTATATGCATACCAGCTCGCCGGTATATAGACCTTGATTAGGACATCAACCTATTGGTCTACCAAATGTACATACTCGCATATATAGTAACACATCTATCTCCGGTCAGAGGATGTGTGCCTATAGCGTGACAGCATACGACATAGTTCTTTGATTATCTCGATCTCGTTAAGTCAACTCTTTGACCTAACTAATCTTACACCTCGGAATCTCTATTCCCATGAAGAGGACCTTTATCAAGAGATCGATCCGATATCATCCAAGTGAGAAAGGATTGACATCTCCTACTCAGGCTGGAGGTCATCTCTTAACAATCATTTGATGGTGCTTGATGAGTCCTCAATCTAACTCTTTAGATATTCATCCGAGTACCAGCTTCTATGATTCAATAATTGAATCAACAGTTGTATGATCATTAAGATGGCCATGGTACATAACCCTAATTGTACTAAGGGACTTATTATGCAGATTAGTTTTTCTTCATTTCAGATCAGGGAACGATATTTGCAATAACTTTATTGCATAATGGCTTGCCATGGGCTCGCGTATCCAACAATCTCCAACTAGCCCAAAGACCATTAGTGGGCTAATCATTTATATCCTCACTCCTGTGACAATCATAGTCTATTTAGAAAAATAGCTAGGTAAGATGTTCAGTCACTCAGTTCCCAAGAGAATACACTAAATCCTTTTACGGCACTTGCATATCCCCAGTAACAGTGCTCGCATCCAAATGCGAATGTTGCATCTTATGCAACCAATACTCATTATTGAGGTTATCATAATGTCTTTGACACTATAACTCAACAATCGTTATAACCAATGTGTAATTTCAATTGTCCTTATTAGAATATCCTTATTTCCAGAGATATCTATCTCTTAAGGTATCTGCAATTAAGACCATATAGATCACTATCTATAACGTCTTAGGTTCTTGATAGTGAGACTTTGAGATCATTATCTCTAAGTCTTGTCATCTTTGAAGATATTATTTTATTACTGCAACTAAGTGTTTTTTTCTCCATAGTAGGATTAGCAACAGTTTACTATTCTGACTATATGGCAGACATATGGCTTTTCGTACATATCTAGCACACACAGAGTTTCTAGCAACCGATGCACAAGGGCAAGCAGTTTTAGCATCATCAACACTTGATATGCTATCCCTTCATATTGGTCGGTATCAAATCTTAAGGGAAAGGAGCCTTCCTTAGATAGAATATATCTAGGATGTACCAATAATATGATAATCACAATTCTCCCTCTTCTCTTTGCATCTGAACAACTTCAGAACTAAGATCTAAGAGATATCCTTGAGATCATATCTCAAGGTATGAAATAACCAGATCATAAAACACTTATTATCATCGTTATATAATTGTAAATGATTAGGATGTTATCTATACTGAGATTAATGTATTCAAAACATTGATTGTTGGGAAACATGACTATAAAGTCAATGTTGCAAGCATCAAAAGATCAGAAATATGAATGAACTTGAGAGGCATCGAATCTTGGGAACCGAGGGTCCCTACCATTTTTGGGCAGCTAGTGCAGGCTTTGACCCGTGTTGCAACAACCTTGAATAGTGTAGGCCACAAGAATCTTGACCATCGTAACTTTATTTCCATCCAGTTTCCAAGATGATGTCCTCCTACTTTGAAATTATGACAGTACTCGAGGACACTAGCGTACTCCTCTTTAGGGATGCACTTTCTCCATATACAATACATGCCTTCTCTGAAACGGTACAAATCTTTCAATTGGAAGAAATGGTTGTTAGACAAAAACTTATCTCTCTTGACTTTGATCCAATATTATGAGTCTACCTCAGAAATGAGATAGTTCACAATATCAGCATACCATGGGAGTGAGGCAACACTCAAGATTGACTCATTTAGAAATGTTTCTTGTGATTGGTACATTACCTAGGGGAATAGTTGGGCATTAGATTCTTGATAAGTGATCTCCTACCACATTTTTTACTCCAGGTTTATCCCTTATTTCCAAATCAAACTCCTAGCGTAGAAGAATACAATGAAGTAAATGTAATTTAGCATCTTTCTTATGGTGTAGATATCTGATAGTAGAGTGGTCAGTGGAGATGATGACTTTTGATACACGAAGATAGTATCTTAAGTTCTCTAGGATGAATACAACAATGATCAACTATTTCCTTGTATTATATGTAATTCTTTTGAACCTTATCTAATGTCTTGCTAACGTAGTGAATTGTGAATTGTAATCCATCCCTACATTATCCAAACACATCCCCAATCGCATAACCTAATGCATTTGTCATGATATTTAATGGGAGAGACCAATTAGGCAGTTGTAGGAAATGCGCTTGAACTGATGTACTTAATCATCAACACGAAATGCCTCCTTGCCTAGTAGTTCCGTAAGAGGTTGGGAAATCCGATTGAAATATTAGATAAATTATCTATAAAATCTGACATGCCTCAGAAAAGGAAGCACATTCTTCACAGTTTCCCATGGTCGTAGGTTTTGAAATCACATCCACATTCACCGGATCTACGTTCATACCTTGTTTGGAGATGACACGGCCGAACACAATCCCCTCGGTCATAATAAAGTGACTATTTTCCTATGTGAGAACAAGGTTCATTTCGCAACATATATTAAGACTCGGTCTACGTGAGAAAGAAAAGCATCAAAATTATCATCATGGACCAAGATATCATTCTTGAAATCCTCCAGAAAACTACATACCATGTTGACAAACACAAGCAACATACAACTTTTGGAATGTAGCTTGTTTATTAAACAATCCAAAGTCCATCAATTTAAATGCATAGATTCCAAATGGATAAGTGAAAGTTATATTCTATTGATATGTAAGGGCAATCACCACTTGGTTATATCCTGAGTGCACGTCCAAGAAATGAAAGAACTCCTTCCCTGCCAATATTTCAAGCACTTAATCGATAAATGGTAGTGGAAAGTGATCCTTTTTGGCAACTTAGTTCTGGCAATTGTAATTGACATAGATGCACGAAGAAGTAGGTACACAAGATGGAATCTCCTCTCCTTGATCATTATGAACATAGTGATCCCGGATTTCTTCGGAAACACATGAAATGTATTGACCTATTTTGAGACAGAGATGGGATAAATGATGCCAACTTCACACCATTTCATTATTTCTTTCATGAGTACGTCATGTGATGTGAACACAAGGCCTACTTATTCCACAAAGATCCAAAATATTCCAACCAAGATCCCCTGCAACGACACCATTTGATGGTGAGGTTTGCACTGGTATGCTAACCAAACAACATCAGCAATCGCTATAGTGACAAAATGTCTCTCAATCAATAATCAACAACCAACCCATGATCAATTTAAGACAATGTTTGTATGGGTGTGTGTGTGTTTTAAATTTTATTATAACCCTACAATTATATGTGTGGGTGTAAGTACAATAGAATGTCAAACTTAGGGAAGCGAAATGAGGATAAATGAAACAATTATTAATTATAGATGATTAACAAATGTTTTTGGATTTATGTTTTGTTTTTTTATTTCTTAATACTTTTTTTATGTTTTATGGGTTTTAATTATATTCAAAATTTTATGACTTTAATGTTTTTAATTTTGTAAAGTTTAATTCTCTTCAATTTTGAAAAAAGATAAATAATAATAAAGATATAGATAATATATTATAAATATAATATAATATAAAGAGAAAAGGCATTTTTGGATTTTTTTTACTAAGTCAAATAAATTTAAAATAAAGAAAATAAAATGCTTTGGGTTTGGAATATTTTTAGTTATTTTTATAGTAATTTTCTCATTTTTATGGATTTTTAAAGCTGAAAATATGTCAAATAGTGAATAGGTAAGATTTGTAGCCTTGTTTAGGATTGAATAAATACATATAATTCCAAAATTAACCCCAAAGAAATTTAATGTACACTATATAGAATTAAAAATCGGAGATAGAAAACACAATTTCTTATTTTTCAAGGATTTTTGCTAATTTTTTATAAGTTTTCCGATGTTTTGTAATTTGTATAGTTTTAGTTTTAAATTTTTTAGGTATTTTTGTTCAGATGATAAAATATAACTAAATAAACATAATGTAGTTTTTAAAAAAATTTAGATAAGTATTTGAATTTTTATGGATTTTAAATAGCTAAATATGAGAAGATGACATGTTTTTTAGTAAATAGGAAAATAATTTTAAATGTGTTATGAAAACTATAGATGATATATGGGTTTCAAGCACTTAACAAAAATTTTCTATTGTTTTTACATAAAAATAGATAATAAATAATAATAATAATAATAAACAAAATTAAAATATTCTACAATAAAGGGACCTATTTGCAATTAAATTAAACTATTCGTACATTTTACAACATAACCTTAAATACCAGGATCAAAGATGGAAAATTTCCACATACACGCATTATGCACGTACCAGGCAAGGAATAATATGCAATTAAATAAAAGGTTCTGATATTTTCATAACATGACCAAGAATATAAGGGGATTCTTGCAAACCAATCGCTTCATGTGGAGAGCCACTTGAGGTAGCCTTCCACTAGACTACAATGCAAATAAAAAATGAGGTCCTAGTGTAAAATTTTCAAAGTTATTCCAATGCATATGAAACTTTAAGTACGAGAAATAAAATACAAATAAGTCGGGATAGAATATGCAATATCCCCTAAATGTCACGGTCCAATGATTATTGGAGATGCACGTGGCTCCACTTATGCAATGAGCAGTTGTGATGGGACAATATCGCTTCGATGATGGACAATGCTGATTTGATCGATGCTTGGATTTTATGGCTACTGTGTCCCTCCGTCAGGCAACTCGAATCAAAACTGGGGAGGTGTTCTTCATCGGATGGTTGTAAGACCCTTTGATTAAACATGGAAAAAAACCATGGGAGTGCTCGTTCGATCAGGTCTATCTCTATGTTCGACCACCTCTCAGCTTCAGGGATGTCTTAGGAGGTAGTTGGAGGGCTTCAGTAGCGGTTGGTACCCTCTGATATGTTTGTGCCTCACTTATCGAAGCCTAGAGCTCCAACGATATTCAAGGGACCTGGACTGAGATGCATGTCCTTTAATCACACCAATAGGGGCTCTCAGATTCCATGATCTACACTAAAATGCTCAGGGGTCAAGGGAGATGCTCCTCAACCCATTTGGATGCAAAAAAAAGATGGGATGAGGAGGAGGTCTAAGGCATAAGATGGAGTATTGCGACCTGATCTCCCTTATCTTTGCAAGATTAGGGGTGAAAAATGTGTTGAGATGATGGAGAATGGGATATGGAATGTGTGAGGGTGATTCGAGAGTTGGAATAGAGTCGAGAACAATTTTGGTAGTGGCTAGAACCTAGAATTTCGATGAAGAAATTTTTAGGATTTTAATCAATAATAGATGAAATTAAACAAAACAAAGAGATAATATATGTTAGTGATTATCCTACGAATCGAAAGAATAAGAAATAAAGGGCTGACCTGACCTATAGATCTCGGGAGATGAACCACTTAGAGGTGAGCTAACGATGGTGAATCTGCCCTCCCCCGCCTTGTGCACACCTTAGATAGAGGATGGAGCACTACCTGTCACTAGGGCATTTGCTCCAGGTCCAATCCTAGGGGTTACGGTTGGGATATGGGGACTAGGGTTTGATTTGAGATCGAGAATAAGTTTTATACAGGAGACTGGAGGGGCTTCATTTGACTAGGGTTTGACTACTGCCAAGGGAAGATGAACATAATCGGTGGGTCTGGCATGGATCAGAGTTGATGGGCACATCAATTTCATTAAAGGTGTGTGGTAAAATGATGTAGTCTTTGGCAGGAAGAAAATGGAGGAATAGGGAAGGGACCGGTCCAAGGTCTATGTTCGCAAAAATATGGAAAGGTTGACATATGGCTAACCCTTCATCATCTCTGATTGGTCCAGACCTGCATGGAAAGATACAATATGATGTAAAAATGTAAATACGGAAAATAGAAATATAAAAAGATTTATTTAGTGAAAATTCAAAACATAAAAGTTGTTCCTAATTTATTAAGCTTTTCTGGGTGATTTTTAGTTATTTTTATCAGCTTTTTTATAAGTACATAATAATTACATACTATATGTATTGGTATTTATACCTATGTATTCGATATTTTTTTATATTATTTTTATATTAATATATTTACATATTTTATATACTTATTATATTATTTAATATGTGTATACATATTTTATATGACTTTTATTGGTTTATAAATATATAAAGAAATATGTACATAATGTTATCCCAACAACTAAGGTATCACAACCATTGAGGTACCTAACGCCCAATCTTGGAGGGCCTTCGTTGTCCGACAAATGGGATCTGACAATCGTTATATCGACTCCTCTCATGGCACTCGATACTCGATCAATACGATAATCAACAATCAACCCACAAATAATATATAACAATGAAATCAAAGAGACCAAAAATTTATTATACTTTATGGAATGTCTGTATAGTCTGCAAGTGTAGGTGTTGAATTACTGAGAGCAAACAACGGATAGTTGTAATTATTAATAATTACTGCTAATTAATAATAATATTTTTTGTACTTTTTAGCCTTTTCTAATTTTTATGTGGGTTTTTAATTTTATTTTTATGCATTTTCAGTTGGTTTATATATTTTATATTATATGTAAGTTTTAAATTTTTATTTTAATCCCAATTTTGCAAATTTTAGTTTTTTATTTTTTATATAATATATAATATATAATATACAGTTAATATATACTATATAATATATGCAAAGAATTATATTTTTAAATATGCATAAGTATACTGAAAATACACTAAATAAAATGTTTAACTGTTTATTATATTGTTCTTTATTTTTTTATTTTTATGTATTCTAATAGATTTTATGTATTTATAAAGTAATAAATGTACAATACAATGCATAGTTTAAACATTCGAAATTTTTTAGGTCTAAAATAAATAAATATATATATATATATATTTAAGTCCAAATTTATCCTTAAAATATGTTTAATATATAGTATATAATTTGTAGAAAATTCACAAATAGAAAAATATAAATTTGGATTTTTCTTTAGTTTTTTCTAATTTTTATGAAGATTTTAATTTTTAGAGTATGTATTTTCTATTTTTAGGAATTTTGGATATATGTTAATATATAACATAATATATCCAATATAATTTTTCTAAATTACTAGAAGTGGTTTTATATTTTTATGGGTTTTAAGAGTTAGACAGGAAGAAGATGCATGTTTATATATGTTTAATAAATATGAAAATTAATTAGAATGGCATGCTAAAAATATGTATCACCAATCGAAATAGCATGCACCTAAATAATTCTCCTATATTTTTTGTATCAAAAAATATTTATAAAGGTAAATATACAAAAAAAATAAATGCCACATTTTACAAGGATCTATTTTAATTTAATAAAACTTTTAATTCATTTAATACCATGTCTAAATAGTTTAGGGGCACACACACAAATGTTATAGCGCAACACATGCCTACACATGTGATGGGAAAGACTGTTTTATAAATACAAGAAAGTTCATGTCCCTAGTTGCAATTTACCCATAAAATATTACTCTAACTTAAATATTTATAGGACTAAATGAAATTGCAAGAGGTGGAGAACTCTCTATGTAAGATAAATTGGTGAAATGCAAATTAAATGATCGGGTATTGGGTGAAGGCTTCGTTTCGTTTTGAGATCTACGACCCATATTAGATTTGGCATGATGTCTTGATCTGAAAAAATGGAGGGTCATGGGAGAACTCATAAGAACACCACATGTGGCTCGCTTTGATAGTTGATTTCTCTTGCTTTTAGCTGTCTCCTTCTTCTCTAATGAGCGCATCACCTTCTTGGAAGTGTTCCACGCCAACAAGAGGGCCCAAATGCATCCATGTCCCAGCAATGAGGACTTCGAAGGTTTTCAAGGTCGTGATGACCTATAGCTGATATGAATCCTCGATTCTACATCCAGGTGCCCTATTAAGACATCGTTCTAACACAAAAAAAATGGGGGCTCATGAGCTACACGTTCAACCTTGATTTGAAGCTGCTCCACATAGGCAGGTGAAAGGTAAAGGAGCTCCAGTGATTGGTAGTGAAAGAAGCTCGAATGGACCTCATCCTTGCAGGATCAGGTTGTTCTGATGGGATGTTCGATGGAGAACATGGTGGAAACGAACATGGGTGCGAAAGAGGGTTTGAATAGGGGAAATTTGCGAAGAAAAAAGAAATGAAACTTCAAGTTCCATGGAATGGAAATATTAGTATTATAACTAATCTGCAAATGAAATGCGAGGAATTAATTCTAAACTATGATGATATAATACAAAGATACCTAAAATTGCGAGAAAAACATCTCATACTGAAATAGAATAATGGAGCAAGAAAGCTCAACCAGAGGGGCTCCAGCTAAGTTTGGACAGCCACCTTTACCTTCTCGATGCTGACAAGGCTAGGGAATTGCTTGATGTCACCAAGGACTTCAATCTACTGAAAGGGATCTAAAAGGCAAACATGACAATGGGGGGGTGGTATATATACAAGTGAGTTTTGGTGATCCGTGAGGAGAGATTGGAGTTGGTGGAAGCTATGGAGATGGTATGGGTTAGGGTCTAGGTGGTTTTTGGTAGTGAGGGTCTCAAGAGCTATGCAGTGATGGAGTAAGGGGAAACTTTGGAGGAGGGCCTCCTGTGAGCTCTAATAGGCATTAAGGGGAGGAAAGGACAGTTGAGTGGAGTTCAACTATCCACGGGCTCTTATTGGTCCACGTATACCAATTAGAGAAATTCAAGTATTAACTCCCTTATTAATTCCATTAAAATGAATAAATAATTTTATTAATTAAATGTCAAGATAAGGAAAATGTTTCTTATTTTATGTACTATTTTATAAATATTTTTTACAACTTAATTTATTAGGAGCTCATTTTATAAGTTTAAACAAAGGTATAAATACGTGTGTTTTAGGTATTCTTTTTAATTTTGTGTTTTATATTTTATTATTATATTTATATATTTTATATATAATTAAATACATGTTTACATATTTTATTTTACTTTTTGATTTTATTTGCATATCTAAATAAATAGATGTTGGGATGTTGGAAATTTTACATGCTTTTTTGATTTTTATGCACCAATTAGGAGATGCGAGTGTTGAGATGTTGAGCTGGCTAAGAGAGGGTGAGGACGGTCGAAGAAGTGTTGGAAAGAGACCATACGAAGGGATCTTAGTTTTGTGGATATAAGCCCAGGATTGGCCCAAGATATATCTGAATGGAGGCGAAGAATCCATGAAGCCGACCTACTTAATTGTGCGAAAAGGCTTTGTTGTCGTTGCGTCTAAATAAATAGATGTATATACATTATATGTATAGTATACATGTATAGTTTATTATACTATTTATTTTAAGTAAATCTTAGTGGTTTTATTTTCTATTTATATCTTTAATATATTTAAAATAATATTTGAAATTAATTAAAAATATAAAATATTAAAATATATAGAATGAAATGTATGAATTAAATATAAAGATAAATAGTACATTAAGACTCTAGAAAGTTAGCTTTTGCATCTTAACTCTATTTTAAATGAACCCACCTTCATTAAATAGAGAATTTAGATTTAAATATAGTGGAGGTAAGTTTGATGAACTTTGAGCGTGTATGGTGATGATATCGGTTTGTAAAGTTCGGTATATGACTTTGTCATCTATGTGCCCTAGTTGCATTGTGCATTATTTTTTGTGTGCAATTATTTTAAAAATTTTCTTTGTATTTTAACGTCAAGTTTCATGCTGAATATTTATTTATATAATGTTTATAAAATGAAGAATAAAATAAAGTAAAAATATCTATTTTAAAGAATGAAAATTATGGTATCTATATAAGTATTAAACTCTTATCTCCTACTTTATTCCTTGTCGACCAAGTAAATGTTGACCTATTGTCAAGGTGTAGGTAATTCAATATCTTTGGTACTTCATTTATATTTCTTCTCTTTTCTTTAATCCTTTATTTGGATTTAAATACATAATGAATAAACACTTGTTGATTTATACAAATTAGTTGTATTCAAATATGTTTCGATAAGGATTTAATGCAAAATGGAAGAATAAAGGTAGATGAATTGATATTCATCAGTATAGTTACACTATAGGTATTTATACATGTATTATTTATGATTTAATAATTATTTTGGGTATTTATAAATACTTTTAATTTTTTTTTGTATTTTATATGGATTGTAAATAATATTTAAAATTAATGAAAAATAAAAAGAAGTTGAGGTTGTAAAAAATAAAATATTTGCTCAAAATATAGATGTACAAGCACGATAGTACCTCAATTAGCGTGCTTTTGTCTCTCGAATCCAAATTCAATGAAATCACTTCATTTGATAGCCACTTTAATTTGAATTACGATGAGATGTGAGTTTGATGAATTTTCAGTTCATGCAGTATATATTGATCAATGAGGTTCTCTTTGTGGCTTTTTAAACTAAGTGTGTACAGTGGTGTATGGTTTATTTGTGCTATTAGTTTTTAATATTTTATTCATATTATTATTTGCATTCTTGATGTTGAAATTATTTTTATTTGATGTGTGTATGAATGTTTATAAAATAGTGTAAATATGAGCCATATATAGTGTATTGTACACTTAGGTTTTTTATGTATTGTTATCTCCCCTTACTTTATTCCTTATTGACTTACTCAATGTTTGACTTGTTCTTGTCATTTGGGGTCAATCATTATCTTCAATACTTCCTTTATTTTTCTTTTCTATTCTTTATTCCCTTTTGGGGGTTTAAATACTGGTATTTACACACTATTTACATATTAATGTTAGATATTAATTCATGCAGGCTAGTGATATTAACATGTATTTGTCTAAGATTTTAAAGTTAAAATAGAAGAATAAAGGTGACTGAATATACATTCATCAATTGTACAATCAGATCACGTGCATGCTTCTTCAACTTCATTACCTCTACTTGAGTCATCCAAAGTTGCTTGCATAACCTTATTCTTGTGCCTTTTTTATGCATCTCCTCTTTAAATGTGCGCAATACATCTTCAAGTGCCAGAGAACCATTTTGCTTCACCATTTCGATACTTTATTTTCATAAGAAAAGTTTTGAACTTGTGTCTGACAATCCCCATCATTGTCTTCATCATATTCTTCTCCTGCAATTCGACTAGCAACAAAGACTTAGATTTTCTTTTACAAGTCTTATCCTTCATTCATCGTGTTCTTCAACGTGGCTTCATAAGCCAGCAGGTGGCCCATGAGATCCTCCAATTATATTGTGATGAATTTTGTTGACTCTTCAAGTGTAGTCATTTTGTGTTCATACTCTATGGAGATTAAGACGATGATCTTATTCTAAATTTCTCCATGGAGGAAATATCTCCCCAAGTTTCGTATCTAGTTTATAATTGTACATAACTACACATTCCTTTCTTTTACGATTTCATCTTTCTGCATATTAAACATCCCCTGTGTATAGGTTAGTATTCTAAAATGTTATTCTTTAAACTTAGTACATTCACGAGTTATCTTTGAACACTTTAAATTTCATATGCCTTCTTCACGCACGAAATCCTATTGAACCCAACTTCTGGAAGAGCATAGTAAAAGGAATTCATTACTTTTGAGTTTATCACCATCAACCGAGACTCTACTTCAATGTATCCATCTCATTTTCTTATATATACTTAAATTCATTGCACATAATATTCCAAATGGAAAAAAAATGTTTATTGCAAGAACATAGTCATTTTTGCTTCAAAACATTCATAGTCATTGCATTAAAGTTTGAGGGATGTGTGACTTAGTTTCCTTCAATCTGCGATCCTACAATGATAGACACACCTAATATACTTTTTTGCCATCAACATGATTCAAGATTTGATACCAAATGAGGGCTCAACATATCGTAGGATCGAGATGCTTATGTTTATCATAATATGTTAAAGAAATAAAATTGTTACATAGCATTGTTCAACCAAAAAAACAGTGATGCAATTATAATGAAATAGACATTTAACATGGAAACCTTGTCAGGTAAAAATCATTATTTTGGTATTTAGACTCGGGTTTCAAAACTGCCCAAATCACTCATTCTTTTCTATTATACGTATTGGTTACAGGGGCAGCTCAACCAACAACAAATGGTTTATATGCAGACAACTTTCATCGTTATTCTAAGTTGTTTACTTGGTATACTTTAATTGTAAGAAGTTGTTCACGTGGGCAACTCTAACCGCAAGTAAATAAGTAAAATAATCCTATAGAACTCAACAATAAATATGTACGTAATACAATATGAAGTTAATAAAATAATCTTACAGATCTAGGAACATGAAATGATTGTCAGAAATTCATAAGTCATTGAATGTAATGCACATTAGAATTTCTCTCACGAGCACTTCTCAAAAAGTTGGGAGTGAAGAATATGAGTACACACAAATTCAACACTTGAGAAAACTGTATAGAATGAATGCAGAGTGATGTGAAATAAAAAGGAATGATTTTTTTCTTTTAAAAGCAACGCTAAATGGTTGTTTTAGGGAGTTGGCGAAAGTTTTAGGTTGAAAGGATAGGATGGTTGAATTTAATAGATATTGTCATTCATAATGAGTACCCACGCCAAAAAGTAGTCAGCTGAACTTTGATTAGTCTAATGAAGGATTAGGAGGCTAATTAAATTAGAATTTGAAAGCGATCAGTTGAGTAAAAAAATGGGTTAGACGATTGAAAATGTCAAAATTATCTCGACACGTTACTTTAACCATTGGAACATGAACAATTCTTTGGTGAAAAAATTAGTTGATTAAAAGATCAATTAGTTGATTGATATTGAGAATTAGTCGACTGAACAAAGCAGATAATATGTGTTTAATTTTGTGATTTCTATTGGTTAAATAATAGGAAAGAATACTTGACAAGAATCTAATATAATGGATTGATCCAAGGTAGAAACCTAATCTAAAAGTTCAAATGCATGATGTATGAAATCTATATATTTTTATATACCGACGTAATAAAAACAATGATTATAGGAATATAAGACTCAAAACCTAGTCCTGATCTTCATGGAATCATTGGATTGAGTTTTCATCAACTGATCATTCTTTCATGAGCTTGAGCTTTATCAATGAGCTTGGCATTCTTCTTCCATATACTTCTCATTCTTGATCTTTATTACGCTCAGTCCTTAATCTTGACCTCTTCTCTTAAGTTCACATTGAATCTTGTCCTAACTACGAACTAATTACATAAGCTTTTCCATCATAAAGATATGCATGGTTACGCACGACTCCACGATGAGATGTATATATATGTGGAGAAAGGTAAATTGATCCTCAGCTAAAATCCATTTACCCGAATACATGTAAAATTAACCGGATGTGCCAATTTCAATGGAAATGTAGTGTATGTTTCACAGATACGGTACTAATAGCCTTCGACTAGTATTGTAATTTGTCTCTTATCATGGATATTGTTCTTTCTTGAAAAAAGCATCAATCGACAAAGACAAATGAAATGTCAGGGAACACTAAATATATTAATTTAATGGTAGCTGTTTTCTTCAACATTTATCACATCTTTACCAGACATAATTGGGTTTTTATTGTGTACAACAATTTTTCCGTTGGAGGCATCCTTCCTTCGTAAAATTGCATGTCTACTTGGATGGGGATAGCGTCCATTTAGTTCGTGATAGCATCCATTAATATGTAAAACATACAGTAACTCAGTAGTCGGCACTATCAAATCATGTTACTGTTATCGGTGTCAGTGCATGTTAGAATTGTCTCCGGCCGTACTATCAAGGCATGTTGCCTTCTCTTTTTGCAGTTTTTAAGTTGTACAACCCGGACTATTTGTTAAGATCTAACTAATTTAGGGGGTTAAAACCCAGTACCTTATCTCTACCCCTATATATTTTGTTAAAAAAAATCCTACCAATACATAGTACTGCATGGTATACTCCTTCAAAAGTGCAATTTTACCGTACAATAAAATTGCTTTGAAGGTGGGATACAAGCACATACAATACAATAAGATGGGTCACTTACAGTGATTCAAAATAGCTATCAACGCGGTACAATCCGTCGGCACTGACCTGAACGGCAATGACGTGAACCGACCGTCGGCGATTTAACAATCGATTACGGTATTACCGATGGTTAGGATCGTAAGGCCGTCAGTTAAACGACCACAGGCATATCTGACCATCGTCGGTGGTTTGCTAAACGTCGATAACAGTGAGGATTACGTCAATGTTCTCCCTCAAGAGATTGAGCAGAAAAAATATCTAAAAGTAAAATTAATAAGAAAAACTATTACAAATTCTCAAGAAATCATTTCTGAAAAGAACCTCATCCATCGACACTATCTTTCAATCTATGTGCATCTTTGTCGTACGGGAGAGCATTCGAGCATGAACTGAAGGATTATTATCCCATTCAAAATATTGATTCATAAAATAAAATAATGAAATATCAATTAAATATTGAAACTTAAAAAAAACTTAAAATTAAAGAGATTAACCATTTTTACCGAAAGTTCACGTAAAATTCAATTGGTTCGCTCGTAATGTACATTACGCCAGTCTCTATATATCGAGGACATGTGTTTGGATGAGCATCCCCAAATAATTGGTGAATTGGGAAGAAGCATATGTTTGTCCTCCAATAGTGACTTGCACCTTATATTCTCCTGAGGAGGCAACCGTCCCAAAGATGCACAAAAAGCCGGTCCTTGAGCAAGACGCATCCTCCCTAAATAAAATATAAATCCATAAAACGATAGTGAAAGAAAGACCAAAATACATTCATACAACACATTCATACCGCTCGACTCCACCCAATCATGATCAACACCCAGATCTAAGGCATCGGCAACCCCCACATGATCTACATCATCACTGACACCCTGAAGGATATGGGAAGATCCTCAAGTGTATCACGGAAGCATGAGGATCACATCGAATGCGATCGGGAACGACTAGTCGCTCTAGTTGCTCGATGCAGCGGAATTCCAAAATTTTCAAATGATGAAACCACATGATCCAAGAATACTTCTTTGGATCGTTTCATCTAAACCACAAATAGGTACTAGGGTTATCTCTTGAAGCATGGTTGCGATTGAGTCTCTAAACCAAGAGACCTCCTGTCTCAAGTCCGATCCAATGGAGGAGACGGTTGCGACCACGTTGATGGGATGTGTACTCCTCGCAATCCATATTGATGATCCAAGCAGCGGATCTCCTCATCTTGTCACATGAGATCCAACATCTTCTTCATGAGCGAGGCGTACCGAAGGAGATGAAGATTCATGAGTAGATAATCCGGCAGCATAACGACGATGCTGCGACGATGACGACTCTCTCTTGGGCTCCATGATGGACGGCCACAATGGAAGAGAGGGAGAGCACCTTTGGCATGTAGAGAGAGAAAGAGAGAGCTTATGGATTGATCATGTAACTTGAAGAGAAAGGGGTGCCTCTTCTTAAATAGTGTTTTTGGATCTATTGATTCAATCCATGGACAACACAAAATCAATGGATGAGACTGATTTGTGTTTCTTTCAATGATCAAGATTTTGTTCTGAAAACACAATAATAATTAATTTAAATTAAATTAATATATATATATATCGATAAATTCAAATTAAATCAATTAATTATCATTGAAGATAATATGGAGATGACCGCTACCAACATCTCATGAGATCTCATTATGTCATGAGATCTCATTATGTCATGAGATACCAATATCTTGTGATATCTCTAGGATTTACAACAAAAATTGTTGTAAATTATTTCACAAAAATAATTCACAATTATCTTGTGAAATATTGCAATCATGTAATTGGAAAAATGAGAATCACATTCACATCCCAAAATAAAACGTAAATTATATTTTAATTAATCATCCAATGTGAATCCAATTCACATTAATAATTAATTAATTAATATAAATCACAATATGCTCTCTCTAATACATTCTAAATCACATTTAAAATATACCTGATTAATATGGATAGTATTATCCACATTATTCATATCCATGGTAATTAAATCATATTTAATCATCTTGAATCTCTATTCTCATGTGTCCAAATAATATGAATCACATTCAAAATATTCACATCTTTGATAATTAAATCATCTTAGATAGCTCTTCTTGTATGGATAAATAATACGAATGAAATTCATGGTATATTTTATGATTAAATCACATTTAGTCATCTATATCTCAATGCTTGGATATATATAAATCAACAATGGAACCACTCTTGAACTCTTTTAAGGATAATGCGCTTTCTTTGTTGATACAGGGAGATAAGGACAGGGCGATTGTATTATTCCACGTATAGTGACTTGGATATTGAGATCACATCTCAAATCCAGATCTTACGGAACTCCCATATATGCTTGATTAAATCAAGACCACAAATCTAATCTTCTTATTGCATCTGAATCGTATTCAGATCAATGTCCAACATTTGGACCAAGATCGGATCACTTCTCTACTGAGAAGAGTCACTAAAATCCAGACATGTTTCATCACTCCCTAGGAATGGAAGCGTCATGGTTATACAATCGTTTATGATCACATCACCTTCAGGTATTCCTAATACCTGTACATCCTGCATACTGGATGACCGAGACTAAACTCAAAGTTTTAGATCTGTTATAGACTATTTCCCTCAGGATTTTATCATTAAGTTTTCTCATTCGATCATTTGGGAGTTGGTATCGATCACATACTTTCCAAAAGCATATATCATACCCTGGTGTTGATCATATACTTTCCAAAAGTATATATCAAACCTACAAATTCAATCAAGCTTCCAAAGCGAGATGACCGTGCATGGAATTTGATTCTTTCCAATATCTCATGAGTGAGCTCATGTCTTCCAGTTCAGTAATGAACCTGTATGACCCCTTTGAGTGATCGTATTACTCATATGCCCTTATATGCATACCAGCTCGCCGGTATATAGACCTTGATTAGGACATCAACCTATTGGTCTACCAAATGTACATACTCGCATATATAGTAACACATCTATCTCCGGTCAGAGGATGTGTGCCTATAGCGTGACAGCATACGACATAGTTCTTTGATTATCTCGATCTCGTTAAGTCAACTCTTTGACCTAACTAATCTTACACCTCGGAATCTCTATTCCCATGAAGAGGACCTGCATCAAGAGATCGATCCGATATCATCCAAGTGAGAAAGGATTGCCATCTCCTACTCAGGCTGGAGGTCATCTCTTAACAATCATTTGATGGTGCTTGATGAGTCCTCAATCTAACTCTTTAGATATTCATCCGAGTACCAGCATCTATGATTCAATAATTGAATCAACAGCTGTATGATCATTAAGATGGCCATGGTACATAACCCTAATTGTACTAAGGGACTTATTATGCAGATTAGTTTTTCTTCATTTCAGATCAGGGAACGATATTTGCAATAACTTTATTGCATAATGGCTTGCCATGGGCTCGCGTATCCAACAATCTCCAACTAGCCCAAAGACCATTAGTGGGCTAATCATTTATATCCTCACTCCTGTGACAATCATAGTCTATTTAGAAAAATAGCTAGGTAAGATGTTCAGTCACTCAGTTCCCAAGAGAATACACTAAATCCTTTTACGGCACTTGCATATCCCCAGTAACAGTGCTCGCATCCAAATGCGAATGTTGCATCTTATGCAACCAATACTCATTATTGAGGTTATCATAATGTCTTTGACACTATAACTCAACAATCGTTATAACCAATGTGTAATTTCAATTGTCCTTATTAGAATATCCTTATTTCCAGAGATATCTATCTCTTAAGGTATCTGCAATTAAGACCTTATAGATCACTATCTATAACGTCTTAGGTTCTTGATAGTGAGACTTTGAGATCATTATCTCTAAGTCTTGTCATCTTTGAAGATATTATTTTATTACGGCAACTAAGTGTTTTTTTCTCCATAGTAGGATTAGCAACAGTTTACTATTCTGACTATATGGCAGACATATGGCTTTTCGTACATATCTAGCACACACAGAGTTTCTAGCAACGGATGCACAAGGGCAAGCAGTTTTAGCATCATCAACACTTGATATGTTATCCCTTCATATTGGTCGGTATCAAATCTTAAGGGAAAGGAGCCTTCCTTAGATAGAATATATCTAGGATGTACCAATAATATGATAATCACAATTCTCCCTCTTCTCTTTGCATCTGAACAACTTCAGAACTAAGATCTAAGAGATATCCTTGAGATCATATCTCAAGGTATGAAATAACCAGATCATAAAACACTTATTATCATCGTTATATAATTGTAAATGATTAGGATGTTATCTATACTGAGATTAATGTATTCAAAACATTGATTGTTGGGAAACATGACTATAAAGTCAATGTTGCAAGCATCAAAAGATCAGAAATATGAATGAACTTGAGAGGCATCGAATCTTGGGAACCGAGGGTCCCTACCATTTTTGGGCAGTTAGTGCAGGCTTTGACCCGTGTTGCAATAACCTTGAATAGTGTAGGCCACAAGAATCTTGACCATCGTAACTTTATTTCCATCCAGTTTCCAAGATGATGTCCTCCTACTTTGAAATTATGACAGTACTCGAGGACACTAGCGTACTCCTCTTTAGGGATGCACTTTCTCCATATACAATACATGCCTTCTCTGAAACGGTACAAATCTTTCAATTGGAAGAAATGGTTGTTAGACAAAAACTTATCTCTCTTGACTTTGATCCAATATTATGAGTCTACCTCAGAAATGAGATAGTTCACAATATCAGCATACCATGGGAGTGAGGCAACACTCAAGATTGACTCATTTAGAAATGTTTCTTGTGATTGGTACATTACCTAGGGGAATAATTGGGCATTAGATTCTTGATAAGTGATCTCCTACCACATTTTTTACTCCAGGTTTATCCCTTAGTTCCAAATCAAACTCCTAGCGTAGAAGAATCCAATGAAGTAAATATAATTTAGCATCTTTCTTATGGTGTAGATATCTGATAGTAGAGTGGTCAGTGGAGATGATGACTTTTGATACACGAAGATAGTATCTTAAGTTCTCTAGGATGAATACAACAATGATCAACTATTTCCTTGTATTATATGTAATTCTTTTGAACCTTATCTAATGTCTTGCTAACGTAGTGAATTGCGAATTGTAATCCATCCCAACATTATCCAAACACATCCCCAATCGCATAACCTAATGCATTTGTCATGATATTTAATGGGAGAGACCAATTAGGCAGTTGTAGGAAATGCGCTTGAACTGATGTACTTAATCATCAACAAGAAATTATGCCTCCTTGCCTAGTAGTTCAGTAAGAGGTTGGGAAATCCGATTGAAATATTAGATAAATTATCTATAAAATCTGACATGCCTCAGAAAAGGAAGCACATTCTTCACAGTTTCCCATGGTCGTAGGTTTTGAAATCACATCCACATTCACTGGATCTACGTTCATACCTTGTTTGGAGATGACACGGCCGAACACAATCCCCTCGGTCATAATAAAGTGACTATTTTCCTATGTGAGAACAAGGTTCATTTCGCAACATATATTAAGACTCGGTCTACGTGAGAAAGAAAAGCATCAAAATTATCATCATGGACCAAGATATCATTCTTGAAATCCTCCAGAAAACTACATACCATGTTGACAAACACAAGCAACATACAACTTTTGGAATGTAGCTTGTTTATTAAACAATCCAAAGTCCATCAATTTAAATGCATAGATTCCAAATGGATAAGTGAAAGTTATATTCTATTGATATGTAAGGGCAATCACCACTTGGTTATATCCTGAGTGCACGTCCAAGAAATGAAAGAACTCCTTCCCTGCCAATATTTCAAGCACTTAATCGATAAATGGTAGTGGAAAGTGATCCTTTTTGGCAACTTAGTTCTGGCAATTGTAATTGACATAGATGCACGAAGAAGTAGGTACACAAGATGGAATCTCCTCTCCTTGATCATTATGAACATAGTGATCCCGGATTTCTTCGGAAACACATGAAATGTATTGACCTATTTTGAGACAGAGATGGGATAAATGACGCCAACTTCACACCATTTCATTATTTCTTTCATGAGTACGTCATGTGATGTGAACACAAGGCCTACTTATTCCACAAAGATCCAAAATATTCCAACCAAGATCCCCTGCAACGACACCATTTGATGGTGAGGTTTGCACTGGTATGCTAACCAAACAACATCAGCAATCGCTATAGTGACAAAATGTCTCTCAATCAATAAATCAACAACCAACCCATGATCAATTTAAGACAATGTTTGTATGGGTGTGTGTGTGTGTTTTAAATTTTATTATAACCCTACAATTATATGTGTGGGTGTAAGTACAATAGAATGTCAAACTTAGGGAAGCGAAATGAGGATAAATGAAACAATTATTAATTATAGATGATTAACAAATGTTTTTGGATTTATGTTTTGTTTTTTTATTTCTTATTACTTTTTTTATGTTTTATGGGTTTTAATTATATTCAAAATTTTATGACTTTAATGTTTTTAATTTTGTAAAGTTTAATTCTCTTCAATTTTGAAAAAAGATAAATAATAATAAAGATATAGATAATATATTATAAATATAATATAATATAACGAGAAAAGGCATTTTTGGATTTTTTTTAATAAGTCAAATAAATTTAAAATAAAGAAAATAAAATGCTTTGGGTTTGGAATATTTTTAGTTATTTTTATAGTAATTTTCTCATTTTTATGGATTTTTAAAGTTGAAAATATGTCAAATAGTGAATAGGTAAGATTTGTAGCCTTGTTTAGGATTGAATAAATACATATAATTCCAAAATTAACCCCAAAGAAATTTAATGTACACTATATAGAATTAAAAATCGAGATAGAAAACACAATTTCTTATTTTTCAAGGTTTTTTGCTAATTTTTTATAAGTTTTTCGATGTTTTGTAATTTGTATAGTTTTAGTTTTAAATTTTTTAGGTACTTTTGTTCAGATGATAAAATATAACTAAATAAACATAATGTAGTTTTTAAAAAATTTTAGATAAGTATTTGAATTTTTATGGATTTTAAATAGCTAAATATGAGAAGATGACATGTTTTTTAGTAAATAGGAAAATAATTTTAAATGTGTTATGAAAACTATAGATGATATATGGGTTTCAAGCACTTAACAAAAATTTTCTATTGTTTTTACATAAAAATAGATAATAAATAATAATAATAAACAAAATTAAAATATTCTACAATAAAGGGACCTATTTGCAATTAAATTAAACTATTCATACATTTTACAACATAACCTTAAATACCAGGATCAAAGATGGAAAATTTCCACATACACGCATTATGAACGTACCAGGCAAGGAATAATATGCAATTAAATAAAAGGTTCTGATATTTTCATAACATGACCAAGAATATAAGGGGATTCTTGCAAACCAATCGCTTCATGTGGAGAGCCACTTGAGGTAGCCTTCCACTAGACTACAATGCAAATAAAAAATGAGGTCCTAGTGTAAAATTTTCAAAGTTATTCCAATGCATATGAAACTTTAAGTACGAGAAATAAAATACAAATACGTCGGGATAGAATATGCAATATCCCCTAAATGTCACGGTCCAATGATTATTGGAGATGCATGTGGCTCCACTTATGCAATGAGCCGTTGTGATGGGACAATATCGCTTCGATGATGGACAATGCTGATTTGATCGATGCTTGGATTTTATGGCTACTGTGTCCCTCCGTCAGGCAACTCGAATCAAAACTGGGGAGGTGTTCTTCATCGGATGGTTGTAAGACCCTTTGATTAAACATGGAAAAAAACCATGGGAGTGCTCGTTCGATCAGGTCTATCTCTATGTTCGACCACCTCTCAGCTTCAGGGATGTCTTAGGAGGTAGTTGGAGGGCTTCAGTAGCGGTTGGTACCCTCTGATATGTTTGTGCCTCACTTATCGAAGCCTGGAGCTCCAACGATATTCAAGGGACCTGGACTGAGATGCATGTCCTTTAATCACACCAATAGGGGCTCTCAGATTCCCTGATCTACACTAAAATGCTCAGGGGTCAAGGGAGATGCTCCTCAACCCATTTGGATGCAAAAAAAAGATGGGATGAGGAGGAGGTCTAAGGCATAAGATGGAGTATTGCGACCTGATCTCCCTTATCTTTGCAAGATTAGGGGTGAAAACGTGTTGAGATGATGGAGAATGGGATATGGAATGTGTGAGGGTGATTCGAGAGTTGGAATAGAGTCGAGAACAATTTTGGTAGTGGCTAGAACCTAGAATTTCGATGAAGAAATTTTTAGGATTTTAATCAATAATAGATGAAATTAAACAAAACAAAGAGATAATATATGTTAGTGATTATCCTACGAATCGAAAGAATAAGAAATAAAGGGCTGACCTGACCTATAGGTCTCGGGAGATGAACCACTTGGAGGTGAGCTAACGATGGTGAATCTGCCCTCCCCGCCTTGTGCACACCTTAGATAGAGGATGGAGCACTACCTGTCACTAGGGCATTTGCTCCAGGTCCAATCCTAGGGGTTACGGTTGGGATATGGGGACTAGGGTTTGATTTGAGATCGAGAATAAGTTTTATACAGGAGACTGGAGGGGCTTCATTTGACTAGGGTTTGACTACTGCCAAGGGAAGATGAACATAATCGGTGGGTCTAGCATGGATCAGAGTTGATGGGCACATCAATTTCATTAAAGGTGTGTGGTAAAATGATGTAGTCTTTGGCAGGAAGAAAATGGAGGAATAGGGAAGGGACCGGTCCAAGGTCTATGTTCGCAAAAATATGGAAAGGTTGACATATGGCTAACCCTTCATCATCTCTGATTGGTCCAGACCTGCATGGAAAGATACAATATGATGTAAAAATGTAAATACGGAAAATAGAAATATAAAAAGATTTATTTAGTGAAAATTCAAAACATAAAAGTTGTTCCTAATTTATTAAGCTTTTCTGGGTGATTTGTAGTTATTTTTATCAGCTTTTTTATAAGTACATAATAATTACATACTATATGTATTGGTATTTATACCTATGTATTCGATATTTTTTTATATTATTTTTATATTAATATATTTACATATTTTATATACTTATTATATTATTTAATATGTGTATACATATTTTATATGACTTTTATTGGTTTATAAATATATAAAGAAATATGTACATAATGTTATCCCAACAACTAAGGTATCACAACCATTGAGGTACCTAACGCCCAATCTTGGAGGGCCTTCGTTGTCCGACAAATGGGATCTGACAATCGTTATATCGACTCCTCTCATGGCACTCGATACTCGATCAATACGATAATCAACAATCAACCCACAAATAATATATAACAATGAAATCAAAGAGACCAAAAATTTATTATACTTTATGGAATGTCTGTATAGTCTGCAAGTGTAGGTGTTGAATTACTGAGAGTAAACAACGGATAGTTGTAATTATTAATAATTATTGCTAATTAATAATAATATTTTTTGTACTTTTTAGCCTTTTCTAATTTTTATGTGGGTTTTTAATTTTATTTTTATGCATTTTCAGTTGGTTTATATATTTTATATTATATGTAAGTTTTAAATTTTTATTTTAATCCCAATTTTGCAAATTTTAGTTTTTTATTTTTTATATAATATATAATATACAGTTAATATATACTATATAATATATGCAAAGAATTATATTTTTAAATATGCATAAGTATACTGAAAATACACCAAATAAAATGTTTAACTATTTATTATATTGTTCTTTATTTTTTTATTTTTATGTATTCTAATAGATTTTATGTATTTATAAAGTAATAAATGTACAATACAATGCATAGTTTAAACATTCGAAATTTTTTAGGTCTAATATATATATATATATTTAAGTCCAAATTTATCCTTAAAATATGTTTAATATATAGTATATAATTTGTAGAAAATTCACAAATAGAAAAGTATAAATTTGGATTTTTCTTTAGTTTTTTCTAATTTTTATGAAGATTTTAATTTTTAGAGTTTGTATTTTCTATTTTTAGGAATTTTGGATATATGTTAATATATAACATAATATATCCAATATAATTTTTCTAAATTACTAGAAGTGGTTTTATATTTTTATGGGTTTTAAGAGTTAGACAGGAAGAAGATGCATGTTTATATATGTTTAATAAATATGAAAATTAATTAGAATGGCATGCTAAAAATATGTATCACCAATCGAAATAGCATGCACCTAAATAATTCTCCTATATTTTTTGTATCAAAAAATATTTATAAAGGTAAATATACAAAAAAAATAAATGCCACATTTTACAAGGATCTATTTTAATTTAATAAAACTTTTAATTCATTTAATACCATGTCTAAATAGTTTAGGGGCACACACACAAATGTTATAGCGCAACACATGCCTACACATGTGATGGGAAAGACTGTTTTATAAATACAAGAAAGTTCATGTCCCTAGTTGCAATTTACCCATAAAATATTACTCTAACTTAAATATTTATAGGACTAAATGAAATTGCAAGAGGTGGAGAACTCTCTATGTAAGATAAATTGGTGAAATGCAAATTAAATGATCGGGTATTGGGTGAAGGCTTCGTTTCGTTTTGAGATCTACGACCCATATTAGATTTGGCATGATGTCTTGATCTGAAAAAATGGAGGGTCCTGGGAGAACTCATAAGAACACCACATGTGGCTCGCTTTGATAGTTGATTTCTCTTGCTTTTAGCCGTCTCCTTCTTCTCTAATGAGCGCTACACCTTCTTGGAAGTGTTCCACGCCAACAAGAGGGCCCAAATGCATCCATGTCCCAGCAATGAGGACTTCGAAGGTTTTCAAGGTCGTGATGACCTATAGCTGATATGAATCTTCGATTCTACATCCAGGTGCCCTATTAAGACATCGTTCTAACACAAAAAAAAATGGGGGCTCATGAGCTACACGTTCAACCTTGATTTGAAGATGCTCCACATAGGCAGGTGAAAGGTAAAGGAGCTCCAGTGATTGGTAGTGAAAGAAGCTCGAATGGACCTCATCCTTGCAGGATCAGGTTGTTCTGATGGGATGTTCGATGGAGAACATGGTGGAAACGAACATGGGTGCGAAAGAGGGTTTGAATAGGGGAAATTTGCGAAGAAAAAAGAAATGAAACTTCAAGTTCCATGGAATGGAAATATTAGTATTATAACTAATCTGCAAATGAAATGCGAGGAATTAATTCTAAACTATGATGATATAATACAAAGATACCTAAAATTGCGAGAAAAACATCTCATACTGAAATAGAATAATGGAGCAAGAAAGCTCAACCAGAGGGGCTCCAGCTAAGTTTGGACAGCCACCTTTACCTTCTCGATGCTGACAAGGCTAGGGAATTGCTTGATGTCACCAAGGACTTCAATCTACTGAAAGGGATCTAAAAGGCAAAAATGACAATGGGGGGGTATATATACAAGTGAGTTTTGGTGATCCGTGAGGAGAGATTGGAGTTGGTGGAAGCTATGGAGATGGTATGGGTTAGGGTCGAGGTGGTTTTTGGTAGTGAGGGTCTCAAGAGCTATGCAGTGATGGAGTAAGGGGAAACTTTGGAGGAGGGCCTCCTGTGAGCTCTAATAGGCGTTAAGGGGAGGAAAGGACAGTTGAGTGGAGTTCAACTATCCACGGGCTCTTATTGGTCCACGTATACCAATTAGAGAAATTCAAGTATTAACTCCCTTATTAATTCCATTAAAATGAATAAATAATTTTATTAATTAAATGTCAAGATAAGGAAAATGTTTCTTATTTTATGTACTATTTTATAGGTATTTTTTACAACTTAATTTATTAGGAGCTCATTTTATAAGTTTAAACAAAGGTATAAATACTTGTGTTTTAGGTATTCTTTTTAATTTTGTGTTTTATATTTTATTATTATATTTATATATTTTATATATAATTAAATACATGTTTACATATTTTATTTTACTTTTTGATTTTATTTGCATATCTAAATAAATAGATGTTGGGATGTTGGAAATTTTACATACTTTTTTGATTTTTATGCACCAATTAGGAGATGCGAGTGTTGAGATGTTGAGCTGGCTAAGAGAGGGTGAGGACGGTCGAAGAAGTGTTGGAAAGAGACCATACGAAGGGATCTTAGTTTTGTGGATATAAGCCCAGGATTGGCCCAAGATATATCTGAATGGAGGCGAAGAATCCATGAAGCCGACCCTACTTAATTGTGCGAAAAGGCTTTGTTGTCGTTGCGTCTAAATAAATAGATGTATATACATTATATGTATAGTATACATGTATAGTTTATTATACTATTTATTTTAAGTAAATCTTAGTGGTTTTATTTTCTATTTATATCTTTAATATATTTAAAATAATATTTGAAATTAATTAAAAATATAAAATATTAAAATATATAGAATGAAATGTATGAATTAAATATAAAGATAAATAGTACATTAAGACTCTAGAAAGTTAGCTTTTGCATCTTAACTCTATTTTAAATGAACCCACCTTCATTAAATAGAGAATTTAGATTTAAATATAGTGGAGGTAAGTTTGATGAACTTTGAGCGTGTATGGTGATGATATCGGTTTGTAAAGTTCGGTATATGACTTTTTCATCTATGTGCCCTAGTTGCATTGTGCATTATTTTTTGTGTGCAATTATTTTAAAAATTTTCTTTGTATTTTAACGTCAAGTTTCATGCTGAATATTTATTTATATAATGTTTATAAAATGAAGAATAAAATAAAGTAAAAATATCTATTTTAAAGAATGAAAATTATGGTATCTATATAAGTATTAAACTCTTATCTCCTACTTTATTCCTTGTCGACCAAGTAAATGTTGACCTATTGTCAAGGTGTAGGTAATTCAATATCGTTGGTACTTCATTTATATTTCTTCTCTTTTCTTTAATCCTTTATTTGGATTTAAATACATAATGAATAAATACTTGTTGATTTATACAAATTAGTTGTATTCAAATATGTTTCGATAAGGATTTAATGCAAAATGGAAGAATAAAGGTAGATGAATTGATATTCATCAGTATAGTTACACTATAGGTATTTATACATGTATTATTTATGATTTAATAATTATTTTGGGTATTTATAAATACTTTTAATTTTTTTGTATTTTATATGGATTGTAAATAATATGTAAAATTAATGAAAAATAAAAAGAAGTTGAGGTTGTAAAAAATAAAATATTTGCTCAAAATATAGATGTACAAGCACGATAGTACCCCAATTAGCGTGCTTTTGTCTCTCGAATCCAAATTCAATGAAATCACTTCATTTGATAGCCACTTTAATTTGAATTACGATGAGATGTGAGTTTGACGAATTTTCAGTTCATGCAGTATATATTGATCAATGAGGTTCTCTTTGTGGCTTTTTAAACTAAGTGTGTACAGTGGTGTATGGTTTATTTGTGCTATTAGTTTTTAATATTTTCTTCATATTATTATTTGCATTCTTGATGTTGAAATTATTTTTATTTGATGTGTGTATGAATGCTTATAAAATAGTGTAAATATGAGCCATATATAGTGTATTGTACACTTAGGTTTTTTATGTATTGTTATCTCCCCTTACTTTATTCCTTATTGACTTACTCAATGTTTGACTTGTTCTTGTCATTTGGGGTCAATCATTATCTTCAATACTTCCTTTATTTTTCTTTTCTATTCTTTATTCCCTTTTGGGGGTTTAAATACTGGTATTTACACACTATTTACATATTAATGTTAGATATTAATTCATGCAGGCTAGTGATATTAACATGTATTTGTCTAAGATTTTAAAGTTAAAATAGAAGAATAAAGGTGACTGAATATACATTCATCAATTGTACAATCAGATCACGTGCATGCTTCTTCAACTTCATTACCTCTACTTGAGTCATCCAAAGTTGCTTGCATAACCTTATTCTTGTGCCTTTTTTATGCATCTCCTCTTTAAATGTGCGCAATACATCTTCAAGTGCCAGAGAACCATTTTGCTTCACCATTTCGATACTTTATTTTCATAAGAAAAGTTTTGAACTTGTGTCTGACAATCCCCATCATTGTCTTCATCATATTCTTCTCCTGCAATTCGACTAGCAACAAAGACTTAGATTTTCTTTTACAAGTCTTATCCTTCATTCATCGTGTTCTTCAACGTGGCTTCATAAGCCAGCAGGTGGCCCATGAGATCCTCCAATTATATTGTGATGAATTTTGTTGACTCTTCAAGTGTAGTCATTTTGTGTTCATACTCTAGGGAGATTAAGACGATGATCTTATTCTAAATTTCTCCATGGAGGAAATATCTCCCCAAGTTTCGTATCTAGTTTATAATTGTGCATAACTACACATTCCTTTCTTTTACGATTTCATCTTTCTGCATATTAAACATCCCCTGTGTATAGGTTAGTATTCTAAAATGTTATTCTTTAAACTTAGTACATTCACGAGTTATCTTTGAACACTTTAAATTTCATATGCCTTCTTCACGCACGAAATCCTATTGAACCCAACTTCTGGAAGAGCATAGTAAAAGGAATTCATTACTTTTGAGTTTATCACCATCAACCGAGACTCTACTTCAATGTATCCATCTCATTTTCTTATATATACTTAAATTCATTGCACATAATATTCCAAATGGAAAAAAAATGTTTATTGCAAGAACATAGTCATTTTTGCTTCAAAACATTCATAGTCATTGCATTAAAGTTTGAGGGATGTGTGACTTAGTTTCCTTCAATCTGCGATCCTACAATGATAGACACACCTAATATACTTTTTTGCCATCAACATGATTCAAGATTTGATACCAAATGAGGGCTCAACATATCGTAGGATCGAGATGCTTATGTTTATCATAATATGTTAAAGAAATAAAATTGTTACATAGCATTGTTCAACCAAAAAAACAGTGATGCAATTATAATGAAATAGACATTTAACATGGAAACCTTGTCAGGTAAAAATCATTATTTTGGTATTTAGACTCGGGTTTCAAAACTGCCCAAATCACTCATTCTTTTCTATTATACGTATTGGTTACAGGGGCAGCTCAACCAACAACAAATGGTTTATATGCAGACAACTTTCATCGTTATTCTAAGTTGTTTACTTGGTATACTTTAATTGTAAGAAGTTGTTCACGTGGGCAACTCTAACCGCAAGTAAATAAGTAAAATAATCCTATAGAACTCAACAATAAATATGTACGTAATACAATATGAAGTTAATAAAATAATCTTACAGATCTAGGAACATGAAATGATTGTCAGAAATTCATAAGTCATTGAATGTAATGCACATTAGAATTTCTCTCACGAGCACTTCTCAAAAAGTTGGGAGTGAAGAATATGAGTACACACAAATTCAACACTTGAGAAAACTGTATAGAATGAATGCAGAGTGATGTGAAATAAAAAGGAATGATTTTTTTCTTTTAAAAGCAACGCTAAATGGTTGTTTTAGGGAGTTGGCGAAAGTTTTAGGTTGAAAGGATAGGATGGTTGAATTTAATAGATATTGTCATTCATAATGAGTACCCACGCCAAAAAGTAGTCAGCTGAACTTTGATTAGTCTAATGAAGGATTAGGAGGCTAATTAAATTAGAATTTGAAAGCGATCAGTTGAGTAAAAAAATGGGTTAGACGATTGAAAATGTTAAAATTATCTCGACACGTTACTTTAACCATTGGAACATGAACAATTCTTTGGTGAAAAAATTAGTTGATTAAAAGATCAATTAGTTGATTGATATTGAGAATTAGTCGACTGAACAAAGCAGATAATATGTGTTTAATTTTGTGATTTCTATTGGTTAAATAATAGGAAAGAATACTTGACAAGAATCTAATATAATGGATTGATCCAAGGTAGAAACCTAATCTAAAAGTTCAAATGCATGATGTATGAAATCTATATATTTTTATATACCGACGTAATAAAAACAATGATTATAGGAATATAAGACTCAAAACCTAGTCCTGATCTTCATGGAATCATTGGATTGAGTTTTCATCAACTGATCATTCTTTCATGAGCTTGAGCTTTATCAATGAGCTTGGCATTCTTCTTCCATATACTTCTCATTCTTGATCTTTATTACGCTCAGTCCTTAATCTTGACCTCTTCTCTTAAGTTCACATTGAATCTTGTCCTAACTACGAACTAATTACATAAGCTTTTCCATCATAAAGATATGCATGGTTACGCACGACTCCACGATGAGATGTATATATATGTGGAGAAAGGTAAATTGATCCTCAGCTAAAATCCATTTACCCGAATACATGTAAAATTAACCGGATGTGCCAATTTCAATGGAAATGTAGTGTATGTTTCACAGATACGGTACTAATAGCCTTCGACTAGTATTGTAATTTGTCTCTTATCATGGATATTGTTCTTTCTTGAAAAAAGCATCAATCGACAAAGACAAATGAAATGTCAGGGAACACTAAATATATTAATTTAATGGTAGTTGTTTTCTTCAACATTTATCACATCTTTACCAGACATAATTGGGTTTTTATTGTGTACAACAATTTTTCCGTTGGAGGCATCCTTCCTTCGTAAAATTGCATGTCTACTTGGATGGGGATAGCGTCCATTTAGTTCGTGATAGCATCCATTAATATGTAAAACATACAGTAACTCAGTAGTCGGCACTATCAAATCATGTTACTGTTATCGGTGTCAGTGCATGTTAGAATTGTCTCCGGCGGTACTATCAAGGCATGTTGCCTTCTCTTTTTGCAGTTTTTAAGTTGTACAACCCGGGCTATTTCTTAAGATCTAACTAATTTAGGGGGTTAAAACCCAGTACCTTATCTCTACCCCTATATATTTTGTTAAAAAAAATCCTACCAATACATAGTACCGCATGGTATACTCCTTCAAAAGTGCAATTTTACCGTACAACAAAATTGCTTTGAAGGTGGGATACAAGCACATACAATACAATAAGATGGGTCACTTACAGTGATTCAAAATAGCTATCAAAGCGGTACAATCCGTCGGCACTGACCTGAACGGCAATGACGTGAACCGACCGTCGGCGATTTAACAATCGATTACGGTATTACCGATGGTTAGGATCGTAAGGCCGTCAGTTAAACGACCACAGGCATATCTGACCATCGTCGGTGGTTTGCTAAACGTCGATAACAGTGAGGATTACGTCAATGTTCTCCCTCAAGAGATTGAGCAGAAAAAATATCTAAAAGTAAAATTAATAAGAAAAACTATTACAAATTCTCAAGAAATCATTTCTGAAAAGAACCTCATCCATCGACACTATCTTTCAATCTATGTGCATCTTTGTCGTACGGGAGAGCATTCGAGCATGAACTGAAGGATTATTATCCCATTCAAAATATTGATTCATAAAATAAAATAATGAAATATCAATTAAATATTGAAACTTAAAAAAACTTAAAATTAAAGAGATTAACCATTTTTACCGAAAGTTCACGTAAAATTCAATTGGTTCGCTCGTAATGTACATTACGCCAGTCTCTATATATCGAGGACATGTGTTCGGATGAGCATCCCCAAATAATTGGTGAATTGGGAAGAATCATATGTTTGTCCTCCAATAGTGACTTGCACCTTATATTCTCCTAAGGAGGCAACCGTCCCAAAGATGCACAAAAAGCCGGTCCTTGAGCAAGACGCATCCTCCCTAAATAAAATATAAATCCATAAAACAATAGTGAAAGAAAGACCAAAATACATTCATACAACACATTCATACCGCTCGACTCCACCCAATCATGATCAACAGCCAGATCTAAGGCATCGGCAACCCCCACATGATCTACATCATCACCGACACCCTGAAGGATATGGGAAGATCCTCAAGTGTATCACGAAAGCATGAGGATCACATCGAATGCGATCGGGAACGACTAGTCGCTCTAGTTGCTCGACGCAGCAGAATTCCAAAATTTTCAAATGATGAAACCACATGATCCTGAGAGAAGAACTGTTGCAAGCCATGGTAGGGGTCGGGGTGATGCGGGTAGGGCGGCAACATCGGGAAGGGGGGAGGCAGTCTCAGCGACAGCAGAACAAAGGAGAGGGGGAAAGGGAAAGCGTCTTCATCAAAGGGACCACTATCACATATTGTAGAACATACAAAAAATGGTTTCATTGATTGGACCCTTATGTTATCCCTGTTTAAGTAAAAAAATATGATGTTTTGGTTTCATTGATTTCTTTAATGTTGTTATGCAAATGGCTGCAAAATATTGTTAATTATATGATTATTGATGACATTAGCATTACTTTTTCAAATGAATTAACATTCGAACAGGACATGGCCAAGATACGTATCACAGCTCGCAAGTCGGTGCGTCTGCCCGACAATCGTTTCTTAGCAGTACGTGCTCCACCGAGTCGGTCCTCCAGCCGTGTACCATCTCACATTCCACCGTCAGCGCATCCACCGCCAATCACAACCCCAAGCAGGGCACCAGCCGCATCAGAAACAGAACTAGTGGAGGAGTCTAAGTCACAGTTCACCACGTATTCTCCGCAAGCCAGTCCGATCCCCAGTTCATCCCATGGCGAGACGTCACCGCTTTCAGAACCTGTGGACGAGGAAGAAACCTTATACGCTGACTTAGCTGATCTCCATTACACTATCGCATTGAAGTATGCACGTCTGAGTGCGCTGCGTGGAGAGCGAGTGAGGTCAGGTCGTCAGTAGAGTTCCCCATGTATCTTTTATGTCTAATTTAAGGGTCTCTTGCGTATGTACTTCCGCATGTATCTTTTTTCTAGTAAATGAAATATTTCAGCTTTTATCTACTATTTGGAGAATTTATGAATATTTGTGTCTCCCATTTACATGCTAAATATTTTAGCTTAAATGTTACAAATAACCACTTAATTATAGATATCATAATATTTGTATATGAATAAATACAGAATTTTGCTTTCCATTGGGGCACTTTTTGTATACTAAGATCAAACTGTAAAACTCTTACTATGAAATTAAATGGTTTACTTACTTACCAAAAAAAGTAAGAACATAATTCTAGCATATTTTTTACACAAGTCAGATTTCTAGCAGATTTTCTATTAATGTTAATATTTTCGGTATCACATAATAATAATAATACGTATAACAATAATGACAACATTATTTAAGACTCCTAAGAAATAATAATAAATAATAAAAACCCTAAGACTCTTAAGTTTACGCGGGAATGAGAATTTGCGGAAAATGGTTTACCGTAAGCGGCAAACCATTTGCCGCGCCATCCACGTAGACACGGCAAATGGTTTCCCGCGCCACATAGGTGCATGGCAAACCATTTACCCATATATCACCGTACTGGGAAATTTTTTGACTTCGTACCCAGAATGGGAGATATTTCTTTATCTCTCTCCATTCTGGGAAATCTCTCGTTAGAATTGTCTCCGGCGGTACTATCAAGGCATGTTGCATTCTCTTTTTGCAGTTTTTAAGTTGGTACAACCCGGACTATTTGTTAAGATCTAACTAATTTAGGGGGTTAAAACCCAGTACCTTATCTCTACCCCTATATATTTTGTTAAAAAAATCCTACCAATACATAGTACCGCATGGTATACTCCTTCAAAAGTGCAATTTTACCGTACAACAAAATTGCTTTGAAGGTGGGATACAAGCACATACAATACAATAAGATGGGTCACTTACAGTGATTCAAAATAGCTATCAAAGCGGTACAATCCGTCGGCACTGACCTGAACGGCAATGACGTGAACCGACCGTCGGCGATTTAACAATCGATTACGGTATTACCGATGGTTAGGATCGTAAGGCCGTCAGTTAAACGACCACATGCATATCTGACCATCGTCGGTGGTTTGCTAAACGTCGATAACAGTGAGGATTACGTCAATGTTCTCCCTCAAGAGATTGAGCAGAAAAAACATCTAAAAGTAAAATTAATAAGAAAAACTATTACAAATTCTCAAGAAATCATTTCTGAAAAGAACTTCATCCATCGACACTATCTTTCAATCTATGTGCATCTTCGTCGTACGGGAGAGCATTCGAGCATGAACTAAAGGATTATTATCCATTCAAAATATTGATTCATAAAATGAAATAATGAAATATCTATTAAATATTGAAACTTTAAAAAACTTAAAATTAAAGAGATTAACCATTTTTACCGAAAGTTCACGTAAAATTCAATTGGTTCGCTCGTAATGTACATTACGCCAGCTTCCATATATCGAGGACATGTGTTCGGATGAGCATCCCCAAATAATTGGTGAATTGGGAAGAATCATATGTTTGTCCTCCAATAGTGACTTGCACCTTATATTCTCCTAAGGAGGCAACCGTCCCAAAGATGCACAAAAAGTCGGTCCTTGAGCAAGATGCATCCTCCCTAAATAAAATATAAATCCATAAAACGATAGTGAAAGAAAGACCAAAATACATTCATACAACACATTCATACCGCTCGACTCCACCCAATCATGATCAACACCCAGATCTAAGGCATCGGCAACCCCCACATGATCAACATCGTCACTGACACCCTTGACCAGATAGTCCATCTCAATCCCCATGTCGTAATGTGGGTCCATCTTCTCCTCCTCTGAAGGATGTCGACAGGTTGTATAACGTGTTCGAACCATATCTAAAAAAAATTGAGACTTAAGAAATTACAGTTAGTCAGTTTGAGAATCATAACTAAATAGCATTTTGAGAATCATTTTTAAAAAAAATAAAAACTTACAATTACTCGTTGACATTTTGATATGCGAACTCTTTTACGGTATTGTCATTTTCCTCACTTTTCAATATCAGAATGACTCTGAGGAACAATTTTAGTTAGAATAATGCATTTATGATTATTATTATTATTATAAGGAAGATAAAAAAACTTGATCAACAGGACAAGAGAGGCTAAACATCTCTTTATTATGTAGTATGATACATATTTTATTAAGACAAGTATAACCATACCGAGGATCTAACTTAAAACAACATTGATAAACATATCGAACCAATCACATTTGAACATCATAACGTGATGATTGCGATCAAATGACATTTCAACTATCTGCTTTATTATGTCATAGTAACCATTGCATCCTGATCTCAAAGAACTCTTTACCTAAACACTGGTTAAACGATGGTCAGCATATGTATTCGATTAAAGCTATATCCACCGATGATATATCCATGGTGAAAATGAGCGTAAGACAATGATCGTAACGCTAAGTTTATCAAAATCAGATATCCAACGTGGATCACTACTAGAATCTAAAATGGAGACCTTAATCTTAAATCATGAGATAAAATTCAACTCATCCTTGCCACCAAAACTCCTTAAAATTTCCTCGTAAAAACTGACAATCTCAGGAACTAGTTTTAAATATAGAGCTGCGCAAGTTCATGATCAATGTCATTCATTAGCACCATAACTGCTTTTATAAGAGGCCTTCCTCGTATTTCAAATATGGATAAACAGAATCATTATACTCATTGTAGCCAGCAACATTTCTCTACAATCTTTTGATATAATCAACTTCTGAATCTAAATATAAGAGGCATAACCAGATACATTTTCAGCAAGATATACCTCAACATTGGAACCCTCAACTTTTGTACAATTCAAGACGTAATCTTTCAACTCATTCAAAAATCTTTCAACCGAATACATCTTTAGTACCTAATAAAAAAGAACATGTTTGTATTCGATTAGAGTTCGTTCGATAAAGTTCGAAAAATGCTCGCTCGTTTCTAAATGAATTGAACTTGAACTTCAAATTTTAGTTCAATAGATTGATGAACCAAACATGAACATAACATATGTTCCCTCGATAAATGTTCGAGTTTGATCTACATACGCATATGTGTATGCATTTTTATGAGTAACTTCTTATTTTTACACAAGATAAAATTTTAGGTTAAAGAAATTAGGGTATCGATTGGGCAGTGTCCGACGGACCAGATCCGAATGTTGTTGTATCAATCCTTTCTGGGCTCTTAGCACATGCTCAATCCAATCAGACAATCAATCAACCCATGATATAGGAAATAAAAAATTATATGTGAGGTGAAATTTATTATACCCAAACAAATTTGTGCATAGTCAGCAAGTTTAGGGATCGAACCAATGAGAGCAAACAAAGGATATATATATAAGAATTAATAATTAATAATAACTAATCATTACTATATTTTCTTATATATTTCCTTCACTTTCTAGTTTTGTGGATTTTAATTATATTAATTTTTAATTTGTTACTAATTTTGTAAATTTAAAATTTTTTTACTTTTTAGATATAATATATATGTATATAAGATAATAATGATATTATAGATATTATAAATAGAATATAGGTTTATAATAATGATATTATAGATATTATAAATAGAATATAGGTTTATAATATATACATATATAAATAGTATATATGTATTGTAAAGTATATATAGTATATATAGGAATTTATAATACTTAAAATTCAAAGAATCATTTTCTATTTTTAATATTTTCTATTTTTTATATTTTACAGATTTTTTTAATTTATACATATTTCTAAAATATTAAAATTTACAAAATATTAACAAAATAAATAGGCAAAATGTTATGGGGTTTCCAAAATAGATAATTATCTTGAAATTATTAAAAATCTTTTATAATATATAAATATATGATATATAAAAATATACTTTATACGAAATTTTTCTAATTTTTATAGTATTTTAGTGTTCTACAATATTTATGGTTTTCATTTTATATTTTTTTATTTTTTATCTATAGGTAGGATATATAACAATATACTTCTACTAGTTTTTGGAATTTTTAAAAATAGTTTTACATTTTTCTTATTTTTATAATAAAATCTGGAATAAAATGCTCTCCTTTTATTTGTGGAAAATAGAAAATATAATAAAATGCCAAAAACATTATGGGTGTGAATAAACTTGGTATCAAGTATCCAACTTATTTTCTACAAAGTTTCCATAATTTAAACAGTTTACTAAAAATAAAAGACAAGAAATTTAAAATACAAGCGGGCAGGGAGCTATCTACAATTTAAAAAATTTTAAATGCATTCTATGATATTAAAAACAAAGTCTCGGGGCATAATATCAATTTTCCCAATTAAATCAGCATCTAATCAGCGCCTAATGATGGTTTAAATCAATTAAGTAAAATGACAAGGTTCTGCTTGTAATATTTCTAAAAAACATTACACTAATTTTACAAATTTTAGTACTAAAACCAAATACCTAAACTTGAGAGGGTCTATATGCAAAAATACCAATACCTCTCAACGGGGCCATGTGAGGTGACCTAGCAGATGACCTAAATCCAATATAGGCAAAGTACAAGAGTCCACTTGCAAACATTAAAGAAATATTTAAACTATATGAAATATTTACAAAACTTCTAACCATTACAAAAAAGGTGGCAAGGGATATTAGCAATTTACCCTTGAAGCGACATCATCCAACGGTGCATGATGGTTCACTTAACTAGATCGTGCACTCGTCCTTGTGTACCGTTTCACGATGATCTGACAATTCATAAACGAACTGGGGATGTGCCTTGGTCCCACAATAATAAGACAACTTAGAAGAACTCTCAAGAATCCAGCCATGGGGATGCTTCGATTTGTAATATCTCCAAGCTTTGAGCACCTTCATCTTCTTCGACAGGTTCCCGCTCCTACAGGTAGCTTCAAGTTGCTCCTGGTCCCATCGATATGAACCCAGAAGCTGCTCAAGTTTAACGACCTGAAGAAGCATGTTTTGTTTGATTCTCATTGTAGGAGGTCCGTGAGGCCCTCTTTCCCGCACCAAAAGAGTACATGGCTCGAAGGGGACACTCTCAACCCAAAAGTGAAGCTACTAAGCAAGGGGGATAGTTGGGTGGTGAGCTCAGGCAACGGAGTATTGAGCTCGGATTCACCTTTATTCTTGCAGAATCAAGGGGGGAAGGTGGGATGAAAGATGGAGAAATGACTTAGGATGGAAATGGGAGTGACAATGGGGATGGAACAAGTCATATTTCACAACGAGGCGACCGTCAAAGATCTAGAGCTTTGACAAATCTTAAATCTAAAATTACACTAAATTAACAACAATTTGCTGAAAACAAAACCTACAGTAAATAGCTAGAATGAAACCGGCCTAAGAATGCATGAAAAGGTAGCTCTGACCTTATGGAATCATGAAGAAGTGATGACATGCCTGATCACTCGGGTAAAAGGTAATCAAGGGTCGTTGCGACCCAAGTCACCAAGCGTAGTCAATCGAGAAAAAATAGACCACCAATCAAAAGAATAAGATCGTCAAAACTCAACAATAGCGGTCTCGCTATTAGATTAACGTGGTATAGTGACCAGGGTCGAACACAAGGAGCACGTAATGGCCTTGCGGCCTATGAAGTAGTCTAAAAAAAGAATAAAATAAAATCAAAGTGTTTTGGTGGATTTTTAGGGTTTTTAAATTTTTTTAGATTTTTAATTAATAAGGAAAATAAAGAAAGCAATAAAGAAACCAACTTCAAGAAATTATTAAGGCACTCAAAAATCACTCAAAAATTCAAATAAAAATATTTTTATATTTTTTATATTTTTTACTGTTTTTGATTAATTTTTGGTAATTTTCTGATTTTTATTTAATTTTCTAAAAATAAAACAAGGCAAGAAAATAAGCACAATGTCCAGCCAAGCTTAGGAGACTTAGATAAAATATCTAAAAATCCCTAAAAAGCCTGGAGGTAATTTTCCTGTAAAGAAGAAAATTCAAGGAAAAATCAACCACTGGAATTATTATTTTTGGTTTTTTTAATTAATTATTAGAATTTTTATGGGGTTTTTAGTGTTTTCCAATTTTTATGAGTTTATATTTCCAAAATTGACCAAAATTGGTCAAGAAATCAAACAAGGTAAAATGACTACTGTCTAATTTTTTGTGAATTTTAGAGGTGTTTTACTATTTTTGTGAATTTTAAAGTCGAACAGTAAAAAAAATGCGTGTTTTTGATATTTTTTAAAAATAGTAAATGAAATCAAAAATGTCTCCAAAAATAGGAGAAAATTTTACACTATGGCAGGAGCCATGTGTCCAATTTGCATCACATTTGGAGTTGGTTTGATATTTTATTAAAAATCAAAACCTAGGTACAGTGCACAGGGACCTGTACGTAAATAAAAGAAGTTCCAGGGGGTCCGGTGCAAAAATTCCAAGAAAACACGCGTGAGGCGCGTGACTTGGGCACTCAGGGACCTAATTGCAAAGAAACCAAGGTTTTGTGGACTTATTAATAACAAGTATTAAAAGTCCACGTACCTTAGTGTAAAATACCCAAAATATAACGCACATACACAAATTCAACACGCATAGGGGTATATCTGCAATTAACTAAAAAGTTTCATTCATTCATTAACACCCTAGAAATACAAGGCTAAACATGCAAATATCCCAACAAAACACGTGTCGACGCACGTGATCCACTACACATAGGGGCATACATGTAAATGCAAGAAATGACAGGGTCCAAAGTGCAATTTACCTAACGGAAATAAACTATCTAAAGTATTTACAGGACTAAAACTAAACTACTCAGAAACTAAGGGCCTAAGGTGATATTTACCCTTTATTAAGTAGACCGTCAGATGGGCGCCACATGTGCAATCAAACGGTCGTGGAAGGGTGGCGCCCAACGCTGGGTCTTCGATGCTGATCGACGGCTGGGACCTCGCCACGTGGTAGATCGGACGACAGGGGAGGCCTGTGGCTAAGCCTCGTTGAGCCGACGGTCTGGATCGCTCCTCCAAGGATCGAGCACTGCTGATGGCTCCTCCGATGGACGGTGGAGATATGCAAACTGGAGCTAGGAGACGATCCGACGATATCTGGAGGTCGAGAAAGAACTGATGGCCGGTTACCTTTGCCGGCTCGCTGCGTGCGCTCCCGGCCTCCTCGCGGGCCACTGATGATCGGAGAAGAAGCTCCCTGGCTTCCCGCATCGACTGGTACCAACCGATGACTCGACGGAGCTCTGGGGAGCTCAAGCGAGGTCGGCGGAGGAGGAGCGGCTGCTTCAAATGGTCGAGACCCTCAGACGGCCTCGAATGGACCTGCAAAGCACACTAGCAAACTTGCGGGTCAAGGGCAAAGTGTCTCGACCCTGTGAACGTGGGCGAAGGTGGTAGGTGCGGCGGGGCGTGCGAGTTTCGGCGATGCGACGGCAGAGGAACTCGACTCCCAGCTCCTGTGCGAGCTGGGTTGGATGGAGGGATGGAGAACGTGCGCGGGGAGAAGGCGGACATGATGGGGTGGTCCGATGATCGAGACGAAGGCGGAGGTGGCCGGAATCGAATGTGAACGACGATCGGATGGTTTGGGGCAAAATCAAAATTAAAGAAAAGGCAAGGAAACTAAGGCTACCTGGGTGGACGAATCGACTGGGTGTGAGCTCTGGAAGCTCTGGGTCGTTGCCTCGCGGGTCGTCAAGGCCCGAGGCTCGAGCTCTACCTTCAGGCGGAGCATGGCGGCGCGAAGACGCCGGATCTGACGTCTTCACACTTCTTCCTCGCTGCTACACCACCGGCGGCGAGCTGTCACTCTCGCGAGCATGATGGAGGTCACTGGGTGGAGAAATGACGAGCCAAAGATGCGGAAATGGGAGGCGGAGCTCGAGATTTATACTGCCATGGGTCCGGCTAAAAACGATTGGGTAGGGCAGCTCAGAGCACGGACCCCGATGCGGGCATCCCGGCAAGGGTGTCGGATCTGGCAAGGACAATTAGGACCCGGGGTTTGGGTGAGAGATGATCAGGGCTGGACGCTAAAATATGGAGAAATCGGGTCGGGCGTCTAGAACCCGTGGGAAGTGGTCCACAGGGGGAGTTGACCGGGTGGTCAACATCCCCGTGGACCAATGAGAATTAGCCACCTGGAAATGATTTGGAAATTAAATTAAAAATAGCAAATTACCGAATTATAAAAAACTTAAAACATGAAAAATATTTGTTTTAATTTTTTCTATTTTTGTGATTTTTAATTATTTTTTTGAAATAAAAATAGGGTATTTACATAATAGGGCTATATATAGGTATATATACATTATAGGTTTTTGATTTTTGATTTTTAATTAGTTATTTTTTTGCATTTTTATTCCTATTTTATATTTTATTTATTTATAGCATAAAATTAGGAATAAAGAGGTATTTTTATTTTATTTTTATTATTTATATACAAAGGTGAAATAAATAGATATATACATCTATGTACAAGGTATATTTACAATATTCTTTTTGGTTTTTAATTTTGTTCTTTTTATTTTGTTTTTGTTTTTGTTATTTTTATTTTATTTATTTACAGCATAAAAGATAAAATATATACAAATTTTATGGAAATTAATTTTATTTATTTATAGGGTGAAGTAAATATAGGAGTGGGTGTATGTACAAGGTGAATATGTACAAGGAATATTTTCCTTTTGAATTTTTCTATTTTTGCTTTGATTTTTGTATTATAAAATATATACAATATATACGAGCCATTTTTATTCTATTTTTGGAGGAAAATATTTTTGTTGTATTTACAGGTGTATTTACACACATGAGCCCCTATCTCCCTCTACTTTGGCTTTTATGCGGTCAGGCCCATGTTGAGCCCTCCCTTGGGATTAGGTTGCTCAATATTTATTCTAAATATTTCCCTCTTTTTCTTTTTAATCTTTATTCTTTTATTTTTGTACAAAAACATGCTAATTATTAAACTTTATACAATGCATGCTTTTAGTAATTATTTGTATTTACATGAATATACATGTATTTGCAATGGTTTTTGTAGCTAAAATATAAGAATAAAGAGTGATGAATGGGTATTCATCAAGAAGATGGACCTCCATAGGAGATGGAAAGCTTAGTGGTGATGAACCAATTCCTCACCTCCTTATCATCACCAACAATCTTGGTAGCTAAACTATAACCGAAGATGCAACGTAAGGGGTTTCTTTGGGGTTATGGAAGGTGAAGGAAGGACCAAACTAAAAAAGTTCGATGATGGGGTTTCTTTATAGGAGAAGGATGAAGCGATCTTGTAAGGACCAGATACGTCGGTATTTGATGATGGTAATGGGGGTGAGATGGAGGAGCGCGTCCAGTAAGCAATTCCTCGATCCACGATTCATCTCCAAAAAATTGGTGAAGAATGGTGGTAGGTGAAGAACCTCACACTGACAAGAGTCAGAAAGTCGGGTGGTACAGTTGATCATCAGGTCAACAAAGAAAGGTCCCTTATTGGTCCAGCTAGGATCAAACAAGGACAAAAGAGAGAAGAAAATAGAAATAAAATTAAAGAAAATGAATTTAGCAAAAAATTAAATCGTTAAAAAGGTTTGTTACTTAATGTACTATTTTTATATGATTTTTCTATTTTTACAATATTATTTAGTGGGTGTTAATTTTACAAATATATACATATGTATATTTACCTATATTTGACATTTTTTTGTATTTTATATCTTATTATTATATGTTTATATATATATATATATATAATATTTTTTCATTTTATTTTCTTATTTTATTTATATACTTAAATAAATAGGAAGATACATAATATAGGTATAGAATACCTATATAATTTAGTACATTATTTATTATGATGCATTTTTCATGCTTTTTATTTTGTATTTTATATTTTTAATATATTTTAAATAATATTTATAGGTATATAAAATATAAGAAAGCTAAAACTAAAAGAATGCATAAATTGAATAAAATATACAAGTACATGGAATAATGGGGACCCAAAAAGCCAGCTTTTGCATGTTAACCTTATTATTAGTGAAACCATATTCATTAGATAGATAAATTATTTTATGAGCAATAAAGGTGATGGAAGATTTTTTGGTCTGTAAATATATGTTTGTGGCCTTTTCCTCTGTATGCCCCAAGTGCATTGTGCGTTTATTTTTATGTGCAATTATTTATATTTTTATATGTATTTTTATGTATAAGATTCATGTTGAGAATTTATTATTTGAGGTATGTATGATGCTAAATAAAATAGGGTGCAATAACTATTTGTTGATAAATAAAATTAGTGTTTTTATGTATTGTCTGTACAGTTAATTGGCCCTATCTCACCCTACTTTATTTCGGGTCGACCAAGTCAATATTGACTTGGTCTCTGGATCTAAGGCGGTTCAGTATCTTTGATACTTCGTTTCATTTTCTTTTCTTCTCTTTATTCTTTTATTTCTGGGGTTAAATACATATATTTATGTTGTTGTTATTATTAGGCAATTATTGAGTATTATTTTTTACAAATTAATGATTCTTACAAGCATTTATCTAGGGATTTAAGGTAAAAATGAAGGAATAAAGGTAATGAAATGGGGATTCATCAATGCCCTATACTTGCCTTTGCTAGTCTCTAGCAAACACTTATGATAATGAGTGCATGAAAAGAAAATAAACAAAAGAAAAAGAAATAAGTTGGACTTATTTTAGTCTTTAAACTTGTCATCATAAGATCAAAATTTGGAGAACAATTCGACCTTTCGGAATTTATGTTTGGTCGGAACCTTATTGGGAATCAAACTTGAAACTCAACAACCTTCAAGCACCACAAAACTATGTCAATGTCTCCTCAAAAGCCAGGTCAGAACAAGTCTACATCATACACATACCCTTATGACTATGAGTCTATATTGTATAATGTAAGTGATATGTAACTACTCTCTACTGAAGTGGTAAGGAGATAGCCTTCTCCAACATGGTGACCCTAATCCCCAATCCAGTAACTTCTTCCTCGAGGAGCGAGGTATTCCCTTCTAAGTTCACGTGTAACTGACTCAAGAAGAAGAGGTGGAGAAGAGAATGGATGGTAGTCGGTGTAGCTACCTATCCTAGGAAGCGTGATGAGTATGCCAATTCATCCAACTGCAAGAACCATAAATCCTTGATTGAAGCATAAGCCTTGTTTATTGAATACATAACTCTGATGGGAATTGATTTTTCATTGATTTTTGCACGTCTAACTTTTTGAATTTTTTATTGGATACCTTTTTTTTGAAGGTTATACACACACATTTACATACGGATTGTTTCCACTTGAGACAGTAGATTATCCCTTTTTTGAAGCTTTATCGCAACCCACAACATCTTGTCTTTGTACCTCATCGCTACTGGATTGGGTTGGGGTAAAATGACCATAGATTGTGGCTTTGTATGTTTTCAATCACTTGTGCCTCCTTCCAGCAAATCCAGTCCTCTAACACTTCAACTGAGATGAGCAAAGTGTAAGGTACATGTTTCCAAGTTAGGTCACTATCGACAAGAGTCAAGAATGTGTTTCAAAATATTCTTCATAGGCAGTCAAGATGACATATGAACCAAGTCTTGAGGTTTCCAATAATTAAGTCTAGCATACCAGAAGCACCTCAATTCCAATTCTTGGAAGGTTCATGTAATTAAGTGCATTAAGATCCAACCAAGTTCCAAACATCGAATTTCATTCCAAAACATTTCAATTGTCTTATCAATCCAAAAATGCAAATTCAATGCAAGAAATTAATTTTGTGGAGTGCATTTCATTGAACATGTGTATGGTTTTTTTAAACAAATTGCAATTTTTTATTAAATTTTTGAAACAATTTCAATTTTTTATAGGCTTTGGAAATTTTAGATATGCTTAGGGGTTTTCGATGATGGTCGATACACGATATATGCACAAATATTTACATGGGGGAGCATGCATATTTACAAGAATTGACTGTAGATTTTACACTGGGATTTATACAGAAGTTAGTTATTATTTACAAGTTTTATATACAAGGGTTATATATATATATCTTATTCGCTATAATTATATATAATATTATCAAAATAATTTGAAAAAAACTAGATTAAATATTTTAGAAAAAAATTATTTTACAAATAATTTATAAACAATTGCAAAGTTTGAAAATAATTTTGCAAAGATTTTTAAAAGGAATAGATAGAATTTTCAAAATATTTTTGCAACCACTTTCCAAATCATTTGCAAAGTAATTTTCAAAACATTTTATTGAAACAAATTATACAAAATTTGCACATATTTACAAAATATTTTTACAAAGGTTTGAAAACATTTTTTAAATGATTTTTAAAAGGTTATCTAAGATATTTTATAATCTTTTTTGAATTATTTGGCAAAATAGTTTTAAACATATTTATTTCTCATATTTACAATGAATTTTGAACATTATTATAAGTTTTTAGTGCGTAATCTTTACAGTCGACTTATTATATTCCCTTACCCCAATATAGTATATTAGCCATATTATTTAATATATGAAAGTACGAGTTATTGGTTGAAGTTTATGCAATGTATATACGACTCCCCATACTTAATGCGATCTACGTCCTCATAATGATCAAAGAGAAAAAGAAAGACATAACTCATGATGAGTATAGAAAAAGTATATACAAAAATGACTAAATATAGAAATAAGAAGTCGATTGTCCTCCCATACTTAGTATTAAATAATCCTAAGTATAATTGTTTGTATACAAAATGGTGATGATCGAGGATCAGAATTTACAGAATCAATTGGCTCGTCTTGTCCCCCATTATACTTAGGGTGAAAATATACCTAAGTATAGATAAAGTATCAACAAGTTGATAATACAAGCAATAAAATGAATAAAAATAACTCGGGTACACTCATCCCCCTTATACGTAGGATGAAGTATATCTTAAGTATAACATAGTTGAATGATCAATGCAATATGGAAGAATCAAAGACTTGAAAACTAAAATGAATCGAATAAAAGAAGAAAATAAAATTATCAATAAAAAATATTTTTAGAAGCATTGTCTGAATCTAAAGCAGTTCTTGAGAGATCTTCATCAAACATAACTTGAATCGAATCGACAATGGCCATGAATGTATCATTCTCTAAATGCGACTTCAACAATTGAACATTGACAACAAATGGTTGTGTGTTAGATGCCAATTCCGATATTAAAATGCTTCCAATGTCATGCACAGTTCTGATGATGAATGGCCCCGTCCATTTACTCTTTAATTTACCTGAGTAAATCTTTAACTTCACATTACATAAAAAGTACTTTCTATCCAAGATCAAAGGTCTTTTGTCTGATATGTCGGCCAAGCTAGTGTTTGACCATCTTCGGGTACATCAAGTTGTTATCGTATGTGTAGTCCATTAATTCCAAGAACTTGTTTAGATCTGCTTTCCTAATCTGAACACCTTTCTATGAGTCGAGGTTGCAAATGTTCACTATCCAAAGAGATTTGTGAATTAATTCCACTAGAGGTGGCATGATTTTCCATATACAAGATAATAGGGTGACATGCTCATAGGAGACTTGTAGGCAATCTTATAAACCCAAAGAATTAATTCTAGAAGATGTGACCAGTTCTTTCTATCTAGCCTAACAAGTTTCAACATGATCATCTTGATTTCTCTGTTTGATAACTCTACCCAGCCATTAGATTAAGGATGATAAGATTTTGTGACGTGGTGATCGATGTTGTACTCCTTCACTAATTTCTTTATTGCTTTATTTATGGTGTAGCTTCCTTCATCTGAAATGATAATCTTCGGGATCTCGAATCGTGAAATGATGTTATACTTCAGAAATCGATAGACTATTTAGCTATCAATGGATCAAGTTGAAATAGCTTCTACCTAGCGAGTCACATAATCCACGACAAGAAGGATGTATTCGTATCCTTGATTGTTAGGAAATAGGCCCATGAAATCAATGCCACAAGCATCAAACACATCAGAAATCGGAATGAATTTGACATGCATAACGTCTTTATCACTGAGGGTTACTCCCATACTTTGGTAGTTTATGCAGACTTTGACATATGCTACTACATCCTTGAATTTTGTGGGATGCCAAAGGCCACACTGTAATATTTTAGTTGTTGTTCTGCTTCTAGAATGGTGTCCTCCATTTTCAAGCCTATGACAATGCTTGAGGACACTTGTGTACCCCTACTGAGGGATACATCATTGCCATATGCAATATGCTCCTTCCTTGATTAGGTATGGATTTTCCCACTCGTAAAAATGAATGTTGTACAAGAATTTTTCCTTCTTGATTGTCATCCACTCTTGTGGGACCACCCAAAGATGTGGTAGTTCATAATATCAACATATTAGGGGAGAGATACCACACTGAGAATGGATTCATCTGGGAAGGTTTCTATGATCGGTGTATTACTGAGCTGAGTATCTGGACATTCAATTCTGGATAGATGGTTTGCTACCACATTTTAAACTCCAGGATTGTCTCTGACTTTCAAGTCGAATTCATGGAGGATAAGGATCCATCTGAATAAGAGTGATTTGACATCCTTCTTCTATTGTAAGTATCATATAGTAGAGTGACCAGCAAAAATAATAAATTTAGATTCAATCAAATAGGATATGAACTTCTCTAGGATGAAAACCACTTCAAGCAATTATTTTTCCGTTACTGTGTAGTTCCTTTGTACATCATCTAATGTTTTGCTGGCATAGTGAATGGTATATGATAGTTTCTATCTTCTTTGTCCTAAACAGCACTAACTACAAAGTCTGATGCATACATTATGATCTGAAATGGGACAGACCAATTGAGTGGCTATAGGATAAGATCGTGAGTGAAAAGATCTTTCAGCTAATAAAATGATTGGAGAACCTTCTGATTTATACTGAAATCGATCTCCTTGCATAAGAGCTCTGTGAGTGGTCGAGAAATCTTACTGAAGTCCTTAATGAACCTTTTGTAAAAATCAACATGCCTAAGGAAAGACCTCACATTATTCACTGATCTATGAGGCTCAAGTTTAGAAATAACATCTACCTCATCAGGTCAATTTCCATGCAATTCTTGGAAATGATTGATGACCCGAAAAATTCAAAACTCTCAATCCGGGCTAGGTAAAAATAATCACACTCAGGTCGTTGCGACCTGGATCGAGAGGGATCATTCAATCAAGAAAATAAGATAAGGAACCACCAAACAGGGAATAAAGCAATCAAAATCAGATAGTGGTCCTCGCTATTTTTATTAACCTGGTATAGCGACCAGGGTCGGACTCAAGGAGCACAGGATGGCCTTGCGGCCTACGAAGTAGTCAAAAATCGAAAAACAAAGGAGAAAATATTTTTGGTGGATTTCAATTAATTTTAATTTTTTTGTGTTTTTAATTTTATAAGAAAATGGATAAACAAGTAACTACCACAAATTATATAAGCACTCAAAAATACACAGAAAGTTCCAATAAAATTGTTTTTATGTTTTTTATGTTTGTAAGTGTTTTTGGTGAACTTTTCAGAATTTTTCACTTTTTAGGTGATTTTATAAAAATCGAGAAGGGGAAAAATATAGGTTACTGTGCAGCCAGAATTGAAAGATCAATTAAAAATATAAAATTGATATATAAAAGTCTGGAGGCAATTTTTTATGAAAAATATGTACAAAAATTAATCTACAGAAAAAGAGTTTGCATTTTTTGTATTTTATAGAATTTTTAATGATTTCTATAAATTTTTTAGGGTTTTGCTATTTTTATTTGTTTTATAAATCCAAATAGCACAAAACTTTGACAGAAGCTAAAATCACTAAAATAACTATCCCTAATTTTTTTAGAATTTTTAAAGAAGTTTTTATCTTTTTCTTTGATTTTCTTTTTCAAACAATAACAAAAATGCGTATTTTTGATTTTTTTTTTTAAGTAAAAAGCCTCAAAAATGTCCCAAAAATTTTGGGAAATTTTTACACAGTGGCAGGAGCCGCATGTCCAAATTTCACCTAATTTAAATTTAATTTGGTATTTTATTCAACGAAAACAAGATACACAGCAAGCAGGGACCTAAATGCAAAGAAACATATTTCCAAGGGAAAAACTATAACACGTGTAAATAGCTCAAGGGCCAAACTTGCAAAAATCCCAAAACAACACGCGCAACACACGTGATTCAAACACAAAGGGGTATAAATGCAATTCTTATTTAAAAAGATGTAAACAGTAACAAGCAAAGAGTTCAGGACTAAACATGTAAATAACCCAAGACCTCACGTGTCGATGCACGTGGCTCACATAAACAGGGACTAAAATGCAAATAACATAAACATCGTGGTCCAATGTGCAAAATATCCAAAATAAAAACAACTACGACAAATATTTACAAGACTAAACAGTAAATGCAATAAAAAGAGGGGCCTAAGTGAAATTACCCCTTTATTAGGGATCGACGGACGAGGGCGCACCACGTCTAGATCTGATGGCTGAGAAGCGAGGGTATCCCTTACCGATGATCGGTCCAGATCAAGCCCCAGGAGAATCGGACGGTGGCTGAAGCTCCACAGATGGACGACGATGATCAGACTTGGAGCAAAGGGGCTGATCGGACGGTAGCTGGAGGTTCTGGAAGAACTCTACTCCGGTGAACTTTGCCGGCTCACTCCGTGCGCGCGGGACCTCCTCCTGGGCTGCTGAGATGGGGAGAAGGAAGCTCGAACTCTTCCGCAGCTGGTGGGCACCTCTGATGAGGCCGAGAAGCTCCGGGGAGCTCCAGCGACGAAGGAGGAGCAAAGCTCTTGTGCTCGAACCGTCGGACCCTCAGATGGGTATCTTTGACCTGCAAAATGGCGCAGAACGAACGCTGGGTCGAGGGCAAAGTGCCTCGACCCATCAGGGGGTGAAATGGATGATCGGAAGGGGGACGGAGCAGGGTCTCCGGCGAAGCGGCGGCGGAGGAGACTCGATTCTTGGTTCTGGGATGAACCAAGGTGAACGGAGGGGCGTAGAACGTGGGTAGGAGTCTCTTGAAGATGAATCGGGGGTCCGATGATCGAATGGATGAACGGAGCACGGGGAATCGGCTGGCGAATGCCGGCGGCGCAAATTGGGCGTAAATGGAAATTAAGCTAATCTAGAAGGAATCGAGGATACCTAGTGGTTGAGGTTGACTGTGGATGAAACGCTGGGTCTCAGGGGTCTTCGCCTCAAGGATTCGTCGGGGTCCAAGGCTGGGTGCACCTTGCGGCGGCGCACGGCGAAGAAGCTCGCCAGATCAGTGGCTGGGCCGCTCTCTCCTCGCTGCAACACTGCCCTCGGATAGCTGTCACTCTAAGGAGGGTGATGGAGGTCCTAGGATGGAAGGGAGGAGCCAAAGATGGCGAGGAATTGCGGCCGGAGATGAGTCTATATACTGGGAAGGGTCCGGCTAAATGGAGTCGGGCAGGGTTGCTCGAAGCACGGATCCCTAGACAATCCTCCGGGCGAGGGTCTCGGATCAGTGAACGTCAAATGGATCTCGGGGTTTGAGTAAATGGAGGTTGGATCGAGTCGCGAAAATTAGGCGAAGTCGCGTCGGGGCGAATGATCCGCGTCTAGTGGTCCAAGGGGGGGAGTTGACCGGGGGTCAGCTCCCCCGTGGACCAATGAAATAATTCTATTTAATAATTATTTAGAAATTCAATTAAAAATAGTAGATGATTTTATTTTAAAAACTTTTCAACAAGAAAAATGTTTATTTATTTTCAAAGTATTTTTTAGTGATTTTTAATTATTTTTTTGAAAACTAAATAACGTATTTACATTATATTATTATTATATATAGGTATATATATATGTATTTTTTATTTTTATTCCAAATTTATGTTTTATTTATTTATAACATAAAATTTGGAATAATAAGGTATTTTTATTTAATTTTTATGATGTATTTACAAGGGTTAAATAATTAGGTTTATATACATATGTACATTGTATATATGCAAGGGGAAAAGAGATTTTTATTTTCTTTTTATTTTTCTGATTTTTATTTTAGTTTTATTTTTACAAATATGTACAAGATATGAGAAACACTTTTTAATTTTTATTTTGAGGAAAATAAATTTATTATTATTCATGGGGTTATGTACAAGAATTGTTGACCTTATCTCTCTCTACTTGGGTTCTTTTGCGGTCCGGCCCATGCTGAGCCCTCCCTTGGGAGTAGGTCACTCAATATTTACTCTAAATATTTCCCTCTTTTTTGTGTTTCTTTATTCCTTTATTTTCACCCAAAAACATGCTAATTATGCATATTTACGTGATGCATGTGTTTTGGCAACTTGTGATATTTACATATATTTACATGGTATTTGGCTAAGGTTTCTAACTAAAATAAAGGAATAAAGAGTGATGAATTGGGATTCATCTATGATATGGCCAAGCACAACCCCTTTATTGACCATGAAGTGGCGATTTCCCAAGATAACACTATATTTTATGAAGCACTCGGTCTAGGTGCATAAGACAAGAAGCAAATCTATCATCATCGTAGATTGAGAAATCATCCATGAAAACTTCAAGAAAACTATCGATCATATCGACAATCACGATTAGTCTGTACCTTTGGAATGTATCAGGGGCAATGCACAATCCAAAGGGCATTCTCCTAACAACATGGGTGTTGAATAGACAAGTGAATGTAGTCTTCTCTTAGTCCTCAAGGTGATTGTCACCAGGTTGTACCTAATCTGATCCAATTTATCGTAATCGATTAGTTAACATGTTGGTTAACTGTACTCTGAAACACGGAAGGAGTACTCATCCAAAAAGAAGAAGAATTCCTTCTCAATCAATCTTTTTAATACCTGATCAATGAATGACAAAGGAAAGGGGCCCTTCTTTGTCATTCACTTTAGACGTCGATAATCAACAGAGATGAGCTAAGATGTTGGTACTCGAGTAGAAATCTCCTCTGTTTGTTCATTGTTAACCACTATGTTCCATGGTTTCTTTAACACTATATATAGAGGGCTCACCCATTTTGAGTCGGCGATGGGTTATTGAAACATGTTTTAAACCATATCGTGATTTCTTTCATAACCATGTCCCATAGGTTAGGGTTCAACCTTCTCTATAATTGTTGGGGTGGTTTGCAATCATCTTACAGATTGTTGTTGTGTGAACCCAAGGCTGAATTTCTCCCTCAATGATCCGAAACTTTGCAACCATTACAGTTTTTCTCTAGAACCACGAGCAAATGAGATTCCTGATCCGAGGTCAGCCTTTTGCTGATGATGACCAGATACAAGTTTGGTTCATCTACAAGGAAAGCATACTTTAGACCTGTTGGGAAAGGTCGAGTCGTTGATTTTGTGTACATTCTCTTTCTTGGTTTTCCCCTTTTATACTATCTTATATACTTAGGATTATTTGATCCCAAGTATAAGGGGGATCATCAACTTCTTTTCATTTTATTATTTCAATCTTTGAGTCATTGTAGTATAATGTTCTTTTTACTTTTCTATACTTAGAACGAGTTATGTCTTCCTTCATCGCTCCTTGATCACTTGGGAAAAAAATGTTTTGAAAATGTTTGTAGAATGTGTGTAAAATTTTGTAAAATGATTTGCAAAACTTTCTTATAAAAATATTTGTAAAAATATTTGCAAAAAATAATTTTGTACAATTTTTGTAAAATATTTGTAAAAATATTTTGTTTGTAAATTATTTTGTTAAAAAAAGTATGTATATTGTACGAATGTTTGTAAACGTGTGCAAATAAAGTGTTTGCAAAAACCTTTTTAAAAAACTATTTTAAAATCATTTGTAAAAATCTTTGTAAAACTAGTTTTGAAAAAGGTTTTGAAAATATTTTGAATTTTTTTGGAAAAGTTTTGTAAACTTTTTGTAAAATATTTTGTCACATGGGATATAAATTATGGGTATATAAAGTATGTGTATATGTGTTGTAAAAGCTTTATAAATAAAACCCATATTTATTTGGAAACTTTGTATATTAAATTCTTTAATATAAAATCCACTTGTAAACTTGTATATAAAACTTGTAAATAAAACCCTTTTAGATATGTACATATCTTTGTAAATGTTTGTAAATTTTTTCTTCTCTGTAAAAAATGCCATAAAAATGAAAAAGAGAAAATCTATAAAATTTTCCAAAAAAACTTTAAAAACTTTTCAAAAAGATTTTGTCTTTTATTTTTTTTTCTTTTCAAATGTTTTGTAAATACCTTCTGCATATGCCTATGCATTTTTCAGATTAGTATTGACATTTAAACTAGTCTGCAATAAAATTGAAGAATGAAGCTCGGTTAAGACCTTAATCCACTTAATTTGATAGGAATCTTATAGGAACAGGAGTTGAGACTTTTCAGGTCGTAGTGACTTAATTCTTTGAGTCCACAAGACGATATTCACATGTCATCATGATTGGTCTAAGTAGAATATTTTACGACGCACACATGATTCATCTAGACAGTGTCTTATCATCTTTATTCTTTTATTTTTGTAAAATTCATTAGCAAAACATCTGTAAATTTGTGTTAAAAGCAATAAATTAGCACTCATCATTGATTGGTTATAATTCATTTTTAACCTTCTTTTTAACAAAAATAAAAGAATATAGAATAAAAGAATAATAAAAGGAATAAAATAAGGTTGTAATTATGTAATAAGTATAAACTGGTCAAAACCTTAAGAGAAGGTCAAAAATTGGCATGGTCAACAAGGAATAAAGCAGGGACAGATAGGGTCCTTATTTATTCAAATATAAAAATTCCAAAAATATCCATTGTATTTATCATCCCCTATCTATTATATATTTTTTTGATAAAATGATCTCAAAATAATTTAGTTTCCTTAATAACACATGTACATAAAAATGTGATGGAAATAATAAAACTAATTGCAAAATTAAATGGTGTGTAGTGTATAATATATATACCTTTATTTATTTATTTATCAATTTTGTCAATAAATTATGTATATTATATTTTTAAACATTTGTAAATATTCCTAATAATTAAATAAAATTTAAATAAATTTCATTAAGTACAAAATAAAATAAAAATAAAATCAATGGTTCAATGTACAATAGCAAGTATATATGTTATATATAATACTGATTTATTAACACCCTTACTTAATTTGTAAAAATCCAATAAAAATTTTTTTGTACACTTTAAATTATTTTTAAATAAATAAAATATAATATAATGCATTTTTGTAAAAATAATAAAATAGAAATACATGTATAAAATATATAGCTACACTTTTCCTATACATACTAACATACACTATATATAACATTGTATATAAACTATTAAATTTATTGAAAATAATAGAAAAATAGTTTGTAAAATAGAAAATGATTTTCATTTTATTCATTTTTTTATTTTAAGGTCGTTTACTATTTCTTATTGATTATTATTTTATTTATAATAATAAAATTTTCTGGTTGGTCAACTTGGGTCTGTCGACTAGGTCAACCTTCCCTCCTCCTAGGTTCGACTCGGGCACCTCCTCATCGGACCCGATTTCTCACAATTTTCTAGCCTTGGTCCGACCACCTCTTTTTGTGGATTGCTGACCCATTTCTTCCCTACAGATCCGCGATCCTCGCGGATTCCTATGAGTGTCTAATCTCTCTCGGATTGTGCATCTTTGCTCAAATCTTCTAGACCCCTGGGAATCCTATATATTGTCTTCTTCCACCTCCACCATGCCCTAGATCGCTCCTCCCTGGCTCTTGATCCACTAGAAACCCTCGGGGCATTGACAGGGTCCCGAGGATCCTTTTAGTGATGGATTTCGTGGTGATTTGAATCGAGGCTCACTTTGTGGCCAGAACTCTCCATCACGAACATCCTCTTTAACCCTCCATAGTGGAATAGAGGCCACTACCTTGACAAACACCTTGGCATATTCTGACTTCTATTCTAGTAGCTTCAGTACCCTTTATTTCTTTGCTCCGACCATCGGGTTTGAAGCTCCACCCAGCCATCTGTCCACATCAATTCGATCCCCACATCACTGACCACTGTCTCACACAACCTAATCCCCTTAGACTCTCTCATCGGAGCTAGAGTAAGTCTAGACATCTAATGAACTCTGTTTCATCATCTTTATTCTATCATTTTGGCGTTAAAAACCCTATAAATGTGTATAAATAGCCTTAGTTCATGCATTTTATCATTCATGCATCTTTGTGTAAATAGTGTATAAAATACAGTTTTTAAAGCCAAAATTATAGAATAAAGAAAAGAAAATAAAAAGAATAAAATATTGAAAATATTTTATGACCCGAAACCTCGAGACCTAGGCATCTCGATGACTAGGTCGATAAGGAATAAAGTAGGGGAGATAAGGGCCAAAAACCAATAAAATGCCTTTTATTTCATTCATTTTTTATTCATTTTTGGGCCTATTTTTAGTTCCACTTTTTTTACCTCAAATAAAAAAACTTTGAACATGAAAGTTGTAGATAATTAAATATTTAAAATACAAAATTGATTTATGGTCTGATTAAAGTTCCAAAACTCCAACTTCCTAGACCCATATCTCTCAAATAAAAACTCAAAATATATCAAAATTACCTTTAATTGTGTATAACTTTTATTAAGATATTTAATGAAGGTGGTTTCATATTTTTGAAGTTATGGTTTGAAAGTTAGGTTTTGGACCCCTATTGTATACGTGTACCGATTAAAATATTCATTTTATTTATTATTCATTATTTTTATTATGTTATCTTTTTATAATTTTGTAAATATTATTTATAATATATGTTAATATTAATACATGAATAAAAATATAAATAAAACACTAAACTAAAATACTTCTATAAATACATAGCTGAATTACCAATAAGTATACCTATATAGATTATACATCTATTTATTTAATTGTATATCCACATCAGAATAATAAAATAAAAATATATTTAAGTTTATAAAAATAAGTTATAAATATATAAAATATTAAAATAAATTAATAAAATTGCAAATACAAAATAAAAATAAAAGGTTAAAATATATGGACAAATATACCTTATAGCCCCTAAAAGGTATCATATAATTCTAAACCTCTAAAAAATAAGTAAAAATCGTAATAAAATACCTTATAAAATAATAAATATTTTTATTCTATAACCTAAAATTAATAAAATCATTTATTAATTTTAAATTGAATTTACAAATCTTTTATTGAATTTTTGTCTTTTTGCAGATGACGTGGCCCAATCAGGCCACGTCATCCGTTGACCGGTAGTCAACTACATGACCCCAGGTTTGCTCTTGTAAGGGTCTTGGTTTCCCCCATCTTCTCGATTTTTTCGCAGCCACATCTTGTATCCTTTCATGTCACATTCTTCACACTTTTTCTCCTCGATGAACCCTCCTTACACTCCCTTGTGTCTTCTTGGGCCGAGCATCGCTGATTCGCTCGGTCTTCATCGATTCTTGGAGCCACTCGTTAAGGTGTATAAAACTACCTCCAATCTTCCTTTTGAAGTTTGATCCTTCTTCTACTCGCAAACCCTAGATCCGAGCACCGAAGGAACAATGAATGCGTCCGCTCGTTTGCAAGGCATCTTGGGGTATTGAATCGAGCCGATCCAGCTTGCTGGAGCTCCTCATCAGTGCTTGCTCCCGACATGTTCTAGTGAACTTCCTCCTCTCTTTCTATGTTCTTTTCATTCGTTATTGCAGCAGTAGTTAGAATCCGCGAGTTGTTTCTTCTGATTTCACTTCTCATCACGTAAATCTCAAAATCTTTATCCGGCGTAGCTCCTTGCTCCGCCACCTGATTCCAATAACCCCCGATGCCCTCTACCTTGCTAATCACCCTCTCCTCCTTCCTCTTCTCCCCAGCATCATTGTCTATCCAATACTCCTTCATATCATCCTGGATCTGGCCCGTCGACCTCTTTTCTCTGTCGCACGCCTCCGCTAGACCCACTCTACACAATTACAACACCAAACGAGCTCCCAAAACCTTCCGCATCCTGTTGTGCTTAACATTTGCAGGTATGGAGGCTCGAGATCCCTTGAGCGGTCGATTTTTGAAAGCTTTGTAGGTACCTAGAGCTCCAGATATTCCTCGACCTCACGGCGACACACCGGTGCTCCTCCTGTCATTTTGGCACCATCGTGCATTATAAGATCCTTCCATGTTTCTTTGGGATCCGTTGAGGCATCTCAGGTGGCTAGATTTGCTCTCCAACGCCATTCGAAGTTCACTAGGTTGGTCCATGAGAGCTCAGACCCGCTCTCCGAATCTGAGTTCAATTCTGCCCTATTCCCCCTTGACCACCCTTCTTCTATTCCTGAGTTGCCAGTGCCAGATGAGAGACCACAGGCAGATGATATTTCGGCACCTGAGTTTGGGTCTTTTGCCTTTGCAGAGACCATGGCCAGCAGCGAGGATCGCACCGAGGGTCAACGGCCAGAGACGACCACATATGTTCTGGACCAGGGTGCGATCAACACCACCATGCTAGCCTCCCTTGAGATGATGCAGAGACAGATACGAGACCAGGGGGCTTTCATGGTGGAGATGAGGAGAGAGATGGAGAGACTCTGAAAGCAAAGAGAGAAGTTGCGAGCCGATGGACGCAGGGGTCCAGACCAGCCAGTTCAGCTAGACCAGCCGGCAGCAGATCCGAGACCGATGCAGGAGTTGCACAACCCTGGATCAACACTGACACATCGGTGGGTGGTTCTTCCGGCGATCGCGGGGGACTTCAAGTTTCCCCCGAACACACTTCAGCTTCTACCTCGCTTCCACGGGCTCGCCACTGAGGAGCCCCATCTTCATCTCCAGGAGTTTGAGATGATCTACAGCACCGTCCACAATCGTCGGGTGGATGAGGACACTATTCGGATGATTTCTTTTCCTTTCTCCCTGGCCGACAAAGCAACCAACTGGCTAAAGCATTTGGGGAGATCTGTTTACACATGGGAGCAGCTCCGCACCGAGTACTTGAACAAGTACTATCCACTCGGGGGGACCAATGCAGCGAGGGCCCTGATTAGCAACTTCTCCATGCTCCCCCAATGAGCAGTTCCATGAGGCATGGGAGAGGTTTAGAGAGCTGACTGACAGATGCCCGCACCACGACATCATGAAGCCGAACCTAGTTCAAAGCTTCTTCTGCAGGTTGACACCAGAGCTGCAGGGCCTGGTGAACGCTTCTTGTGGCGGTTCCTACTTAGCCAAGGATGAGGATCAGGTCTGGGCCATCTACGAGGAGATGGTCGAGAACTATACAGTGATGTCCCAGACCCGACTCTACACTCAAGGACGCCCCTAGCCACAGACCGTGCAGTTTCAGAGGATAGCAAGGGTTGACGCCGGTCCTTCAACTTCGTCAGCGGCAGCCGCACAGGTCGAGTCCACAGCCGCCGACATGGGCATTATCAGCGAGAAGTTGGACCGGATGGAGTTGATCGAGAAGAAGCAGTGCCAGATCATATCTCAGATGGATCAGATGACACAGATGCTGAGTGATCTGAAGACACATGTCATGTGTCTCCAGGAGGCACAGACGGCTTCTCAGCCCCGTATTCAGTCACGAGGAGATCCGAGCAGCAGCGGCAGCTCGTCCCAGCGCTCCACTCAGCCTAGACAGGTTCACCTTGTACAGGCGGAGCCGTACCAGCAGCCACAGTCGTACTACCAGACACCACCATCCCCAGACACTCAGATGGTGGTCTACCAGCCGGATCAGCCCCTGGCAGTACTCCTGCTACCCTCTTAAGAGCCGGAGCCGTTGATGGATGTCAACGGGATATGGTACGACCGACCCCAGCCCGGTATCTGACGAGACAATCCCGGATTTTGTTGGTCAGCCGGAGGTGCCAGTTCCCAGCAACAACCTCCAGTTCAGGGTGGCCAGTACGGCCATCAGCGAGAGCAGTACCAGTAGCCCCCAGTCCCCCAGCAGCAGTCATCCCAACCACCACGGCAGTACGATCCTCGTCCCTATCAGCAGGGACAGTCTTGGAGGCGAGAGCAGCCTCAGCAGTATCATCCCCTGCAGTACCCCTCTCACCCACACCAGCCACAACAGCAACCTCACTACCAGAGAGGCCACCCATTAGGTTCTCATGGGCCAGCTTATGAGAACCCCGCCTTAGACGACCTAGCCCGCCTCATGACCGAGCAGCAGGCTACATTCAGACGGGAGATGGATGAGTTCCGCCAGGAGATGCGGGAGATCGTGAGAGGGAAGGCCGCCATTCCTGCCCAGATTGAGCCAAACCCGAACAATCTTAAGAGGAAGTGTGAGCATGTAGAGTTCACATAGATTACCACTCCTAGTGATTCCTTTGGTGATTTGTCTACAAACATGTTTGATGTTGATTTTGCTACACTTAGGAGCGGTAGGATGCCAGCAGGCGACGCCTCGTCTAAGCGATGACACCACGCCACTTCAGAGCGCCAGGCGAGGAGGAGCGCGGTACTGACGTCGCGAGAGATGATGATGGTGGTATTGATGTCACCATGGACGTTGATCCAGCCGACGGTAATGAGGCCGTTGATTCACCAGTTGGAGGAGGTGGTACTGATGCCACCACAGTTGCTGACCAGAGTGCGGTACTGATGTCGCAAGACGACATGCTGAGGGTGATACTGAGGCCACCATTTCTACTTCTGCTAGTCATATTGTCTTTCTGTTTGTACATGTATCTCAGGACGTTTCTGGAAATAAAGGAAAGGGTATGTTATTTTCGGATCCACATGTGTTGATTGATGATGTTTGTGTGGATTCTGTTGTTCATGAGCATGCCAGACTCTCTCCTAGTCCTTCATCTGAGAAGGACCCTGTGATCCCCTTTCCACGAGCACTTCACATGGCAAAGGGAAAGAAAACCGAAAATCCAAAAAAGAATCATCAGATAGAGTTCAGCCAGCAGATGATAGACTGATTCCATATACAGCAGACTCTTCAGGAGGCCTTGGAGCACATCCCTCTACTCCAGAGATCACTCAGATACAGGACCACAATTAGGAGGAAGAGGAGGAACCATCATTCTGAGATCCATGTGCTTACTCCTGCCACTTGTTTCGCGATACAGAACCGTCTACCAGCCAAGAGGCCAGATGCAGGAGCCCCATATGTCAGATGCCACATTCTTGAGCATAAGTTCGACCGCACTCTATTAGACAGTGGTTCTTCGATCAACCTACTTCCGGCAGCCCTTCTCGACCGCTTCGAGTCAGGCACTCTCCCACAGAGCAGGACGGTCCTTCAGTTTGCTGATCGATCAGTCAAGAGGCCAAAGGGGTTGCTGAAGGACGTTGTCGTCATGATTCAGGGCCTGAAATTCCCCGTGGACTTCGTTGTGTTGGACATGGAGATCCCTGAATCCGTGACCGATACCCCCATCATTCTAGGATGCCCGTTCTTGGCCACATCCAAGGCAGTGTCCGACCATGATAGCGGGAAGGTGTACTTTCGCGTCGAGGGCGAGAGTATACAAATAGAGACGGTCGAGGAGACTAGAGATAGAAATTCAGATTGCTCAGAACCGACCACAGATTCAGAGCACATGACAGAGGCAGGGCGAGACATCCACTAGGACTGTGACTTTGTGATTACATATGACGAGGCAGTTTGGGCAGATCCAGTCGCACAGGCCATCCTCTCACCTTCAGAGTTCGCTGATGCAGAGACGCCAGCAGAGGAGAGCTTGGAGAGCGCATTCTTGGTCCAGGATACATTTCAGGCCGCAGATTCGGTTCTTGACCGCGAGACAGATTTTTGTGAGTATGATCCCTCGGAGTCAGATACTGACTGGGCAGAGTTTGATGATTTGACACCGTGTCTGACTTCCACTGAGCCTACAGCTAGAGAGGAGGTTGATTCTGAGCAGAGCAGAGACAGACCAGTCGAGCAGCCTTTTCTAGATCCAGTTTGTGAGCGAGAGTTCTCATTCTCCCGTGCAGATTTGGCAGCATACACTCAGATTCTTCAGAATCCAGATCCGTCGGCACCTACTTGTCCAGAGCTGAAGCCGCTACCGTCATCGCTGAAGTATAGATTCCTTGCGGGTGAGCATGAGATGTACCCAGTCATTATCTTCGCTGATCTGATTGGAGAGCAATAATCCCGTCTGATGGGGGTTCTTGAAAAGAACCGCAAGGCGATAGGATGGAGTGTATCCGATCTCCAGGGGATCAGTCCGGCTCTGTGCTCCCACCATATCTATCTCGAGGATGAGGCAAAGCCGTCATGTGGGTTCCAGCGGCGGTTGAACCCGAATCTAAGAGATGTTGTCATGAAGGAGATCTCGAACTGGTGGAGTACCGATTTTATCTACCCATCTCCGACTCCAAGTGGGTCAGTCCGTTGCATGTGGTACCCAAGAAGACGGGCATCACTACAGTTGTCAGTGAGTCTGGAGAGGAGATCGCTACCCGGGTACCCACTTCTTGGCGGGTCTGTGTGGATTACAGACGATTGAACCAGGCCACCAAGAAGGATCATTTCCCCTGCCCTTTATTGATCAGATTATTGAGAGGCTGGCAGGGAAGAGCTATTATTGTTTCTTGGATGGGTACTCCGGCTATAATCAGGTGGCCATCGTGCCCGAGGACCAAGACAAGACTACCTTCACCTGTCCCTTCGGGACATATGCTTTCATACGCATGCCATTTGGATTGTGCAACGCTCCGGCGACATTCCAGAGATGTATGTTGTCCATCTTTTCGTACATGGTGGGGGAGTGCTTGGAGGTATTCATGGATGATTTTTCGGTCTACGGCGACAGATTCGATTCTTGTCTTGACTGCCTAGACCGAGTCCATCAGCGATGCATAGAGGTTCACTTAGTGTTGTCTTGGAAGAAGAGTCACTTTATGGTGACTCAAGGGACGGTGCTTGGCCATATCATCTCCAAAAGGGGCATGGAGGTTGATCCGGCCAAGGTGGATGTCATTAGAAAACTCAATCCACCATCCAACTTGCAGCAGTTACAGTCTTTTCTAGGGCACGTCGATTTCTACCGACGATTCATTTACGATTTCAGCAGGATTGACCAACCGTTGACTGATCTGTTGATGAAAGACACCGAGTTCCTTGTAGATGATATGTGTCTATCGTCTTTTGAGACTCTCAAGAGCTGTGTTGTAGAGGTTCATGTTCTACAGCCACCTGATTGGTCTCTCCCATTCGAGATCATGACAGACGCCTCCGATTTTGCCGTGGGGGCCATGCTGGGACAGAGGAGGGATGGAGTCCCATTTCTTATTCACTACGCTAGCCGTACATTGGATGCCGTGCAGCGGAACTATATGGTCACTGAGAATGAGATGCTAGTCGTAGTTTTCGCCCTAGATAAGTTCAGATCTTACATCATTGGATCTAGAGTGACCATTTTTACTGATCATACCGCCATCAGGTACCTCATGGCAAAGAAGGATGCCAAAGCTATATTGACCAGATGGATCCTTCTACTACAGGAGTTTGATATAGAGATTAAGGATAATCCTAGAGTCAAGAATGTGGTGGCGGATCATCTCTCCCGATTGGAGTATCTTTAGGATTCTGAGCAGATTGAACCTATTTGTGAGACCTTCCCAGATGAGGCGATCCTTGCTATCGCCTCGCTCCCATGGTATGCTGATATTGTGAACTATCTTGTCGCTAGAAAGTTCCACAAGATTGGCCTAGGCAAAAACTTGAGACCTTCCTCGCGAAGGCCAAGTTTTACCATTGGGAGGATCCCATCCTTTACCACGAGGGAGGGGATAGTATCTGGCGTAGGTGCATTCCTTAGGAGGAGCACCACAGCATCTTTACTTACTGCCACAAGCTTGAGGCAGGAGGACATCACTCAGGGAGGAGAACGGCACAGAAAGTGCTCCAATCCGGCCTATGGTGGCCTACTCTCTTTAAGGAATCTGATGAGTTCATGAAGAGGTGTACTGACTGTCAGAGAATGGGCACTTGTGGACAACGTGATATGATACCGATGCAGCCCATACACTTCTGTGAGGTTTTTGACTCATGGGGAATCAATTTCATGGGTCTATTCCCTAGGAGTCAGGGATTTGAGTACATTCTGTTGGCCGTCGATTATGTGAGTCGTTGGGTTGAGGTCATACCCGCCCGAACCACAGATGCTAGGACTGTATGTAGATTTTTGAGGAAGAATATCATTTCACGGTTCGGGGTACCTCGAGTGTTGATATCTGATAGGGGGTCTCATTTCGTCAACGACAAGGTAAAGGCCCTTGCTAGCGATTTCAGCATAGACCTTCGAGTTGCCACCATACCACCCTCAGACGAATGGTCTTGCTGAAGTGTCGAACAGGGAGATCAAGACTATATTGCAGAAAGTCGTCCGCCCTGACCGAAAGGATTGGTCACAGCTTTTGGACTCGGTCTTGTGGGCGTATCGGACGTCTTTCAAGACTCCTTTGGGTACATCTTCCTTTCGCCTCATTTATGGCAAGCCGTGCCATTTACCTGTTGAGCTGAGACATAGATCACTTTGGGCAGTCACTGATATAGTTTTGGATCCAGAGAGTGTAGGAGATCAGAGGAGGGCAGAGTTAGAAGCCCTGGAGGAGCTTCGTGATACCGCCTTTTCAAACAGCCTACATTATAAGGAGAGAGTGAAGGAGTGGCATGATTCTCATATCAGCCACAAGCAGTTTGAGCCAGAGCAGAGAGTATGGTTGTTTGATGCTAGGCTTCGTCTATTTCCAGGGAAGCTACAGAGCAAATGGAAGGAGACCTATTTGGTTAGAAAGGTACATAACAATGGAAGTATTGATATATCTGAGTTGTCTTCTGATGCTACCTTTCAAGTGAATGGCCAGCAGCTCAAGCCATATCTAGATCATGAGTCGCGGGTCGTTGATGTTTCCCTTATTTACTTTGCGTGAGATGTGGTCTCTTGACTCACATCTATTGCATCTCACGCATGATTATCACTTTTCTTCCGACTTTTATAGATCCAGTTGTCCATATCACTCTATTCTTTAGTCCCACATCCCTTTTCTCATCTTATGATTATGCTATACTTAGGGTGTACTTTACCCTAAGTATAGGGGGATGTAGGATCTTCGGGTATTCTATTAATTCTTTCTACCCCTATTTTGTTGCCTATACTTAGGGAAATTTCACCCTAAGTATAGGGGGGGTATACTCTGTACATCCTTCTACTCGGATTTCCCTTCATGTACAGCTTGCTATACTTAGGATTACTTGATCCTAAGTATAGGGGGAAACACCGAGTCTTCTCTTCATTCTATTCTTTGATTCGTCTTTGTATATACCATTCCTTTTCACTTCCCTATACTAAGCACGAGTTATGTCTTCTTCATCGCTTTTGATCACTCTGAGGACATCGTTCGAGCTAAGTCTAGGGGGGTGTGCATATATTTCATATGTAATTTAGCCATAACTCGTACTTTTTGTGAGAGTGTTAATAAATAAAAATGGCTAAAAATCCATAAAAATTTAAAAATTTCCCTTGTACATAAAATTCATCTTGCATATACCTATTTATGTATAAAAATTATTTTTGTACAAATGATTGTAAAATCTTTTTATGTAAATAGCTTGTAAATATTTTCGTATCAAAATTATGTATATAGTACAAATTTTTTGTAAAATGTTTGAAAAACAAAAAGTTTGCAAAATCCCTTGTGTAAATTTTTGTAAATATTTTGCAAAACTTCGCATTCATGCATACATCCATGTTTTCAAACATTTTTCAAAAATGTTGCACATGTGTAAATACTTGTAAATAGCATCTTTGTAAATACTTGCACAGTTTTTCCAAATCATAGTTCACATTTAAACTGGCCTGGAATTAAATTGACAAATGGAGACCTTAATCCACCTAATAATAAGAGGAACCTTATAGGGCTTAGGATTGAGACTTTTCAGGTCCATTGGGACTTAATACTTTGAGTCCAGTAGGCTATGAGCATATGTCATCTTGATGAGACTAAGTAGAGCACTTAACAACACACGCATGACTCTCAGAGACAATGGCTTTACTTGCACCAAAACTTTACACATAGCTCTCCACGGATGAGGTGGTGAGGAGGCAATTTCCTTTGGCTTGGGGTAGCATATGAGGGCAGTACTTCTAGGTGGACCCCTCTTCTTCTTATAGTGAAGGAATTGTGTCTCAACTTGGTCTGGTGGTTATGAAGTCTAAAGACAAAAGCTGTGGGTTGCAGTAAAGCTTCAAAAGAGGGATAGTCTACTGGCTCAAGAGGAAAAATTCCTTGTATATATGCTGCACCATGTAGATATGTTGTACAGATGCACATGAAAAAAATGTGCAAAAAGAAAAGAACTCCAAAAAAGTGGTGGGTCGGATTGAAAATTTAATAATCCCATCGGAGTGTATATAGTCAAATAAAGCAAAAGCTTATGTTATACATGACCATCTCATGAAGCTTGCAGCGGGAGACTCAGCTACACTGGTTAGAGCTCCCAAGGATACATGTCTACATTGGCCATGGTCCATTCTCTTCTTCCCTCTCTTCTTAAGCCGGTTGCACTTGAACTTAGAAGGGAATACCCCGCTTCTCGAGGAAAGAGTTGCTAGACCGAGGCATTAGAGTTACTGGGTTGGGGGAGGTTGTTCCTTTGTTACTTCTGAGGTGCGTAGCTACATATCACTTACACCGTATAAGGAAAGATTCATGGTCATTAGAGTTTGTGTATGTAGACTTGTTCTGATCTGGTTTATTGAGGAGTCTTGACCATAGATTGGTGGAACTTAGAGGTTGTTAAGTTTTAAGCTTAAGTCCAAATAAGGTTCCGACAAATTAATAATCCAAAGGTCTGACCGAGCTCCATATTTCAATTTAATGAAGGAAAGTTTAATAATCAACCTTGATTGCGCCTCTTTTTCTTTTTCTTTCTATTTTGCACTTCTTTTTCAAATAAGTGTTTGCTAAGGGACTAGAAAAAGTAAAGTATAGGGGGGTGATGAATCCCAATTCATCACTCTTTATTCCTTTATTTTAGCTAGAAACCTTAGCCAAATACCCTGTAAATAGGTGTAAATATCATAAATTGCCAAAACACATGCATCTTTTAAATATGCATAATTAGCATGTTTTTGTAAATAAAGGAATAAAGAAACACAAGAAAAAGAGGAAAATATTTAGAATAAATATTGAGTGACCTAATCCCAAGGGAGGGCTCAGTAGGGGCCTGACCGCAAAAGAACCCAAGTAGAGAGAGATAAGGTCAATCATGTATGTACATACCTCCATGTATATAAATAAAATTTACTTTCCTCAAAATAAAAATTAAAAAGTGTCTCTCATATTTTGCACATATTTGTGAAAATAAAACTAAAATAAAAATCAAAAAATAAAAAGAAAATAAAAATCGCTTTCCCACCTTGTATATATACCATGTACATATATATAAGCCTATTTATTTAACCCATGTAAATAACTCATAAAAAGAAAACAAAAATATCCAATCATTCCAAATTTTAGGTTGTAAATAACTCAAATATAAATTTGGAATAATTGTACAAAAATAAACAATTAAAAATAAAAAACAAAAATACATATATGTATATACCTATATATAATAATATATTGTAAATACGTTATATATTTTTCAAAAAAAATAAATAAAAATCACTAAAAAATAATTTGAAAAATAAGAAACATTTTTCAAGTTTTAACTTTTTCGAAATAAAATCATTTGCTAATTTTAATTGAATTTCTAAATAATTAATAAATGGCAGAATCTGATTGGTCCACGGGGGATTGTTGACCCCCAATCAACTCTCCCCCCAGGACCACCAGACCCGGATCTTACGCCCCGACCCAATTTCTCAAAATTTTAGCGTCTTGATACGATCACCATCTCCTGAAGCCCCGGGCCCCGATTACCATGCTCACATCCATGATCCACGTCCGCCTTCTTGCCTAGGGATCCGTGCACCACCGTGCTTCGCCCGACCCCTTCTTTGTCGGATCTTCACATGTATATAGGTCTCCTCCGCTGCACCTTTTCAATCATCTTTGGCCTATCCCTCTATCCCAGGACCTCCACCTTCCTTCATAGAGTGACAGCCATCGAACAGAGGTGTCGCAGTGAGGAGGAGGTGTCTCCAGCCACTGATCCGGCGAGTCCATCGTCGTGCGTCGCCGCGAGGTTCGCCAAGCCTCGGGACTCCGACGAACCCTTGAGGCAAAGACCCAAGAGCTCCGCCAGCTTCAGCATAGTCGACATCTTCCATCAGGTATCCTCGATTCCTTCTAGAATAGGCCAATTTCCGCTTTCCCCCTTTTTGCGCCGCCGGGCTTCGCCGGCCGACTCCCATCGATTCGATCATCCATTCGTTCATCCGACTCGAGCACGACGCTCACGAGACCTCTCCCCACGTTCTTCACCCATCCGATCAACTTGGTTCGCCTCAGAACCAAGAAGAGGACCTCCTCCGTCGTCGCCTCGCCGGAGGTATCCGCTCCAACTCATCTGACCACCCATTCCAACCCTAACCGGTTCGAGGTAATTTGCCCTCGACCCAGTAGTCTCTCTGTGTTGTTTTGCTGGTCGAAGGGGACCATCTGAGGGTCTGAACTTTCGAGCACGGAGGCTTAGCTCCTCCGCCGTCGTTGGGCCGCTCCGGTGGTCCCCGGCTTCATCGGAGGAGCTCATCAGTTGCGAATCTCCTTGGCGATCACTTTCACCATTCCAGCAGCCTCAGAGGAGCACTCCACCACGCGCATTGATCCGGCAAAGTTCGCCGGAGGTCTGTTCTTGGAGGATCCCCCGTTGCCATCCGATCAGCCCCCGGTTCCAGTTACAATTGTGACCGTCCATTCGTGAGACACGCCCACCGTCCGATCTCTTTAGGGTTCGATCAGGATCATCCATCCAGCTGAAGAGGCGTGCGCGCACCACAGCCCTCTGATCCTCCACGTGGCGCATCTTCAGCCTTAGATCTTAATAAGAGGGTAATTTCACTTAGGCCCTCCTTAGTTTTGTTATTTCCATTTAGTCATGTAAGTATTTCGGGTAGTTGTTTTTATTTTGGATATTTTACATAGTAGACCTCGATGTTTCTTTTATTTGCAATGTACTCCCTGTTTATGAGAGCCATGTGCATCGACACGTGAGGTTTTGGACAATTTGCATTTTTAGTTTTGTATTTCATGTATGGTATGGATTGAATCTTTTTAAATAGGAATTACATTTATCCCCTCTGTGTCTGACTCACGTGCCTTGCACGTGTATTTGTGGACTTTTTGCATAAGGGGACCTGAACTTTTTTGATTTGTTACTGTTTGGCCCCTGAAATTATGTTTTCATGCATTTAGGTCCCTATGAGTTGTGTGCCTTGTTTTCTTTGAATAAAATATCAAATTAAATTCAAATTAGGTGAAATTTGAACATGTCTCTCCTGCCATTGCATAAAAATTTCCATAAATTTTTGGGACATTTTTTAGGCTTTCTACTATTTTAAAAATTCAAAAATATACATTTTCATTACTGTTTGAATTGAAAAAGCAAAGAAAAATATAAAAACTTCTTTAAAAATTCTAAAAAAATTAGTGGTAGTTAATTTTAGTGTATTTTAGCTTATGTCAAATTTTTGTGCTATTTGGAATCATAAAAACCCTAAAAATTGCAAAACCCTAAAATTCTTATACAAATTCTAAAAAAGTCTATAAAAAATCAAAAAAATACAAACTCAATTTCTGTAGTTTAGAATTTACATATACTTTTCATAAAAATTGCCTCCAGAATTTTATAGATCAAATTTATATTTTTAATTGATCTTTCAAGTCTGGCTGCACAGTAGCCCTTATTTTCCTCTTTCTTGATTTTTATAAAATCAAATAAAAATTGAAAAATTCTGAAAAATCCACCAAAAACACTTAAAAAACTAAAAAACATAAAAACATTTTTATTCGAATTTTTTGTGTATTCTTGAGTGTTTTAATAAGTTGTTGCACTTGTTTATTTCCCCTTTTTCTTAAAAAATTAAAACACAAAAAATCTAAAAATAATTAAAATCCACCAAAAACATTTTCTTCTTCATTTTTCGACTTTGACTACTTCGTAGGCCGCAAGGCCATCTCGTGCACCCTGAGTCCGACCCTGGTCGCTATACCAGGTTAATAAAAATAGCGAGGACCGCTCTCGATTTTATGGATTGATTTATCTCTGTGTGGTGGTTCCTTAGATTTTTCTTGTTGAGTCTGATTTGCGAGTGATTGAGGTCGCAATGACCTGGGTTATTTATCTTCCTTAGTCGCTCACGGTTTTTCGGCTCATCACTGCCCATCATCTCGATCTGGCGAGTCTGGTGGATGAGATCTGGAAACAAATAAGATGAGCAATACAAACCCCGAATTCACCTACTCCACGCTAAGCTGAAGATCGTAAGAGTTCGATCAATTATCTTGTCGATTTTATTTAGGTGATCATGTCAGGATATCAGAGCGGTTACGTGACCTGGTAGGAATCCAATCCGCCAACCAGTCTATCCCATATAAAAGGCTGGTAGTCTGATCAGGGCTCGGATGTGGCTCTAACCTAGTGTGCAGGTCACTCTCTCGCGCAATCAAACCAAACAATGAGGGGGTTGCTCTCCCCAAGACAGATTTTTAGGTGAAGTGTCTTTTAGGTTCAAGTTTGTTTAGCAGTCCCAATTTTATAGTTTTTTGCTTTTTAGGTATTTTCAGATCAAACAACGCCTAACGAATTTTTCGGTTCTCCTGGTTATTTTAAGTCCAAAACAGGGGGAGAAGCTGAAAAAGCCGATGCGCGGGAATCAATGATGCATGCATAGTAAGAAATGCGTACATGACTCCAGCAGTCTAGATGCAGGGTGATCCGTGCATAAATAAAAGACTGAATATAAACTACCTATATGATGCATGCGGAAATCGGCCCTAAACAAAGTTGTTCTACCGGTGAAGAACAGTAGCCGGGTACTCGAGCCTAGGTCCGAAGTCCTATCTTGGGAGCTACTCGGTGTCTGCCACAACACATCCTGCACGAGTTGTATGTGACTCCTCAAGGTACGTGGACCAGAGCTCAAATAATCCGGCTTTTTCTTGGTGATTTAATTAATTAAGTCCAATTATCGAGCTATAAGAATAGGCAGATAATTAGGGTTCGGCCTTAATTAATTACGTCACAATTAATGAAAACTCCTAAGCTAGGGCTGAAAATCGCGTAAATCAAATGAGCAGTAAATAAACGGTCAAAAATCTAGAAAATCACGAAAAGCAACGAAAATCTCGGTGAGTTCCCCCGAGCACACCGGTTCAAATGTTCAAGTTTGTCCCTGTATTATTACAAATTAATAAATCTATAGAAAAATAAACTAATCTAATCTAAACTAAACTACGGTTATTTTGCGGCTATTCCGAGGCTCCCGAACTTCGGCTCCTCCTCCTCGCGCTCTCCTGCAGCTTCGTAGAGAAAGAAGCCGCCTCCGACTCCCGCGGTTGCTCCGACTTCCGAAAAAGCCACCTCGATCCTCAGGCCCTCGCAAGAAACAGAAACCAAAGTGTCATTCAAGAAAAATATATATGTAAGCAAGTCAGATAAAATATATACAAATATCTACAAAAAAGTCGCGAAAAAGAAAGCAACGTAAAAATCAAAAACGACTACTAAGTCGTGCTCCCCGACAACAGTGCCATTCTGATGAGCCCGAAAAAACCACGAGCGACTAAGGGAGATAAATAACTCAGGTCATTGCGACCTCAAACACTCGCAAATCGGACTCAACAAGAAAAATCTAAGGAACCACCAAACAGAGATAAATCAATCAATAAAATCGAGAGCGGTCCTCGTTATTTTTATTAACCTGGTATAGCGACCAGGGTCGGACTCAGGGAGCACGAAATGGCCTTGCGGCCTACGAAGTAGTCAAAGTCGAAAAATGAAGAAGAAAATGTTTTTGGTGGATTTTAATTTTTTTTAGATTTTTTTTGTGTTTTTAATTTTTTTTAGAAAAAAGGGGAAATAAGCAAGTACAACAACTTATTAAAACACTCAAGAATACACAAAAAATCCAATAAAAATGTTTTTATTTTTTATAGGTTTTTAAGTGTTTTTGGTGAATTTTTCTATTTTTATTTGATTTTATAAAAATCAAGAAAGACGAAAATAAGGGCTACTATGCATCCAGAATTGAAAGATCAATTAAAAATATAAAATTGATCTATAAAAGTCTGGAGACAATTTTTATGAAAAGAGTTTGTATTTTTTGATTTTTATAGAAGTTTTTAGAATTTTTATAAAAATTTTAGGGTTTTGCAATTTTTAGGGGTTTGATAATTCCAAATGGCACAAAAATTCGACAAAAGCTAAAATACACTAAAATTAACTACCACTGATTTTTTTAGAATTTTTAAAGAAGTGTTTATATTTTTCGTTGATTTTTCAATTCAAACAGTAATGAAAATGCGTATTTTTGAATTTCTAAAAATAGTAAAAAGCCTCAAAAATGTCCCAAAAATTTAGGGAAATTTTTGCACAGTGGTAGGAGACAAATATCCGAATTTCACCTAATTTGGATTTAATTTGATATTTTATTCAAAGAAAATAAGGCATACAGCTCACAGGGACCTAAATGCAAGAAAACATAGTTTCAGGGGCCAAACAGTAACAAATCTAGAAAGTTCAGGTCTCCTTATGCAAAAAGTCCACAAATACACGCGCAAGGCACGTGAGTCAGACACGGAGGGGCATAAGTGTAATTCCCATTTAAAAAGATTCAATCCATAACATACAAGAAATACAAAACTAAAATGCAAATTGTCCAAAACCTCACGTGTCGATGCACGTGGCTCTCATAAACAAGGACTAAATGCAAATAAAAGAAACATCTAGGTCCACTATGCAAAATATCCAAAATAAAAACAACTACCAGAAATACTTACAGGACTAAAAGGAAATAACAAAACTAAGGAGGGCCTAAGTGAAATTACCCTCTTATTAAGATCTAAGGCTGAAGACGCACCACATGGAGGATCGGAGGGCTGTGGTGCGCGCACGCCTCTTCAGCTGGATGGATGGTCTGATCGAACCTTAAAGAGATTGGACGGTGGGCGTGTCTCACGAATGGACGGTCACGATCGCAACTGGAGCTGGAGGCCGATCGGACGGCAACGACGCTGCTCCTAGAACAGACCTCCGGCGAACTTTGCCAGATCAATGCGCGTGGTGGAGTGCTCCTCTAAGGCTGCTGGAATAGTGAAAGTGATCGCTGAGGAGATTCGCAGCTGATGAGCTCCTCCGATGAAGCCGGGGACCACCGAAGCGGCCCGACGACGGCGGAGGAGATAAGCCTTCGTGCTTGAAAGTTCAGACCCTCAGATGGGCCCCTTCGACCTGCAAAATAGCACAGAGAGACTACTGGGTCGAGGGCAAATTGCCTCGATCCGGTTAGGGGTGGAATGGGTGGTCTGATGAGTCGGAGCGGAGACCTCCGACGAGGCAACGGCGGAGGATGTCCTCTTCTCGGTTCCAGGGAAAACCAAGTTGATCGGATGGGTGAAGAACGTGAGGAGAGGTCTCATGATCATCGTGGTCGAGTCGGATGAACGAATGGATGTCGAATCGACGGGAATCGGCCGGCGAAGCCCGGCGGCACAAAAAGGGGGAAAGCGGAAATTGGCCTATTCTAGAAGGAGTCGAGGATACCTGATGGAGGATGTCGACTATGCTGAAGCTGGCGGAGCTCCTGGGGTCTTTGCCTCAAGGGTTTGGTTCGTCGGAGTCCCGAGGCTTGGCGCACCTCGCGGCGGCGCACGGTGATGGACTCACCGGATCAGTGGTTGGAGACACCTCCTCCTCACTGTGACACCTCCGCTCGATAGCTGTCACTCTAGGAAGGAAGGTGGAGGTCCTGGGATAGAGGGGCGGAGCCAAAGATGATTGAAAAGGTTCGGCGGAGGAGACCAATATACATGTGAAGATCCGGCAAAGAAGGGGTCGGGCGAAGCATGGTGGTGCACGGATCCCTAGGCAAGAAGGCGGGTGTGGATCATGGATGTGAGCATGGTAATCGGGGCCCGGGTCTTCAGGAGATGGTGATAGATCAGGCTGCTAAAATTTTGACAAATCGGGTCGGGGCGCAATATCCGGGTCTGGTGGTCCTGGGGGGAGAGTTGACCGGGGGGTCAACAATCCCCCATGGACCAATCAGAATCCGCCATTTATTAATTATTTAGAAATTAAATTAAAATTAGCAAATGATTTTATTTCGAAAAAGTTAAAACATGAAAAATGTTTATTATTTTTTAAATTATTTTTTAGTGATTTTTATTTTATTTTTTTGAAAAATATATAATGTATTTACAATATATTATTATTATATAGGTATATACATATATGTATTTTTTATTTTTATTTTTAATTGTTTATTTTTGTACAATTATTCCAAATTTATATTTTATTTATTTACAACCTAAAATTTGGAATAATAGGATATTTTTGTTTTCTTTTTATGAGTTATTTACATTGGTTAAATAAATAGGCTTATATATATGTACATGGTATATATACAAGGTGGGAAAGTGATTTTTATTTTCTTTTTATTTTCTGATTTTTATTTTAGTTTTATTTTCACAAATATGTACAAAATATGAGAAACACTTTTTAATTTTTATTTTGAGAAAAGTAAATTTTATTTATATACATGGAGGTATGTACATACATGATTGACCTTATCTCTCTCTACTTGGGTTCTTTTGCGGTCAGGCCCCTACTGAGCCCTCCCTTGGGATTAGGTCACTCAATATTTATTCTAAATATTTCCCTCATTTTCTTGTGTTTATTTATTCCTTTATTTTGATACAAAAACATGCTAATTATGCATATCTACAAGATGCATGTGTTTTGGCAATTTATGATATTTACACCTATTTACAGGGTATTTGGCTAAGGTTTCTAGCTAAAATAAAGGAATAAAGAGTGATGAATTGGGATTCATCAGGGGTCCACAGCCGTTGGATTAGCTTCGACTCCCAGTTCATCCAGCAATCGTCAGATCCCGTGCCTTTCAGTCGTTTGATCGCCCTGGGGTGATCTAATCCCAACCGTTGGGAGACAACCGTCATCGTCGAAGGAGGGGACGACACGTGGCTTAAGTGAAATCATCCGAATCGTTGCCTTCCACCTGGCATGGGTATTTTGCAAGTTTCACCCTCACATTTTTTGTATTTAAAATTCAAACTCCAAATTTCCAACGGTTGTTGATTGTATTTTGTAATATTTGCATTAGCACCCCCACATTTATTTTATCTTCATATCAGTCCAATCCAGGTCAACCAATAAATGTGGGATTTTTGCATCCAGACCCCTATAGGTTTTGGTATTTAGTGTTTAGTCAGATTTTTTATTTATTAAGTGTATTATTTCTGGTATATTTATAAACATGACCTGAAGTTTTTGTATAATTGCATTTTTGTCCCCACCAACGGCTCACGTGTTAACGCACGTGAGCTTTGACATTTTTGCAGCGAGCACCCTGTGGGTTTCGGATTTGGTTGTTAGTCTAGGGATTTGAATATTGTGTTAAATATTTTTGTGAGAATTGCACTTTGGCCCCAAGAGTTCTTAATATTTACATATATACCCTTATCAGTAGTGCAGTTTCTCTTTGTTGATTGTATTTATTTTAAATATCAATAACTCTAAAAAATCCCCAAAAAATAGCATTGTGTTCATGTTTCCTTACGCTTTCATGTTATTTACTTGCATTTCATTTTTGGAACTTTTATTAATATAAAAAATCAAAAACATCTATTTTTACTCCTGTTTGCATTATAAAACCCATAAAAATATAAAACCTTTTGAAATATTCAATAAAAAATAGTTTATATTTATCTAAGTATTTTACAACTTCAGGCCAAAAATCACTAAAAATATATAAAAGAAAAGTCATAAAAATTGAAAAATCCCTAAAACCTTTATAAAAATATAAAAAAATCTTTAAAAATCACAAAAATAGAATTTCTGGTTTTGAATCTAATTTTCATTATTATCTTGATTATAAATATAATTTGGAGAATTTTTAATTCTATTTGACATTTTTTATCTCCAATTTAGTCTCGACTATTTATTTTAAACCATGTTTTAGGTATTTTTTACTTTTAAAAAATAAAAATTAGGAAAATATCTTAAAAATCACAAAAAAGTAAAACAATATTTTAAAACCCAAAAAGATTATATTTCTTGTATTTTGACTATTTTTACCTATTTATATATATTATCTCTCTCTTACCAATATTGTATATATATATATATCTTATATATAGCTTTATATCTAATCTGAAAGAAAAATAAAATATAAGAATATAAAATATAAAATGAAAATATAAAATCAGAAAATTAAAATTTAAAATACAAAAATATAAAATCAAAACTAAAAAAATATGAAATTAAAAGGCCACAAAAATTGCAACTTGGCTACATGTTTGCGAGATAAAGTATGCATTGATTTCTTATCGTGCATGCTTTATTCCTTTGCTTCCTCTGTTCGAGCCCTTCTTGTTTGCCACTATACATTCTTAGTAGGGTATAATAAATTTTAACTCTTTCTCTGAATTTTTTAATTACTTGTGTGGGTTAATTGTTGAACAATGAGAGGATTCGAGTAGTCACCTCAATGATAGTGTGCGTCAATTGTCAGGCCATTACTTAGCAACTCCCATCTTTCCATTTTTCAACATCCCTCCTCCATGATCACCGAAGGTTGAACACCATCCACCCATGCTTCTCTTATTCACTTTGCTGAATAACCCTAGCCAAAGCTTTGACTTCGAGCATAGTATCCCTTTGCAGGTCATGGCATCCTTGGGAGGCTCAAATCAGGCCTTAACGTTAGAGGTGGAGCAACTCCAAGCGATACCACCTCCAAACCTTCATCAAACAGTTAGATGCATCATCTGATACCTTCACCTGACGTGGTTCCTCTCCAATAATGTGTTGGACCCTTTGGTCGGATGATCGAGACTCTCCAGCTCCAGACATTTGCGATCGAACCAACACCGACGAGAGCTTCTTCGTAATCTTCCCGCATATATCCTAGCCGTCTAATGGAGGAGACCATCTTCTAAATTTGATCGTGACCGCACGTTCATGCCCTTTTTAGGGACGTCATGTCTTTTCCCAAGCGCATCAGACACACACGTCCCACCCCTTTAAGAATCGTCAGATTCAGATAATGGCTCATTAAAGTCGTACGCAGACATCACGCACCACCCACGTGCATGTAGTGTATATTGCACTTTACTCCATTTAGTTTTAACATTTTCTCTTCAATCCAATAAATGTAATAGTTAGTTAAAATTTATTTATAGTTAGGACCTCGTAGTTTCAATATTTGCATTTTAGTCCAATTGTGTATAAGTCACGTATTTCTACGCGTGTGTTTGCGGGTTATTTGCATATTCGAACCTGAGCATTCATATGTTATATCAATAGGAGAAATTTTAAGATATTTACATTTATACCCTTATAAGTCTAAATCATGTGTGTCGTACATTTTACCCTATGTTAATTGCAACTTTAGTTTTGGATTTTTATTCCATGTTAATGTTTGGCCTAAGAAGTTAAATAAATTAAATTTAGGCTGTCTATTCCCTACTTGATTTTTATGTTTTTTTATCAATTGTAATAATTATAAAAAAATGGATCCAGAAATCCCTTAAAATTATGATAAGCTCTTATTCGTGTGTTTTATTTGTGGTAATCTTTATTTGTTAATTTTATTTTATTTTTAAATTATAGAAATTCATAAACAACCTACAAAGTCTTTATTTGCCTTAGAAAATATATAAAAATTCAAACCAAATCCTCAAAAATTCTTGAAAAATTATATCTTTATTTTGATTTTTTGATTTCCTTTCCAAATTTCATCTTTTTTGCTTTTTTAAGACTCCAAAAATTTACAAAACCCTACAGACACCATTAAAATTATATAAATCAGTCAAAACCTAAAAATTGTTATTTCAATCTTTGTTTGTAGATATTATCTTATAGTTTTTATTAAAAAATGTCTCTAGGAGTTCTAAGCTTATTTGATATTTTTAATTTGGAACATACCCTTGGTTGTTCACTATTTCTGTTTTTCTTAGTTTTTGACTTTTAGAAAATCCATAAAAATTACAAAAATATTCCAAAAATCAACAAAAATAGTACAAAATTTACAAAAACACAAAAACATTTTCATTTGATATTTTTGAGTATTTTTACGATATTTGAATAAACAAAAAATAGTGTGTGTCTTTTACATCTTTGTTTTTATTTCTCTTTATTTGATAAATTTAAAATATAAAAATTTGCAAAAAGAAAATTCATTAAAAATAGAAAGTTAAAAAGTCAATAGTAGTGTACCTTGGTTGCTTTCAGTCTTATCTTTGATTTTTCATTGAATTGATTGACTCCCATATAAATGGTTCCCTCCTTGTGTTCGGCCATGGTCTTTATACTTAGTTAATAAAAGTATATTAGACACTCACTTGATTTGTTTGATTTACTTGTGGTTGAATAAGAATTTCTCAATTTTCACCTAGTTGGCTTAGGTAACAACATCGCATTAAATTAATTACTTAACCCAATACATATGATAACAACCTGATGTACAAAGATAAAGTCAAGAAATGGCACTATAAGCACATCAGAAGAAAGATTTTTGAACCTGTGTGGTTATTTGATGCGAAGCTGAAAATCTTCTCGAGCAAACTGAAAAGAAAATGGACTGGACCTTTCTTTATGAAGACTGTGTGTGACAGCATAAGTTTATTGATATTTGAATTATCACCTGATGTACGACCATTTGTAGTCAACAGACAGATGCTAAAGCAATAATTAGATTGCAACACATTCATGTCCGTTGTCCGTTCAATTGAAGTTGTGTTTCAAGGCGAACTGCAAGAATCCAAAGGATCAATCATTTAAGAAAAATATCACAAAAATCATGTTTGTTTTCCTCTCTTCTTCTTTTCTTCTTTTCTTTTCTTCTTTCCCCTTTTTGATTCGTCTAATTCTTCAGAAAAGGCATTCACTCCTTTCACCACTAATATAATTAGTGCGTACTTTGTCCTAAGTATAGGGGGAATGAGCACCCCGAGTTATTCATTCTTTTGATCGCTCATGTGTCTCCTCAACTCTTAATATTGTGTCTATACTTTGGGATATTTTACTCTAAGTATAGGGGAGACAGGTCGAGCCAATTATTTCATACATTCCCACACCTGACCCTCCTCTCCTTGTGTACAATCTACTATACTTAGGAGTCTTTTGTCCTAAGTATAGTCGGGACAGTCAACTTCTCACTAGTTGATTTTTGAGTCATTGTAGTATAGACTTTTCTATACATAGTACGAGCCATGTCTTCCTTTTCTCTCTGATCTATGAGGACATAACTCAAGCTAAAACTCAAGAAACAAATGAAAAGAAAAGTGACAAAAATATAAAAAAATGACGAGGCCCCCAAGGGAACAATCCCTCTAGCAGCGGACCTCGTGAAGTGTGAAGAGTCCAAGTTATTACAATTATAGTGTCTCTCTCTCTTACACACATAAATTACAAATTAAATCAATAAAATCCAAATGGGCACTGTCTAAAAAAATCCTCCAAGTTTCTTCTGCTGTTAGGTCAGAACATTGAACCGACTTCACATGGGTGCATAGGTGCTCCAAAGAGGGCCTCCCTCGATCTGCAATCCTCGCAACAAAGTCAACAAGCAGAGGGTGGTTGGACAGCTCAGAAAAATAATATCAAAGTACATATAAAATAAATAGAGTAAAATATATACAAGCAAGAAGACATGGCTAAAAATCCAATCAACATGACATTGCTCCTTGGCAATGGTGCCATTTGATAACCAGGTTTTTTCACCAGTTAGATGTTCCACACAAGGTGGGAGCAATGTCATCGAGACGACATGCAAGAAACCCTAGAAAATCGATAATTAACTGACAATGTAAATCAAGCAATAAAGATAAAGTGTGGTGTTAAAATTTATTATAACTCTACAGTGTATGTGTATAGGTGTAAGTACTGTAGAGGTCGAACACATGGAGCAGGCACAAAATGGTGCATATAAATGCAAAAATGCATGCTTCTTGTTGTCTGTATCTTTTTGTGCATTTTTAACTATATATTTATATGTAATTTTTATTTATATATATTTTTTAATTATTTTAATTTCATATTTTATATTTTTATGTTATCTAATTTTTATTTTATTTTCTTTTTTTAAAGATATGTAATAATATATAAGACTATATATACAATATATGATAATATAGATATAAATGCAACTAAAACTAAATAAAAGTTGTAGAATTAATAATTTTGAAATAATTTTTTACTATTTTTGTGATTTGTTAAGGATTTTTTCTAATTTTTTTATTTGTAAAGTAAAAATATCGCACTTAACAATAACAAATGATGTCAAAAAATCTTTAGATCAATCTTAATTGATGAATATTATTATAAAGAAAATTTAAAAATAGAAACAAATATTTTTAAATTTTTGAGAATATTTTATATTTATATGAAGGAATTCGGAGCTTTTTTGATATTTTATGTATTTCTTTTTTCTATTTTTAGTTATTTTTTGTCTGAAGGCTTAAAATAATTAATAAATAAATATATATATTTTTGGGATTTTTTAAAATGATGTTATATTTTTTTGGTATTTTATACTGCAAACAAGGCAAAAAGTTGATTTTTTATTTTTATAAAATAATTAAATGCCTAAAAATAAAAACAAAAATTAGGGCAAGAAACTACAAGCAAACATACTCCTTAATTAATGTTCTGAAAGGGGCATATATGCAATTAAAATAACGCTCAGGGGAGAATATGAAAAATGTCCAAAAATATGTAACTGAATTAAAAGGTTCTTAGACTAATTTGAAATATAAAAACTTGTATGGGTATCAATGCAAAATTCCCACCTCATGTGGGACATCACATGAGGTGAGCTATCATGGACTCAAATGCAAATAAAATAACTACAAGAGTTTTTATGCATCTTTTACCAAAAATATTAAATGACAAATGGAATTCTATGTACTAAATAATGAAGTACAACAATCATTGGGTGAAAGTACAAAATGCCCAGTCAAAGGATGCGATCCAACGGTGTTGATGGATCCACTAATACACGTATCAACTCGAGAATGTGTGATACCGCTTCACGTAGCAACGGCTCGTATCAGATTGTTGGAAAGGATCTGACGGTGAAGGCTCAACGCAATCTGACAGCAGCTATAGCCGCAAAGAACATGGCACAATCCAATGGTGGAGGGGTACGATGGACGAACAGGGAAGAAGCACTGATGATGCAAGCTTCTTCCAGCAAGATCTTCTCCCTCGGCCATCCTTTGTTGCTCCAAAGTGGTCCATAGGCTTCTAGAAGGGTGCTCTGACTGATGGAAGCTTCAAAAGGGAATGAGGGACACTGGAGCTCTCCCAAATTGTCGGAGAAGATGAAGAACCCCAAATACCTCCGACCATGCTCAAAATGATCCAACCAAGCTTTTCTAGTCTTCAAACACTTCAAAAATGGTTACTAGGTTGAGGGCAAATTGCCTCGACCCTCAAGTAGTGGAGTGGAGTCAGGAATGGAGCATATGGAGGCTATTCAAGCAAGGTGGCGAAGTATGAAAGCCTAATTCCAGATTCACTATGGATATGGTTGAATGGAAGGTGGCATATCATAGTAGAAGCATGGGGAAATGAGAGGATGTGGCTGGCGAGTCAGAGAATGGCGGGGTGCACGGTGGAGACGCTTGCCGAAGTTAGCATTCCACAAACGCGAAAGAAATCTTTAACGCTAATTCAATGAATCGAATAATAATCTAAATGCACGAAATAAAATCTAGAACTAAATGCTATATAAAACAAATAAAATACTCACTAATCGGTCGGAGCCAACAAAGTAGACCTCATGACAGCAGAGGTCACTAGAGATGGTGAGATCAGTCCATGCACTGTCATCTCTATCCTCCTAAGGCATGGTGAAATCCCTATCACAAATTCCAAGCCACGGAGTAAAAGATAAAGGGAGAAAATGGGTAGAAATGATTCAAAAATGGGAGGAATATCGAGGGTGTGGTTTCGTACAGGTGGTGGATGGAAACAAAGAACAGGGTTGAACGAGCGAAACAATGATCCATAGATTGAGGCAGTGATATGGTGTGTAAATTTAACGATCGAGGAACAGAAGCCATCGAGGAATCGAGGCCAATGGTGAAAGAATCTATAGAGAGAAGATCGAGAAGATGGGTAAAACCTAGGATCTGACAAGGAACATGGCTATGTTAGGCAGCTGAGCAAATTTAATTGGAGACGCAGCATGGCTGGTCCACATAGACCAACCAGGAAAAATCAAACAAAATTATTTATAAATTGAATAATAAATGTTTTTATTAATTTTAGTTTATAAAATAAAAAATTGTTAATTTTTATAGTATTTTAATATTATTTTTATTTCTTTTTTTGAACTTGTTTATTACAATTTAATTTTTTAGGGTTTTATTTATAGGTATATTTACCTATGTTTTGGTTATTTTTATTTTGAATTTATTATTTTATTTTTTTTCTTATTTTATGAAATTATAATTTATTTTTATATTCTTAAATATATTTTATGGTATTTTTCTAATGTGCTTTGTACACATAAATAAATAGGGGCATTAAATATATAGGTATAATATATGTATTTCACCTATGTTCTTTAGTATGTTATTTTATTTTAGTGTTTTCTTTAATGTTTTATTATTTTTAAAATAGGTACATATACTATAAATGATATTTACAAAATTATAAAGATATATAAAATAAAATGAATATTTTATTCAGGTATATGGTACAATTGGGGCCCAAACCCTAACTTTCACACCTTAAATCCAAAAAATATGAAACCACTTCATTAAATAGCTTATTAAAAATTATATACAATTAAAATGATTTTGATACATTTTGAGTTTTTATTTATGAGATATGGGTCTTGAAAGTTGAGATTTTGGCTTTTTATTTGGAGTCTAAAATGTACATTGTATATTATTTTTGTGTTAACTCAATTTTGTATTTTTCTATATATTATTTCCACAGCATTCATGTACAAAATTTATTTATTTGAAGTATAAATAATATAAAATAAAATAGTTGCCAAAATGAATTAATTATGAACAAAAGAATGGAATTTTTAATGGATTTTTGTCCCTTATCTCCTCCTACTTTGTTCCTTGTGAACCAAATTAATTCTTAACTTGATCTCAGGGTTTAGGGTTAAATAAACCTTTGACATTTTATTCTTTTTCTTTTCTTTTCTTTATTATATAATTTTAGTAAAAAAATTGTATTTTATGTACAATAAATGTAATAATTAATGTGTGTTAATTCATACAAAATAATGTTATATACATGCATTAGCTAGGGTTTTTAAGGATAAAATGATAAAATAAAGGTGATGAAATGAACATTCATCACCTACTCTTACAATAAGGAATAACAAGAATGAAAGAGAAGGGAGAAGTTCACCAGAACTTCATGCCATGAGAGAGATTCGTGCAGAAGCAGCGGTTGAGCTAGATCGCTCAATTCTACACTCCGATCAATCACATATGAAGGATATGGGAAAAATCCTCAAGCGCATCACGGAAGCGTGAGGATCGCATCGTATGTGATCGGCAGCAACTAGTCGCTCAATGCAGCGGAATTTAAAAAATTTTAAATGATGAAACCACATGATTAAAGAACACTTCATGGATCGTTTCATCTAGACCACAAATAGGTATTAAGGTTACCTCTTGAAGCGTGGTCGTGATTGAGTCTCTAAACCAAGAGACCTCCTGCCTCAAGTCCGATCTGACGGAGGAGACACTCGCGAGCGCAGGGATGAATCGCGTGCTCCTCGCAATCCATGTTGATGATCCAAGTGGAGGATCTCCTGATCTCGCCACATGAGATACAACATCTTCTTCACGAGTGAGATGCACCTAAGTAGATGGAGATCCACGAGTGGATGATCCGGAAGCATAACAACGATGCTGCGGTGATGACGACTCTCACAAGGCTCCATGGTGGACGGCCACTATGAGAGAGAGGTTTGGCGTGTAGAGAAAGAGAGAGAGTATTCATAATTGTAGATCTCAAAGAGCAAGGGTTTCCTCTTCTTGTATAGGATTTTGGGAGTCCATGGATCCCAATCCATGGGCAACACACAATCAATGGTTGAGATTGATTTGTATTTCTTTCAATGGCTATGATCTTGTTGTAAAAATCAACAACAATTAATTTAATATATATATAGATAAATCTATATATTTAAATTCAGATCAAATCAATTAATTATCCTTGGAGAAAATGAGGAGATAAACCATATCCCCTAAAAGGGGGGATGGCTACCAACATCTCATGAGATCTCATTATCTCATGAGATCTCACTATCTCATGAGATACCATTATCTCATGATATCTCTAGGATTTACAACAATAATTGTTGTAAATTATTTCACAAAAATAATTCATAATTATCTTGTGAAATATTACAATCATGCCATTGGAAAAATGTGAAACAAATTCACATCCCAAAACAAAATGTAAATTATATTTTAATTAATCATCCAATGTGAATCCAATTCACATTAATAATTAATTAACAATTATAAATCACAATATGCTCTCTCTAATATATTATAAATAACATTTATAATATATATGATTAATATGGATAGTTCTATCCACATTATTCATAGCTATGATAATTAAATCGTATTTAATCATCTTGGATCTCTATTCTCATGTGCCAAAATAATATGAATCACATTCACAACATTCATATCTTTGATAATTAAATCGCATTTAATTATCTCAGATAACTCTCCTTATAATATGAATCAAATTCGTATTGTACATGAAAATTAAATCACATTTAATTATCAATTTTCTAGATGCTTGGATACATATATCAACAATGAAATTATCCATGAACTCTTTCAAGGATAATGCACTTTCTCCGCGGATACTTGGAGATAAGGACAGGGAGATTGTACTGTTCCACGTATAGTGACTTGGATGTTGAGATGACATCTCAAATCCAGATCTTGCGGACCTCTCATACATGTTTGATTAAATCAAAGCCGTAGATCTAATCTTCTCATTGTATCTGAATCACATTCAGATCAAGGTCCAACATTTGGACTAAGATTAGATTACTTCTCTATGAGAGGAGTCACTAAAATCCAGACACATTTCATCACTCCCTAGGAATGGCAGCGTCATGGTTATACGATCATTTGTGATCACATCACCCTCAGGTATTCCTAAAACCTGTACATCATGCATACTAGAAGACCTATGATTAAACCCGAAGTTTTAGATCTCTTTCAGACTGTCTCCTTCAGGTTTTTATCATTAAGTTTCTCATTGATCATTGGGAGTCGGGATCAATCATATACTTTCCAAAAGCATATATAATACCCAAGTGTTAATTATATACTTTCCAAAAGTATATATCAAACCTACAAATTCAGTCAAGCTTCCAAAGTGAGTCGACCGTGCACGGAATTTGATTCTTCCAAATATCTCATGAGTGAGCTCATGTCGTCCGGTTCAGTAAATGAACCTGTGTAATCCCTTTGAGAGATCATATTACTCATATACCCTTATATGCACACCAGCGTGCCGGTGTATAGACCTTGATTAGGTCATCAACCTATTGGTCTGCCAAATGTACATACTCAGATATATAGTAACACATATGTCTCTGATCAGAGGATGCGTGCCTATACCTTGACAGCATACAACATAGGTCTTTAGTTATCTCGATCTCATTAAGTCAACTCTTTGACCTAACTAATCTGACATCTCCGAATCTCTATTCCTATGCAGAGGACCTGCATCAAGAGGTCGGTCAGATATCAGTCTTTAGAGATAAGGATTGCCATCTCCTACTCAGGTTGGAGATCACTTCTTAACAATCATTTGATGGTGTTTGATAAGACCTCAATCTAACTCTTTAGATATTCATCCAAGCAGCAGCCTCTCAGATTCGATAATTGAATCAACAGCTGTATGGTCATTAAGATAGCCATGGTACATAAACCTAATTGTACTAAGGTACCTATTATGCAAAATAGTTATTCTTCATTTCAGATTAAGGAGTGAATTGCAATAACATTTATTGCATAATGGCTTGCCGTGGGCTCGCATGTCCAATAATCTCCCACTAGCCCAAAGAGCCATTAATGGGCTAATCATTTAAACCCACACTCATGTGACAATCATAGTCTATTTAATATAGCCAGGTAAGCTGATCAGTCACTCTGTTCCCGAGAGACTATGCCAAGTCCTTTTACGGCACTTGTACATCCATCAATAACAGTGCTTGCATCCAATGCGATTGTTGCATCTTATGCAACTAATACTCAATATTGAGGCAGTCATAATGTCTTTGACACTACAACTCAACAATCATTATAACCAGTGTGTAATTTCAATTATCCTTATCAGAATACCCTTATTCCCAGAGATCTCTATCTCTTAAGGTATCTGCAGTTAAGACCTTTTAGATCACTATCTATAAAGTCTTACATTCTTGATGATGAGACTTTGAGATCATTATCTCTAAGTATTGTCATCTTTGAAGATATTGTCCTATTACTGCAACTAAGTGTTTTATCTCCATAGTAGGATTAACAACAGTTTACTACTCCCACTACATGGCAGACATCTGGCTTTTCGTACATTTCTGGCACATACCAGGCTTCTAGCAACTGATGCACAAGGGCAAGCAGTTGTAGCATCATCAACACTTGATATGATATCCCTTCAGATTGGTCAGTACTAAATCTTAAGGGAAAGGAGCCTTCCTTGGATGTACCAATAATGTTACAATCACAATTCTCTCTCTTCTCTTTGCTTGTGAACATCTTCAGAACTAAGATCTAAGAGGTATCCTTGAGACCATATCTCAAGGCATGAAATATCCAGATCATAAAATACTTATTATCATCCTTATATCATTATAAATGATTAGGATATTATCTACATTAAGCATGATGAACACATTGGTACTCCCACTAAGTTTCACATGGTTCATCAAGATTCTATTTGAAATCATAACATTTATAATTTCATCAAATCTACAAGAAGCTTATTTGAGTCCATGGATGGACTTATTCAACTTTCACACCTTTCTTTTCTCAACCATGAAGCCCTGGGGCTACTACTTATGAATATCCTCGGAGAGGTATTCATAGAGGAATGCAATCTCAACTTCCATCTCGAAGATGTCGAAGTCAAGTTGTACAGCTATAGTTAGCAATATTCTGATGGGTTTAAGCATGGTCACTGAAGAAGTCTCATCGCAAGAGATGTCTTCTCTTCATGTGTATCTCGTGGATACGAGCCATGCTTTAAAGGTCTTTACCTTCCCATCAGGTTCCCTCTTTCTCTTAAAGATCTATTTACACCTTAATGGGTCTTACCCTTATAGGTGGATCCTCGAGGGTCCATATACAACATTTGTATATGAAGTCTACTTTAGATTTTATTTCTAACATCCATCTTTCCATGTTATGATCTTCAGAAGCTTCATCATATGAAGTCAGATCATTGTCAGACTTATCTGGCACATGAAATTCATCTTCAAACTCATTTGAAGAGGTATTAGTGTTTCACCTTTAGTTTTCCTTTTAGTTTCCGACTTAAGGAGCCTCATTATCTTCTCAAGATTCAATGAGCTCTTTCACTTCATTTTCATCTAGATTCTCAAGAAAATCTTCATCTTAGAATCATATTCTTAGATGAAATTCTTTAAGAATTTAAAGGTCATAAAGTAGGCATCCAATACCATTCTTTATTTTCCTAATGAAGGAGCACTCTCTGGTGCTATATTCTAGCTTACTTGCATGGAACCTTATTAAGGATATATATTGTAGTCTCTACTACATATATACTTTTGAAACTAAGTATAACTATGCTAAGATTAATTATTTATCAAATCATATCACACGTGATCTAATTGTATCTTCCTACAACTCTATTGAGTTTAGGTGTATTAGGAGAAGTGAGATAGGAATGATATTCCTATCTCCATAAGGTATTCCTTGAATTCATCTAATAGGTACTTGCTACCTAGGTTAGATCAAATTCATTTCATCTTCCTTCAAACTTTGGTTCCAAACCAAAATTGTGAAGTCTTTAAACATTTCAAAGCTTTCTAAGGTGAAAGGAAGGAATCTCATATCACAAATAATTATCGAATGATATCACATATCATCAATGTTTATTATGATAAAGATGATCCATATACATTAATATGTATAAGATTTAACTACCTTGGCTTCTTACACAATTCTCAGAGAAGAGTGTATTGGACATATTTAATTTAAATACAATATTCACAAGTATGTAAGATTTGAACCTTTAGACGATCTAAAGTTCAATATCTCTGTTGGACATGCGAGCCCAAGGCGAGCCATTATGCAATAAATGTTATTGCGAATATCATTCCCTGATCTGAAATGAAGAATAAATAATTTGCATAATAGGTCCCTTAGTACAATGAGGGTTATGTACCATGGCCATTTTAATAATCATGCAGCTTTTGATTCAATAATTGAATCATAGAAGCTGGTGCTTGGATGAATATTTAAAGGGTTAGGTTCAGGACTCATCAAGAACCGTCAAATGATTACTAAGAGATGATCTCCAGCCTGAGTAGGAGATGGCAATCCTTTCTCAATTAGGTTGATATCTGACCGACCTCTTGATGCAGGTCATCTGCATAGGAATAGAGATTCGAAGGTGTCAGATTAGTTAGGTCAAAGAGTTGACTTAATGAGATTGAGATAACCAAAGTCCGATATCGTATGCTATCACGATATAGGTACGCATCCTATGACTGGAGAAAGATGTGTTACTAAATGTCTGAGTATGTACATTTGACTGACCAATAGGTTGATGACCTAACCAAGGTCTATACACCGGTGCCCTGGTGTGCATATAAGGGCATGTGAGTAATACGATCTCTCAAAGGGATCATACAGGTTCATTACTGAACCGGAAGACACGAGCTCGCTCATGAGTTATTGGGAAGAATCAAATTCTATGTGCGGTCATCTCGCTTTGGAAGCTTGACTGAATTTGTAGGTTTGATATATACTTTTGGAAAGTATATGATCAAGACCTAGGTATGATATATGCTTTTGGAAAGTATATGACGATACCAACTCCCAATGATCGAATGAGAAACTTACTGATAAAAACCTTGAAGTAAATAGTATAAAGTTGATCTAATACTTCGAGTTTATTCTGAGTCTTCCAGTATACAGGATGTACATGTATTGGGAATACCTGAGGGTGATGTGATCACAAATGATTGTATAACCATGATGCTTCCATTCTTAGGGAGTGATGAAACGAGTCTGGATTTTAGTGACTCCTCTCAGTAGAGAAGTAATCTTATCTTGGTCCAAATGTTGGACATTGATCTGAATGTGGTTCAGATGGAATGAGAAGATTAGATTTGCAGTCTTGATTTAATCAAGCATCTATGGGAGGCCCGTGATCTGGATTTGAGATATGGTCTCAATATCCAAGTCACTATACGTGGAACAATATAATCGCCATGTCCTTATCTCCAAGTATTCATGAAGAAAGCGCATTATTCTTGAAAGGGTTCAAGATAATTTCATTATTGATAATATCTATCTGAGCATTGAGAAAATGGATCAAAGATATGAATTAATGTGAATGTGAATCATATTATTGGGACACATGAGAATAAGAGATCCAAGATGATTAAATGTGACTTAATTATCATGGATGTGAATAATGTGGATAGAAATATCCATATTAGTCATATATATTATAAATGTGATTTATAATATATAAGAGAGAGCTATATGTAATTTACATTTGTTAATTAAATGTTGACGTGAATTGGATTCACATTGGACAATTAATTGAAATGTAATTCACATTTTATTTTGGGTTGTGAATTTGATTCACAATTTTCCAATGGTAAGATTGCAATATTCACAAAATAATTATGAATTATTTTTGTAGAATAATTTACAACAAGTGTTGTTGTAAATCTTGGAGATTTCCATGGAATAATGTGATCTCATGAGATCTCATGAGATTGCATGAGATTGCCGCCAAATCCAATATTATGGAAGGAGGCAATCTTCATTCCATAATCTCCATGTTTGATTGATTTAATTTGGGATTGATTTATATTTATTTATCAATATAGATTTAATCTAAATTAAATTAATTGTTGTTGGTTTTTACCAACACAAATCTTAGCCATTAAAAGAAACACAATCAATGAGAGCCATTGGATTTGTGTTGTCCATGGATTGAGATCCATGGATCCCAAAATATTATAAAAGGAGAAGTACCCCTTTGCTCTTCTTTACACACAAGATAACATAAGTCTCTCTTTCTCTCTCTACACGCCCACTCTCTCTCTTATGTGGTCGTCCACCATGGATGCCATAGAGAGGTTCTCCATCGTCGCAACATCGTTGTTCTGCTGCCCGATCATTTTCTCGTGGATCTCCGTCTCCTTCGGTGCATCTCGCTTGAAGAAGACGTCGGATCTCGTGTGTCGAGATCAGGAGATCTGTGGCTTGGATCATCAACATGGATTGCGAGGAGCACGCGTTTCATCAACACGCTCGCAAGTCTCTCCTCCATCGGATCAGACTTGAGACAGGAGGTCTCTTCATTTAGAGACTCGATCGCAATCACGCTTCAAGAGGTAATCATATTACTTGTTTGTGGTTTAGACGAAACGATCTGAGAAACGATCTTGGATCATGTGGTTTCGTCACATGAAAAAAATTTTAATTTCCGCTGCATAGAACAACTAGTACGAGTAGTCATTCTTCATCGTATTCGATACGATGCTCACGCTTCCGTGATGCGCTTGAGGATCTAACCGTATCCTTCAATATCACAAGTCTATCGATCATATCAATAGACATAATTCCAAGACTCGATGCTAGATCATTGTCAAATGATCTTCGTCCTCGTACTGATCTATTAAGTTTTAATTTTCAGTATTAGAGATGTTAATGAACCATTCATTAATATTCTAATTTAGTAGAGTCCATTATCATAACTCTTTATGATAGGTCTATTCGAGAATACATGTTCATCTCTAACAATGAATGTATTCTAATATCTAGGTCATAGAGACATTCTCTAAGACCAAGGGCTCTCCCACTAAAAATATGACGTCTATCAATCCTATGGAGATTGTTGCAACAATTGTACCAATTCCCATATAGATGACTACTAAACCTTAAGATCAAGTTTCTAGTCTTCTAAAACATATGCAACCTATTGCAAGTGTTATTAGAAGAATGAGATACAATTATTAGACTTTAATATTATCTTATAAGAAAGTCAATTTCAATGATTAAATGTAGATGTATATTATTTCGATGCACTATCTGAGTCCTTCTCTAAGGATCCTAGATAGTCCAGACAGTCATACTCTCAATACATCGACTCATTGCAGTATTGGCCTTCATCCAACTATCTGGGTGCCATATGGAAGTCACAGAAGTAGGTCAGCTCATTGACTTTCCTTCTTACTTAAGTCCGACCCATGATTCCACTGCGCTCCCTTCATCTATAAATAACCATTGCTTAAGATAAAGGATCTCTTATGTTGAATTCAAAAGGATTTCAAAATGAGAGATTTAAATAGTTATATATGCTTCATTTAATTCATACAATATGATTATTATGAAGATTCATGAATGACTTGAGTATAGACAGTAGAATGATGACACTCATCATTTCTACATCCATCTTAACTCAAAAACTTTGGTTCATGCAGGTATTCAAACGTTTTGAATACATCATCTCTTTCGAGCTACCATTCTGCATAATGCAGAGAACCATGTCATTCATGATTAAATGTCTAGAGCACATATGTATGCCAAAACATCTTCTTTAATTTTATAAGGATTAATTTGACAATTACGATCATCGTCGACATGTCACTTCCAAAGTACACTCGATGAAAGATCAAGACTAAAGAGACATACAAACCCTAGGGTTGTAGTCCTATTATCTATTTAATTGTCACTCCTCATTATTATGAGGAAACTTGCACATTGCAACCACATACAATATGTATCCAACTGCAAGTCCAATATCTTGATCATGGATCCAATCCATGACAATTTACTGGTTATAAATGAGTATAAAATTGAGTGGGTTTAATGAAGGATTATCTGAAATAAGAAATTTGCATAAGTGTATATATTACATATACATATTTTATTTTGATTTAGGAATTTTATGTCAAAGTTATCTTGCCTTGTCATCACTAAAAGTTCATTCCCTTAATCACTTTCAACGTAAGAGATGTTCTTACTATCATATCTCTAGCAAGATCTGGGATCTCCTTTCCTATCTTTGTTGCATCCCAATAATGTGAGAAACTACAACTCAGATAAAAAGAAGTAGGAACTCATTCCACCTTGCAAGTCTAATTTGCATGTCTTAATTCTGTCTTTAACACCTGGGCCCACCACCCCTAAGGTGATGTTGACCCGTTGTTAATTGAACCAACCGTCAACATGCTTAATACTCGCTATGCGTAATCCAATATCGCCCCAATAATATGAGGAACCGATACTGGGGTCACTACGCATACGACTTTACTCTTTCGAGAAGTAAAAGGCTTGATTCAGGTGAACTTGTATGAGGAGTTGTCACTTCGGACAAGCGTCTCCTATATACAACCCCTGGCGATGAAACCCTTCGCCTTGACGAGAGACCATGGATGTCACTTATGTGATCCTCCACCTTATATTCAAATTTTAATTAACCATTATGAATCATATTCATTACGATTAATTCTTACAAGGGAAATAACAACTCTATTAAAAATAGAGTGTTTAACCTTAATTGGATTCTAATTCATATAATCATATTAAATTAATGCTCCAATTAATATCCAACAAACATTCTTAATTGTTACTTGAATTATGGTATTATCTCAAATACATATTATTCAAATTTTAATAATTAGAAAATACATCGTGATCTCTCAAGCATCATTCGTTCCCTACCCGTTGTCATGGTCAGTACCGACGGGAGTGGGATAGACCACACACGGTGCAACCTGCTACCCCAACGCTCCCCGACTAGGCACCATATCTACCTCGGGAAAAAAGAATGTCGAGTCAATCACTTTGTACTTGAGATGTTCATCGGTTTTTCAACTGAAGTTATACCATATAATATTCATCAAAATTATTTTGATAATATTATAAGGAGATTTGCTAAATAAATCCCCAATCCTATTCAAGAAACAAGGTTTTGCATGTAAAAGTTGTCCTACAACTATTGTAGGATAAACTAGAGTTTTCATGAAAATAATGTTTATTGGAAATTTCATATTAACCAATTATGATCAAGATCAACTATCTTATCATTTTGGTTAATGCAATATCATTCAAGGAAAAATTATCATCTTTAAATATTTCACAAATATTTATAAATAATCATTTCAGAAAATTAACAATTAATTTCCATTAATTTATTTGAATGATAATCACAAGGTTCATGATCAAGTTTGTTAATTTCCAGCAGTGACCTCTACTCACTAAAATCAACATAACTCGATCAATTTAAATTCAATTAATGCAAACTAAATTTATTTTGTTCGCCAATTTGATTTTAAAAAGAACTCAAGTAATAATTATGCATTCCCATGTGTTTAGGACCTATAATTAACTCTTTGATTACGTCACTAATCACCATCCCCGAAACAGTGGATATATGGTTATTAAAAACATCATAACTTGAGTTATCGGATTCTAAATCACGCAAACTCAAATCTACTGTTTCCTTAACTAATGGGGAATATTATACATTTAAAATTGTGTTTAAATGTTTTAAATAGGGTCGAAATTTTATCACAAGAAAGGGCTGCAAATTGAAATGCTAAAATCTTCACGAAGCCAAACGAGCCCAAATCTTCTTCAATTTATGAATCCAATCCAAAACCTCCAACAACCTAGCTTTGATACCACTTTAAGGATATGGTAAAAAAATACTCATGCGCATCACGGAAGCGTGAGGATCGCATCGTATGCAATCGGTTGCTCGATGCAACGGAATTCAAAAAAAGTTTAAATGATGAAACCACATGATCCAAGAACACTTCTTGGATCATTTCATCTAAACCACAAATAGGTACTAGGGTTACCTCTTGAAGCGTGGTTGCGATCGAGTCTCTAAACCAAGAGACCTCCTGTCTCAAGCCTGATCCGACGGAAGAGACGCTTGCGAGCGTGGGGATGAATCGTGTGCTCCTCGCAATCCATGTTGATGATCCAAGTGACGGATCTCCTGATCTCGTCACACGATATCCAACATATTCTTCACAAGTGAGATGCACCGAACTAGATGGAGATCCACAAGTAGATGATCTGGTAGAATAACGACGATGCTACGGTGATGACGACTCTCACAAGGCTCCATGGTAGACGACCACTATGAGAGAGATAGGTTTGGCGTGTAGAGAAAGAGAGAGAGTATTCATAATTGTATATCTCGAAGAGCAAGGGGTGCCTCTTCTTATATAGGATTTTTGGAGTCCTTGGATCCCAATCCATGGACAACACACAATTCATAATTATCTTGTGAAATATTGCAATCATGCCATTGGAAAATGTGAAACAAATTCACATCCCAAAATAAAATGTAAATTTAAGTTTAATCATCCAATGTGAATCCAATTCACATCAATAATTAATTAACAAATATAAATCACAATATGCTCTCTCTAATATATTATAAATCACACTTATAATATATATAATTAATATGGATAGTACTATCTATATTATCCATTTCCATGATAATTAAATCGTATTTAATCATCTTCGATCTCTATTCTCATGTGCCAAAATAATATGAATCACATTTACATTATTCATATCTTTGATAATTAAATCACATTTAATTATCTCAGATAACTCTCCTTATAATATTAATCAAATTTATATTATCTATAATAATTAAATCACATTTAATTATTAATTTTCTCGATGCTTGGGTACATATATCAACAATGAAATTATCCATGAACTCTTTTAAGGATAATGCACTTTCTCTGCGGATACTTGGAGATAAGACAGGGCGATTGTATTGTTCCACGTATAGTGACTTGGATATTGAGATCACATCTTAAATCCAGATCTTGCGGACCTCTCATAGGTGTTTGATTAAATCAAAGTCGTAGATCTAATCTTCTCTTTGTATCCGAATCACATTCAGATCAAGGTCCAACATTCGGACTAATATTAGATAATTTCTCTTTGAGAGGAGTCACTAAAATCCAGACCCGTTTCATCACTCCCTAGGAATGGAAGCGTCATGGTTATACAATCGTTTAGGATCACATCACCCTCAGGTATTCCTAATACATGTACATCCTGCGTACTAGAAGACCTATGATTAAACCCGAAGTTTTAGATCTCTTTCAGACTGTCTCCTTTAGGGTTTTACCATTAAGTTTCTCATTTGATCATTGGGAGTCGGGATCAATCATATACTTTTCAAAAGCATATATCATACCCAGGTGTTGATCATATACTTTTCAAAAGTATATATCAAGCCTACAAATTCAGTCAAGCTTCCAAAGCGAGACGACCGTACAAGGAATTTGATTCTTTACAATATCTCATGAGTGAGCTCATGTCTTTTGGTTCAGTAAATGAACCTGTATAATCCCTTTGAGAGATTGTATTACTCATATTCCCTTATATGCACACCAGCGCGTCGGTGTATAGACCTTGATTAGGTCATCAACCTATTAGTCTGCCAAATGTACATACTCAGACATATAATAACCCATTTATCTCTGGTCAGAGGATGTGTGCCTATACCGTGATAGCATGCAACATAGGCCTTTGGTTATCTCGATCTCGTTAAGTCAACTCTTTAACCTAACTAATCTGGCAACTACGAATCTGTATTCCTATGCAGAGGACCTGCATCAAGAGGTCGGTCAGATGTCAGCCTTTAGATATTAGGATTGCCATCTCCTACTCAGGATGGAGATCAATCTTAACAATCATTTGATGGTGCTTGATGAGTCCTCAATCTAACTCTTTAGATATCCATCCAACCAACAGCCTCTATGATTCAATAATTGAATCAACAACTGTATGATCATTAAGATAGCCATGGTACATAACCCTAATTGTACTAAGGCACCTATCATGCAAATTAGTTATTATTCATTTCAGATTAAGGAGTGAATTGCAATAACATTTATTGCATAATGGCTCACCATGGGCTCGCATGTCCAATAACATAACCACAGGGGTGCTCGCTGCTGTCACCAGGTTACTCGATCTGGTCTAGGTTTAGGGTTTGTTGTAGAGGAAGAGGATCAAGAGCTCAAGGAAGATGGGGGGCAATGTTATTTACATGGAGAATTTGACGACGACCTCTGCCTAAGGTGATGACCCATTGATCGAGAGGGATCTTCCTCGTGAAAATGTTAGGACCAAGAATCAAAATTTATGAAGAGACGATCCCAAATGGATGCAAGGGCTAGACATGAAAAATTCGAGAAGGAAAGGGTAAACCGTGGCCTGACATCTACTGTGCCTTGGTCAGAAAGTTGACCGTGGGTCATCCATTAGGTGTCTATTACTGGTCCAACTAGGATACTACAAGACAAAAGACTTTTGAAATTAAAAAAACTAATTCAAAATTAATTAGTAAATGATTTTAATAATTTTTTTAAGCATAAAAAATTTATTATTTAATGTAGTATTTTAATATGATTTTAATTTATTTTTACAAATTGATTTATTATGAGTTATTTCTTGACAAGTGTATTTATAGGTATATTGACTATGTTTTGTATATTTTATTTTTATTTTGTGATTTATGTTTCATTATTATAGATATATATTTTATGAATTTAGAATTTATGTTTATATGCACAAATGTACCTTTTTGTTATATTTTTCTGATGTATGTTGGATAATTAAATAAATATGGGTATTAATTATAGAAGTATAAGTATAGCTTATTTATCTATGTGTTTTTATATACTATTTTATTTTGGTATTTTCTTTATAGTTTAATTTTATTTTAAATATGTAAATATATTATAAATAATATTTACAAAATTATAAAAATATAAAATTATAAGAAATATAAATAATAAATAAAATGAATATTTTATTCAAATATATAGTGCACTAGGGGTCCAAAACCTAACTTCTGCATCTTAACTCCAAATTAAGTGAAACCACCTTCATCAAATATCTTATTAAAGTTAGATACAATTAAAGGTGATTTCGGTGAATTTTGAGAGAAGGTAGGGTCTGGAAAGTTTGAGGTCTGGAATTTTATATTTTGAGTATAAAATATACAATGTGTATTATCTTTGTGTGAAATCAATTTTGTATTTTTCTATGTATTTTTATCTATAACTTTCATGTGCAAAGTTTCTTTATTTGAGATATTAATAATAAAGAATAAAATATATCCCAAATGGGACTTACAGAAGAATAAATAAATGAGCTTTTTATTGTGTTTTTTATCCTTATCTCCCCCTACTTTATTCCTTGTCGATCCAGTCATCAAGATGTCTAGATCTCGAGGTTTAGGTTCATAAAATGCCTTTAACATTTTATTTTTTATTTTCTTTTCTTTATTCTTTTATTGTAGCTTTAAATAATGTATTTTATACAATATTTATATAATAAAGAATATTAATTGATGCAAAATAATGATATTTACATGCATTTAGATAGGGTTTAAATATCAAAATGAAAGAATAAAGATGATGAAATTGAGATTCATCGTCCATGCACTTGCGTACTATACATACTTATTTGTAGGGTATACTAAATTTTAGATCACTCGTAGTTATTGCTTAATCATAGTTGTGAGTCAATTGTTGATGAGAGATTGAGATACAATCTGAGTGCCGTGAGAGCGATCGACACAACGATTGACAGACCTGACTTGCCGGACACCACAAACTCTATAAGACCAGGCATTAGGATCCCTTGTCTCTTCTACATCTTTAACGAAGCAATAAAATTAACTATTATCTTCTACTAAGTCAATCATATCAGTATCAATATCTCCATGATCCACGGTCTCTTCAAAGTTGAGGTTACTGTCAGGAATATGAGCATTTGATGACTGCCCAACTTCAACACCATGAGAAATTCAAATTATAATGTGGCCACCAACCATTACAGATGGCATGCTCAAACACGATTTTACAATCATAGAACGTCTCATTCAAGTACTTCAGACAAGGACATAATATACGACTGTAATTGGAACTACTTTGAAAAAAATATTTTACTAATTTATATAAAAAATCTCAAACTATTTGAGCATGATTGTTATCCTTAATGAATATAATGACATCATAGTTAACTTTAGTTCCTATTAATTTGTGCAGACAAAAAATGTACTAGTGTGACATAGTTAAAAACATTTTAGCTACGGCTTCTTTATACAATGATATGTGGGTAGAGTGATATGTGAGTTTATAGTAAATTTTTCATTGTCAAATATTGGAGATGAAGACATCTTGGTTCCAATTCTTGAACTATGATATATTAATAGTGAATTCTGCACGATGCTTAAGTCGTTATAAGTCATAGATATGTCCATAACCAAAGAAAATATTTTTTAGAAAGGAAAAAAGTGTGCACTGCCGTAGAGGCAAGCACCCAAAAAACTTTATATTCACAAATTAATCATCATAGTTACATGGACCAAGAATCCCGGAGGATCTTGGTATGTTATATTACATTTTCAACATAGTATCGCTCTCTCCTAAAATACACCCCATTCCTCGCAAACTAAATTGCCCAAAGGGTTGCAGCTGACTGGATCTTTGCATCGGTATGGCCATTTATTGATGACTCAATAGAATGCCAGAAAGATTGACAGTTCTCTGACTCGATCCCTGTGATGGCGATCTCCTTCTATACATCTTTTGACATTGGACAAGTAAAGAAAAGATGATCGATGTCCTCCACCTCCTCATAACAATGTTGGCACAGAACATCATAACAATGAAACAGTATTGCCCTTCGAGCACTAGTCAACAACCTCTCTCTCTCTGCCCATCAACCACATGAATACTTTGACCTGACATGGGATCCTCCACCTCCAAATATGACCCAACGATGGCTTCGCAATCCTTGGATAAAAAATGAATAATGTGTATAAATCTTTATAGTCCTTCCTCACTAGGAAAATGCCATCTGACCATACCCAATAATCACGCCTATCATATGGAATTCCCACTTGAGAGAGTGTATCTCTCAAGCATTGCAAGGCGACTGTATTCTCAAAAGATAGTTGCAAACATAATGGAGGTGACCAACCATTTCCATTCCACGCCTCGCAGACACGCAATCTCCGATTCTCTGCCAATCCAAATAAACTCAGAAAAAGTTACGAAGCTTCCCAATGCCCGACCAGTCGTCATCCCAAAATCGGAAGGTATCTCCATCGCCAATGGCCGCATCAACTGTGAAATTTGAGGACGGATGTAGCTGACCCCATGCCAAAAGTTAGAGGGCTTAGATATACTGCATAATCTCTAGTTTAGTTCCCTCGAAGCTCCATATATTTTTTGAAGCAAAGTGCAAGTGAGGTCCGAGCCACCGCCCCAAATACGGACAACCCATTTTTCTAGTAGGGCCCTATTCATCACGTCAAGGTCAAGAACACCAAGTCCACCATTATCTTCCGATAGAGTGACAGTCTTCCACCCAACTAAGGGAACACCTTTGGAGTCTCCAGAGCTGGCCCAGAAAAAACGACGCATCAACTTCTCCAAACAATTACGAATCCCCACTAGAAGATGCTTGGATGACATATAGAAAATGGGGATGGCAGATAAAACCACCATCAAAAGAACCAGACGGCCTCCCCTACAGAGGCACAAGGCACACCAGCCAGCAAGTCTTCGTTCCACCCACTCCATCATAGGCATCCAATCAGATTGGTGTAGGCATTTAGATACCAGAGGCAAGCCCAAGTAGTTGAGAGGCAGTGCTCCACGTTGGGGACGTAGAGATATCACACACTCCATTTTCTCCTCATCTGTCATATTAAAGGAGACGAAGACAGACTTGTCACCATTAATGCTGAGGCCCAAGACATCTCCAAAAGGATCCAACATAGTAGCAATCCCCTTTGCCTCCCGAGCAAACCCTTCCACAAAGAAGATCGTATCATCCGCATACTGAAGTAGAGGGATAGACAACTCATCAAGATGATACCCGGTATAGAAGTTCCCATCCACATCTCTACAAACCATCCGCGATAAAGCATCAACCACTAAGACAAAAAGTAAAGGGGCCAGGGGGCACCCCTGTCTGACTCCCCTTCGAGGATGGAAGAAACCGCCTTCCTGCTGCCAGTTCACCAATACCAAAATGGATGTTGTATTTATGCATCTGTTCATCCATTCAATCCAATCATCTAGGAAACATCGCCTCGAAAGGGATGTCCAAATGAATCACTAGCTGATACAATCATAAGCCTTGAAGAAGTCGACCTTCTAAAGCATCCCCTTGGTATTCTTCGTCTTCCAATCAGCAATAATTTTCGAAGCAATGATTACCCCATTCATCATATGTCTATCGAGAATGAAAACCGTCTGAGAATCAGCAACAACCGAGCCCAGAACCTCACGTAGACGATTCGCGAGCACCTTCGCCACTATTAGGTAGATGGAATTCAAGAGGGAAATATGTCGAAAATCATCCACGCATCGAGCTACATCTTTTTTTGGAAGCAAGAATATCAACGAGCGGTTTAACCGCTCAATGCCTTGGTTTTCCCTCCTCAGCTCCTCCAACACAGCCATGACATCCTCCTCCACTAGATCCCAAAATTCACAGAAAAAAGGACTGGAAATCCATCCGATCCTGGAGATGCATCTGCATTAAGATCAAAAGTAGCTGCCAGAACCTCTGTAGGGGTAAAAACACGTACAAGTCTGGCGGATTGTTCGTCGAAGATCAGAGGAATGTCCCTACCAACCCATCGTGCGCCACCAGTCCGGATCCTCCTACTTCCTCCCAAAAATGGTCAACCACAACCGAACCAATGTTGTCTTCCCCTTCCACCTAGACACTGCCCACCTCAATGGATCGAATATGATTGCGTTGCCTCCTTCCGCTAGCAACAATATGAAAGAAATGTGTGTTTGTGTCTCCCTCCTTTAACCAAGTTTGCCTGGATCTTTGCCACCACTCGATCTCATGCTTGTAATCCTCCTTCATTAGTATCTTATGTTTTTATTCCCTTAAGCTTCTATCATCTACGGTCAACTCACGAGAGTCCTCAAGAGCGTCCAAACAAACCACCTCCAATTGGGTTGAATTTCTCCTCTCCTCTCGCACAGCTCGAATCTCCCGACAAAAAGACGTCAACATAAGTCTCAAAGCTCTGAGGCGAGATGCCATGTCCCAAGATGTAGCACCAGTGGACAAAGTCGCTTTCCAACAAGCGATAACCCGCTCCCTGAACCCCTCTTCCAAAAGCCAGGAACGTTCAAACTGAAACAGGCTATGAGGACGGTTATCATCCCCAGAGTTCCAACACATAGGAGTGTGATCCGAGTGCGAACACGGTAGGGTGATAACCAAAGCCAGAGGGAAACACTCCAAGAGCTGCATAGACCCGAGGAAGCGATCTAGACGAGAACGAGAAGATGTATTCCTCCAAGTGTAGAGAGAATTGGAGGCATCCAACACCTCCAGTGACGAGTCACGCATGAACTCAAGAAAGCTTGGGGAACCAGGGTCCAACCCCTCCTCTGGGGGCATGTCCGCAGCAAAAAGCGTAGCATTGAAGTCGCCACCAATCAGCCAAGGTAGGTCTGGGTGCGCAGCCCTTGCCGAGATCAATTCCTCCCAGAGCGGTGAGCTAAATCCAGCACCTGTGGGGCCTTACACAGTTGACAAGACAAACTGAGTGTTATCCGACCTCTGAAGAAGAACTATGGACAAAGAGATGTAGCCCTCCACCACGTCACCCATATGAAGCAAGTCACCATCCCACCCCACTAAGATTCCTCCAGACGCCCTATTCGACGGCACCGCTCTAAAGTCAGATAGTCTTCCCCCAGAGATCAATTTCCAAAGGATTGCATCCCACGTCTCAATCTTTGTTTCTTGCAGAAATATCACATCAGCATACCATTCTCTAAGTAGCGATCCAACCACTCTTCTCTTCTCCACCTGCCCAAGCCCCGGCACATTCCATGAAACAACCTTCATTGGAGAACAGAGGGGGATGCCCCCACCAGCTCCACTCCCATGCATCTAGCCACCCTTTCCCTCAAAGGTACGTGGTCATGCATATTCTCTTCTCAGGGGGGACGCCCCTCTATTACCACCGGGCACTTCTCAGAACTCAATTGTTGCTCAGTCACTAGTTTCCTTTCCCATAAAAAATAGGTCGAGTTCCCTTCGTTAGTAAGCCACCCATCTTGCTCCAGCCTTTCTCCCGGCTCCACGCGACCCCTCTTCCGGCAAAGAGAGACGAAGCCTTCCCCTGCGACGCATCCTTCAGAGACAATGAGCTACTTCTCTCCACAACGAGCCTCCCACCTTCCTTTCTTCCCCCCTTCAAACCTCTCCGAAGAATGGGCCAACCACCTTGGGCATCCCTTCAACTCCTGCTGCTTATGCTCCCGCGTCCCAGGATGGCTGACGTAGGTCCGCCACCAGCTCCAGTCCACCCGTATCATCTTCATGTGCATTCGGAGTCACTTCTATCGGGTGGACTTGAGGATCATTTTGTTGCGAGAAAGACTTCCTAGTAAGAACAGTTCCATAGGTGGAGACCATATGACGTGGATATCCACCATTATTCAGAATCAACGGATTTGGAAAGCCGTCAATGGGACCCCCCATTCACGCCGTTTGTATCATTGCCAAAATTTTGAAAAGATATGGGCGTCCCATTAACTCCCATTGATATGGCATTTAAAATCGAATTTTCCGAGATATTCGGGACGGTTGGCATTCCTTCCATCCTCACCGCCTCCTTCGCCTGCAAGGGAGCCAGCAACTCTGCCTCAATGGTACCTGTCATATCGCCAGATTTATAGTTTGACAGAATCTCCACCATTTGCAGGCCAGAATAAACTTTGCACGTCCAACAATTAGAGTCGTCGAATTTGGCACCATGTACGGGAGACCAGAGATCTTCGCCAGAACATCTTTACCTTCACCCGCCTTCAATCCATCACAGAGGAGGGCAACAAGATCTCCGAAAGGTGCAAGCACATCCTTAATGATTTCGAACTTTCTGCATCGCAGGGTAATACCTGAAATCTGCAAGCATCTCAGCCGCACCTGTATAGTCGCGCCATCTCGGAAACGCCGCCTACGCCATGGTTGAATCCTTATAGGTCTGATTTCACCTTTCAACAACAGATCTTCTTGATCGCTCGAGATGCCGCAAACGCACAACAAACCCCCATCAAACGATACCACGTCTCCAACAAAATTTGAACCAAGCAGCAACAACTGGAGGAGCTTTCTGCCTCCAAACGCCACATCGCGAGAAGTCTTTTCTTCGGTGCCCAACTTCGTTGCAGTGGAAGCAAACGAGGTCGCTCGTGCAAGACTTCGCAAAGTGCCCATCTACACCCCAACGGAAACACCTCACCAAGAACGAGAGCTTCTTATTTCGCTCCCTCCTTGCAACCACTGGAGTCTAAGCACCATCCCGAATGACTTCGGCATAAGTCATCTCCGCATCTCGCAAGAACTCGATGGTCCTCGCGTCACCATCATCGCCTCCTCCTGAAACCTCCTTGCCATCGTCAGGCAGAAACTCTCCCTCACGCTCACACTCTCCCTCACGCTCCTCACTCTCACGCTCCACCATCGCTCCTCACGCTCTCCCTCATCACGCTCTTTTTCTTAGAAATGTGCTTTGGGAATAATTTTCTAAAAATAAGCAGCGAGAGACGAGAGAAGGTGTAGTGTGAAGTCATGCATCGAGAAAATGACAAATGAAAGGTTGATAACCAAAAAATTATGATGCCACAAAATATTACGACGATATAATTCCTCTATAGCAGTCATAATATCCAACTTTCCGTCACCATGAAAACTTGCACAATTTGCAAAAACAAAATAAAAAATATATCTTTTTAAATATGGCGATGGGAATTCCAGCAACACAATTAGCATGGCCCATGTCACATCTGATTTTTCTTATAATGTTAGCATTATTGACGAGGGAATCATTTCGACCACCCGATAAAATCTAGAAAGCTTGTCCTTATCGGAGTTGGGAATACTTTTTTTTTTAGAAAAGGTTCAAGTTCATCCTTGGAAAACAAAGATACAACCCATTAGGCAGTTAGTTTGCCCGACCCGCATTGAGGCGGTAATATAAAAAAGATCCACAACAAGCAGCCAAAAAACAAAGGATGGACATAGTTATCAAGCGAAACTCTGCATCTAAAAAAACTAACAGAAGATCCGTTAGACATGATCCTAGATAAAGTCAACCTTGTGGCTCACAACAGCGACATCCAAGCTGCCGAAGCAGATGTAACCTACAGCTAGAGGATACCTACAAAACCATAATAGCAAGTTGACATCAAAAGAAACAAACCAGCCGAAACAGAACCAAGTCCATCAACGTTAAGAGTCTTCGTAGAAGGTGTTGTTTGGGTGAAAGTCACCCCTAGACGGATCAAAAGCAAAGCGAATTATAACCGCACAAATAAGTGAAGCAATTTCTATAGTTCTTGTTGGGTTAAAAGGTATTCCCTCAAAAGCCATGCCACAACAACCCTTCCAAATTGACCACCAAAGAGTTGCTTCTAGATTCAAAAGATTCCAATCCTTATTAGTAACCAAGGAATTTGAATTGTTTGAGATAAAATCCTTGAATCTTGCAAAATCAGGTACAAGGCCACACTTGCTAAAAATTTCTCTTGTAACCAGGCAACCCTCAAATAGGTGTTCATAGTTTTCAAAATTGTTATAACAAAGGTGATATCTATTAACGGATGGAATATTAAAAATCTTAGTTCCTCCTGAATGATAATTTTGTTGTGTGCTAAAAGCTAAATTGTAACATCTCGGGCTTAGGTCTCCGGTCCGTTATCGAGGAAAACTGACCCTGACAACTTGTTGGATATAGACCCAATTGGATCATCAGAGGGAACCCACTGTGATATCATTTGTAACGTCCCGGGCTTAGATCCCTGGTCCATTATCGAGGAAAACTGACCCTGACAACTTATTGGGTTCGGGCCCAAATGGACTCGTTGACAACCACCCAAAATGCTTAAGCCCAAGTTGTCAAGTAATAATCCCCACCACTTATAAACCACACCCACACTTCGTGAGTTTTAGGTATGGTACTATGTTTGGGGTTGGGGTGTTACATAAATGAAGTATAAGACACGTGGATCAAAAATAGGCTTCCAAAAATCAATCGGGAGGTTTGATCTAACCCCACCATCCACAAGGAGGCAATAAGACCTGCTGTCACAAGGAGGCAATTGCCATCTTTAATTTCTTCACCCGAAAATTAATGGCAAGCTCTTATTGCCCAAGACAAACTATATTAGAAAAATCCAAACACTAAAGCAAAGAAAAAGAGAATTCCATTTCATCTAACAGAAAGTGGTACTTGTTAAATATCTAACATTTCATCTAACATAAAGTAGTACTTGCTAAATATCTAATAAGAAGAGCATCTCCTCTTTTGCCCTAATCCGATATCAACTTCCACAAAGTATCAGTATCTAAAGACCAAGCTCCATATTCCATCTCTACTCCTCCTATGACTTCTGCATCATCATGTGTACGTAAAGGCGAACGAGGCACTTCGTCTTGGTTTCCTTTGCATCCGTCGCCATCATAGAGCAATGCCTTCCACCATAGTTCCTCGTTGCTTGGGGTTGGGTGCGCAACGCCCTCATCCGATCCAGTTTCTAAATTAGACCTTGATGTACTAACATCATTGGGGAATTGATGTTGATAAACGAAGTTGGCACTTAAGTTCAGGGGTCGTGGCTTGAAGATGATATTGCCACTGTTTTCTTCGGGAGAAGCAACCGGAGGGTTGATCCTCCCATCGCATGAAATCTTCTTGTTCTCCTTGATCCTCTTTTTTATACTTTTGTTTTTAGTAGCTGGCTTGTCCATCCCTAAGTTCCCGCCATCCATACGGATGTTGGCGCCTGATCCATTCTGCGCAAGCTTCTTGGAAAGGTGTGAATTCCAGTAGTTCTTTATGTCATTTGCAGTCCGACCTGGGATTCGACCGGCAATCATTGCCCACCTGTGATAAGAAGAACATATGCATAAAATGACTAATTTCTCCTCTATGGACAAGAACCGCATGTCCCAGTAAAATTTCAGAAAATACTTGTGCATTTAATTGTGTGGAGCCACCTCACTAAAGCCTATCAATGATTTATTACTATTTAAAGGCAGTGAACCCATGCAGGGCATTCCTTGAAGTAACACAAAATTACCTCATGTGATTCCCATGTTATTATAAAAAGAACATTTTTTATTTTTCATAGAGGAATGTTTTTACATTCGTTGTGCGTGTGATTGTATGAAATACTTAAAATAATCTGTTATTTATATACGTGTATCCTTCCACATTTTTTCAATAATATTAATGTGTACCTTTACTTACCTCATAATTACACGACGGTGGTTAATATAGGCAGCCAACCCGCGAGAGATGGTGGTTGAAAAATTATATGAAAAAATATTTATTATAATCTACGTATTGTTATAATTTTTCGGTATTTTTCATCTTTCTTTACCTTCAACACCCCTTCCGATACACCGTTACCCCACCCATGCCTCACCATCATTGACCCTTCCTGTCGAACCAACCCTCCCCACCGTGAGCCTGTCATAACTCCTCTTTCTCTGAACCCAAGGAGTGTTTGGGTGGTAGCGCTTCCCTACGTCATTCTTGCAATCTCCAACCTTGAGAGAACTTGTTGTAACGTGAAAGCCAGGTAACAACAATATTCAACTATAGTTGACACTTTTTTTTCAAAATCTGTCACCAATTAGCTAGTGTTAAATATATAATGACTATATTATTCATTGTAAAATTATTTTCTATGCATGAAATTAATGACAAATATAATATCCATCAATATATCATTAGCGACGGTCCATATAACAGTGTTTATCCGTTGTTCTTTTTCATAATGTTAACTAATTGTTGCTGAATATTTAGTTTAAAATTTAGCAATGAATCATAAAATAGTCTTTAAAAAAATACAACGGATAAATGTCGCTACATAGACAGTTGCTAATGATATAGCGAAGGATATTTTGTTCGTCATTAATTTTAGTTATAAAAAAATCACAATAACTAATATTGTCATTATATTCTTAACGACATCTAATTTAGTGACGGATTTTGAAAAAAAACGTTAGTATAACCCGATTTTGTTGTAGTATTAGCTAGTATCAATTTAATTTTTTTTAGATCAAAAGTTTATTGCAACGAAATCACATTATCATGCTCTTTATGGAAGAGGTTAAAACTCATGCTCGCAAAAGAGAGATGAAGAAAGGAGGATGAGAAAAAAAAAGAAAGAAGTAGATGATGAAGAAGAAGTGAAGGATGAAAAAAAAATTATTTTAGGTTAAGCACCGATTTTCTTTCAACTTAGACCATTGATCGTCGTTTTTAGTTGTTTGATCCACAAAGGTCAAAAGATAAGTAGAAGTACAAGTGCTATTAACAAGTTCGAGAAGATCGCAAATGTCAAAGTCCTAATATGTATATTGTGATATCGGGTCATCTGTTGTAACATCCCCCGCAGTAACACAAGAGATGCATCGGATGGAATGGACGATCCAGATGAGGGGGCCAGGGCTAGTCTCCCCTCATCTCGGTAGTCCATTCCTCATCAACACCAAGGCCGACCCTGGGCATTGTTTTGGAGTGCAATTGCCCCGGGCCCACTAATTTTAGGGGCCCATGTTTGCATTTAATTTGATTTTTAGGTTTGGGCTAAAATAGAATTTGTCATTGAAACAACTAAATGAAAAATAAGCCTCTATAAATTAGGAATGAAAATAGATATGATATGGATTTAATATGCCTATTTCATATCCATATTCATTTTATCTCTATCGAATACCAATATGGATATGAATCGGATATGCATTAAGGACATCATATCCTTAAAAATACCGATACGAATTCAAATCCGAGTACATGTCAAATACAGAGGGGACCCGAATGTAGATCGAATAAAGAGCCAATCTGAATACGAATCAAATAAGAATGAATCCAAATATAGATCCAACAAACATGGAATCCGAATACGGATAGAATAAAGACCGCATACGAATACGAGTTGAATTTCTATCAAAGTTCAAAATGATTTTAAAAAAACGATAATGAAACATAAATAAGTTGCATCATAACAAGAGGTAGAGTCGAAGTAACATGTGTTCTTGACTAGAAGAAAAAGGGGGATAGGGTATCGTAACTTTTGTTAGTGCCCATTCCCAAACAAACGAAAGTTTATAGATATCATTATTATATTATATTGTATATAATGCTAATAATATCATGGTGTTGTGGCGTATATTACATTAACTAATATATAAAATAATATTAAATATTGTATTCGGATATCCAGATCTGGATCCGAATATTCAAGCCATTACCATATCTGCATACATATTTGGAAAATTTTTACAACCCATATCCATATTCGATTAGTAGTCGGATACAAATATCTGTATCCGGTAATTTTTCGAATACGGTAAGCAAATATTCAGATATATTCGTATCCATTTTCATCCCTACTATGAATTCGAAATTTCGGTGAATTACTCAATGCTAAAGTCAAAAATTTAATGAGATTATATAATGGTTGATTGTTCCTCGAAAATAGAATGTTTCATTTTATACTTGATGGTAAACACACTAGGGATAATTTGCTCTTATCAAAAAAAATTAAAGACCTCTTTTTTTCTTTTGCCTAGGGTCCATAAAATGTCACGCCACTGATCAACACATTACGTTGTTGCACGCCATGTTACAGCAGACGATCCTCTCATGTGATATCGACCAAAGTAATTCTAGTTTACACATTGACCCTGCTGTAAAAATCCACGAGTCGCAGTTTCTCCAGCAGAAGCCTTCGCACATCATTAGCCATTCAACGAATAATAAAGCGCTTATTTGTCACTCTATGAACCATAATGCATAAGAAGGATAGATGAAAAGGACGTGAACATGTGTTGCGAGGAACAGGCATGTATTCCATTGATTATGTATTTTTTTTGGGCATTGACCGTCAAACTTAATTGTTTCGGCATTAGATCTTAACAATAAGAAGTTAGGGATGAACGTAAAAATGCAAAAAATCACGCACACATAACTTGAAATCCTACCTGTTGCCAAGTAGCCTATGCATGCGGAAGATGAGATCGATTTCGTCTTCCTCAAACTCCCCTCGCTTGATATCAGGTTTCAGATAATTCAACCACCTCAATCTACAACTTTTCCTGCATCTGCTCAAGCCTGTCCACGATTCAAATCATGTTATATTTCCATCAAATATAATCACCTCCTGTATATATGGATGAAAGTTCAGGAATAAGAACTGTACGAGTGAAAACTGTCATGGATGTGATAATAATGATGTGATTACTCTACTACAGTACCTGTGTTTGTACAGGCACTGCACTAAGTATTCCTGCATGATAATCATGAAAATCATACCGACGTACCTGCTCTTGTAGGAACCAGATGCCACTTCCCCTCGCCATAGTTCTCTATGCATCTTCTCAGCAACGTGTCTTCTCCTTGAGACCACGCTCCCTTCCTCATATCCATACGTAGAATGGTGGTTAGACACGAGGTTTCCTCTCAGAAATACTCACCGTTCCCCTATCGTTTCTTTCCTTTTATAGAGCTATCCGTGAGGATATCAGATCTAGTTATCCCCCACACGCGTGCCATCGTTTTGGAGGTATTCTACAATTTCCTTATATCTATTTTATTGCCGACATCTCCTCCGAAATGATTCTCAAAAAACGCTGCATAAACTTTTTGGTATGATGGTTGTACTCTTCAACGCAGGAAATACTAATTATTTAAGCAGCACACTTGTCAAAAAAAATATGGAGGTAGAGAAAGCGCCTTTCTGTATTTATAAAGTATGAACGTTGGCTTTATGCACTGTCTGCAATCATGTCTAATGATTACAAAGAAAACTAAATCGATGGTCAAAGTACAACTATTAATGAAGGTTTCTGGAAGAGAAATATAAACCAGAGGATCGCAAAGTTTCATCTCTGTCTCAGCTATATAATGCTCATGTTTCTAGACAAACCATGAAACCAAGCACCGATTTAAGCTGTAGTTAGTACTTTCTTAATTTCTTTCTCTGACTGCTTATGCAAAATTTAGAACATGCTTAAGGCAACTTGCCTTAATATTTTTTTTAAAAGGAGAGTTAGTGGACGTGTGCTGCTGAATGCTGACGACTTCTGCGCACATCTTATCGTTTCACATCACAAAAGGATACCTACACACTAACGTACATGATGGCAATTGCTGCATTTCCACAGGAGGTGATTTGCAACTCGTATTAGGTGCCAACGATCAAGTAGCAATGTTGGCCCGTCCTTCGTAAATAGATTGGACCCATGCATGCACATGCAAGCGTTAGATGCCGTCCATAAATATTGCATCGAAAATTCCTATACTAGATTTCCGCAGGTGGCAGCTGGTTCGTCAAATTGCGAAACCACAATAGTCCGCCTTCCATTAATATGTTTAATACCTTTGCACATGTATGAGGTCCACTCGTTTGCTCGTAGGGATCTGTGTAGACCTGGGCAGGGCAATCATGGGTACGGTAATTTTTTATCTGAAGAACTGTGTTGCTGGAAGCCGGGATAAATCCATCTGCTCTTTCGAACAGACAATAATTGAGCAGGTGCTCTGGATCTCATAAAGAAGACGATGTTCGCATACAGTAGAAGATTTACTCCCCTAGATGAGACATGATTCGCTGATCAGATTGCCATTCCAACAAAGTAGACCCACTATGAATTATTTATTCAAATGAATTAGAACTCTGTGTAGCTTTTGTTTTTAGTATTTGTACATACGTAGATTCCTCTGACTTGCATTAGATCTTGGGAATTTTTACCCTTACACACTTGAATAAACTTCATAATTCTGAATTACAAGTGCAACTCTGATAGTTGTTGGACAGTTCGTGAATATCATAACCATACGTTAACTTCTATTTATCTTTCTTTGTAAATTAAACGTGGTTTATCATAAATCGATATTTTTATCCCTTTAATGCATTGATGACAGGAGGTTGTGGTCTATCAATTTAACATGCTAGATCAATTGTTGCTAAGTCGACCAAAGCCTCAATCAATCAACAATCAACCTACAATAGAATTCAGTGATAAAAGTATGTGAGTCAAAATTTGTTAAAGCTCAGATTATATATATGTATGGGTATAAGTAGTCTGAATATCAAACACAAGGATAACAGAGAATAGAATACAAAATTATTATTATTAATTACTTAATAATATTTTTTGGTTTTTGTTTTGTATTTTTATGTCCTTTTTCTTTTATATTTTTGTAGATATTTTCATAATATTCAAATTTTATAATTTTTTATGTTTATATATTTTTGATTTGTTAATTTAGCAAATTTTTAATTATTAATTAATTTTAAATGAAGATATATAATATAAATATAGTTATTAAATATTCCATATAGACATAATAAAGAAAAGAGGTATTTTTGGATTTTTCAAATATGTCACATAAATTTTAAATTAATCAAATAAAATATTTTTGTATTTTATTTATTTTTCTCTATTTTTGGTGATTTTTGAATATTTTTTATCTATTTTGAAAGTTCAAATTAAGTTGAAATAGTGAACATGATAAATATGTAGCTTTGTTTAAGGTTATATATATTAGTGAAAAAATGATATTGAACTAATTTAATATATATTATATATCACAAACAAATTCAGAAACAAAAAATGATTTTTTGGAATTTTTTGAATTTTTACAAGTTTTTATAAGGAGTTTAAGGTTTTGCAAATTTTAGGAGTTTTGTTTTATAACTTTATAGGTTTTTGGACAAAAGATGAAATATGGCTAAAAACATACAATAATTTTTTGGAATTTTTTAAAATATTTTGAAAATTTTATGTATTTTTAAATATCAAACATTAGAAAATGTAATGTTTTTATATTTTTATAAATAGAATAATAATTTTTAATATATTAGGAAATATATATGTGATAAAGTTCGAGGTACTTAATATAATTTTCCTATTACTTTTAGACACAAAATGCTATTTAAAATAATTAAATATAAGCGAGAAAATAAATCAACAATACGAGGATTAATATGCAATTTCCCTGAACCATTAATGCACTTGATAACACACACATACAAAATACAAGGGTGAAGCTTGTAATTTTCCCAATTAAAAATGAAACTTAATTTAAGTATGTTTAATAAGGGTATAATTGGAAATAAAATAATTTCCATAAAAAACATATAATTTTTCCAAAAGATATTGCACTGACTAATGAAATTTGGGATCAATAAAAAATAAACAAACCCATAAGGGGTTCTGTGAAAAAGCCCAAGCGCCTTACATGGAGAGCCAAGTGAGGTGACGTAGCACTAGATATAAGTGAAAATAGAATAAATTGAAGTTCCTATCATAAATATTACAAAATAGTTTACACTTAAAAATGAAAGTTTGAATATTCAAAATAAAATACAAAAGGTGAGAGGGGTCTGCATAATACACCCAAGGGGCATATTATCTGAAAGTGGAGGACTGTCCATGTGGATCACTAAAATACTAACAACCCCTTTGTTGATCGACAGCTAAGATTAAATCTTAATTGTAATCTCATGGTCAAAGGGTGGCTTGATGATGAATCCGTGATTCATCGCCTTTGTTCTTTCATTTTAGCTTAAATACTTCGTAAAATATAGGTAAATATTCACTTGTTCCTATTAATTAACATTCTAACCACAAATATTAATATTATATATTTAACACTTATTTTATCCAAAATAAAAAATAAAGAGAAAAAGAAAATATGTTTGTAGATATAGAATATATACAGACTGATCCTAACCCCGAGACCTGGTCAATATTGACTTGGTCGACTAAATAAATAAGTAGGGGGAGATAAGGATCCTAACCTATAAAAATTATAGAAATCGAGACCAAAAGTACACATTTTCACATTGTAAATATTTCACCTATTTTATTCATCACTTAGATCATTTCAAACAAAAACACTTTGTTATAAAATTGATCATAAAAATATATATTATTTTATAAAAATATCAAAAAAATACTTAACACAAAATAATTAAATATAATGAATAGAAAAGTCATAAAAGCTGACTTCCGAGGCTCATAACTATTTACAGGAAATTTCAAATGGGGTAAAATCACTTTTGAACTTCATTCTATACTTAATACTATTATTTAAAATATCAAAAAATATTAGAATAAGATGGATGAGTTTTGGCGTTTGGGCCCCGTTGTGTATATATACAATATGTAGAAACTTCTTGTATTTTTAATTAATTAATCATAAATTCAACTAACTTAATTTCTTTACTAAAATTCTTCTAAAAATATATATAAATATGTAAAAATATATCTTAAGTCAAATTGCCAATAAATCTAGAAACCACGAAGTATTACCTAAATTTTCTAGACCTCATAACTTGGTCGTACTAACTCTGAATTAGATAAACTCAGTTCTAAAATTTGTTTTATTTCATCATCTACAAAATGACACTGATTTCACTAAAATCGAAGTTAATATGAAAAATGTTGGTTTCGGGACCTTATTAGTATAATTGTACAATATACCTTTATTTATTTATTTATTTCACTAATAATATTATCTACGTTATTCGAAAATACAAATAAATTAATTATTAAATTATTTACAATTTTTATTCACATTATTTATCTATTTAATCTAATATATTATATACTTATTGAGTATTTATAGTTTTTATATGATTCCTTTATCCTCTTTCGTGTTTTGTCTTTTTCCTCTTCTTTCATTTCTTCGCCACGTGGTAGCTTTTCAACGTCCCTAAATTTCTTTTTTTTCTCTCTCTCTCTCTCTCTTCTCCTTTCCCTCTTCCCCTTCTCCTTCTCCCCATAAGCTCTTTTTCCTGAACACTTGTCGCCTCATTCCTCTCTTCCTCTGCTAACCACGCCAACTGAAAAATACGTCACTCGTCTGCTTCTTCAGAACCTGTAAAAGAAACAAAAGAAAGTTACGATCGTTGTATCGACCGAGTGGGTTTCGTCAGAAAATATTAAGGATGAGTTAATCTTTTTTTATTTATACTCCTAAACAAGATGTATAGTGTCAAGTACAAGAGTGTCGAACTCAGGGAGGCAAACTGTTGTTAAACTAGGGGGAATCGGTAGAAAAACGTAGGCAAAAGGTGTTCCTAATTTTTATTTTATTTTTAGAAATTTTTTGGATTTTTATTTTGATTTTAATGAATTTTATATTGTTTTTGTGATTTTAAGGTATTTTATGATTTTTTATCTGAGAACATGTTTAAATTTTTATTTGATTTTTATTTTGTTATTTTTATGTTTAAAGCTTGTTTTAATGTTTTTTTGTAGAATTTTAGATGGGGATTTTTGTATTTTTAGGGATTTTGAATTATGTTTAGTGTAAAAAAATGGAACTTTTACTGAAAACTGTGACGTTTTTCTAACTATTAAGGTGGAAAACAATAAGATGATATTTTAGTTTTATTGTTATTAGAAAGTAGATGAAATTCCCTTTAAAACTATAGATTGTGTTTTTTTAGGGGATTTTTCTTGAATTAGTTATGATTTTTACAAGTTTTTATGAATTTTAGATTTTTTTATTGGTATTATTATCTTTTTATTCTGTTTTATTTCTTTAGACTTATTTAATACCGTGTATAATGAAAAAAGTACAGCATTTTAACGTATTTTAGTGTATTTTTCTTTATTTAGTTTTCTTATGTATATGATACGGTGTAATGTTATATATAATAGGGGGTATATATGTAAAGGGTTGGAAATGAAGGGGTGTATGTGCAATAGCAAAAGACGGAGGGTTTTCATGCAATTCTCCAAGGTAACTACATACTGTAGCACGTGGAAGCAAATGGTGTGTGCGTTCACACTTTTACGTCTACAACTAGACCTGTATCAAAATGCAAAATGTCTAGGGAAGGTTAGCGCAAATTCCCAAAAAAATTATTCTATCACGTGCATCACACGTGACTGGCGTTAAGCGGTGGGGCGGCTGAATAATCATGAGGTTGACCCGTGGTGTTGTAGCGCGATAAGGCACGCTAGATCAAAGCAGATCCGACGGCTATAGATAAACCTGAAAGGATGATCTGTTCTTCCCTGAAATGCAAAGAGCGGCTTCGAAAGCGGTGATTCCTCGATGTAGTTCTGTTCAGGCGGTTGTGCAATCAGTTTGCACGGATCTGTCTTCAGGATCTCGTGGCTTCTAGCGACTTGGGTTTCCAATCTTGATGGAATAACTCATTCATTTGCTGCTCATATTTCCCATCAGCAGATCCATATCGAAAACAAGCTTCTAATGGCTTCGGGTCTAACGCCTCCACACGATTGCATATTCGAGTGGAGGTCTGTTGAAGCCGATTTTTCACGGGTCTAGAATAATCCACACAAGGCGGGATCACAATGTAGCTGAGGCGACCCGCAAGAAATCGAATCATCAGGCAACAATTAACTCAAAACAGAAATCAAGCAATGAAAAGCGGTGCGGAGTTAAAATTTATTATAACTCTACAAAGGATGTGTATAGTTTGCAAGCATGTAGAGGTCGAACACAACGAGCAGACAGGTAGAACGGGGCTAATGAATCCACAAAATGTGAATGTGATCAATTTATCTATAAATGTTGTCTTTGTGGGTTTTTAATTTTATATTTTTTATTTAATTTTTGATTTTATATTTTTATATTTTGATTTTTGATTTACTGATTTTGTATTTTCTTTTTATATTTTGTATTTTTGTAATTTCTTTTTCTTTTCATAAAGATATAATGTATATAAGGAATATATATGTACACTAGAGATAAGAGAGAGATGAAAATAGGGAAAATACTCAAAATATAGGAAATAAAATATTTTTGAACTTTTTTATATTTTTCTAATGTTTTTGTGATTTTTTATATTTTTCCTAATTTTTTTGGTATTTTAAAGTAAAAACTAGTAGTAAACAGTGAAATAAATTGCTGGTCAAAATTAAAATGAGGATGAAAAATATCAAACAAATTTCAAAACTCCTTAAATTGATTTTAAAATAAAGATAATACAACAGAGAAAATTCAGAGACAAAAACTGTATTTTTGGGTTTTCATGGAATTTTCAATATTTTTATGAAGATTTTTGAGGTTTTATAATTTTTAGGAGTTTCCTTTTATATTTTTTATGATTTTTGGACTAAAGTTAGAATACACTAAAATCGACAAAATATATTTTTAGGGAATTTTCTGAGATGTTTTTATAATTTTATGGATTTTATAATGCAAATAGTAGAGAAAATGCTTGTTTTGAATTTTTATAAATAATAATCTACAATAAAAATGCAAAACAAAAATATGACGTGAAAATAGAGTACAACAAAAGCTTAAATTAATTTTTGTGGCTTTTTTAGCAATTTAGAAGTGCATATAACAAATAAAGGTAACAAAAAGAAAATGCATTACTAGCAAGGGCATTTTTGCAAATAGCGAAAAGTTCAAGGGCTAGAATGCAATATTCTCATAAATTATATAACTAAATAAAAACTTTTCAGAACTGATCGCAAATAGCCAAACCCGCGAGGTTATGTCTGCAAAAATATGCCAGGGTCACGTATGCGAAAGCACGTGACCTGGTAGGGGCCAGAACGTGATATTACAAAACTCCGGGGGGTTATATGTAAATTATACAAAAGGTTTAAAAAGACCGATGAAAGTTTAAATATTAACTATCAAATACAAAATGCCTTGGGCTAAAACTATAATATACCCAAAGCAGGGGCTAATCGAACGGCGCCTACCCCTTCACTTATACACGTGTCAACACGAGGGGCGGTGATACCCTTTCGCGAGGACGGCTGGGATTAGACGGCCCGGGAAGATCTGACGGTTCACGTAGGGGCTAATCCAACGGCATCTGCTCGCACAGAAGATCGGGAGAGATCTAACGGTGCTGGGATGATATGCAAGATCACGCGAAGAACTCGAGCTTGGCGAGTTTGGATCGGCCAAAGCTCGAGTTCCAGGGCACCTGAGACTCCTCCGACGGTGTAGATACGCTCCTGCAGGGGTCCTATAAGTGTTGAAGGCCGCAAAAGACTCCGACGAAGGCCGGAGAGCTCCCAGGTGGAGCACACGGTTCCGGCTCCCTGCGGTGAGTCTCCAAAATTGTCTCCAAGCGCATATGAAGCTCCTGAACCTGCAAGAAGAGTTAAGAGGGTCGCGGAAAAATTATCGCGACCCTCAAGTAGGCGGAATAGCGTAGGGAGGCGGAAACAAGGCTCGTCGGAGCAAGCTCCGCCGAGGTGGTGGCGAGGATGACTCAATGGAGGAAAGTGCGAACGAGAGGTGAGGATATGATCCTAAGACTAGGGAGAATAAAGAAATGCACGAAAAACACAAAAAAATAAGAACCTCAAGCCACGAATTGGCGAGATGGACCTCACGGCCAAAGTGGTCGGAGATAGGTGGAATGCCCAACTCGGCCTTCGCCTGGACCTCCCGCGCCGGCTGGAGGAGGTCTGTCACACCTCCGATCCGGAGCACGGTGCCAAGGGGCTCAGAAAAGGTCAAAGTGAAGGATATGGTGTTATCCTCAAGCGCATCACGGAAGCGTGATCGTCGTATCGAATACGATGCAGAACGACTGGTCGTACTAGTTGTTCTGTGTAGTGGAATTTAAAAAAATTTCATGCGATGAAACCACATGATCCAAGAACGATTCTCAGATCGTTTCATCTAGAACCACAAAAAGTATAAAGGAATACCTATTGAAGCGTGGTTGATCGTATCTCTAAGAAAAGAGACCTCCTGTCTCAAGTCCGATCGTCGGAGAGGTCGCTTGCGAGAGCGGGGATGAACTGTGTGATCCTCGGAATCCAACAAGTCGATCCAAGCACAGCGAACTCCTAATCTCGTCGTACGAGATCGAACGTCCTCCTCGTGAGCGTAGCACTCCAAGAAGATGGAGAACCGAAGAATGTCGAAGCAGCGGCACGGTGGCGAAGGCGACAACGAGTCTCTCCTCTAGGGTTTGGTGGACGGCCACCAAGAGAGAGAGAGAAAGAGAGAGAGAGAGAGTTGGCATGTGAGAAGAATGAGAGAGAGAGTTGGCTCCAAAATTGCATAGCCCTAGAGAGCATGGTATGCCTCTCTATTTATAGGGTTTTAAGATCCATGGATCTCAATCCATGGGACATATAAAATCAATGGATGAGATTGATTTATGTTCAATCCAATGGTCGAGATTGTTGTTGGTAAAAAACCAACAAATTATGATTTAATTTAGATCAAAATATATTTGACAAAATCAAATATAAATCAATCCTAAATTACATCAACCAAATAAGGAGAGAATATACATGGAGATTACATCTCCAATGTATATCAAGGTGGACGGCCACCCATTCCAAGTAGGACTTGGTGGCCGTCCACTTTATTCCTTATGGAGGCGTCCACTTTATTCCTTATGGAGGCAATCTCATGAGATTTCATGAGATTGCATATCTCCATGAAAATCTCCATTATTATTTCCAACAACTTGTGTTGTGATTTATTCTTCAAAAATAATTCATAATTAATTTTGAGAATATTGCAATCTTGCCAATAAAAAAATTGTGAATCACATTCACAACTCAAAACAAAATATAATTTACATTTTCAATTAATTACACAATGTGTATCCAATACACAATAATAATTAATCAATAAATATAAATTATAACTATTTCTCTCTAATACATTAGAAATCACATTTATAATATATATTATGAATAATTAGATATTGCTATCCACATTATTCTTATCCACAATAATTAAATCACATTTAATTACATTGGATAATTTCCACACACATCAAAATGATTAAATCGCATATAATCATCAATTCTTCAATGCTTAGATTTATGGAATTATTCTTGAACCCTTTCAAGAATAATATGATTTCTCCGCAGATACTTGGAGATAAAGACAGGGCGATTGTATTGTTCCATGTATAGTGACTTGGATGTTGAGATCGTATCTCAAATCTAGATCTCATGGACCTCTCACAGATGCTTGATCAAATCAAGACCGTAGACCTAATCTTCTCATTGCATCTAAATCTCATTCAGATCAATGTCCAGTACATGGACTAAGATTAGGTCACTTCTCTAATGAGAGGAGTCACTAAAATCCAAACATGTTTCATCACTCCCTCGGAATGGATGCTGGTTATACAATCGTTTATGATCACATCACCCTCAGGTATTCCCAATACATGTACATCCTGCATACTGGAAGACCTATGATCATCCTGAAGATATAGATCACTTTTACACTGTCATCTTCAGGGTTTGATCATTAAGTTTCTCAATCTTGGTCATTTGGGAATTGGTATAGATCATATGCTTTCCCAAAGCTTATATCTTACCTTCAAATTCATGTCATGCTTCCAAAGCATGATGACCATGCATGGAATTTGATTAGTCCCAATACCTCATGAGTGAGCTCATGTCTCCTGATTCACAAGTGAACCTGTATGATCCCTTTGAGAGACCGTATTACTCATATGTCCTTACATGCACACCAGCTCACCGGTGTATAGACCTTGGCTAGATCATCAACCCATTGGTCTGCCAAATGTACACACTTAGACATATAGCAACACATCTATCTCTGGTCAGAGGATGCATGCCTATGTTGTAACAGCATTCAACATAGGTCTTTGGTTATCTCGATCTCGTTAAGTCAACCCATTGACTCAACTAATCTGACACCTCCGAATCACTATTCCCATGCAGAGGACATGCATCAAGAGGTCGATCAGATATCAATCTAATGAGATAGGATTGCCATCTCCCACTCAGACTGGAGATCACTGCTTGTCAATGGTACATAACCCTTATTGTACAGAGGGACCTTATAGTGCATTCATTCATTCAATCTCAGAAAGGGAGTGAAAAAATCAATAACTTTTATTGATAAATCATTTATTACAATAACATTTATTGTAGGAATGGTTCACCCGGGGCTCACATTGCTAACACAAAGTAGGGTTCAAAGATCAATGGAGGGTCGGACTGGGTTTTTGAAAGAAAGGTCAAGCGGCTCCAAGATCGAGATGTAGGCATCGATTCAGTGATGCAATCCCCAATAAGAACTATAGGCGTGTATCCTTGATCTATGGGGAGAAAAATTGCAGAAGGCTTCAACATCAATAGATGAAAGATCCGCAAAAGTGGGTCAAAACGAGGTCTAACAACAAGGCAGAGGGGGAGTCAGCCGCGGTCAACTGTCAGAAGCACATGGTTGGTCCACGTGGACCAACCAGGAAAATCCTCCTGAAAATTATTTAAAAAAACATATTAAATTAGTAAATGAATTCATTATTTTTAGGTTATAAAATAAAAAAATATTATTTTATTATGATTTTTATTTATTTTTTATAGGTAAAAAATACAAATGACCTTTTATGGGTTGTATAGGTGTACATATCTATATATTCTAGTATTTATTTTTATTTTGTATATTTAATTTTATTATTTTGTTTATTATTTTATAAATTTATAGAATCTTTTTATACACTTAAATATATTTTTATTTTATTTTTTTTGAGGTATTTTGTACACTTAATAAAATAGGAGTATTAATTATAGGGATTTTTACCCGACGGACCCTATAATCTTTGTCAATTACCTCTACGACCTTTGAAACATTGTAATTCCTTCCTCGACCGCATAAACTTGCTCCATCTTACCCCATGAACCCTACCGTGAAATTGCCACATCTAAAGTTAACTTCCTTGGGTTAAAAATGAGTTAATCTAACCAATCCAAGATCGAACGGCTAGAATCAATCAAGAGAAATTCCTCTCTCCTCTAACAGCTTCCCCGCATCGTCTCATCCATCTCTCTGCCCACACGAGAGCACTGGCCGAGGATGGAGGAAGTGAGCAGGCTTCTACGGGCGAAGGGAAGGAGGTTGGTGGTGGACGGGGTCGTGTTCTGGATTGGGTTCCACTGGGGGCTGAAGGGGAGGAGGATGGTGGAGGTCGAGGGGGGGCTTCTTCGAGCAACGGAGCAGGGCTGAGAGAGGGAGTCTCGCGCGACCGACAGGGAGGAGGCCTTTCCCGCCCACTTCGAGCTGGGCCGAGGGGGGGTCTCGTGCGACCAACAGCGAGGGGAGAGGGGTAGGGGGGAGGGGAGGGGGTCTCACGCATCCAGCTATCGGAATAATGTAATAATGTAATAATGTAATCTCATGAGATATCATGAGATTACATGAAATTGCCACCAAATCCCATATTATGGAAGGAGGCAATCTTCATTCCATAAATCTCCATGCTTGATTGATTTAATTTGGGATTGATTTATATTGAATTATCAATATAGATTTAATCTAAATTAAATTAATTGTTGTTGGTTTTTACCAATACAAATCTTAGCCATTAAAAGAAACACAAATCAATGAGAGCCATTGGATTTGTGTTGCCCATGGATTGGGATCCATGGATCCCAAAATATTATAAAAGGAGAGGCACCCCTTGGCTCTTCTTTACACAACACATAAGAGAACATAAGTCTCTCTCTCTCTCTATACGTCTACTCTCTCTCTCCCTCTCATGTGGCTGTCCACCATGGATGCCCTAGAGAGTTTCTTCATCGCCGCAGCATCGTCGTTATGCTTCCCGATCGCTTGCTCGTGGATCTCTGTCTCCTTCGGTGCACCTCGCTCGTGAAGAAGACGTCGGATCTCGTGTGTCGAGATCAGGAGATCCGCCGCTTGGATCATCAACATGGATTGCGAGAAGCACACGATTCATCCCCGCGATCGCAAGCGTCTCCTCCATCGAATCGGACTTGAGACAGGAGGTCTCTTCGTTTAGAGACTCGATCGCAACCACGCTTCAAGAGGTAATCCTATTACTTGTTTGTGGTTTAGACGAAACGATCCGAGAAGTGTTCTTGGATCATGTAGTTTCGTCGCATGAAAAATTTTTAATTTCCGCTGCGTAGAACAACTAGTACGACTAGTCGTTCTTCGTCGTATTCAATATGATGCTCACGCTTCCGTGATGCGCTTGAGGATCTAACCTTATCCTTCAAGCCGAACATCCGAGGATGAAGACACTACACCCAAACAACCAGGTCTCCACTCTCCCCCGGCAAGAGACCAGACGCGGCCAAACCTTTAACATCTGCAATGCCCATTAACAGTTGACAAACCCGATGCAGGTTCCTCCATAAGAGCGGGATTCCTTTAACTCTAATCAGATCCAGGTTCCTTTGCGACCAGCAGCCATCACCAGCTTGCACTTTTCTCCATTTGAGCAGCGACCTCCCTGATTGCGTCAGAGACAACAATGCCTCTACTTCGCCTCTGGACAAACCCCTGGCCAGAATCCTCCAAGGTGAAAGCGATGCCACATCTCCTTTGAAGCCTCCCCTCGAAACGCAACCCACATCCGAGGACCCCTTGAACAGGGCCCCTTCTGCCCCCCCCCTTCCCCTACCAGGAGTTGTTGCGCTCCAACAGAAGCCGCCTCCACCGGCTTCGAGGGACCTTTCCCTCTGCAGTTTCGGCTTCGATGCGCGAAGCCCAAACATCTAAAGCAGCGGATAGCATCTCTGCACTGCCTCGCCCAATGACCAACCGATCTGCAACGGAAGCAACCACGCCAGAAAGGATTCCCAACCCCTGTGCTAGGAAAATCACCACGATGAGATCCACCGCGAAGAGACCCTCCGGCCTTCCTTGAGCGAGCCCTCCTGCGAACCTCAGTCCACCCTCCCTCACCCTCTCCCTCTCCCTCTCCCTCAGCCATGAGCCTTCCTTTCACCGTGCTGGGAAATATCTTTATATGATCTGCACCATGTTCTTCGTCTTTGTTCTCTTGGTTGTCTTGTTTGGATGCACGGTGTTCGCCTTCTCCGAGACCACGGGGAGCAGGTACATAATAGGGTACTCGCTCAAGGGTGGGAACAAATATTGATTGCAGAGGAAGGTCTTTAGGCTATTATTAAGATCGGAAGACAAAAGAAATGTTTTTTTTTGTTTTCGTCTAATTATTATTTCTCTTTTTTATATAATTGATAGGAATAGTTCAATGATAGCTATCAATTTTTGATGCAATAAATTTAATTCGGATGCATTTTATTGTATAAACTTATCGTTTAGATTCTTATAAATATAAAAGTAGAATTTTATATTGACTGCACATAGAAAATCAATGCATCAAGATTCCTTTTACTAAGATATTATATAATTCATATATCCTTCGTCAAAAGATGCATATTTCAAGAGAATCAGAAAATTAGAATTAACAAAAAAAAGGAATAAATATTTGATAATTTAGATTCATTCAAATTTTTTAAATACTAAAATGTACAAAGTCTGTATCAATAAGCCGTGCAATTTTAGCCGATGTTTTTTATTACTAATTATCTTGTGCATATGTTTAGAAGTTTTATCACAACGTAATTTTATAAAAGTTCTAACATATTTGTATTCGCATTGTAAATATTCTTTAAGCTAGTTGATTTTATTACATTGATCAATGTAAAATTATTTTATATCTGTGTCCCTCCCAAAAAAAACTATCATGACTCCGTCCCTCGTCATATATCCATTTGTGTACTTATAATCCATATGAAATCATGTTGAAAACAAATTGGATCTTGTCTTTTCTCGGGAAAGTCTTGTATAACAATTTAAAAAAGAATTTAGTGCAGCTTGGTAGCATTCTTACTTTGGGTTCAAAACTTAACATGTCCAAATAATGTCAGCCATACTTATCATTTCTCCTAATAGTAACGTCGGCAATAGCGAGGGATAATTGAAATCAATTAAATTTATCCACCATTTATTCGGAATCAAATGAAGGAGAAATCTTTTTTTATTCTGCTCTATTAATATAAAAGTTATTTTTTAATCATAAGATAAAAGAAAGCACTTACACTATAACGAGATGAGTTTACAATGTCACTTTTTTTAAATCTATCACTATATTGTTAGTTGGTAAATATATAAGAGATTTTTACACCCATAACTTTGAGTACTCTCGCAATAACATTAATAACCCTGTATAATCGCGAATTACGCACAGGACCTTGATTAAGTGCGTCGTCTTACATCTATAACCTTCTGTTACTTTACCTCATTAACTCAACCATATGATTGAGTTAATCTAACCGATCAACGATCTAACGGTTGAGATTAACCTAAATAAAAAATATCCCACTGCACAACGTTGTTGAGGCTCGGCGAAGGTGGAGTGTCGCCATCCTCCTCTGCTCCCTCCTCCTCCTCGCAGTCGCCTTCCCTTCAGAAGCGGCAACACGGGGGTTCGGCGATGACTTCCCATGTGCGCTGGTCGAGTTAGAGATGCGAAGCGGTGGTGATCGTCGATTCAGGCAGACCAAGGCAAGGTGGCGGGGAGCACCAAGTTGGAGGAGATCCTGGCTGAGACCGACGGAGGAGTCGAAGCGTTGATACGAGACAGATCTTTATAGTTGGCTGGGAAGGCAAAGGGGCTCCGATGGCGGTGGAATCAAAGGAGACGAATGAAGATGATGCGATTCTCGACGATCGGATTGGGTTGCAGATTGATTCGAAAGTGGGAAGTTGGGAATAACAAAGGTAGCAGACAGTAGAGGAGGTGGCGATGGCGGAAGGGAGGGGGACGGTGGGGGTGTCTGCAGGTCATCGGGGGGGTCGCATTCACAGGTCGTGGTGGTGGTGGGGGGGGGGCATCCGCAAGTCATCGCAGGGGGGGAATCCGCAGGTCATCGCAGGGGGGAGCATCGCAGGTCGTCGCCAGCACCTGCAAGTCATCGTGGTGGGGGGCACCTGCATGTCATCGCAACAGGGAGGGGCATCTGCAGGTCATCGCGCGGGGGAGGGGGGCATCTGCAGGTCATCGCGGTGGGGGGGCAATGTGCAGGTCGTCGCGGGTTGGGTTGGGGGCTTTGTCGGTCATCCTGGAGGGGGCTTGAGGTCAATCGAGGGTGGGGGTGGTTGCAGGTTGGTTGTCGGTGGGCGGGGGGTGGGCCTTGCAGGTCAGTCGATGGTGGGCAAGGTCATGAGGCTTTCTTGCATAGGTGGGTCTCGACGGAGAGTGGGTAGAGGGGTTTGCAGAGATGGTCGTGGTCGGCGAAGGGTGGGGGTGGGAGGCTTGGAGGAGTAGTCACCGTCGAGCGCGGGGGGCAGTGGTCGGTCAAATCAGGGAGAGGGGTTGGAGGGGGCATGTTTTGCAAATAAGAATGAATGTCATGAGTATTTTTTGAAAGATATGGAGAAATCCTCAAGCGCATCACGGAAGCGTGATCGTCGTATCGGATATGACGGAGAACGACTAGTCGTACTAGTTGTTCGGTGCAGCGGAATTTAAATTTTTTATTCGATGAAACCACATGATCCAAGAACAATTCTCAGATCGTTTCATCTATAACCACAACAAGTATAATGCAATACCTCTTGAAGCGTGGTTGATCAAGTCTCTAAGAGAAGAGACCTCCTGTCTCAAGTCCGATCGTCGGAGTAACGGCTTGCGAGCGCGAGGATGAGTCGCGGTGTCCTCGCAATCCAAGAAGATGATCCAAGCACGGTTGCTCCTGATCTCGTCGCACGAGATCAAACATCTCCTTCGTGAGTGAAGCACTCCAAGTAGACGAAGAACGTAGAGCATCGAAGCGGCAGCACGATGGCGCGGGCGTCGACGATTCTCTCCACCAAGGTATGGTGGACGGCGACCAAGAAGAGAGGGAGAGAGGGTTGTCGAGTATGGAGAAAGAGAGAGAGAGATGTGTGCTACAATAGCATGTAAAGAGAGAGCATGGTATGCCTCTCTATTTATAGAGTTTTGGGATCCATGGATCTCAATCCATGGGACATATAAAATCAATGGATGAGATTGATTTATGTCAATCCAATGGTCAAGATTGTTATTGGTAAAACCAACAACTTGTGATTTAATTTAGATTAAATATATTTGATAAATCAAATATATATTAATACCAAAAATAAATCAATCGAATAAGGAGTATAAATTAAAGGAGATCTTCCATCCCCATGGAATGGAGTGGACGGCCACCAATTCCACAAGGGAATTGGGTGTCACCACCTCCTTCCAAGTGGGGAGGGCAATCTCATGGATTTCCATGAGATTGCATATCTCCTTGATTTTCTCTCCATTATTTATCCAACAATTTTATTGGGATTTTATTCACCAAAAATAATTCTCAATTAATTTTGGGAATATTGCAATCTTGACATTGAAAAATTGCGAATCATATTCACAATCCAAAACTAAATGTAATTTACATTTTCAATTAATTAGACAATGTGTATCCAATACACATTAATAATTAATCTACAAATATAAATTATAATTAGCTCTCTCTAATACATTACAAATCACATTTATAACATATTATGAATAATTGGATATTTCTATCCATATTATTCTTATCCATAATAATTAAATCACATTTAATTATATTGGATAATTTCTCATACATCATGATAATTAAATCACATTTAATTATCAATTTCTCATTGCTTAGATCTTATGGAATTATTCTTAAATCATTTAAGAACAATGTTATTTCTCCTCAGATACTTGGAGATAAGGACAGGGCGATTGTATTGTTCCACGTATAGTGACTTGGATATTGAGATCACGTCTCAAATCCAGATCTTATGGACCTCTCATAGATGCTTGATTAAATCAAGACCGTAAACCTAATCTTCTCATTGCATATGAATCTCATTCAAATCAATGTCCAGTATATGGACTAAGATTAGGTCACTTCTCTAATGAGCGGAGTCACTAAAATCCAGACCTGTTTCATCACTCCCTCGGAATGGAAGCGTCATGGTTATACAATCGTTTATGATCAAATCACCCTTCAGGTATTCCCAATACTTGTACATCCTACATACTGGAAGACTTATGATCATCATGAAGATATAGATCACTTTTACACTGTCATCTTCATAGTCCGATCATCAAGTTTCTCAATCTTGGTCCTTGGGATATGGTACAGATCATATGCTTTCACAAAGCATATATCTTACCTTCAAATTCATATCATGCTTCTAAAGCATGATGACAATGCATGGAATTTGGTCAATCCCAATACCTCATGAGTGAGCTCATGTCTCCCAGTTCACAAGTGAACATGTATGATCCCTTTGAGAGATCATATTACTTATATGCCCTTACATGCACACTAGCTCGCCGGTATATAGACCTTGGTTAGGTCATCAACCTATTGGTCCGCCAAATGTACATACTTAGACATATAGCAATACATCTGTCTCTGGTCAGAGGATGTTTGCCTGTGATGTGACAGTATTCATCATAGGTCTTTGGTTATCTCGATCTCGTTAAGTCAACTCATTGACTCAACTAATCTGATACCTCTGAATCAATATTCCCATGCAGAGGACATGCATCAAGAGGTCGATCAGATATCAATCTAATGAGATAGGATTGCCATCTCCCACTCAGACTGGAGATCACTGCTTGTCAATCATTGATGATGCTTGATGAGTCATCTATCTAACTCCTTAGATATTCATCCAAGCATCAGCCTCTATGATTCAATTAATGAATCAACAGCTGTATGATTATCAAGTTGGCCATGGTACATAACTCATATTGTACAGAGGGACCCTATAATGCATTTATTCATTCAATCTCAGAAAGGGAGTGAAAAATAATCAATAACTTTCATTGATAATTTATTCATTATTTATTGTAGAAATGGTTCGCCCGGGGTTTACATTGCTAACAATCTCCCACTAGCCCTCAGAACCATTCAGGTACAATCTTTAAACCCATACTCATTACATGTTGGTCAAAAACCTTCTGTGTCAGAGATTTGGTAAGAGGATCAGCAACATTGTCGGTAGAGGCCACCTTAGTGATGATGATGTCACTATGCTTTTGTATCTCCCGAATGATGTGGTATTTCCTTTCCACGTGCTTGCTCTTTTGATGCCATCTGGGTTCCTTTGCATGGGCAATGGCTCCCGTATTATCGCAGAGTAACGGGATGGGAGTATCAGAGGAAACTACGCCAAGCTCCAGCATGAACTTGCGCAACCACACCGCCTCCTTTGCAGCATTTGATGCGGCAATGTATTCAGCTTCTGTTGTCGAATCTGCAGTAGTGTCCTGCTTCTTGCTTCTCCAGCTCACAGCACCACCATTCAACAAGAACAGGAACCCCGATGTCGACTTTCGATCATCAACATCCGATTGGAAGTCAGAATCTGTATATCCCAAGACTTGGAGATCACCGTCTCCATAGATCAAGATGTAATCTTGCGTCCGTCTTAGATATTTGAATATGTTCTTTACTGCATTCCAGTGTTGCTCTCCATAGCAGGATTGGTAACGACTTACCACTCCCACTGCATGGCAGATATCTGGCCTAGTACACATCATGGCATACATTAAGCTTCCTACGGCTGATGCATAAGGGCATCTAGCCATGGCTTTCTTTTCCTCAACAGTTTGAGGAGCCATTCCTTTAGACAGGTGGATACCATGTCTTAAGGGCAGGAATCCTTTCTTGGAACTATCCATACGGAATCGTTCAAGAATTTTCTTAATGTATCCATGTTGTGACAATCCCAATATCCTCTTCTCTCGGTTTCTGAACAACTTCAGACCTAAGATGTAAGAGGCTTCTCCAAGATCTTTCATCTCAAAGGTATGGGACAACCAAATCTTTACACTGGTCATCATCCCTGTATCATTCCCAATGATAAGGATGTCATCTACATAAAGCACGATGAACACAATGGCGCTCCCACTAAGCTTCTTGTATACACAAGGTTCATCAGAATTCTGCACAAAATCATAACTCTTTATGGTTTCGTCAAATCTGATGTTTCAGCTATGAGAAGCTTGCTTGAGCCCATAGATGGATTTCTTCAGCTTGCATACTCTGCCATCCTCAGTCATGAAGCCCTGGGGCTGCTCCAAGTAGATATCCTCCTCGAGGTATCCATTGAGGAAAGTCGTCTTAATGTCCATCTGCCATATGTCGTAGTCAAGATATGCAGCTATAGCTAGCAATGTCCTGATGGATTTAAGCATAGCCACATGAGAGAATGTCTCATCGTAATCGATGCCTTCTCTCTGAGTGTAGCCCTTGGCTACGAGCCGTGCCTTGAAAGTCTCTACTTTCCCATCAGGTCCCCTCTTTCTCTTGAAGATCCATTTACACCCAATGGGTTTTACCCCTTTAGGTGGATCCTCTAGGGTCCATACATCATTCTTATGCATGGAGTCAATTTCTGACCTCATTGCTAGCATCCATCTATCCATGTCTTGATCCGCGAGTGCTTCATCAAATGAAGTAGGGTCAATGTCAGTCTCACCTGACACATGGAATCCATACCTTTCAGGTGGTGCAACCATCCTCGAACTCCTTTGAAGAGGTTGGGTGTTTCATCTTTATTTATCTCCTCAGTTTCTGGTCTAGGAATCTCGGACTCCTCAGGGGATTCAATGAGTTCCTCTACTTCGTTATTGTCTTGACCTTTAAGGAAATCATTCTCCAGAAACTTCACATCTCTAGAAACAAAAACCTTTTGGGTCTCAGGGTCATAAAGCTGGTATCCAATACCATCTTTAACATACCCAATGAAGTAACACTCACGAGAGCGAGATTCTAGCTTACTTGCATCCACGTTCTTCGCATGGACCAAGCAACCCCAAACCCTCATGTGATTGACACTAGGTTTGGTTCCATACCATAGCTCATGAGGAGTCTTAGGTACAAAATTTAGGAATCTTATTCAGGATATATATTGCAGTCTCTACTGCATATCCCCAGAATCTAAGTGGCAAATGTGCTTTACTCATCATTGAACGGACCATGTCCATGATGGTTCTGTTGCGTCTTTCAGCAACACCATTAAGTTGGGGAGTTCCAGGAGGAGTGAGATTGGAAACAATTCCATTCTCCTTAAGGTATTCCTTGAATTCATCCGAGAGGTACTCGCCACCTCGATCAGATCGAATCCGCTTAATCTTCCTATCAGTTTGGTTCTCAACTAAAGCCTTGAATTCTTTGAACTTTTCAAAGGTTTTAGACTTATGACGTAATAGAAAGATAAACCCGTATCGCGAATGGTCATCAATAAACGTCAAATAATATCGATGTCCATTTCGAGTCGCAGTACTGAAGGGACCACATACATCGGTATGTATTAGGTCAATAATACCTTCGCATCTTGTAATCTTGTTACGGAAAGGCGTCCTAGTCATTTTTCCCTGAATGCAATGTTTGCAAGTGGGCAAGGGTTGAACCTGTAGAAAATCTAGAGGTCCATCCTTTATCAATCTATTGATCCTATCAACAGATAAATGATCAAGCCTTTGATGTCAAATCTCATTTGAGATGTTTTTATCCTCTCTGGATCTTTTAGGGTTTTTATTAGTGGTTGTCACATTCATGATATATTTATCAATGCACAACTCATAGAGTCCACCAGAAGTTAAAACACCATCCGCAATATATTTATCATAATGGTTTATGACTAATTTATTACAGAACAGGAATGCATATCCACTTCTAACTAGCTTAGATACAGATATTAAGTTCCTCCTGACTTCAGGTACATAAAGACACTCTTTAAGTACTAGGACTCTACCACTAGATAATGATAGCCGACAAGTCCCGACAGCGACTGCTGCAACACTTGCATCAGATCCCATCTGGATGACTATCTCCCCTTCTTCAAGTTTTCTAGTTTCCTGAAACAAATGCAACAAATTGCATACATGAACAGAAGCACCAGAATCAACAACCCAACTTCCTTCTCATCCTACGAGAAAGCTGGTTTCAATGATAAAAGTAGATTTTATACCTGTTGAGGATTTACCTTTGTCGACCGACTTCAGGTAATCCGGGCAATTACGCCTCCAGTGCCCCGGCTTTTTGCAGTGGTGACAGACGTCGGTTTTCTTCGACGCCATTAAAGTGGATGCATTGGAAAAAGAGCCAACACTTTGTCCCTTCTTCTTTCTCTTCTGGACCGGGCCCTTCCGAGAACCATGCTTTCGACCGTGCTTCCCTCTAACCTGTGCAACCATTGCACTGCCAGTGGGACCATCCTTCTTCATCACGTCTTCTGCAGACTTTAATGCAGTAAGGAGAGCAGCACTTGTCAATTCTATCTTGTTCATGTGGAATGACACCACAAAGTTATTGAAAGACTTGGGCAACGACAGCAGAACGAAGTCGGCTTGCATGTCTGCATCCATCGTTGCCCCAAGAGTCTCCAGTTCTGACAAGTACCCAAACATTTTGAGTAGATGTTCACGGACCGAAGTCCCTTCCTGCATCCTGCAGCGAATGAGGACTTTCATAACATTGTACCGCTGAGTGCGGTTAATGTCACCAAACATATCCTTCAGGTTCTGCATGATTTCCTGGCAGGTACTCATCTCCACATGTTGCTTCTGCAGAACATTGGAGAGAGAACCTAGGATATAGCATCTAGCCAAGACATGATCTTCATCATACTTGTCATTGAATGCTTTTTCTTCCTTGAATTTAGGGTTCTCATTCTTGTCCTCGGAGAGCACATAACTTATGCGCTCAACAGAGAGAACAAGCTCCAAATTACGGATCCAATCCGAGTAATTTGGGCCGGCCAATTGGTTGACCTCTAGAAGCCTACTAAGTGGTTCAAAGACTTCATTTTCTGAAATTAAGAATACACTATATTAGAATATAAAAAATATATTCAAATTTATAATATTTGATTAATGGATTTTAAATCAAATTATTCTTGCATTGTCAACTTTGAAAGTTCATTCCCTTAATCATTTTCAAAGTAAGAGATATACTTACCGATATATCTCTAGCAAGAATTGGGATCTCCTCTTTATCATTGTCACATCCCAATAATATGAGAATCTGCGACTCCTATAAAGAGAAGCGGGAACACATTCCGCCTTGCAAGTCCAACTTGCATTTCCCAATTCGGTCTTTAACACCCGGACCCACCACCCCTAAGGCGATGTTGACCCGTCGTTAACTGAACCAATCGTCAACAGGAATAGTACTCGCTATGCGCAATCCAATATCGCCCCAATAATATGAGGATTTGATATCGGGGTCACTACACATATGGCCTTACTCTTTCGAGAAGCAAAGAGCTCGATCCAGATGTGCTTGCACACAGGAGCTGTCACTTCGGACAGGCGTCTCCCACATGCAATCCCTGGCGACGAAACCCTTCGCCTTGACGGGAGACCATGAATGTCACTTATGTGATCCTCCACCTCATATTCAAATTTTAATTAATTATCATGAATCGCATTCACATAATTAATTCTTCCAAGGAAATTATTAACTCTAATCATATTAGAGTATTCTAATTGGACATAATTAATTCAATCATGTTAAATTAATTATCAATCCAATTTAATCAATCAAACTTGAATATCTTACTTGAATATATATGGTATTATTCTCAAAGTACGTATTAATTCGTATTTTAATAATTAGAAAAAAAACATATCTTAATCCCTCGGACATTATCCCGACCCTACCCGCTGTCATGGCCAATACCGACGGGAGTGGGACGGACCGCATATGTTGCAACCCGCTACCCCAGTGATCCCCGACTAGACACCATATCCACCTCGGGAAAGGATAATGTCAAATTGATTAATTTGTACTTGAGATGATCATAGGTTTTTCAACCGAAATAGTACCATATAGTAATCAAAACAATTTTGATTATAAGGAAATTTGCTACACAAATTCCCAATCCTATTCAAGCAAGGAGTTTGATGATTGTGATTTCAATTATGATTTAGATCAAATCTAATCAATTAATTGGTTGGGCCAAGTCAATTAGGTAAATAATCATGTTCCAATATTTCACAAATATTTTTCAAGATTATTTCACGAAATTAACAATTAATTTCACTAATTGACAATCACTTGGTTCTAGATTAGGACTGTAATTTCAGCAGTGACCCCTACTCACTAAAATTAACATATCTCAATCAATTTAAATCCAAATTAGACAAAATCAATTTTCAAATATTGCTAACTTGATTTAGGACAGAAGACAAGTGATGTTTCACGTATTTCGAGGCAGATGATAACAGTAATTAACTCTTTAATCATGTTAAAATCTACTGTTCCCGCAACAGTGCATACATGTTCATTAAAACAACCATATCTAGAGCATACGAAATCCGATTTACACAAACTCAGATCCTATGGTTTCCTTATTTAATGGGGAACATAATCCAAGCAAATAATTCGTGCTTAAACAATTTAAACATGGCCGAAATTATTTACTAAACAGATCTGCAAAATCAAATGCGATAAAAACTTTTGTGACCTTAACGAACCCAAGTCGTCCTCGGTTTTTCGAATCATATTTGAAACCGTCGACCTAAGACTCTGATACCACTTGAAGGATATGGAGAAATCCTCAAGCGCATCACAGAAGCGTGATCGTCATATCGTATACGACGGAGAACGACTAGTCGTACTAGTTGTTCGGTGCAGCGGAATTTAAAATTTTTATTCGATGAAACCACATGATCCAAGAACAGTTCTCGGATCGTTTCATCTATAACCACAACAAGTATAATGCAATACCTCTTGAAGCGTGGTTGATCAAGTCTCTAAGAGAAGAGACCTCCTGTCTCAAGTCCGATCGTCGGAGTAACGGCTTGCGAGCGCGGGGATGAGTCGCGGTGTCCTCGCAATCCAAGAAGATGATCCAAGCACGGTTGCTCCTGATCTCGTCGCATGAGATCAAACGTCTCCTTCGTGAGTGAAGCACTCCAAGTAGACGAAGAACCGTAGAGCGTCGAAGCGGCAGCATGATGCGCGGGCGTCGACGATTCTCTCCACCAAGGTATGGTGGATGGCCACCAAGAAGAGAGGGAGAGAGGGTTGTCGAGTATGGAGAAAGAGAGAGAGAGAGAGATGTGTGCTACAATAGCATGTAAAGAGAGAGCATGGTATGCCTCTCTATTTATAGGGTTTTGGGATCCATGGATCTCAATCCATGGGACATATAAAATCAATGGATGAGGTTGATTTATGTCAATTCAATGGTCAAGATTGTTGTTGGTAAAACCAACAACTTGTGATTTAATTTAGATTAAATATATTTGATAAATCAAATATATATTAATACCAAAAATAAATCAATCAAATAAGGAGTATAAATTAAAGGAGATCTTCCATCCCCATGGAATGGAGTGGACGGCCACCAATTCCACAAGGGAATTGGGTGCCGCCACCTCCTTCCAAGTGGGGAGGGCAATCTCATGGATTTCCATGAGATTGCATATCTCCTTGATTTTCTCTCCATTATTTATCCAATAATTTTATTGGGATTTTATTCACCAAAAATAATTCTCAATTAATTTTGGGAATATTGCAATCTTGACATTGGAAATTTGTGAATCATATTCACAACCCAAAACTAAATGTAATTTACATTTTCAATTAATTAGACAATGTGTATCCAATACATATTAATAATTAATCTACAAATATAAATTATAATTAGCTCTCTCTAATACATTACAAATCACATTTATAACATCGTATGAATAATTGGATATTTCTATCCATATTATTCTTATCCATAATAATTAAATCACATTTAATTATATTGGATAATTTCTCATACATCATGATAATTAAATCACATTTAATTATCAATTTCTCATTGCTTAGATCTTATGGACTTATTTTTAGACCATTTAAGAACAATGCTATTTCTCCTCAGATACTTGGAGATAAGGACAGGGTGATTCTATTGTTCCACGTATAGTGACTTGGATGTTGAGATCACATCTCAAATCCAGATCTTATGGACTTCTCATAGATGCTTGATTAAATCAAGACCGTAAACCTAATCTTCTCATTGCATCTGAATCTCATTCAGATCAATGTCCAGTATATGGACTAAGATTAGGTCACTTCTCTAATGAGCAGAGTCACTAAAATCCAGACCTGTTTCATCACTCCCTCGGAATGGAAGCGTCATGTTTATACAATCGTTTATGATCAAATCACCCTTCAGGTATTCCCAATACCTGTACATCCTGCATACTGGAAGACTTATGATCATCATGAAGATATAGATCACTTTTACACTATCATCTTCATAGTTTGATCATCAAGTTTCTCAATCTTGGTCCTTGGGATATGGTACAGATCATATGCTTTCACAAAGCATATATCTTACCTTCAAATTCATATCATGCTTCTAAAGCATGATGACCATGCATGGAATTTGGTCAATCCCAATACCTCATGAGTGAGCTCATGTCTCCCGATTCACAAGTGAACCTGTATGATCCCTTTGAGAGATCATATTACTCATATGCCCTTACATGCACACCAGCTCGCCAGTAAATAGACCTTGGTTAGGTCATCAACCTATTGGTCTGCCAAATGTACATACTCAGACATATAGCAATACATCTATCTCTGGTCAGAGGATGTTTGCCTATGATGTGACAGTATTCATCATAGGTCTTTGGTTATCTCGATCTCGTTAAGTCAACTCATTGACTCAACTAATCTGATACCTCTAAATCAATATTCCCATGCAGAGGACCTGCATCAAGAGGTCGATCAGATATCAGTCTAATGAGATAGGATTGCAATCTCCCACTCAGAATGGAGATCGCTGCTTGTCAATCATTGATGATGCTTGATGAGTCCTCTGTCTAACTCCTTAGATATTCATCCAAGCATCAGCCTCTATGATTCAATTAATGAATCAACAATTGTATGATTATCAAGTTGGCCATGGTACATAACCTATATTGTACAGAGGGACCCTATAGTGCATTCATTCATTCATTCTCAGAAAGGGAGTGAAAAATAATCAATAACTTTCATTGATAATTTATTCATTATTTATTGTAGAAATGGTTCGCTCTGGGCTCACATTGCTAATATTTTTATCTTTTTTAACGGAAATCGTCAGGTATACCAAACGGAACATAACATAGGGTTATGTCATGTAAGAGTTAAGCATTACTTGGGGTTTCTCGTGTAATTCGCGATTATGCAGGGTTATGAATGTTATTGTGAAATTACTCAGGGTTATGGGTGTAAAAATCCCAATATATAATGATGATATTTGTTATGAAATGATTTTTTTACTTGTATTATCCATAAATATCATATTTGTTCCTATATCATTAGCGACGATCAATAAATGATGCTTACTTGTTATTTTTCAAACAAATAACCAATCTTGCTAATTATTAAACTGAAAATTAGTGAATATTAGTTTAGATTTTGAAAAATGGCAATGGATAAGTGTAGTTTTATGGACATTCGCTAATGATATAGCTTCAGATATGACATTCATCGATAATTTCAAGTGTAAAAAATTATGGGTTTTTATAAGTTGTACTCCTTTAAGATATTGCAATATCAGTATACCCCTCTCTTTTTTGGAATATAAGTTCAGCCCCTCATTTCTTCCACAATGATCTCTTATACCTCTCAGGTTAGTTGTCGTCCATCCCTAATGCAAACGGACTTTAACTTTGAGGACACAAGGAGAATTAAATTTAAAAAAAGGTTGAAAGATATTTCCACCCATTCATCCCCCCTCCCAAGCCTCCTCCTCCCACCCCTCCCCACAGCCTCCGCCTCCACCCCATGCTCCTCCTACATCCCCCTCCTCCAGTTCCCCTTACTCCTCTATCGCCCCTCTCCTCTAGCACCCCTTCCTCCTCCACCACCTTTCTCCTCCACCGCCCCCCTCCTCCTTCGCTCCCTGCTCCTCCTCCATCCCCTCCTCGAACACCCCTCCTCCTCTGTCGCCCCCTCCTCCTCCTCTTCCTTCGTACCCTCCTCTTGTGCCATCTAAATTTTTGCAAGCATTCTTCAAGGCAGAGGTTGATCTACCTCAGATCTCATGCAACTGCTTCATCTTTAGACGATCATGCAACAAGTGATGTTCATGGTGTTCCAAGCGATTCGAACCATCGAAGGATTAGAAGCTCATATGTTGTTCACTTTCTGCTCGGTGTAGACTATCAAGACTCCATGCATGTTGATTATTCGTGAGTGGCAACTTGTTATCTGATCTCCAATGACAATGCTCCTCAATTCAAGTGCTCTCGAATATCCATATGATGATGCTCTGCTACAGGTGGTGTGTTGTGCACCGGTACGTCTATGATTGTTCCTACAGTAGAGAACTTAACTCCTCAGCACCAAAGCCACAAAGACTCCCCCGACCTCTAGCACGTAGCCGACCCACCAGTGAGAACCTCAACCCCCACCTACAGTTGAAGTCAACAAAGTTCCATGCATCAATAAGAACGGTGAAGGAGGCGGCCAGAGAGCGTGGAGCTGAGGATGAGGGGTTGGAGGAGGATGGGTGGAGTGTTTTAGGATAATTATACCCCTCTTAACCTCACCATGGCTTGAAAAAAATCTTGGTTAAGTTCAACTCACTGATGGCACAAGTAATAGAATGGCAAGAAATCAAGGGCACAATTGATATTCCAAAAAAGAGAGGGGCCTAACTGATATTGCAATATCTCATAGGGATATAAGTGATAAAATCCAAAAATTATTTCGCAACAAATAATGCTCATCGTTACATATTTAACAATGAAGATATAGTGGGGCTTAAAAAAATAACTATAGACTCATTTTGTTATAGTGATAATTTCATGGATTTATGTACATCGACGAGTGTAGACAACTCCCAACACCTTACCCTTTTTCACTTTTTTTTGTTTTTTGAAATGAAAGTTAATCCTTCTCTAATCAAGGTCATCCACGGTAGATTTTAATGTATACAAAACAAACAAAATGAAGAGAGAACACCACAAAACTTGATGATGAGCATTGATATGATACATGCTACTGTGAAGACCAGTAAAGGCCTATGAGGGAGCATCAGATTCTTAGGATTCTTGAGTTGGTGTTATTGTCATGTCATGAGCCCCCACATCTTTTGCATCTATGCCAATCTTTATTGTTCTTCATTCCGTGAACGAATACTCTTCTTCTTGTGTGGCCTACCAATACTCTTCATATGGTAGGGCAACTTTAGTCCTTTCATCTATGTCAGGCAATGATGTGATGTCACTTGGGCAATCAAAGTATGTTCTGCAACGTTGTTATGGTCCTTAATATAACCATCACTAGGATGTAACCCGCACTTACGGTGGCGGAAAATAAATTGATTTTTAATGTAAATTTAAATACTAATTTGTAATATTTTAATTAAGAAAAAATGATTGACATGAAAAAAGTGTAAGGAAAATAAACAAGATAATTGAACTTGGGTCAAATTTTCAGTATAATTTCCATCTAAAAAACGGTGGATATACCTATAATAAAGATCACGCCGGAGCAATACATGGTTATATAAAGAGATGGATCCCGTAGATATTAATCTCATTGAATATTTGATCAACAATGTAATTCTTTTATTATGAATTAAATAAACTATGTAGTGATTTTCCAAATGTATCTTGTAATTATCGTATTTCAAATAATATGGCATGTATTCACGTGCGTGCACCCAAAGGTGTATCTGCATATAGAAAACAAATATTCAGACACACACATGTTGTTCATAAACCTTAAAAAAATAAAATTTTTACCATTGAATTGGAATTTATTTAATAATAAATTTTAAAAAAATCTCACCCCACATCTACAGATGAATATGCAATTTTTTTATAATTATTTACAAATAGAAATATTGTGTAGGTATCTAACATAATTATTAGGTTGATTCGATTTGTCATTCTAACAAATTATAGTTGGATTATAAAGTTTAAATATGTAAAATAATGAACTCGATCAAACCATTGTCAAAAGTATATATGGTCATACGTACATTGCATTTACGCGTGATTTCTCTAAATGTCATGTGTCATTTAATATATTGGTATGTGATATGTTGGATTAGTTTTAAAAAAATGAAAGAGATAAAATACTAAAATTAATAACTACTTTTCTTACTCCACTATATATATTTCGTCCACGATCACTTTACTCATGTTTTTTATTGTTATGTTAAAATACAACAAAGATGAATTTAGGATAAAAATATAAAACACATATTTTAACATATTTTTCTCTCCAGATCTATCTCAATGATCAAACTATAATACAAAATTTGAACTTGAGAATATGTTATTTATTTTGAAATATGTAACTATCATAAATCTTATACAATCTAAATGCAGTGAGATAGGCGGAGATCAGTGCACATGTTGAATAGATTGGATTGAAAGATAATATCCGGTAAAATTGGATAGGATGATTAAGACAAAATTTGATCCATTCAAATTCATGTAAACTCAAGTTTATTAGAATTTGCATAAACATCACATGTTATTACTGCCCGTTGTTCGAATATTTGTTAAATTTTTAAATAACTATTCTCCCTAAATGGTGAAACGTGGAGGCCATCAAGAGCTCCTCTCGTGAGGTCCTGATCCCCACTTCCTCAACTTATCAGCTTTAGTTATAATGTTTTGTACATACACATGCAAATACATACATGTATACATGCATATATATAGTACTAATACTCTGAGTTGATTTTTTATTAAAATAACGTAACATGTATACTTAAAATATCAAAAAGCACATGTTTTTATTATCATCGTTACAATGTATCTTAGAAATATTTATCAAAAAATACACTAATTTACATCATAGATGATGGGTGGGAAGTATAGTTTTAAAAAATTACATTTTATATTTCCAAAATAGTAGTTCTATGAAGAAAAATCTAAAATACATTTTTCAAATTTTATAATTGATATTAATAATATATGTTTTTGCTATTACTTAATTAATATTACTATGATTCTAAATTTAAAAATATAGAAGGAATAGTGGAAAAGGGATATTAATTAAGGAAAGAGAGAGAGGATAGGATCGTAGAGAATTTAATGGGAGATAGAATGGAGAGAGATAATTTAAAAGGGAGAAAGATTGAAGGCATCCACATGTCAAAAGGCTGGGAAAAAAACATATGTATATACAGCTCTGCTTCTTCCAATTCCATTTAACCAAGTTGTTTGGTCTGCCAGAACCCAAGGCCTTAACATTGATAAACTCACCAAGAGTGAATTAAACTGACGGATTAGTGTCTTTCAGGGACATCTGATATGTGGTATCACCTGATGTTGAAGGTGACACCATCATTCAATCTTGAAGCATGAATTCACTATGCACAAGCAACACAACCCCTATCTGCTAACTTTAAAGTGACTCACTTCCTATCTTACTTCAGAATCTCGGAATGACCTCTTAATGTAAAAATGTGACAAGGACACTCTCGGCTTCCGAGGCATACACCATTGAGTGTTTCCCCTTTTTTGGTTTCAAAAAAAGGACAATCTAGACTAATTGACATTCTCGAAATCCTGCTTGGCCAGGACCTTCCATATCAACACTAGAGTCCCTCACCTCATAATCCTATGTCATCATTCAAGAAACGTGCGGTAATGTTGCTCTGCCTCTCGATCATCAAAAAGATTGCCGTCTGCAACTTAATACTCCTTGTCCTCTTCAACAAGACCACTATCATTTCCATTGTCTTCTGATTTAACTTCGTCAACAAATAATGACATCTCATTTTCAGACAAGCGCACAACCAACACAACTCGCAGATTCCATAAGAGAGAAGATTAAACATGCTCATTATGTCACTCTCATTATCGATTGAAACGTACTTGCAATGATCTTCACTTGGATGCAGATACTTCATGCTAGGATGCTCACCAACTGTCCAAGTTAGGAGCTCAGTAAACCTTCATGGTAAATGGTTCCAAGGGACGTGTATCTATTCTAACCTTCATTTCCTTTCCTGGCATGTATCTGACCTTCAGAACTACACGTCACAAAAATCAACTCCATATTTGAGATGAGCCTCTAAGGGGCCTTATTCATCTTCAAACAACATTATCCTGTCAAAGGCTAAAACTTACAAGCATTAGAACAGGAAAATACCACACAACAATACGAAGTGAATCCATGCAATGTATATAGAACAGGATGCTGTAGCTTCTTTCTGGAAGCAGAAAAAACAAGGTTGTCCTCGGGAGAATAAGCAAGAGTAGCATAGAGGAGCAGAACAATGGAAGGAAGAAGAGATCGACAAAGAAATGACGGGTAGAATGAGGAAGAACGTAAATGGTGCCTTCGCCATTCTCTCATATACCAACCAACTGTGGGCCTTATCAATCCCCATGGAGTCATGGACACATGTCAACATCCCACTAGAAGAAGACATCATGACCATTCAAACAATCCACCAACCATAAGTGCCTTGATTAACTCAACTGTGATCACTCTAATGCCCACATGGATGACAACTCAAACATGTCTTGATTAACTAAACTGCGATCACTCTAATCCCACATGGGTTTAACTCAACTGTAATCACTCTAATCCCGCATGGGGTTAACTCAAACAACATCCATCTATGCCTTGATTAACTCAACTGTGGCTACTCTAAGTTCCATATGGGGTTACAACCCAAATGACGCACTAACAGAAGGTACCAATTTAAACAATGAAGTTTATTGGGACACACGTTATATTCCAAAAACGTGGATCTGTGTGATATGAAAAGAATACTGGGGGCGGGGCGAATAACTAATTAAAAGCCATCACAGCAAAAAATGGCATGATCTGCTCAACATCTCTGCAGACAACTTAGCCACTTCCCTTGCAACGTAATGACATGCCCCATCCCAATCGACCACTCCAAGCAATGCTCCTCTAAACACATTGTTCATAAGTTTTTCTCCTTTTTTAGACGGAACATGATTATATACTTCACCTGCAATGTCAGCACTCCCTTGAAGGACTACACAGGGAAGAGAGAGAATCTCTGAATGTATCAAACAGTATTGACAGGATATGGAAATTGTCAACATAATTTATATATATAAGCTTCCATTGCATAACAAATACGAAGAAAAAAGATTGAAAATTATAACAAAAAAAAGAGAAACCTATAATGGGCACTGATCTTAACAATCTTTTAGGCATCATAAAAAGCAGTCTCCTTTTACAAAAGATGCTGAGGACCCAAGTCCTACTAGGTGTTCATATCAACTTCAAAATGAGGGACGCCGAGACCTCTGTTCAGCAACATTCACTCTAAGTGCTCTGCCATCCAAGCTCTGAAAAAAGATACATGGGACCAAAGCAAAATACATGTTACGGTAACTCCAGTTCAATGGACTTCCTGAACAGTCTGGTGGTTATATAAATATAACTACATGCTCATGTCAGATGGCATTCTTTTAAGGTTGAGCATCCATATATAATTCCTTTTCCAAAGGACATGTATGATAAAGCTCATAAAGATATAATTCAATTAACTCTCATGGAGAATGCAGACCCGATAAGTTGGAAGTTGAGGTAAAGAATATCACTTTGAGATTTGTTTACGAATGTGAATATTTTTTCCCCTCCAAGATGCTCGACCTCGAAGAGCAAATGTCCAATAGTGACGCTTGCACTCGAGGTAAAGCAGAATTGATGCTCAACCTAGTACTAGGGCTGGCAAGCCACGGATTAATGGATTGTGAATCCACTTCTTGATAACAATTCTGTAATAGCAAGCTTGCAGGAGTAAGCAGGATAGTTGGACCGACTGCGATTAGTGGGGGTGATCAAATAAAATAACTATGTTTGGTTACCGGTCAGCTAAAAATGAAGAACCATAACTTTTATATTCTTTTTTTTAGATTGTCATGTCACGTTATCTGTAAATGATAGAGCCTATATGATTATATAATGATGTATGGCTACTTTCGACATTAAAATTAAAAAATGGTGAAGCCTTCTCCCACTTTAAATAGAGCAGGCTGCAAGGATTTTTGCTCAAATCCATGTTGAAAGATCCGAGTCATCCGACTATTTTTTACTATGGTTGCCGACTACCTAACGCAACCCCCACAATGAGGGATTTGAACACCGGTCTTTTGAGTGGTAGGCACACTGCACTACCACACCAGACCATTGAAGTGGGTACTATGCATAACATAATAGATATGAACCATGGTCTTTTGACATAAAAATAAAAAAAGTCATTTATTTTTGTAATATTAATATTACGTTTTTGAGGCAATTAATATTATGTATTCTTTATTCAATGACCCCCAATTGGGTACCTAAAACCAACCTCTCCAACCTTGCTAAATGAAATCAGCCTCATGTGTCCTCAAAGGCTCATAGAGTCTATAAAGTAACAAAATAACTAAATAAATGATGCCCCATATTCTTTGTTTTTACATGTATATCTCAGAATGCTTGGAATTATGTGCATGAACCTCACGGATATGCCCCTCTTTTAGCTTCCCCGTCACTAATGAAGTTTAATTTAATGGATTTTCAAGAAAAATGAAAATTTTATGTATAATTACTCAACTTTATCACCCTATATCTTCTCCTTCCTAACTCTCCCCATCCCTCCCCTTCCTCGATCCCTCCCTGGTCACACCTCTTTCTTCATCATGGCATGCACAGCCCACCTCCCATTACCCCCCGTAACCTGCCCCATATTTTAATTTGAAAATTGTTAGCTCTAACACCTTTTAATGAAAGTTAATGGAGGGACATTTATGTAAAGCAATGACAACTTTAAGTTGCATATGCATAAATCAAAAATGAGATATGCACGTATTTTCAGAAAAATTATGGGGAACCTATTTGGATCCTCATTAAATAAATGGGTTCCTTGGCCGGTAACTGAAGCATGGTACCATAAAATAGAACCCTAAATGAAATCACTCACCTGTCCATCAAGGGCAGCAATTGCATCATCCTGTTCTGTCTGTGAGGACATAGTTACAAATCCAAAACCACGGGAGCGCCCAGTTTCTCTGTCATATACAACTCTTGCATCGACCACCTTACCATGCTCACTGAAAACCTGTTCCAATCGTGAGTCATCCACCTGCCATGGTAGATTTCCAACATATATCCTATAGGTAGATTCAAACTCTCTTGGGAGCCTTTCTGGTCTGGATCCTCTAGGAGCTGCCTTGTTTACAGTTAAAAGTCTTCCATTGCAGTCCTGTTGAAAAGCCAAGAGATGTCAACTACAGAATTAAAATAAATGGTTGCTGTTAAATATCCACATTGCAAAATGTGAAATGCATTATAGAGATTGATATTTACAAAATTGAGGTCTAGTTAAATGATGTAAAGTCAACGGCTATAGAAAACATTGCCGGCAACACTACGAAAGGGTGCCTCGTGAAGGTTTGACAAATATTGTAGACGTTGAAATACAATGCAGTAAAAATAGCACTTCTTAGGATGTGACATGGGTGACCACAAGATGGATCTTGTTGCACTACACTATCAAAGCAGAGCTAGGCAAACACAAACACGGGGCTATCTTAAGGAGAGAAAAAGCAGTTCAAAGCATTTGGCTCAGTCTGGTTTGCCTTCCACCCAGTAAATGAAGAAAAGCTTTGGTAATAAACAACACAAAGCAACCATCATTCTCAGCGTCAGGGAGAGAAGGTTGGCAAGATCATAAAGTAGTAGGATCTGCACTCCTTGTAAAAGCAATCCAGAGTCGTAATGAATTTTCCATTCCCTAAAGCAAACGAGGAGCAACTATATTATTATATAATCCGCAGGCTCAGAAGTCCCTCAAAGGATGTGGTATCAAAACATGTCTATTAATCAAAACCTGGGGGGGGACCTGACTTGCAGCTCAAACGTTACTTCAAGCTCAAACTTTAACATTAGTTGAATGCCAGCATATGGACCCTGGGAACCAGAAGAAGCGGGAGGATACAAAAAAGTAACCACCATTTACATGTTTCAAAGGAGAGAAAGATTCGGGAGATTTAACAGAACTATAAAAATGTTCAAATAGACTAATGGGATGCAATGGTTCACTTCCTACATTTTAAACAAAATTACTCAAAGAATTATAACTACCCTGATATATATAAAGAAGTGGCACGAAGACCTTGACTTACCCTACATTTCGCCCAAGCAGCAATCATTTTGAACACTTAGGTTACCATTTAATCATTAAAAATAATATCAGGCTTTATTATATTAAAGTTAAACAGGTCAAGTACAGGGATTCCTCACTTCCAAACAGATTTATTGTCGGTTATGGTAGGTAATAGCATTGGGTTGAACCGGCTCGATTGAAATTCAAGATCAAGGAGTTCCAATTTTTTCCCAATGAATGTGCTTGGGTGAAAGCAGCTTTATATATCGCGACGCGTACCCAATCCACGAGCCCGGTCTGAAATCTGGCTCAAACTTATATCGGTCATGCTCGGGCGAAAAATTTGGTCCATTAAATAAATGGGCATGTCGGGCTTGGGCCAACCTCGGCTCATACACATTAGCCCATTGGCCCGACCAGATAAGGGCTCAATAAAATGTCCCACATAATAATCCACTACCCCCAAAGTACAGCTCAGTATATTTCGATCAATCTTTACTACCAACATACACAACTATCTACTCTCTTTTCTCATACAAACATTTTTTTGATAAACGGTGGGATGGGCCACCTCAAGAGGGCCATCCAAAAATATATTAATAACTATATATTTACACCCGTCAGGAATCTAAAAGGGCTTCGGCATGCCCAAGTACATTTTCCGGATAGAACCTTGACCCCTCAAAAACCACACTATTTTTGTTCAGCCAGATGCACCAGATTGTCGCACAGATCTTCTGTCTTCCCAACTCTGAACCCGACCACTTCCTGTACGACTCCCAGAACCTTTCTTTGTTCCTACAATCAAGGCCCGACATCGACAGACTTTGCCACACATCGACAGAGCCAGGACAAACGAAAAATAGGTGTTCCACGTCTTCCTGTGAAGACCCACACCTACTACACAGATTTGTGTTCCCATGGAAGAGCCTCGCTCTTCTTACCGTCGTCAGCACCCTCTCTCTTCGCAGGAGCCAAATAAACATCTTTATCCTTGAAGGAATCTTACAGGACCATATCATAGCGCAATCTCTAGCCATCAAGGACTCCATATTGGGGGCATGCGCCTCCAACAAAGCATAAGCCTTCCGCATCGAAAAGTGGCCATCCCTCCACACCCAGGATTCCACCCCTCTGTTGGCCACGCCTGATTGCACAACCGATCCGACAAACACAGAAATTCCTCTGTCCTCCGGTCTAATAAATCAGCAACAAAGGTAGGCGACAAGGAGCCACCTGACCACACCTCAGCCACACTACTCTCCTTATCCAAAGCCAGCGCGAATAACCTTGGATATACATCACAAAAAGTACCCCCATCCGTCCAATTGTCTTTCCAAAATTGAAAACAGCTACCATCACCAAGCAACGGATGCAAGTGGTTCCTCACATTCGGCAGGACCGAGCACACCCCCTTCTAGAAAGCAGACGAAGATCTCCCCCCCCCCCTGCATGGATCGTTAAGGAGGAAGAAACACCATAAATTGACCTGATCAGGGTGGAGCACAGATCCGTAGTAAGGCCCCAAATCCTAACAGCCCACTTTGCCAACAACGCCCGATTCATCTCATCCAACTTCAAAACACCTAAACCACCTTCCTTAGTTGGAGCAGAGATCGAAGACCAGTCTACCAAATGCAGACCTCTGTCCCCCCGCGAAGAGGTCCAGAAGAAACGACTCATCAGAGACTCCAACTTGGAACGTATGCTGATGCAGCATGAATCGGATATATAGGGCTTTATTTATTTAATTTTGTCCGATAATTAGAGTCTCATTTTATTTACAAATAATTGTGTCTTCGCATTTTTAATTTAAATAAAGAGATCACGTGCGATCTCAATTTAGTTAGTTAGAGTCAATTAGAGATTTGAATTTATTTCAAATCAATTAGTTAGTCGATTAGAGTCAAATTAGGATAAGTAGTTTTGAATTTGAATTTCTATTTTTGTAATCTCATCTCTCCTATGTAAAGGGATGATAGGCTATTGTTTTTAGACAGGTCAGATTATATGAAATTTTGAAATTTATCTCTTTCTTCTCTCTATTCCTTCTCTCTCGACGCGGTCTACACGCTTCTTCTTCCTCAAATCTCTCGTTCTCCGACGAGTTTTCTTCTCTCAACCCCTCCATTTCATATCCACCAAAAATCCACAATCAAATTTATTTTTCCAACGTTGCAAAATTTTTATTTTGCATCATATGCCCACCGGTAGGGCCCTCGTAGACATGAAAAGACCGAAATGGCTGATAAAACCGCCCTAGTCAAAACCAAGCGTCCACCCTTAGAGAGAAACGTCGCCTTCCAGCTGGACAACTTTCTCTCCATCTTCTCCACCAATGGCAACCAATCAACCTGACGCAATCTTCCCGTCAAAAGAGGCAGTCCCAGATAAGTGATAGGCAGGGGCCTCAAAGGCGTGTCCAGAACCACACAACATGCCACAGCATCCACATCCGACATATTAAAGGGTACAATGGCCGACTTGGCACCATTCACCCTCAGGCCTGAGAGAACGCCAAAAATATCAAGTATTGCCCGCACAGCTCTGCTCTCCTCCAACCCACCCTCCACGAAGAATAGCGTGTCATCTGCGTACTGCAGGAGAGGGATAGAAAGACCATCTCTGCAGTACCCTCTAAAAAAGTCGCCCGCCACCGCAACCCAAGCCATAACCGTCAACGCGTCTGCCGCCAAAATAAACAGCAAATGAGCCAGAAGGCACCCCTACTGCACGCCTCTTTGCGGTTGGAAGAATCCGTCCTCCTGTTTCCCATTCACCAGACTCGACAACGAAGTGGTAGTAACGCACTTCTTCATCCAATCTATCCATTCATTCGGGAAACCACGACAAATCAGAGAAGCCTAAATAAACCTCAGCACACGTTGTCATACGCCTTTGAGAAGTCGACCTTCTAGAGGAATCCCCTAAATCCCCTCCTCACCCAATCAGACGCCATTTCTGTTGCCATTACCACACCATCCAGAAGTTGTCGTCCCGGAATAAATGCAGACTGCATAGGAAGGATAAGGTCATCCAAAACAGCCCGCAGGCGGTTGACCAACACCTTAGCAAGAATGAGGTAAACAGCATTCGACAGAGCAATGGGACGAAAGTCCTCCACCCACACGGCACCCTCCCTCTTTGGCAACAAAAATAACAGCGCTTTCTTAAGCTTCTCCAGCCCTCTGTTCCCACCTCTGAACTCGCTAAGCATGGCCATGACATCATCTTCCAGCACATCCCGAAACTCCCTATAGGAGACAGGAAATCCATCAAGATCGGGAGAACCATCGGCATTCAGGTCGAACACAGCTTCACGGACCTCCACTCTCGTAAACTCCTTCACAAGAGCTATCCGTTGCTCTCCGCTCAGAATTCTGACACCCCTCCCGGATCACGTAGCCCCAGTAGACGGTGAGCGTTTGCTGAAGTTCCGAAAGTGATCCACTAGACCCTTCCCAATCTCCTTATCGCCTAGCACTGTACCGTCACCCGTCTTGAGCTCGTGAATCATATTACGTCTTCTCCTGCCACTCGCTACCGCATGAAAAAAGTGGGTGTTCGCATCACCCTCTTTTATCCACCTCTGCCTAGATCGCTGGCGCCACTCTACCTCTCACTGTCTGTCCTCATCCGCCACCACCCGGTATGCCGCATCCCGCATCAGGGCCTCGTCACTGGTCAGGAGACGGGAGTCCTCTCCGTCAAGCCTCGCAATTTCTGCCACAACCAACTCTCGCCTCCCCCTTCTGTTCTTCGTCAACTCCCTCTTATGGACCATCAAACGATCTCGCAACAACTTCAGCTTCAACGCCAGCCGTTGCGTCGTCGAACCCTCCACACAAAGGGATCCCCAAAATTGAGAGACGAGATCCCGGAAGCCAGCATCCATAAGCCAAGATTTCTTAAACCAAAACATCGACCTAGGGATCACATCCCGTCCCGAATCCCAGCAGATAGGCATATGATCAGACCGCGACCAAGGAAGAGCCCGAGCAACAGCAATAGGAAATCTCTCTAACACCTCAGCAGAGACCAGAAACCTATCCAACCTCGATCTCGAAGACGCCCCCCACCAAGTGTACTTCCTGCTGCCAACATCGATCACCTGCAACGCCAGCTGCCCCACACAATTCCCAAATCCCTCCGATCCCTGATCTCTTCCGCCATGATCCCCATGCCGATCCGAGGCATACAGCGTCACATTGAAGTCCCCGCCAACAACCTAGGGGGTGCTCGGGAATCTCCCCCTGGACGTCCGCAACTCCTCTCACATAACATCACAATGCCCACCTCCAGGCACCCCGTAAACTGAGGTAACCAAAACTCTAACATCCCCCGATCTACGCTCAAGTAACACCGAAATAGATCTAGAACCAACATACTCATCAGCCGTTGAGAACAACTCACCATCCCAAGCCAGAATCAAGCCGCCAGCGCTGCCCACCGAGTCAATTGCTCAGAACTCCGACAGCTTAGAGCTGCCAACCGACCTCCAAATCACTGAATCACATCTCGCCAACTTTGATTCCTGCAAGAAGACCACGTCTGCACCCGATGAACCCAAAAGCTCACATATTGCCCTTCTCTTCTCCCTGTCCCCCAACCCTCGCACGTTCCACGATACCATCTTCATTTGGACCCACTCGGAGGGTTTCTACTGGGCAAGGATACCCCAAGACATTCCGCAACCCGCATGTGAATGTCAGCCGGTGTGCCACACTGCTCCGAACTCCCATCTGCGCAAATTCTATCCTCCACCACGGGAGGACAAAGACATAACCCTCTCCCTTGTCCTCCAACTCATGCTCCAGCCACATCATGGCCTCTGGTTTCCTTCGCTTACGCGTGAACAGCACGAGCGGGTCGCTCCGCACCCTCCTGCCATCCACTCCCAGCGCCAAATGACGATCACGCCTCCTCCGCTCCGCCGCAATAATGTGATGCTCCATCCTATGGCTCCTGGCTAAAGTAGCCGCACCTGGGACAATATCAAGGCCCTGCAGACCGCCACCTACTTGTGAGGTAGAACCGATCCCATCAGCCGCAACACAGCGTCCCCCCCAGGAAGGATGGAGTAGCCGCCCACCTTGCCACCCACCGAAAAAACCACCAGGGCAAGAGAGGAACCTGCCTTTATGTCTTCTCCCATCATCACCGACGAAGCCCGACGAACCAGCGACCCAGATAGCGCTAAAGACACCGAGCCCATCGCCGTAACCCCATCGGCATTCGCCTCACCAGACCGCGAAGAATCCCCTCGCAAAGGACAGTCCCCAGATGCGAGCATACCTCGCCCCATCAACTTCATTTCGCCTCCCGACAGTCCAACACCATGCGCCAAGTCTGCGGAGCCACCATCTGCCCGCACATCGATCGCTTCTGGCTCTGCCGCAGGGTAGACCGCATCATTCCCGCCAGGGGGCCAAGATTCACCCCCAGCCTAGCGGAAACCAAAAACAGGGGCTGAAACACGGGTCTCGAATGAGCAACCCACCGAATCCCTAATCAGATCCGCCCAACCCGTCTCCACCGCCAATCAGGCCAAAGTTGAAGAGCCAGACTATCCCCGCGCAACCGAAACGGCCCCCGCAATCGCGGCTTCGCCTCCCCACATGGGCAAATTGTGGCCCACCTATGTTTCCACCTCCTGCGGAATTGCAACCGTCGCTGGAGAAAGAGCTGCCACCGCCGGAGACTTCCCGGCGCCACGCTCCTCACCCAACACCAGGGGTGGTGCTTCCACCCATACGAGGCGAAGAGGGAACACCACCCCTACCCACACAAAGCACCTTCTCCGACGGGAGCTTGCAGCCATCGCCAACGATCGAAGCAATCACCCCCTAACCCTCACCCGGACGAAGCCCAAACTGGAGTATTGCCTCCACTTTGCCAAAATCACTTAGCATCGAGGCACTGTTTCCAGGCTCCAACATCGAATAGGCAGCCCCTGTATCTCCACATACCATCTTCCCGAAGAGGGTAAAGCCCCGTCCCGCAGACGAGGTCGGTGTCAGACCACAGACGACGGGAACATCGAGCTCCCCTTGGCAAGGAACTCCCGAACCTCAGCATCTTCAACCCCCCTAATGCACAGCATCTCATCAGAAAGCCAGACCGCATCTTCACCGCAGCCCACCGAACGTCCGATCATAAGGGCCTCCATAACTGCCTTCAACTCCCCATTGGAACCTTCGGCTATGAGGATTCCATCAACACGGTCCTGATGTGAGTCCTCGATCTCCATATTACTAGCGCCCATCCCTCCCTTCCCATGCCGACCTGGGCTAATGGTCAGGCAATCCCTGCAACTATGCCCCTCTCGGCCACAACCATAACACACCGGATGCTCCAACAAGCACGATCGCGCAAGGTGGCCCAGGCGACCACACCTGAAACACCGACGGCGCGCAATGCGATCATACGAACCCGCCAACATACCAGCAGACCGCCACACACAACCCAATCGCCCATCGCCTCTCTCTCCGCCCCCCCCCCATATCACGGGGGTCTTTCTACTCCTCCCGCATTCACGCCCTAGAACTTCCGAACGCAGCCCAAGAGGTGGGGGATCCATACGCCGATCGCTCGCTCCCTCACCCGAGACACCACGAGACGCGCTCTCCATTCCCAACTCCGATTTCCCTTTGGGAGAGCTTTGGGTACACGCATTCATCCCAATCTTGTCGATCGCTTCTCTCATACAAACATGTGATTAAGCTTTTCTCAAGTTATTATCATTATCTTCTTCATAACAACACTTTTCGCACTACATGATGAGCATCATTTCTCTCATTGTTCCTCTTATGTGTATCTCATATAATACACTTTATTTTATTTGTGAATTGTTAGTTTTGAATCAATGCTTCATATACCAATAATCTACATATTCATCCTCATTATTCCATCAACAGCATAGATACCTTCAATCGACCATTTTCCTTCTCCAATGCTCTCGATGGACCGGCCCATCCCGAACCCGAGCCCATATTAATCAGGACGGCCTAGGTCGTGGGCCAAGCAGGAGAAAAAAATTGGGCCTCAATCCAACCAACATCCAACTATTTTTTATTGGATCTGAAGAGGCCCGACTTGATGCTCATCCTTAGTTAATGATTTATATATTATATACATCAGCTTATATCCAAACAAGCAATAATACATTTATTGTATCCTTCCATACTTTTTCAATATTTCCAAACCCTCCTATAAGGTCCATCCTTTAACTGTTCACATTTAAACAAGACATCAAACTTACCTAAATGCACATATTATATTGCATTGATGTCACCAACTTATTATTGGCAATTGATTGATACTCCAATTATATTCGTCGTTGCAACCCTATAGAACAAAGCAACACTATAATATTTGTCCAACATGTATTATATCTTTTTGAAGTCATTTTTGGCAAACTTTAGATCTCGACTTGGCATTCAGTCATCCACATACTGACTCAACAAACAGAAGTAGTGGAAAGTTAAAAGAGATGTTTATTACGATGATAGGAATGCGATCGGATATAAATATATCGTAATCCTCCACTATCGTATCTTTTTAAGCAATTATATTTGACAGAAACAAATATTGATAAGAATATGGGTTTAGATTTTTGTGGAAACGGATACGGATGTGGTCCTATGGATACCATTTTCATTTTTTCAAGCGTTATGGATACCGGATACAATGACATTTTTTCGAATATGGATATGTAAATTTGTATTAGTAAATCTGTGTGTTGGCAGGTAGTTGGAGTCATTTTCAAATGTTGAAAGATAATTGTGTATCACTATTTAATTATATGTTATATAAGTTGGTGTTTAGCACTTTTTTCCTTATAATCTGATTATTTGTAATTGTACACAATCTTTGGCACATCATTAATATTAACTTTGCAAAAACATTCTTTTTTTTACTTTAAGTGCCAGGATGTATCTCCAAGAGATAAAATGGGTTGGAGAGAAAACAAGGGAGATCGAGAAGGCATGTTTTAAAATTTGGTATTCAGGTAAAGATAAGGCGGAAATGGTGTTGAAGCGGATGTTCATAAGTGTTGGGAAAATAGAAAGAAATGTTTATTCCTTGGGCCCTAGGCTCTCTTATATAGGGAGAGGCCTATGGGCAAATTACATAAAGTGGACAAAGTGGACAGAAGAACAGAAAAATATATAAATGACACATAAATATGAAATATATATCCCCGTCAAGATGGAGCATAGATATCTATCATGCTCAGCTTGGAAGAACACTTCTGGAAGGACCCTCTAAGTAGGGCTTTAGTGAAAATGTCTGTTGTTTGGTCCCTTGAGCTGACATGAGTTGTAGCAATGAAGCCCTTCTGGATCATGTCACATATATAATGGCAATCAGCTCAACGTGCTTTATCCTCTCGTGGAATGCAGGATTATTAGCAATAAATGAGGCAGTCTGATTGTCGCATTCCAACTCCATGCATCTTCTCCTGTCAACCTCATCGGTATCATCATCATAGAGCTTCATACTTGGATCCATGGGTGTAGTTGCAGGTCAACATCCAAGCATACCCGTGTCCCTTGACAGGTTAATGGCATTTTCTCTAAGTCATCACAAAACCCTGTTGATTTCTAACAAACTCCAATCCCAGAAAATATTAAAAGCTCATAGATCCTTGGTAACAAATTCACGACCCAAAAATTCCTTCACCCTCTTTATTCCATGCATATCATCTCCAGTAATAGTATATCATCAACATATACCATAATAGCAGTCATACTTCTGGATATTTTTTGTATAAAAAGAGAGTGATCTGCATTCGAACGTTTGAACCATTGTTTCTCAAACGAAGTCTAAGAGCTTCTGAAACCAAGTTCTTGGGCTCTACTTAAGGCCATAGATCGCCTTACGAAGTCTACACACCTGGGAACACTCTCCGTCAATAGCAAATCCCGGTGGTTATTGCATGTAGACTCCCTCTTGAAGATCACCATATAGAAATACATTCTTGACATCCAACTGAAATAGGGGCCAATCTCGAACTACAACAACAGAGAAAAGAATCTGTAAGGTTGAATGACGAGCAACTAGTGAGAACGTGTCAAGATAATCCACCTCGTATATCTCTGAGTGAACCCTCGTGCAGCCAGGCGTGCCTTGTACCTGTCAATGCTACCATCTACATTGTGTTTCAATGGGAGCTGGAACAAGGCTCCAAGTACCTCTTGACTGAAGGGCAGCCATCTCTTCCTCCATAACTAATCGCCATTAGTCGTCCTTGAAAGCCTCTTGATAATTCCGTGAAATGACCACCACTGATAATGCAACTGCAAATTTCCTGAAATCGTCAGTCAAGAGATCAAAGGAGACCATAGATGCTATAGGATATGACGCACAGCTACGCTTCTGCTTTCGAAGCACAATAGGTAAGTCCAAATCAGCAACATCCACATTTGTCCCCTATAAAGAATCATGCTCATGTAGATCATTACACCCATAATTAGAAACTGTGTTTTCAGAACGTACCTCATGCATGCTAGATGATGAGCGATGACCATGAACAGAAGCAGGCCGACGGGTATAGTGATGTGGCAATGGTGGAACTGGGACCGTACTAGTTGGTGGAGGCGATGGTGGTGGTGGTGGCAGTGATGGTGGTGGTGGTGAAGGAGGTGATGATGGTGGAGATGAAGGAGGTGATGATGGTAGTGGTGGCATGTATATGTCATCATTAGAGTCTGAGGAAGTCAACCGGTCACCTGTAGGAAAAAAGTACATCACGGACTCGAAAAAGGTGACATCGACACTAACATAATACTTCATGTGTATTGGATTATAACCTTTGTACCCTTTTTGTGTCCTGGAGTACCTGACAAAGACACATTTGACAGCTCTAGGAGAGAGTTTGTCAATACCTGGGGACAATTGATGGACGAAGGCGACCGAGCCAAACACACGAGGAGTAAGTAAGAGCAATTCCTTTTCAAGAAAGGCAAGGGATGTTAAGATACTTATGTTATGTCGTCTTTATCTATATTATTTATTTCTCTTGTCATGTTTACGTAATTTACCCTTTGAGCTTTTCTCCTGTACAAGAGAGCTTTAGGGTTAAATGGAATACAACTTTTCTTTCTCCCTTTCCACATGGTATCAGAGCGACGGTCCTACACTGGAGCATGTGCCCTAAATCCATAACCCCACCAAAACCCTACGCGTACGCACGCCTACCCTCCCTACGCGCCTCTGCCTCCGCATCCGCGCCCAACACACGCCTCCACCTCCACTCCTAGTACGCTCGCGCGCCTCTGTCTGCGCACTTGCGCACCTCTGTGCGCCTCCGCCGCACATCTGTGTGCCAGCGCGCTTGTACGCCTCTCTGCGAGTCTGCACCCGTGTTGCATGCCCCTATGTAGGTCTGCACCCGTACTGCGCATCTGCGTGCCAGAGCACGTGCGCGCCTGTGCTGGTCTGCACCTTTGTCGCACTACCTTAAGCGCCTGGTTGGACTTCGGTATGATCGTCTAACATATGTCTTGATCATTTAAAGACACCCTAGCCTTCCGAAGGAGTCTTCAGAGAATGGAAGTGGTTTGTGGTATGAGTCTACACCCGCAATCACCTTCCCATATGTCCTTGTAGACATTCTATGTCCAAGTTTACAACCTCAGTTTGAGAAATAATTGTCATCATGTCAGATAACAAAGCAGATGTTCCATCCCTAGGTGCCTTCAAAGGTCCAGCACCCATTGTAAAGATGAATGGAACTAACTATGAACTACAGGTCATGCAGTTCATGAGTCTAATGCAATGCAATGGCAAGAAGCACATTCTCACACAAGAGGAGCCTGTCGACAAAACTGGGGTTAACGCCTCATGGGAGGCAAATGACGCGTATGCTCGCGTATAGCTATCCGGGACTGTATCCATGGAGATAGCTAATGATATCATGATCTAGCCTATTGCAAAGGCTATATGGGACATTTTTGTCTCTACATACTCTCCGACGAAGAATGAGTCGAAGATACTACAGTTCCAGCACGATATCTTCACATCAAAACAGAATGGTTGCCCCCTTCACATCCTCTATACTTCTTTGAGGGGTATTTTTGAGAAGTTACATGGCTACATTCCCTTGACCGCTACATCAGAGCAGCTCAAGGCATACAGAGACTCCGTAATGATAGGAGTTTTTCTAGCAGCTCTAGATCCTAAGTATGATGCATCTCGTGCCCAGATCCTCACTGATGCTACCATACCTCCAATGGAGGAAGCATATCGCAGATTGAGTAGACTATCTATATCATCTGGTAGCACTTTACAGTCTCAGACATCTTCAACTATTGCAGTATCACGCGGTAGAGAAAGCCCTACACCATAACGTGGTAGGGGAAGCCCCGGTCTTGGCAGAGGAGGAGGTGGTTGATCCTGTCAGCAGTGTACCTATTGTCATAGGTCTGGCCACTCAGAGGAAACATGCTATTCTAAGCATGGGTTTCCTGCTTCAGCCCGGGTTGCCCGGGTTGCCGAGCAGACACAACAAGCTGGGAGTTCATCACATGCATCTGACCAGAGATTTGACGAGCTTGTGGCATGACTAAGAGAGATTATGTCGGGTACCTCTGGGTCAACCAACTCTCCTTCAAGGTCCTCAAAGGTAGCTACTTCATCATAAGCATCCACATAGGGTATAGAATATGCCTTTACTAGTGATTACAAGACTTGTCAGAATGGATCATGGATTCAGGTGCTTCTCATCATCTTTGTGGTGAGAGAGTCTAGTTTAGTGTGTTTCGTCCAACTCAGTCAGGACGATCTATTGTGATAGCAGATGGGACACACTCCATTACTGGTCAGAGGGAGGTGCAGTTGAATTCCGCACCGAGGCTTCAGAATGTTTTTTATGCTCTTGAATTTTTTACGAATTTATTATCAATTAGTCAAATCACCATAGACTTAGATTGTCGTGTCATATTTGATCCATCTGCTCTTGTGTTTCAGGATATACTAACAGGCAAGGTGATTGAAGCCATGGCCTTAAATTTCGCCGAAATTCGGCCGAATTTCGGTTTCGGTAGGTGACCGAAATTCGGCCGAAATGGCTATATCGGTCGAAATTTGGGGGGGTCTAGTTCAAAAAGCCACCGAAATGACCGAAATTTCGGTCGAATTTCGACCGAAATTCGACCGAAATTTCGTTTCGGTCCCTCACCGAAACGAAACCGAAATCCGACTTTTAAGGCCTTGATTGAAACTGGTCGTAAGCAAGGGGGCCTCTACATATTAGTACAGTCTCCATATGCGGGTACCTCTTTTCTTCGCACTGGATCTATCTCTTCATATGTGTGGCATCTTCGATTTGGTCATCTTCCTCTGCAAAAGCTGTGTCGCGTTATTCCACAGATTTCTCCCCGCTCTACTTTTTAGTGCGAGGCTTGCCAGCTTAGGAAGCATCATCGGTCCACGTTCCAAAGTCGTCAAGGTAGAAGTAGTCATAGTCATTTTGAATTGCTCCATTTTGATATTTGGGGTCCCAGTCGTGTCCCGGATCATCAGGGACACAGGTTTTATCTTGTTGCCGTTGATGCTTTTTCGAAATTATCTTGGGTCTTTCTACTTAAGAATAAGTTTGATGCATGTCATGTTATCCAGTCCTTTATTAATGAAATAAGGAATATATTTTCTCCAAAAGTCAAGTTTATTCGTTCCAATAATGCATTAGAATTTTGCGGTACGCAGCTTTCTCAATTCCTTAGGTCTACTGGCATTGTGCATCAGACATCTTGTGCATATACTTCCCAACTTAATGGGGTGGCAGAACGAAAATACCGCCATATGTTAGACATTACCAGACCTCTTTTGATTCAGAGTCGTGCTCCTCATTCATACTGGGGAGATGCGGTTCTAATTGCTTGCTATCTGGTAAATCGTATGCCCTCTTCGGTGTTGGGAGAGAAGATTCCGTTCTTGATTATGTTTCTCGAGACGGGTCTTTTCTCGCTAACTCCTCGTGTTTTTGGTTCTATAGCTTTTGTTCATCAAATACCTCCTGGTCTTGACAAGCTCTCTCCCAGAGCTATCAAATGTGTGTTTGTTGGGTATTCTAAGACCCAAAAGGAGAGGCAAATTCCTAAGTAACGTCACTAGAAAAAAAATTCTTCAAATAAGCCACCAATATTTTTTTTCTCTGTATAGTGTAGAGATATCGCATACAATGTATGCGCTATAGAATAGCGCAGCTATTCTATGCGTTTTGTGTAGGTAACGCAGACAAATCCTGCGATATGCAGGTAGCGCAGACATTTCCTGCGATATACCCTTAAGAAAAAATAAATTACAGAGAGCGAACGAAGGGTCACTTACGCAACCCTTCGTTCGCTCTGTCTTCGTTCCTTTCTGTCCGCGCGAACATCTCCGCCCAGGCTCCGCCGAGCATCGTCTTCGCCGCCGCGGCTGCCACAGGCGAGCCCGCACCTCCGCCCAGGCATCCCCGCACCTCCGCCCAGCATCCTCTCCGTCGCTGCTGCCGCTGCCTCCCCGCAACCTCCGCCCACCTTCTTCCCGTCTGCCGCTGCCTCCACTGCCTTGCAAGGGTAACGGTTTTGACATTTTTTAGTTAGGGTTCTTTATCTCTTATGCTTAATCAATTTGTAGTTGGACATTGTGATTTTGTATGACCTAAGACCATGTGAATATAATTTATAGGATGTCAATGGATTCCATATTTTGCGTGTTTGAGTTGAAGAGTCATAATGAAGACTCTTGTTCTACTGTCAAGCGAAGTCTGCGATTGAGAAAATCCATGTCGTATGACGAGTTATTGGATTTGGTTTGTAAGAAGTTTTCATTGGATAGGAACACTTACAATGTGATGATATCGCAGTGTATTGGAAATGGTTCAGTGATGACGTCCATTGCAGATGATGATGATGTAGACAATGTTTTTCTTTACGCTGAAACTTATGCAAAGTCGTCTCCCGTAGAGATGGTTGTGGAAACATCTTTGATTGAATTCGGAACCGAGCAGCGCGCCTTTGAACATCACAGTGTGCCCACATTTGCAGATCTATCTAACGACGAGGCACCTATTATGGCATACAATGACGAGAGAACATTTATTGGCGAGTCTTTGATGAGGGAAGTGCATCGCGTTCTGAATGATTGTCCTCCAGAGGTCACTGATGATGAGATAGAGAAGGAAACCGATGAAGCTAAAGATGTCGGCCAGGATGTAACAAATGATTCCCAAATTGTCTCTTCAATACCCTTCTTCAATGTTTTAGGCGGTGACGGCCTCGCAAATTTCGAAGACAATTTTCGAAAGGAAAGTGCCATTGACAGCATTACTGATGAACTACGAAAGGGTCGCACTTTCAAAACGAAAGATGACCTTGTTTTTTGTGTGAAAAGGTACCACATTTTCTCCCATTACAACTTCACTATTAAGGAATCCACCACATTGGTTTGGTCCATCTCGTGCACGATGGATTCCAATGGGTGCAAGTGGTTTTTACGTGGTCATTACCGTAGATTCGATGGGATGTGGGTAATATCCAAGCTTGGTGATCCACATTCATGTATCAATCCATCCATTGGTCAAGATCATCCCCAACTTGACTGCAATTTCATGGCACGAGAAGTTCTTGACTTTGAAAAGGATAGCCCAATTGTTTCGGTTTCAAATCTGAGGACCCATATCTACAAGGTGTACAAGTACTTGGTTACAAAGAAAAGGGTGTGGGATGCGAGACGAAAGGCGATTGCAATCATTTATGGTGAATGGAAGAAATCCTATGCGGAAATGCCACATCTCTTACATGCTTTGAAGGTTGTCATTCCAGGGACAGAAATAGCTATTACGCATACGGTCCATCCTGATCCAAGGAAACCACATTGTCGTAGATTTCAGCAATGTTTTTGGGTGTTTGGTCCATGTATTGAAGCGTTCAAGTATTGCAGGCCACTGATCAGCATAGACGGTACACACTTGTACGGAAAATATACACAAAAATTACTGATTGCTTGTGAGATTGATGGTGATAACCATATTGTCCCCCTTTCCTTTGCCATTGTGGACAAGGAATCTGCGCCAACTTAGAAGTGGTTTCTTTCTCTATTGCGTATCAAGGTTATTGGGATGCATCCAGGTCCCATTTGCATTATTTCAGATCGCCATCCAGGTATAAAGTCTGCAATGAATGATGTTGATGTTGACTTACTGCCACCATTTGCACATTGGCGTTTTTGTTCGCAACATGTGGCTAGCAATTTCAACAATGTTTTTAAGAACGGTTCCATGAAAAATATTGTGACTGCAGCTGTCTTACAGACATCCTCTAAGAAATTTGCATACTTCATGAGAAAATTGAGAGAATGGAATAGAGACGCAAGTAGATGGTTTGAAAGTCATGATTGTCCAAAAGAGCAGTGGACTTTGGCTTACGATGGTGGTTTTAGATTTGGTCAATCAACTACCAATCTCAGTGAGAGTTACAATGCCGTACTGAAGGACGCGCGATGTTTGCCCATCTCAGCACTTATTGAAAAAACATTCTACAACTGCATTTTGTATTTCAATAAACGCAAAGAAGAAGCTGCTGCTGCCATTGCTAATGGGAAGAAATACACCGCATGGGCTTCTGCAAAACTACAAGCATGGAGTTCTTTTGCAAATGGGCACAATGTCACAGAAATACAATGTGCTCCTGATTTACTCTTTCAGGTTGTTACAAGTGCTAGGCGTACACAGTACGGCATGAGAGGCCGGAAAAAATATACGGTTTTGATAAGCAAAGGCACATGCAAGGCGAGAGTGCTAGCAAGTTGGTTGTATCAGTCATTTGCACATGTGCCTGACCATGCAGACGATGTGACATTGATACGTCATGCCAGGGCGTACATCCTGCAGCTCCTTGGAGGTGTCTTATTCACGGACAAGAGCGGATCGTTGATATCGATTATTACATTACCGCTTTTATCCGATCTTGATGTTACTGGTACTTTCAGCTGGGGATCTGCCATGTTGGCTTATTTGTACAGGCATCTTTGTTACACTGCAGACATGGGAACTGAGGAGATAGGAGGTTCTGTTATCCTCTTACAGCTTTGGGCGTGGGAGCACTTTCCCCATATAGCCCATGTCATTAGATTGAGGCCCCAATGGCACGGGCGACCATTAGGTGTTCGATGGAGGGCGGACTTTGAGAATAGACGGCAACCAACACACGTTGTTCGCCCATATCGTGATGCATTTGATATGCAATCGCCAGAGCAGGTATAAATTTTTTGGAAATTTAATTCTTTTCAATTATCCATGGAGTAATGTAATTCTGGTATGTGCAGGTTTTGTGGATGCCGTATGGGAGCGACATCTTGGAAGGGCTTCCACATTATTGCCTCGATGATCAGCATGTTTGGACGTCACGTGTACCTCTTATTTACTTCCACGTGGTCGAATACTACTTTCCCGACCGTGTCGTACGCCAATTCGGTGGATGCCAGAGTATTCCAGCTCCCTGCGACACTGATGAGGTGTTACAAGCGATCGATCTACGGGGTAAGGTGGATGTAGATTGGAGAGAGAAGCATGTTGACCGCATCAATGCTTGGATGTCTCGAAACAATAGAGTTCTCCACATAGACCAATCAATTGGGGTTAGCACAACTCCGGATTACATGGGTTGGTATCTCCGCATCACCAGAAGATACGTGGGGAGATTAGATGCAATCCTAGCCTACAATGTAAGTATACATAACACAAATATATTTCGCTTGTTATTATGTAAAATCACATTTATTCCAATTTTTCAGATGCAAAGATGGGATCTTGTTATGAATTTAGGAGGAAGAGATCCTGACCACTACCAGTATAGAGACATAGCACAAGAGACCAAGGCCGAGATGGAGCGTTCATTAGCAACTCAATTTGTAGATGCTATGATCTTGAACGTGGAGTACACGCAGCAAGAGGACATCCAAGATAGAGGAAGAGGACGTGGAAGAGGTAGAGGTCGGGCTAGGGCACAACAACATGCTCATGGACGAGGTCGGGCTAGGGCTAGGGCACAACAACAAGATTTTGCACATGGCGACAACTTGGAGGAGGGACACCAGGATATGGATGACGTTCCTGACTTTGTTTTAGAGACACAGTTTGTCACACCGACTGTTGAACCTCGAACCGGCGAGATGCCAACTCCACAAGCTCCTGCAAGGAACATTAGAGGTGAAGAAGCTCAACATGTGTATGCTGCATTGACACCGCCACCTGCTCCCACCTTTGAAGAGGAAGAAGGCATTGGAAGTTCTCAACAACATGATCTTGATCTCAGATTTGGAAGGACTGCATACCAAAGGAGGAGGAAGAGATAGATATGTAATGTAAACAAAATTTGTCAATGTAGTCTTACTTTTTTGTATTGTACCCCTTATGTACTCATTTTGGAAGCAATGAAGACTATTTATGGACGTCTATTCAAACATTCTTCAAATTTTGTACATATCTTATGGATGAAGAAGTATAGTCATTACAATTCTTGGTATTGTGGTTATGTTTTGTCCAAGCTTCTGCCTCCCTTTATTTTTTTTTTGGCTGCATAGCAGAGTATAACGCAGCAATTCTATGCGCTATAGGCTGCCATCCTTTATTTTTTTGGCCGAGTAGCAGAGTATAACGCAGCTATTCTCTGCACTATAGGTAGAAAACGCACAGAAAGTATGCGCTAACGTAAAGCGCATAGAATAAATGCGTCTTCCTATAGCGCACAGAAAGTCTGCGATATGCGTACACTATTCGAAGAAAAAAAATTTTAGCTTAGTTGGAGAATACTGTTTTCCAACTACGCCTCTTAGGAATTTTCTCCCCAAAAGGATATCGTTGCTTTGACCCTGTTCGACGAAGATACAATGTTCGTGTTGATTTCACCTTCTTCAAGTCCATTATGTATTTTTCCCCCACAAGTGACAGGCTTACTCCTTCAGAGGATTGAGAAGAGGTATATATGCCTCTTCCTCCGTCATTATCACACACAACGTCACCTCCACCACCGCCACCTCCACCACCACTACCATCTCCTCCACCGCCACCTCCATTGCCTCCTACTTTCTTTCCGTAGGTTTACCAACGACGACCCCGTGCTCATGTGCCTCCTCCATCATCGAGCACGCCATGGTATGTTCTGAACATTTGAGTTCTTCTGATGGTACTAGTGATTTGCATGTACAGACTGAGGTACAAAACGTGGATACTATGTCTTCTACACGTGCTGAAGATCTGGATATGCATATTGCATTACAACGGCAGAAACGGGCTTGCACTATGCATTCTATTGGTTCTCATGTTTCCTTAAGGCAACTTTCCAAGGATTTTCAGAGATTCGTTGTGGAATTCTCTATTGTGGAGATACCACGGTCATATCAGGAGGCACTACAGAGCAGTCAACGGCGTCTAGCTATAGAGGAGGAGATGGCAGTCTTACAGTCACGAGGTATGTGGAGTCTTGTCCATGCTCCACCAGGTGCATCTGTTGTTGGCAGCAGATAGGTATTTATTGTGAAGCATCGAGCCGACGGTACAGTAGACAGATACAAGGTCAGGTTGGTAGCTTGTGGGTTCACCCAAACTTGTGGAGTGGATTGTCATGACACATTTTCTCCTGTTGTATGTCACTCTACCATGCGGATTCTTATTGTTGTTGATGTAGTTCGTGATTGGTCACTTTTCCAATTGGATGTCAAGAATGCTTTCTTGTATGGAGATCTGCAGGAGGACGTTTACATGCAGCAACCACCTGGGTTTGCTGCTAAGGGGGAGTCCAGTATGGTGTGTCATCTTCATAAGGCTATATATGGCCTTAAGCAGAGTCCGGGGGCTTGGTTTCGGAAGCTCTCAGAGTTGATTGAACAAAAAGGGTTTGTCAGATCCACTGCAGATCCTACTATGTTTATTAAGAGAGATCAAAGAGGTCATGTAGTTGTTTTGGTTTATGTTGATGACATTATTATCACCGGCAGCGATGAACAGAGCATTCAAGCAGCTAAAGATTTCCTTGGACAACAGTTTGTTACCAAGGACCTTTGTACGCTTCGTTACTTCCTTGGCTTGGAGTTTGCATGAAATCAGCAGGGTATGGTTATAACACAAAGGAAGTATGTTACTGACCTTCTATTTGAGACAAGCATGACATGATGTAGACCGGCTACTACCCCAATGGATTTTAATGCTAGGCTCTTTCATGATGACTCTGAGGAGGTGGAAAAGCGACGATACAGAGAGCTAGTAGGGAAATTATTATATGTTACTATTACCAGGCCTGATATATCTTTCTTTGTGAGCAGAGTGAGCGAGTTCATGGAGCAACCCAGGCAGGCACACATGTATGCAGTGTGCATGATCTTGAGATATTTAAAGTCATCTCCAGGTGCACGTCTTATTTTTAAAAGAGATACGTCTCTCACATTTACTGGGTGTGCATATACAGATTTGTTGGGTGTCCTAAGGACAAGAAGTCAACTTCAGGCTTCATTGTGTTTGTTGGTAGCTCATTGGTCTCATGTAAGAGTAAGAAACAAACTGTTGTTGCTCGGTCTAGCGCTGAATCAGAGTAAGGGCTATGGCCCAAGGGAGTACAGAAATGATGTGGGTCAAGACTCTCCTGACTGATCTAACGATTGAGGTGCATCTTCCTATGCATCTCAAATGTGATAATCAAGCAGCGTTGTTCATAGTTAATAATCCAACATTTAATGAGAGAACAAAGCACATTGAGGTGGATTACCACTACACTCGTGATTTGATCCAAAAAGGGCTTATTTCAACGTCTTATGTTGCATCAGGTGATCAGATTGTAGACATGTTTACCAAAGCTCTTGCAAGAGGTCCTTTTCATCATTGTTGTTCCAAGCTGAGCATGATAGATATACATGCTCCAGCTTGAGGGGGAGGGTTAGAATACTTATGTTATGTCGTCTTTATCTATATTGTTTATTTCTCTTGCCTTGTTTATGTAATTTAGCCTTCGAGCTTTTCTCCTATATAAGAGAGATCTAGGGTTAGATGGAATACAACTTTTCTTTCTCCCTTTCCACAAGGGAGAAAGGAATTTTCTCGCCCAAGACTGACGAGGGCATGCGATTAATAAGATAGCATGCCGTTAGAACAACATCACCCCAAAAAGAATGCAGAGCATGACTCTGAATGAGAAGAGTCCTTCTAACATCAAGCAAATGGTATTGCTTTCTCTCTGCAACACTATTTTGTTATGAAGTATAGGCACATGATGTTTCATGAATAATACCTTAGGTTGAAAAATAATCGGAAAGAGTTAGTATAAATTCCCAAGGCATTATCAGTTCTCACAATTTTCACAAAAGTAGAAAACACATTTTGTACTTCAGTTAGGAAACATTTGATAATATCTCCAGCTTCATATTTATTCTTTAATAAAAATACCCAAGATAGACGAGAGAAATCATCAACTGCAACCAGATAAAACATGTATCCCTGGTGATCAGAAACACGACTGGGATCCCAAATATCTATATGAAACAACTCAAAAATAGAGCAACTGCTCCGACTCTGACGACTGGGGAAGGCAGATCAATGATGTTTTCCCAATTGACAAGCCTCGCATTGAAAGGACGTGAGATGAGATCTGAGGCAGGACACGATACAATTTTTGGAGCGGGAGATAACCAAAACGCAGGTGCCACGTAAATGGTGAAACGGGGCCAACAGAAATAAAGGAAGTTCCAGCATAGGGAGTTCAAACTAGGCGATAGAGACCGCATGCTCACGACCACACCCAATCACCTTTTTTTGAGGCTGAAAAAAGGGGGACACACGCGAAGGTGCTCACCCCAATGCATTAAAAAGAGGAAGAAATACTTACAAGGGGGAATGGAAGAGCAGAAAGTACAAAACAAGGTACAGGGGGTAAACAAAGAGCATTACCCCCGCAACAAAAAACATATTACAATGAGGTCCAGTCACGAAGGAAGCCCGAGGCCGTGGAGCGAATATTCTCCAAATAGAACCGCTGCCGAGCAAAGATAGCTTCATTTCGTCCCAGCCAAAGGCTCCAAAGCCGCGAAATTGGATCCAGCAGCGCAAGCCGTGGCCGCCCCCTACCACAGAACAAGCTATGACAGAAAGGAGCGAAAGATGACAGATCCAGCCAACCTAAGTCGGCCCATAGAGCACAAACACAGCTGCAATGTAGAAATAGGTGATCAATACTTTCCGTTTCCATGTTACAGAGTCCACAGAGAGGCGAAGAATTTGGAAACATCCGAGCACAACGATCACGAGTTAGCAATCTTCCCCGACGGAGAAGCCAAAGGAAAATACCAACTCGCTCAGGAAGCTTGAGCCCCCACAAGAATCTGCAATCTCTCAAGAATATGTCATCCGCCCCATCGAAGATGGGCAAGATGGCCTTATAAGCGTCACTGATAGAGAAAGACCCATTCTTCCAGGCCAAATAGCCACGGCCCCAAGAAGGCACGGGGGCATCAACAAGAAAGGAAATGAGAGCGATATAATCGTGCATCCGCTGATCCGACAAAAACTCAGAAATTGGAGGGCACCAAGCACGCCCATCCCATCAGCAGGCCACCGTTACATCTTTGTTGGGCACCAAGGCGTAAAGGCGGGAAAATAGGATCCGTAAGGGCCCCCTTCCCGTCCAGTCATCCTCCCAGAAGCGAATCAAATTACCATCACCGAGCTTAATTGAAAAAAAGGAGCGATTTCTGATAAGAGCGCCCATCACCCCTCGCCAAAAAGTTGATACCTGACCCTGATAATCACCACGAAAGGCAGAAAGAAAGCCATCCCCAGCCGCAACCCTCAAGCAGTTTAACAAGAAATTGTCCTCCCTATCCCAAATTCTCGCCGCTCATTTGAGCAATAGAGCATCGTTCACCGTCGCCAGGCGCCTCACGCCCAGCCCGCCCTCCTTCTTAGGTCGCGTGACCTCATCCCAGGCCACGAGGTGCACACCCTTCCCCCCTCCCCCCTTCTTCCCCCACAAAAAGCCCCGCATACACTTCTCCAAACGCAAACGAACCCCCTTTGGCATCCCCCGCACCGAGAGAAAGTATATAGGGATGGAAGATAAAACCGTTTTAAGAAGCACTAACCGCCCACCACGGGAGAGAATAGCCGCGCGCCACCCAGCCAAGCGATGCTCCACCTTTTCGACGATCGACTTCCAATCACGAGTGCGCGCGCGACCCACCGTCAGAGGTAAACCCAAGTAATCAAAAGGGAGATCGGAGGCAGGACAGCCCAGCAAACGCGAGCACTCCGCCTCCTCCGCCGATGGTTCGATAATGTAAATCTTTCCTGATCTGACTAATAGACAACAAGTTCATAGAGAAATCAGGTGCATGCAACACATTTTGTAGATGCATAGAGGACGTCAAGCTAATCTCCCCCTGTCCAGTGATTGAGGAATGAGTTCTATATGCAATAACCACAATTCGTCCTGAAGGAACTTGTCTATAGGCTGTAAGTCGACCTATGTCTCTACACAAGTGATGTGTGGCAACGAAGTCCATAACCCATTCTATAACATCAGATCCACTACAAGGTCACATTTGAATGATTCCCGGGGGCTGATGAATCCTGGGGGCTGATGAAGACGTCACAGGATTGGCAGGAGGTATAATGCCTCCCAATCGTGCTACAAGGTCATCAAATCGTTGATTGAAAGAGGAAGCAGCTAGGGGCTTAATCTGCTCAACCACTCGAGCAGAAGCATGGAATCCATGCTTGGAGTAGCATATATCCTTTGTATGTCCAAGACGATGACAAAAGGTACATGGTTGCACGACCTCCTCTGCCATGAGGTTCGCAGACACGAAACTGAGAAGAGCCTCCACAACCTCGGGAAGCCGCCATCGCTGAAGAAGTATAACTGGCATTAGTAGATAGAACAACGATCCGATTGAGCCTGCAGAAGGCTTCCTCCATGGGAGGAATAGTCGCATCTGCCAAAATCTGGGAATGAGCTGACTCATACTCAGGATCAAGGGCCGCCAGGAATACACCAACCATGGTAGCATTCCTATACGTCTTCTGCTGCTTAGGAGTGGATGTGAGAGGCATGAAGCTATAGAGCTTCTCGAACATCCCACGCAAGGATGTGTATAGCGAATGAAGAGGTCGTCCATATTTCTTGATAGTAAAGATATCATGCTAGAGTTGTAAAATTGTTGTCTCATTCTTTTCCTGTGAATAAATGGCAGCAAGAATATCCCAAATCCCTTTAGTTGTGGGTTGATGAAGTATCTCATTGGAATCTTTATGGCCATAATGTCTCTGAAAGCCAAACCTTGCATATGCATCATCCGCCTCCCATGATGTTTTAACCCTGATCTTCTCAGTTGGCTTTTCCATGATTAGAATGTGTTTTTACCCGTAGACTTCATCATGCTCATGAACGGTATGCCCACAGTTCATAGTTTGACACATCCATCTTTACTATAGGCTCAAGACCTCTGAAGGTACTTGTGGAGGGGATATCTACCTTGTTTTCTGACATGATGGCTAGAGAATACTAGGGTTGAAGACTAGACAAGTATTCGTCTACATTGACATAGAAAGATTGGATTGCATGTGTAGACTCATGCAACCAATCTCATATAGATAAAGTACTCGGCGGCGGCGCTCCTAGAGGGTGGCGGCGCTCCTCTTGGAGAGAGGCGTAGGGTCGATGGCGGGGTTGCAGGGCCGATTGGCAAGACCTAGGTGGCGGGACCCGAACTGCAGGGACCAGTGGTGGGACCCAAGCTGCAGGGACCACTGGCGGGACCCGAACTGGAGGAACCAACAGCGGGACCCGGGCGGTGAGCGTCGAACTGCGGGGCAGCGGGGCCCGTGTGGGAGGAAGGGAGGAAAGGGAACGGCGGCGGGTTGCAGGGCAGGAGGGGGCCCGCGAGAGAGAGGGGAGCGGACGGGGGACTTATGGTTAGTGTTTCGGAGCTCCGATCTAGGATCGTCGCTCTGATACCATGTTGGCAAAAAAAAAGATATATTTATTCCTTTGTCCCTAGGCTCTCTTATATATGGAGAGGCATGTGGGTAAATTACATAAAGTGGACAGAAGAATAGATAAATATGAAACATATCTCTACAATAAGGCTTTGAAGGATTGTATAGTTGAGTTGCAAAGATTTGGGGATCGGATTATTTTGCTAGAATTGGTGCTCGAAGAAGAAATTATGAATATCATCTCAATTTATGCACCGTAAATTGTTTTAGATGAAAGGATTAAACAAGTTTTTTTGGGAGGATTTGGATAATATAATGCAAGAAATCCCACAAAGAGAGATAATTTGCCTAGGTGGAGATCTTAATGGACATGTGGGAATGGATATTTCACGGTATGCTAGTGTTCATGGAGGCACGTTTTCAGGGATAAAAATGAAGAGAGAAAAGTCATTCTGGATTTTGTAACGGTTTATTACCTTTTCATAGCAAACACTCTCTTCAGGAAGAGGGAAGAGCATTTAATTACTTATAAGAGTGGCCCAACTAGAATGCAAATAGATTACTTTGCGTCGAGGAGAAGAGATTCATTGTATTGCAAAGACTGCAAAGTAATCCCAAGAGAGTGTTTGGCAACCCAACATCGCTTGTTAATCATGGATGTGCAAATAAAAGGGATGGTAAAGAAAACGAGGGTTTCCAAGATAACTAGAACTAGATGGTGGAATCTTCAATTGAATCAAACTTCAGGGAGAAGGTTTTAGAAGACTTATCTTGGGATTGTAACGGAAGTACAAACAAGATTTAGAAGGAGATAGCATTTTGTATTCGAAGGGTAGCCAAAGAGATGATAGGCGGGTCAGGGAGGACCTCCAGACGAAAAGGAGGTTTGGTGGTGGAGTGGAGGGGTGCAAAAGAAGCTCAAAATTAAACGAGCATGCTTTAAAGCTATGTTTAAGGATAGAACAAAGGAAAATGTCACAAACTACAAAATAGCGAGAAGGAAACAAAGAAAGCTATAAGCGACGCTAAGTCAAAAGTTTTTGAAGTTGTGTACAAAAATCTCGACTCTAAGAAGGGTCAGAAGGATATATTCAGGTTGATCAAAGTAAGAGAAAGAAAGACCAAAGACATTTCTCAAGTGAGATGCATTAAGGATGAGGAAGGTCACGTGCTTGTTACTCAAAAGGGTATATAGACTAGATGAAAACAATATTTCCATAAGTTTTTCATTAGGGAAGGGAATAGATAGATCACTGGGAGATCTAGCTAGTAGTGAAAGCTACTTGAATCGTGCAAGCTATATACGAATACAAAGGAATTAGATGAGGCTTTGAAAGTTATGAGACCTGAGAAAGGTGTAGGATTTAATGACATTCCTATTGAAGTATGGAGAGTTCTAGGTGAGTGTGGTTTGACTTAACTTACAAATGTATTCAATGTTATTTGGAGAAGCAAGAAAATACCTGAAGATTAGAGGAGATGCATCGACGTGCCTCTTTATAAGAACAAATGAAATATTCAAAATTGTTCAAATTACAGAGGTATCAAGCTGATGAGTAACACTACGAAAATTTGAGAACGTGTGATCGAAAGAAAGTTGAGGCAAGTTTCCAACGTAAAAGAAAATCAATTCGGATTCATGCCAGGTCACTCAACTATTGAAGTCATCCACTTGTCGAGGAGAACAATGGATATTTATATAGCTAAAAAAAGAACCTCCATATGATTTTTATTGATTTGGAGAAAGCTTATGATTTTGTCCCATGGAAGATATTATGGAGAGTTTTAGAGAAGAGACAAGTACATGTCCTATGCATTATCCTCATAGAGGATATGTATGATAGGGCTTCATCTTGTGTAAGAATCCAGTCTGGGAAAACTGGCTATTTTGACATCAACAATGGTCTGCATCAAGGTTCAGCTTTGAGTCCGTTCCTTTTTACTTTGGTTATAGATGAGTTGACAAGTCACATTCATGATGAGATACCTTGGTGTATTCTATTCGCTAATGATATTGTGTTGATTGAAGAGATTAGAGATGGATTAAATGAGAAGCTTGAGGTTTGGAGACGTGCATTGGAAACTAAAGGATTTCGTATAAGTAGGGCTAAGATTGAATATATGGAATGTGCTTTTGATGGAAGCAATGGTGAAGGAATCGAGGTAAAGATTGGTAATGATAACATTCAGAAGAAATATTCTTTTAGATACTTGTGATCTAATTTGCAACATGATGGGGAAATCGATGGAGATCTAAATAATAGAATAAAGACAGGCTGACTAAAGTGGAGAGGAGCCTCTATTGTTCTCTATGATAAGAAAATTCCTTTAAAAATCAAAGGAAATTTTTACAAAGAAGCCATGAGAATGAGACCTGTTATGCTATATGGATATGAATGCCGGCCTGTAAACCATAGACATGTGCAGAGAATGGCAGTAACAGAAATGAAAATGCTAAGATAGATGCATGGATACACACGTAAAGATCGGACTCAGGATGATGCATCAGAAGAAAAGTTGGTGTAGCTCTAATCGAGAAAAAGATACGAGAAAACCGCTTAAGGTGGTTTGACCATGTGCAAAGGAGGTCATCGGATGCACCAGTTATGAGATGTAAGTTTTAGGATGTTAAGTTGGCTAAAAGAGGGAGAAGAAGGCCTAGAAGTGTTGGAATAAGTCTATACCAAGGGATCTTGTTTTTTTGGATCTAAACCCGAGATTGGCCCAAGTTAGATCTGAATGGATGCAATGAATCCATGTAACTGACCCTACTTAATGTGGGAAAAGGTTTTGTTATTGTTGTTGTTGCTCGGATGTATCTATGATTGGTTGAATATATCGTACATGTCAGTGAAGTATTCATATCCAATACGTTATTCATTTTCATATCGATAACCATATTTAAGTGTGTGGTTTGTGATTCTCCATATCTACAAAAAAATTAAAATTTTGTATATTCTTATTGTAGCAATCACGTCAAGTTGCTTAACTATTGAAGTTATCCACATGTTCAGGAGAACAACGGAGATTTATAAAGTTAAAAGGAATAATCTCCATATGATTTTTATTGATTTGGAGAAGGCTTATGATTCATTTCCACGGGAGATCTTGTGGAGAGTTTTGAAGAAGAGACTAGTACTTATCATGTATCATGGCACTTCCTCTTGTATAAGAATCAAGTCTGGGAAGATCGACTAATTCGACATCAACATCGGTCATCATCAAGGTTCACATTTGAGTCTGTTGAAATATAAATAAGCAGAAGCAATAAGGAAATCAAGAGCAATAAAAATAAAGAACACCCGGAATTTTACGTGGAACCCTACTCCCTAAGGAGCGGGATGAAACTATGGGAGAAGGCCTCAAAGGGTCGTATGTTTCTATTGAACTTTTTACTGAGTACGAGGGGTTTGGGGCTCCTTATATAGCCCAACAAATAAACTAAAGTCTCAGAGATAATAAATGTGGGACTAAACATGAGTGGGTGGCAATTGGATCCTGAAGAGATACAATTACCACTCTATTACATACTTCAACACTCCTCTCAAGCTGGAGCTGAAAAGCAACAGCTTGCAATAGAAAGAAAAAGTATATAACACATCTTCACACAATACATCACAAGAAGAAGATATGTCTGTTGCTGGTAGAAGAACTCACTCGAGGATGGGTCTGTGACTTTCATGTCACCAGAATGTATCTCTGTCATGCTTGTAGAATCGTAGAGATACTAGGTCACTGAAACATATCTCTGTCGTAACTAGAGAAGAGTTGTAGTAGAAGTAGTCCGGTGTGGAGTAGTAGTCGGGTAGTAAAAGAAGAAGTATACACCTTGACAAAGAAGTCGATGCTCGGTGAAGACGGATGATCTGTACAAATCTAGAATGTCGGTCTGCCAGTCGTGGACGGGTAGTAGAAGTCCTGAATAATCCATCGTTGACTCTCCCTTTCTCCTATACTTGATAAAATAAAAAGCATGGAACATCAAGTAGGGAGAAATATACATGCATTTTTTTGTTTTTTCACAAATCATTTTTTTGTAGCAGTCTCTTTTCTTTCTTTCCTTTTTTGACTATTTTTTCTAGTACGGCTTTTTTTGTACGATCACCTCTTCTTTTTCAAACCTTTCATCTTTTTTCAAATTTCCACTTATTCCCTTTTTTAAATAAAGAAAAAAATGTGGCCCAAATCAGACCCTAAGCTAGCAACCCCCCTTTTTATTACGGTCCCATTGGGCCGAATTTAGCACGCACCCACCTTCTCATATTCTGCACAAAATGGACCCGAAATGCACCCCATTCCCATGCACTTAAAATATATATATATAAACGAAGGAGCACATCCCCCTCCTTTCTCACGCGTCGTTAGGGTTCTAGAATGGAGAGACCCATCGATGCGGCCGGGGATCTTGCCGCAATGAAGAGATGAAGCAGCTGCCGCATTGATTGGGTTGGAGATGAGTTGTTGCTCGGGTACGGCCCCAGGAAAAAAAGGGGGATGGAGCTTGGAAGTGTCGAGCAGCGATGGATGAGCTTGGAGCTTGAAGGTGTCGGGCAGCTCAAGGTTGCAGAAATCGGTATCGGTACTCGGTCGGTAGGGTCACTGACTAAGGATTAATCGGCAGTCAGACGGCTAATCGGATTTAGTTGGTCATTAGTTGGTTTTGAATTTTTATTTATTTAAAATACATAAATCATTTTTATACATATATTCTTTATATTTGAAATATAAATCATTTTGACACATGTATTTTTATATATTTGCATAGATTTGTACATTTTCTATACTATCATAATGAAAAAAAGGAGTAATTAACTTTAAATACAACATTAAGTATATTGGAATAAGTTTGATTTTAAAAAAAGCAAAAAGTAAAAAATAAAAAAACCTCTATGTAAAAGTCGAACGAGTAGTCGGCCGACTAGTCGGGCCGATTAGTCTGGTTGACCGACTAATGGCCGACTAGTCCTAGTCGAGTCGGCTACCCCTTGACTCGACTAGTCGGCCTAGTCGACCAACTTTTACAACAGTGGAGCAGCTGATGCGGTGCTGCAAAACTTCGTTGCTAGGATATGTCGCACAGAGGGCTTCAAGGGCCATGGATCCTTGAGGTATGCCCCCTTCGTGGCTATCCTGGGAGAGGGATGCCTCCGCCGCCAGATCTAAAGAAGAGTTCTTTATCGCCGCTAGGGATATCTCGTAGGAGATGGCAATATGTCGAATCGGTCTAGACTCCGGTCTGTAAGGAGAAGCCCTTCCACGAAATTGTGATCTAACTCCTCCTCCCTCTTCTTTTTCGGAATTGCAGCTGGGAGGAGAATGAGTCGTCTTGGATGAAGCCGGAATTAGGGTTTCAGTCCTAGGTTTCTTTGCTCAAAATTGTTGATGATGTTCTCTTCAGATTTGAACTTGATCTCGTGGCTCTTAACAAGTCATTCGAACCAATTTATGAACAAGAGAACTCTGACCATATAATCAAATGCCAAAATGAACAAAAGTTGCAACTTGAATAAAATCTAAATCCCAAGAACGACTTGCTCTGATACCATGTTGAAATATAAATAAGTGGAAGCGATAAGGAAATCAAGAGCAATAAACATAAAGAACACTTGGGATTTTACGTGGATCCCTACTCCCTGAGGAGCGGGATGAAACCATAGGAGAAGGCCACAAAGGGTCGTATGTTTCTATTGAATTTTTTCATTGAGTACAGGGGGTGTGAGGCTCCTTACATAGTCCATAGACAGATCAGATCCCACAGATAGTAGATGTGGGACTAAACATGAGTGGGTGATAATTGGATCCTAAAGAGATCCAATTACCACTCGATTACATACTTCAACAGAGTCCATCCCTTTTTACTATGATTATGGATGAGTTGACTAGTCATATTCATGACGAAATACCTTGGTGCTTGATGTTGGCCGATTATATTGTGTTGACTGATGAGACTAGAGATGGAGTAAATAAGACATTTGAGGTTTGTAGATATATCTTAGAGACTAAAAGATTTCCAATAAGTAGGGTTGAGATTAGATATATGAAGTGAACATTTGATGGAAGCAGGAATCGAGATAAAGATTGGAGAACATAACATTCAAAAGAAAGATTCTTTTAGATACTTAATCTATTTTGCAACATGATGGGGAAATTGATGGAGATTGTTGAAGAGTTTTATAATGTCATTGTTTTACAGTTATTTATTTCTTCTGTCCATAATATGTAATTTACCCATTAGGGGTTCTCTCTTCTATATAAGAGAACCATTCAGCTCTATGAATAAACACAAGTATTCTCTTCCACATGGTATCAGAACGGCGGTCCTAGACCAATGCTTTGGGTCGTAAAAAAACCCAACCCTACCTCCAACCCATCTCAGCACGTCACCCAACACCTCCAGCAGGGTCGTGTGCCGCCCCTAGAGGCACCGTACGTCTCCCAACGCTCCAGCAGGGCCATATGCCGTTGTAAGCAGCACCCAGCGTCGTTGCACAGCAGCCCAGGTGCCATCCAGCGGCTCTGGCGCCACGAATAGCAGCCCGCTACCACCCAACAACGTCGTGTGGAGTTGCATCAGTCGATGCATCATCGGTAGCCCTTGGTTGCAACACTTGTGGGCCCAATGGCTCCTTCTGTGTCGCCGTGTTGCTGTCCAGATTCTCGTGAAGTCCTAAAATCATGATTTTTCCGTCTGATTTCAATGATTTAGGGTCTGATTTACCATATTTTTATCGAAATCAAACCACGTTTCTTTTGTAGATAGTTGTGATATGAGTCTAAGATCACAACCATCTGTTTAGACGCAACACGATTGGTCTAAGGTCCCAATGATTGTTCGCGATGTTAAAAAGTAGAGTTGATACGCCATCTACAGGTACCTTCAAGGGTCCCACACTTATTGTCATGATGAGTGGTACCAACTATGAGTTGTGGGCAATGCAGTTCATGAATCTGATGCAATCATGCAATGCCATGGCAAGAAGCATATTCTGATGCGGGATGAGCCGGTGGACAAGACTGGGACCAACGCCTCATGGGAGGCTAATGATGCATAAGCCAAGGTGTGGCTATCTGGTACTGATTCTGTGAAGATAGCCAACAATATCCTTATTCAACCCACAGCAAAGGCAATGTGGAACATTCTCGCAAGGACATACTCTCATATGAAGAATGAGTTGAAGATATTGCAGGTCCAACACAATATCTTCACGATCAAACAGGGTGATCATCATCCCTTTCACGCCATGTATATATCTCTAAGGGGTATGTTTGAGCAACTTCACAGCTACATACCCCTGACAACCTCTCCATAGCAGCATAAGACCTACGGAGATTTTGTCATGAATGGTGTATTTTTGGTTGCCTTCAACCCAGAATTTGATTCAGCTCGCTCTCAGCTTCTTACCGATGCTACCATACCTCCTATGGGCAATCATATCGTAGGCTGAGCCGATTGAGTATCTCCTCTGCCCAAGGCCTTAAATGTTGGTTTCGGTTACCATTTCGGTGGCCAACTGAAACGGAATTTCGGTGGAATTTCGGTCGAAATTCGATAGAAATTCAGTCATTTCGGTCATTTTTTGTACTAGGGCCCTCAAATTCGGTCATTTCGGTCGAATTTCGATTTCGACATAATATCGATATTCGACAGAAATTCGATTGAATTTCGCTGAAATTTGAGGCCATGCCTCTGCCACACATTCTCAGACATCGTCGGCTATAACTGCAACACGTGGTAGATGTGGATCTACTCCTTTCAGAGGACGAGGCAAATGTAGCAGAGGCAGTTCATGCCCACGTCAGACAAGTTCATACTGCCACCGTTCAGGTCATTCAGAGAATACGTGCTACTCCAAGCAAGGATTCCTACCATCAGCTCGTGCCGCAGAGCAGAGTCATATTGCTCTTGAGTCCTGATCTCACTGATCATCGCTATGATTATTTTGTTGCTCGCTTGAGAGAGATCATGCCTCCGGTCGTTGGATCTTCCAACATCGATCCATCAGACACTGCAACCTCTACTTCTACTAGTAGCTCAAATATTACTCATGCATTTACTGGTCGCTCTCAATTAGATCCTTCAGAGTGGATAATGGATTTCGAAGCATCATACCATCTCTAAAGAGATAGATTGCAGTTTGGTACATACAGTCCAGCACAACCAGGTAGATCGGTAGTTAAATCGGTAGTGATTATTGATGGGACTCAGTCCCCAATTACTGGATAGGGGTGGGTTCATTTGACACCCTTCATACACCTGCAAAATGTTCTTCATGCATCTTCCTTTTCCATGAATTTACTATCTATTATCCATATTACAAAAGCTTTATACTGTCGTGCTATATTTGACCTTAGTTCCCTTATTTTTCAAGATATACTCACGGGCAGGGTGATTGGATGTGATCGTGAATATGGAGGGCTATACACGTTGTCTTAGTCTCCTATGTTGATGCCACTTTCCTTTCTACAGGATCCATTTCCTCCTACACATGGCATCTCGGATTCGACCACCTACTGCTGGAGAAAATTTGTCGCCGCATAACTGGCATCCCTATCAAGTCTAGTTTCTAGTCTTAGTCATGTGAACTTAGAAAGCATCATCGGTCTAGATTTCCAAGTCATCAAGGTCAGAGTAGTCATGGTATGTTTAATTTATTCCATCTGGATATGTGGGGTCCAAGTTGTGTACCTGATCATCAGGGACGCAGGTATTATTTTGTTTGTGTTGATGATTTTTTCATATTGTCCTGAGTCTTTCCAGTGTCCGGAAATGCGGTCCACGCGGCCGCATATGCGGCTGCATATGCATATTCGATCACTTGACCGAAGGGCATATGCCATATATGGTAATATGCGGTCAAAACGCATATGCGGCCGCATATCAGATAGGATTCATGTTCACATATCTGATAAGATTCATGTTCCATGACATGTTGATGACACATTTACTCGATTTTTTCCGAGCAACTTTTATACTATCATTTACATTGATGCATCTTTTCATTGTTCTCGTATATGTTGCATTTAGGCATATAATTTAGGGTATTTTTTTCTCATATCCATTTTTTCTCATCGTTCCCAACACTTATAATGAATTGTTTACTGCTTGTTGAATTTTCTATCTATTGAAATTTATTCTAATTCTTCAAATAAAACATGAAATAATTAATTAATAGTCTGCCACTTTACATTTATGTGCTTCTAATAAGTTTTATATGCAAATACAATTTTCCCCTATATTGTGTATCAACATATTTTGTCCCTTGAAGATGCATATATGCGTATAATTTTGGGTGTATGATTTGTATACCTATGAGTATTCTTTAGCTTTTGTTATCTATAGTATCTATACATACATTAAAGGTTTTCTTAGAATTCGTGTGTTTGCTGTTGAATCTAAATTTATATATGTATTATTCAAAATACATATTAAAAAAATAATTAATTTATAATATCATGCTTATATATCTTCTTGATTATATTATTTTTTTTGAAAATTTTGATTTTAGATCTTGTTAGATCATCAACTTTTTTATATAACCACATTTTATTGTTTATTTTGTAATATTTTAAATTAAAACATTATAAACCGCATATACTTCCGTATACTCCTCCGCATATCCGCTTACTCGTTTTAGACTGCATGACCGAATGAATACCGCATACCGCATTTCTGAACCTTGCGTCTTTCTTTTTTTTTGAACCTTGCGTCTTTCTTTTGAAGCAAAAGTCTGAGGCAAATACTATTATTAAAATTTTATGGTTGAAATCAAAAATATTTTCTCTACCTCAATAAAATACATTTGTTCGGGTAATGAGCTTGAGTTTTGTGCTACACATTTGTCACAATTTTTTAGCTCGTGTGGTAGGATTCATCAGACATCTTGTCCTTATACGTCTCAACAGAACGCTATGGCAGAACGCAAACACGGATATTTTCTAGATATCACTGGGACTCCATATTCTTTTGGGGGTGATGCTATCTCATAAACCAGATGCCTTCCACAATCTTGGGTGAAAAGGCACCATTTGGTCTTGCTTTTCTTGATAATGACCTCTTCTCTCTTACCCCACGAGTGCTCAGGTGCATGGCATTTGTCCATATCCTACGTCTTGGTCATGACAAGCTCGCTCCTCGAGCTGTCAAATGTATGTTTGTTGGCAATGCCCTAAATGTCGGTTTCAGTCACCATTTCGATGACTGGCCGAAACAGAATTTTGGTAAAATTTTGGTCGAATTTTGATCAAAATTTCGATCATTTCGGTCATTTTTTGTACTAGGGCCCCCATATTTCGGATATTTCGGCCATTTCGGTCGAATTTCAATTTCGACGGGATATCGATATTCGACAGAAATTCGACCGAATTTTGCTGAAATTTAAGGCCATGTTTGTTGGTTACTCCTACACTCAAAAGGGTTATCGGTATTTTGATCAGGTACATGGATAGTACTATGTCAGTGCTGACATCACCTTCTTTAAGTCCATAATGTTCTATACTCTTATAGGTGACAGGATGAGTCCCTCTGACTCTGAGGATGTTGTTATTCTCCCACCTCCACCTAGACATATACCTCAGCCTGCACCCATGTTCCAACGCATTCCCCAGCATCCAGCATACCCAAGGTAAATTCTGAACACTTGGTTTTGACTGATGAAACTAGTGGTATACATGATGTACAGGATGATCATGCAGATATAAATGTTGAGCTAGAACCACTAGCAAAGAATGATTTAGGGTGGTTCATTGTCTTGCGGAAAGGCGAACGCTCTTGTACACAATATCCAATGGCAGGTCGGGTGTCTCTTGAGGGACTTTTACCAGACTTCCGGAAATTTATCGTGGGGATTATCCGTCGTTGAAATCCCATGCACATATCAGGAGGCACTCAAGGTAAGTGAATGGTCTGTGGCCATGGAAGCATAGATAGTTGTTTTACAATCTCGTGGCACGTGTAGTACTGTTACAGCTCCCGTGGACGTGTTTGTTGTAGGATGCAAGTGGGTGTTCACTGTAAAGCATCGAGCAGATAGCAGCATTGATTGCTACAACGCACGACTCATGGGTCGTGGGTTCACCCAGACCTATGGGCTGGACTACCAGGACACTTTCTCTCCAGTAGCTCGACACTCCACTCTTCAAGTTCTTTTCCATGTTGCTGTCACACGAGACTGACCTCTGTACTAGCTTGATGTGACAAATGCCTGCCTCTATGGTGATCTTCATAAGGAAGTCTACATACAACCACTTGGGTTCGTTGTTGGGGGGTCTCAGAAGATGTGCAGACTTCATAAGGCGATCTATGGCCTTAAGTAGAGTCTGAGTGCATGGTTTCATAAGCTCTAAGATGTGATAGAACAGAAGGTGTTTGTGAGATACACGATAGATCACTCCTTGTTTGTTCAATCGTTGCTATATTGGTATGCGTCGATGACATCATCATTACATGGGACAATGCACAAGGGATTCAAGAAGCTAAGGCTTTCTTGGGTCAGCAGTTTGTGACTATGGAGTGACTATGGACCTTGACAGTATGCGCTACTTCCTTGGACTGGAGTTCACCATGAACCAGCAAATTCTTGTGATGACCTAGAGGAACTATGTTACAGATCTCCTATCAAAAACAGGTATGGAAGATTGCAAGCCAACCACTATTCCCATAGACTCGAGCATGAAGTTTTATGATGATGACATAGATGAGATCGATAAGAGCACATACATGGAGCTAGTTGGGAAGCTGCTATATGTGACCATCACCAGGCCAAACATATCCTTTGTAGTAAGCAAAGTGAGTCAATTCATGGAGCAGCCAAGACAGACCCATATGGATGCAGTCCATATGATTTTGAGGTATCGGAAGACCTCACTTGGCATTGGTCTTTTGTTTAGCAGAAGCACATCCCTTGCTATTACAGCTTGTGCAGATGTAGACCACGCAGGATGTTCCAAGGATATGAAGTCAATTTTCGGGTTTGCAGTATTTGTAAGGAATTCATTGGTAACATGGAAGATCAAGAAACAGACAGTTGTCGCCCGATCGAGTGTTGAATCAGAGCGCAGAGCTATGGCCCAAGGTAGTACAGAGATGATGTGGGCTAGATCAGATCTGACTGACCTAGCCATTGAGGTGCATCTTCCTATGAACCCCCAATGCGATAACTAGGCCGCATTATTCATTGCCAACAATCCAGCCTTATATGAGTGAACCAAGCATATAGAGGTAGACTGCCACTACACTCGAGATACGACCCAGAAGGGTCTCATTTCTACATCCCATGTCAGTTCTAGTGAGCAGATCGCAGACTTGCTCACCAAGGCTCTAGCCATAGGATCCTTTCAGAGATGTTCCAAGCTGAGCATGATCAATATCTATGCTCCATCTTGAGGGGAGTGCTAAAGAGTTTTATGTTATGTCACTGTTTTACAGTTACTTATTTCTTTTGTCCGTAATATGTAATTTTCTCATTATGATTTCTCTCTTCTATATAAGAGAACCATTGGGCTCTATGAATAAACATAACAACTATTCTCTTACACGAATATGTTACATATAGAATAAATGCAGGTTGAAGTGGAGATAAGCCTCTACCATTCTATATTATAAGAAATCCATTGAAAATCAAAGGAAAATATTACAAAGAGGTCGTGAGGCATGTTATGCTATATGGATCTGAATGTTGTCCTGTGAACGATAGACATGTGTAGAGAATGACAGAAGAATAAATGAAAATGCTACAATGCATGTGTACTCATACACGAAAAAATCATATTTGAAACAATGTGATAAGAAGGAAGTTGGTGTATATCCGATAGAGGATAAGATGAGAGAGAATTACTTAAGGTGGTTTGGCCATTCGCAAAGGCCGGTTAATGCACCACTTAGAAGATGTGAGATTTAAGATGTTGAACCAAGTAAGAGAGGCAAGGAATGCCCAATAAGTGTTAGAAGGAGACTATTCAAAAGGATCTTAGTTATTTGGATCTAAGTCCGAGAATGACCCTACTTAATGTGGGACATGTTGTTGTTGCTTGTTTTAACAAGTTACTTTCTTTACAATTATGTCCATGTGTGTCATTCAAAAGTAAATATTTTGTATTTGCTGCCACATATGCTTCTGAATAAGAGAGCGGTCAGCTGGCTGGATTTGTTCGGAGTGTTTTCTCAAACACGGTAGTGTAGGGATCCAAACATCCCTTTATTAATAACCTTCAAAATTATCAAAATGGGACATTCCATAAGGTTTTACAAGTATATAATTAAAAGGAAAATCTGTAATTAGAGGCGTCCAAAATAAAATCTAATTATTTCAGTAAGTCAATTTTCTATACTCAAAATAAATCCGTTGACTGAATGGCAATTAAAGCACCATTCGGATTAAAAATTATTTATTCCACGTGAAGCAGTTCCAAAAATGAATCACCATTGAATATCACCGAAATCACTCCAACAACAACAATCTTCCTTGTATAATCTACATATATATAGGGTAAAATGGGGCTGCCCCCAGGGAGTAGCCAACTTGGCTACTCCCACCCCTATTTTTCCCTCATTTTTTTATTTTTTTGGAAAATAAAAATTTGTATATTCATCATTATATCCCTCTCACATTCTATTAAAATTTCGTCAGAAACAGAGACTCCTAAGCCCTCCATCCAGACGTCATTTTTTTAACGGTCGCAGGATTTTTTAAATCGACCATGTTTGGATGGAGGCCGTAGGAGTCTCTGTTTCTGATGAAATTTTAATAGAATGTGAGAGGGATATAATGATGAATATACAAATTTTTATTTTCCAAAAAAATAATAAAATGAGGGAGAAATAGGGGTGGGAGTAGCCAAGTTGGCTACTCCCTGGGGGCAGCCCCATTTACCTCATATATATATATATATATATATATATATATATATCAAATATTCCAAGCTGGTTCAAACTGAATTATATACACCATCTTCAAAATCTAAAAAAGGCATTTGAAAATCTCAGCAAGTCCTTGAACTGCCGTGACAACATTTACTTGTCTATTTTAGAAGACCAACGACAACCAAGTCCTTAAACCAGACGGAGCAGCTTCGAAGTATTAGCATTATCAATCCATCTCGAATTCCACATGGAATAAATCATGGTTAGGTTGTATTAGCATTATCAATCAATATCAAATTCCACGTGGAATAAATCGTGTTTAGTCATGGCCTCCCAACCCATAGTGAATAAATCATGATTGGAATGTAATCTCTAACACAAACTTATTGTTTTACTTTTCGATAAAATTACTATAAAGTACAAAGTACAAACCTCATAATCTGTATACTCCCACGTATACTCTGCTTACTCACTTAATCACATTATACCGCATGGTCAAAAAAATGACACATGTCGCAGCCTTGGTGTTATTTAATTGTGGTGTTTATTTCATTCCATTAGTTCTTGTTAATTCGCATTATCTCCCTCTCTTTTTTTGGAAGTGAAGAATGATCACCCGATATTAATGCTCACCCATAAATTTCATTAATAGTTGCAGGAGCATGACAACTACGAGGTCCATGATTTATATCAGAAATTTACATGTGCACAAACATCTTCAACATAAAACTTTTTTTTCTACTAAACATTCAACATAAAACTACAATCCTTGAAAAGTGAGCAAGTCGGTGCTCAGCCGCATAGGCCACATGAAGGCAAACGACTTAACCCTCTTTAGCCCTGGACCGGTACAAAGTGTCCCCCAAGTAGGTCCATAACTTCTTTATACATGATGTATCCAGCCCGCCAATCACGACGTTTCTCCAAACCTCCTTCGTTAACTCACATGGAAGGAAGAAATGATCGATATCCTCTGCACCAAGAGGGCAGCTCTCGTCCGCTCCCAAGAAAATCCATGCCCTGTATCCCCAACATCATCATTCTTCCCCTCCACCATAACCACATGAATCATCTTGAGAGGAGCTTTCGCTCTCCAAATCAGCTGACAATCTCTGGCCAAAGTACCATCCCTCGAAACATTGCGACTCTCCACCCTCCATGCCTTTTTGACACAGAAGCTCACATCCATTCATGCCCACTAATACCCCCACTGGCCCTCCGTCGTTTCCAGCTCTTCCAAATGCTTGACATGACAAAGTACCTGCTGATTCAAGAGGCTTGTGAAAAATGTAGGCACCCAACCACCACCGCTCACCGTAGTCTCCAACCAATACTCAAGTATTGATTCTTCATTGTTTAAGCCCTAAAATTAGATTAGTTACTTTAAACCCTCGAACTTGGATTTTTATTGTGTTATAAATTTCTGATTGAACAATGATCTAAGTACCTACGATTCAAGTTTTCTAAAAATCTATAAATTTAATTCTACTGATTCCTTCATTTTTTAAACCTAGTGAAAATCCCCCAAAAATGGAAATGCTCGAAACATTCCAAATATATTTTAATATTGGAAAAAAATAAAACATGAATTTCAAGACAGCCTAAATGCTTCCATGTGAAATGACTTGTACTTGCACATAAGCTGTAAGGAATAATAAACTACATATGAGCTGATAATTCTACGTGTGCGCGATGACAATATTACTTGTGTGCAATGGCAATTCTGTGTTAAAATTGACATTTTAACAAATTACACGTAGAATTTACGAGGGAAAAGGTACTCAATAACTTGGACTTTAGCATTTTAGACAATTGTATTGAATGTAATTATGACAAACAACTCATCAAGATCGATTTCGATGGAGGCTCGAATTTAAACTGAAGATACTACAAACAAAATGCTGGAAATCCTCTCGTAGTAGAAATGCCTAATCAAAAATTGTACCAGCTCTACAGAGAGTTTTAAAAAATGCATGCCCAAGTGTATGAAGCTGCAGTTGTTACTTGGAAATGCATTTCAAAAAAAAACTATTTGACATTATTACGAGTAAAAGGTTGTATTAGTAATAAGGTCAAGTTAAGTAAATATGTTGCAACACTCCGAGCATAATTTAAATGGAGAAGTCGCGGAGGAGAAGGTATATAAAGAATGGCAACTACTTTTTGACAACATCCGCTTAATTATTTATGTGGGTGACATTAGTTTCGATTAGTACCAAACCCAACAAGAGATCGTTTCTTTCTCCATAAGAACTTATAGTCAGGCATGAGACACTACCATGCAATGCTGATTTTTCCTGAATAAACTAAAGGTTGATGCTTCGTTAAGTTCCTCTTGCAGCAATTCAGCATATACAAGAGAAGATTTCAGTTCGTTATATTGTCAGAAGATGATATCCGTAAAAGCTTCTAGATAAAATGATGTTTGAAATAAAAGAAACTCACATATCGGTGGAAGGTTGCAACAGCTTTCTCTGCTTCCTCAACGGTGCTCATTGTTACAAATCCAAAACCGCGACTTTGATCTGATTCCCTGTTGTAGATTACCTAGATTCATCCATAGAAATAAAACAAACTTATATTTCACACAATTAAAAAATATTATTGGTTATACATAATATCGTTGCATAGCCTAGAAATGAAACGTTTTATATAACATGAGAATGAAACCTTCTTCCTCTAACAAAATCATAAACACCTGGTTAACCAAAATCCAAAGGGTGGATATTCTTGTGTAACCAATTCAACATGTTTCGATGATAATATTATTAAATATGAATACTCAAGACAACAACAATAACAACAAAGCCTTTTTTCCCACATTAAGAAGGGTCGGTTACACGGATTCTTTGCCTCCATTCAAATCTATCTTGGGTCATTCTCGAGCTTAAATCCAAATACTAAGATCCCATCGGATAGTCTCATACCAAAACTTTTTTAGCCTTCCTCAACCTCTGTTAGCCGGCTCAGCATCCCAAATCTCGCATCTTCTTTTTTGAGACCAAAAAAGGGGGAAACACGCGTTGGTGTCCACCCCCATTATGTTATTTAATAAAGAGGAAGAGAAAAAAGAGAGAAAGAAATTACAACAGCCACGCGGCTACCATGTGCTTATAGTGAACACGAACATTCTCGCAGTAAAAACGATGACCAGAAAAAAGCGCATTGTTACGGGCCAACCATATTGTCCACAAAACCGCTATCGGAGCAATACTCTCTTGCCTCTGACGACCACGTGCCCCAAGCAGAGAGGACCAGAACGAGTCACGATCATGCGAGTTAATCCAGTTCATATCTGCCTCTCTCTAAATAGATGCAGAAACATGGCAGGAAAGAAAAAGATGTTCCACCGTCTCGATTTCATTTTCGCATAGAATACATCTGTCTGACAGCTGCTCAAAGAGTCTTGCACATTGATCATGCGTCATTAGTCGATTCCTTCTCATAAGCCAAAGAAAGAACCCCATACTCTCCAGGAGCCCCAATGACCAAATAATCTGGCAGTCCCGCATGATGGTATCAGAAAGGAATGGCGGAGGCCTGCAAATGGTGTTGTAAACTTTCCGAACCGAGAAAGGAGACCCCCTCCAAGCCCAGTGATCCGCTCTAGCAGAAGGCCTTCCCGCCTGCCCCAAAGAGTCCAAGAGACTGAGGAATTCCTACAATCGCAAATCCGAGAAAGACGTTCTGAACAACGACATCCAGTTATCGTTATCCCAGCACTACATGACTCGTGCCTCCGTGGAGGCCGCCAAAGAGAAAATTCGGGGAAAACGGTCACAAAGGGTGCCACCATCAGTCCAGTCGGTCCTCTAAAATCTGAAAGTGGCTCCGTCGCCCATAACAGGGCTGAAGAACTCATGAAATCTCAGCATTACCTTCAACATTCCCTTCCAAAGAGCATATTGATACGGCCCATGCCGCAAACGAGCATGATTGTCGAAGGACACATCGTAGATACTCAGAATCAATCGACAGCAAACACATCCTTGCCACCATATTCTGCTGACCCATTTGAGCAACAATATTGCGTCATTGTTATTCTCTAAATTCTTAATCCTAATGCCACCCATTCTTTTCGGTTGAGTAATGGACTCCCAATCAAGACCATGTCCCTCCTGTCCAGACTTACTCCATAGGAATCTTCGCATCAATCGCTCCAGCCTTCTTCTAATCCCCGTCGGAATGATCCGGGAACCAAGGAAGAAAACCAGAATTACAGCGAGGATAGCCTTAATCAGAACCAACCTGCCTCCATGCGATAGCAGCGCAGCCTTCCAACCCGACGGGCTTTTTTCCAACTTTTCCACCACTGGCAACCAGTCGGAAATCTTGAGTTTGTTGTCCGAGAGAGGGAGGCCAAGATATCGGATAGGGAGAGACCCATTCGTCATTCCCAGCTCCACGCTAGAAGAAGTAGCCTCCTCCTCCATCATGCCAAATGGGACAGTAATAGATTTACTAAGGTTAATCTCCAAGCCAGACATCTCGCTAAAAATCTCCATAATGATAGCCAAGTCACTCGCCTCCTCTTTGCCTCCTTCAAAAAAGAGGATTGTGTCACTCGCATATTGCAATAAAGGGATCTGAATGTCCCCACATGAGTAGCCCTGCACAATCCCACCCCTCTGAGCACGATCAATCATGCAAGCAAGAACGTCCACCGCAATAACAAAAAGCAGAGTGGCAAGAGAGCACCCATGTCTCACTCCACGCTGCGACTGGAAGTATCCCCCACCGAACGACCATTGATCATAACCGAGAGGCTTGCGGGTTGTGATGCATCTATTCATCCAAGTGATCCAAAACTCTGGGAAACCACGTCGATGCAGAGCAGACCACAGAAAACGTCAATCCAATGTATCATATGCTTTGGCAAAGTCCACTTTCCAAAGCAATGCCCACCTGCCATTCCCCTTCCAGTCAGATATGATCTCTGAAGCCATCACAATATTGTCCCCAATCTGGCGCCCAGGGACGAACGTAGACTGAACATGAGAGATCAGATGCTCAAGAACCGTGCTTAGGTGAATAGCCAACACCTTAGTCACAAACGTGAAGATACCATTGAAGATGGTGATCGGCCGAATTCGGTCGATATCGATATCCAGTCGGTCGATATCGATATCCAGTCGAAATTGAAATCCGACCGAAATGACCGAAATATGGGGGTCCTAGTACAAAAAATGACCAAAATGACCGAAATTCTAGTCGAAATTCCACTGAAATTTTGTTTTGGTCGATATCGAAATGGTAACCGAAACCGACAATTTAGGGCCTTGGTGATCGGTCTGAACACCTCGATCCTATCCGCCCCCCCAGATTTCGGGAGTAGGAAAATCAATGCCTTGTTCAATCTCTCAAAACCCGCGTTGCCACAGCAAAATTCCTCCACAACCTCCAGGACCTCGTTCCCCACCACGTTCCAAAATTCTTTGTAGAAAAAGTAGGGAACCCATCCGGGCTCGGCTCGTTGTCAACATTCAAGCTCCACGCTGCCGATTTGACCTCCTCCCTCGTCACTAGAGTCGTCAATGAAGCCATTGGCGCCTCAGAGATCCTGGACGCCCCAAGACCATTCCATGTCCACCTTATTAAATATGCCCTCCTAGGGAATCCATGGAAATGTTCGGCAATCGCAGCTCCCATCTCTCTGTCCCCCTCAATTTTGTTACCATTCACAACCATAGAGCAAAAAAAAGTTTACCAGACGCCTCCAGTTGGCCATCCTGTGGAAAAAAGTCATGTTCGCATCTCCCTCCTTAAGCCAAGAGATGTGTGATTTCTGCCTCCATTCCGTCGCCCGTTTTCTGTCCTCGTCGACAACCACTTTAAGAGCCACAACGCGCTGCTCCATCTCAAACTTGTCAAGTTGCCTATCATCCTCAACCATGTCTTGCCTTTGGATCTCCAATTCCGCGGGCCTCAAAGTAGCCCTCCTGGCTTCTCTCTTTTCCTTCTTGAACTTACTCAGTTGCCGACGCAAACAAATGAGTTTTTCCGCAAACCGTGTTGTCGCATTTCCAGCTGGCATCAAAGAGGTCTAAAGATTGGTCACGATATCCCTGAATGAGTCCAAAAGCCAACTCCGATCAAACCGGAAGAACCCTCTTGGCGGAGGGAGAAGAGGAGCCAGAATCCCAAATAAGACAATCATGATCAGAGCGTGAATGAGGCCTAGAGGAGATGAACGAACAAGGGAACGCCTCCATAAGCTCCGCCAACGCCAGGAAGCGATCGATGCGAGAACGAGACCAGGAGTTCCGCCAAGTAAATTTGATATCTGCAACATCAAGCACCTCCAACTCCAAGTCATCAATCAGATCCGTAAATTCAGAAGACCCTGGATCCTGGCCACCCCGCCGCCTCGAGCGATCAGAAGACAGCAAGGAGACGTTGAAGTCACCCTCAATAATCCAAGCCTCATTGGGAAAGGCCTCCCTAGCCGTCTGGATGTCCGTCCATAACTCATGATGCTCGAATGGCAAGCAGGGTCCGTAGACGCAGGACAAGACCAAAAGAGAGGAAGAATCACAGCATTCCAACAGGATAGTGACTTAGTGAGTACATGAGTTCCCTTTAGCTCAGTCCGAACAACAAAACACGGTTCTTTCCACGCAACGATCAGGCCACCGGAGCTTCCCAATGCGTCCAAAGTCCGAAACCCAGAGATCGAACTGAACCCAAAAGAGTTCCACGTTGCCAATCCGCAAGACTACAGTTTTGTTTCTTGCAACAAGATAATGTCACAGCCCCATTCCAAAACCCTCGCACCTAACGCCCTCCTCTTATCCGGATCACCCAGACCTCCAATATTCCATGACAGGATCTTCATTTAGGCATCCTTTTGCTCCACCCAATGTAAACCGCACCCACAGCTACGGCTATCTGCGCTTTCCGATAAGAAATACTTTGTGCTTCTCCATTTGAGGCCCTCTTGCTTCGTCTTCGCCTATATCTCTTCGAAGAGTCTCTACCGCCACCCATCGACGAGGAGATGCCTGCATCCAAGCTAGAGATCTGTAATTCTCCGCCAATAAATCCTGCATCTTCTAATTGGTGCATCAACCGACCTCCTTTGCATGTGGTCAAATCATCTTAAGCAGTTTTCTCTCATCTTATCAAGACAAATGCCAAAATTCATTATTTATTAGCTATAAAAACAAGTTAAAAATGCCCACAGACAGATCCCATCGATTTACCCAAATCCAGCAGTAAACCAAACCAGGCACAGTTTTGGATGTGGCTACTTATTATCTATTGGGCATTCCCTTCTTTAGGTATCCTTGGATGAGTCCTAGTCAAGGAGTTAACACTTTCCCCATTCAAAAGAGGGAGAAAGATTGAACCAAAATACTTGCACGTAATTATCTATTAAGCACTATACTTTCAAGGACAAGGTAGCCCCTGAAACATCACGTGAACCATCTATGCATTCAAAGAAAGATAAGACATCATATGTGATTTCCGAAGTAACAAATTTTATGATAGTGAGGCGTGAGAAGACCACATGTTCTTCATTTGTCCAATGGTGAGTTAATGGATTTGCGAGGGTGGATACGAGTGGTGGTGGCAGATTCTGGACGAGTTTCAACCATGAAGGATTAGAGGGAAGCGTGCATATGACAGAGGTCGGCCACACAGCACGTTCATGGGAAATTTGGATACAAAGGAACATAGTGCAATTCAAACGTAGAAGATATGTGGGAAAAAATTAATAGTGCAAAGACCTTGTATGCATCGTGGGTATTGTTGATGAGTAATATTCTTAATTATTGTATTTTTTTAACCAATTAATCTTGCATGATTAGCCACCCCAGGTAGCCATCCTTTCAAAAAAATGTCGGAATATCTTGAGATAATTCTTGTAACATGGGATCTTCAAACATGAACAAGATTTGTCCATGTAAACTATCCATTGCAAACAAAATGCGATATGTTAACTGGGACTCTAATCTCATCCACAGTCGTACCATGGAAATACAGTATCCACTATTTTAAAAAATGTGTTTCAAGGCATTGAGACGTAAATTTCAAGGTGGCTTTCCAAGAAAACCACCTCGAGGCACATGCCTCAAGCAACCCAGGTGAGGTGTGTGTCTCGAGGTGTTAAGGCGGTCTTCAAGGCGTCGAGATGAGGTGTTCCTGAGGCATTGCCTCGGGCTGCACAGGTGTGGTACCCAATTTTTATATTTTATATTTTAAGTTTTATGATATCTTAAGTATAATATTAATTATTAACAATTTAATTAGTTATATACTCATATACATTTATTCTATATCTAAAACAATGTGTGTTAGTCACAGCAAGACCCCCATGTTGGTAGGGTATGGTGCGACAGGAGGGTGCATACAATGGTTCTTCAACTGGGGTTAGCAAATCAGATGGTTAGGATTCAAAGCATATCAAAATATATATATATGTGTGTGTGTGTGTGTGTGTGTGTTAGCCATATAACATATATAATACAACATAAACATATTGTATGTTGTGTATATTAATAATATATGTTAGTCAAATAATTTTATTTCACACATGCACATAAAGGGAGGTGTTGTATACCGACAAGAACTTCAACCCGTCAACATTAATGGAGGTTATAATAAGCTTTGCATTGTATATGGATGACAATACGAATTACGATTCAAAGCAAATCATTCAGAAATATTACATATTCTTATTTTCATAACATATATTGTGAATTTGGGGAATATCTAAATTTATGATTTTATAAATATATATAGTTATGCCTAATTGTATTTTATGTATATTTTTCTATATAAATCAAGGCTTACGCCTCTCCTCGTCAAGGGAAAACTGCTTTGATCCACCTTACATTTTTTAACCATGACAGTATCCACACCATCCATTCGATGGATTCACGTATTTATCATTTTAACTCTTGAGTGACTAGATATGTTGGTGATATATGTCAACTTGGACTCTAATTTCTTCTACAGTTGTGCCAAGAAATTATGGTATCCACACTATCTATTCAATGGATTCATGCATTTATCCCTCTAACTCTTGAGTGACTAAATATGTTGGTGATATATGATGACATAATTGTTGGCCCTCAATCATGAACGCAAGACATGACGCTTCACCTTAGAATCTATGCAAAATTAGGGATTTGGATTTGATATTTCATTCTCTAAAAAAATTGTTAAAATTGAAAGAGATATCTAAAAACAATATTAGTTAATAAAGTTGAATGTTTTTACGAGTGATTAGAGTTTGTTAGGATTTTGTTTACATTTTGTAACATGTCCCCTCTATATAAAGAACCTCGTGTATGGATTGAATGGAACAGATTTTTTTTATACATAAAATTGGAGTGTTTTCTTTTAAGTATAAAAATGGAGTTTTCTCTGTATCTCTCCTTCCTTCTTCCTCTCACCTATGCATCTCGGTACTTCTCCACCAAACTCTCGTACTGCAGACATGTTTCCGACATTCTCTTATTCCCTACATCATATCAGCATCAAGTGGTGTCAGAGCATGGCTTTCAAATTGTCCTCATGATTTAATGATCCAACAGATTACGAGTGAATGTTACGAGGAAAAATACATAAAAGTAAGTCTACATATGTTTAGTGTGGGCTTGAAATTTTTTTATTGTAATGGAGTTGCAAGTACTTGCAATGTGCCTATCACCCGATAGACTAGGGTTTAAATCCTTCCTTGTGGAGGTTGCATTAGGCAGCCGACAACCAGCATAAAAAATACTCGGATCTTTCAATATGGATTTGAGCAAGAATCCATGTAGCCAACTGTACTTAAAGTTTTAAAGTGGGAGAAGGTTTTGCCATTTTTTTAAATAGATTTGCAAGTAGTTCGATGATCATGATCTTTTTCAGTGGGTTTACAATGGCAAAAAAAAGAAAATCGGAAGTTGCATGAACAATCTTTAGTGGTCGTCAACACCATCGACAAACTTGATGCATCTGAATCCGGTGCATCTATAATGACATCCTCAGACCATGTGCCAGTGATATACATATCTCCGCAGACATTGAATACATGACTATCTATGACTCTAATGTGTTCCACTCGTAGGTCCCCTTCATATGGAAAACATAAACCAACAAGAGAATCCAATCACTCCTTACATGATACACAAAATTCAGATATCATAATTAATGTACGCAATTGATAGCCATAAATTATAAACATAAAGATGGAGGTCTATGACACGTTAAACTTGATTATTTTCTTCACCATGAACAAAGCTTTATATAAATACACATATATGTGTGTTTCTATGTATGTATATAAAAAACATATATGTATAGGTATACACACCCACACACACATATGCAAGCATGTGTGTATGTGTATATATGAACAGATACATCACAAGTATAGTTGTGTGTGTTTGTCCATTGTGTGTGTGGCAAAACCCCCTTTAAGACAATATAAAGTCCCGATGATAGCAAAAATGTTCATACATAATCTCTGGTAGCACAGATCATAATTGCTCCGAGAGCACGTATGGGTGACCAAAGTACTTTCCTGTGTATAGTGAACTGTAGATTTGATCTCCCTGGTTGTACCGTCCTTGGTAACTTGGTAAAAAAACGTTCTCTGAAGGTCCTTCCCTAACTCGGGGAACCTTTCACCTCTCAACGTATCCGTATCTGATTGCATTTCTACCACTCCTTCCTTTGACTACATAAAACATCGTATTTTCGTTACCTCCCAGCAACAAAGTCTGAGAGTTCCCCCACCGCAAAATAAATTCCGCATCCATCCATTAGATTCCCTCCCAGTACCTCCATCAAAACGAAATCGGAGTGTCTGAGACTCGAATACCAGCATAAAGGATTCACCAAGTGCCAACGACCACAGTCACAAGAAATGCCACACAAACAAAAACGTAAAAGTTTTCTATTCGATATTGCAGAAAAAGGAAAAACCCGCACCTCCGCAACCTCCACAATTCCAGCTTGTTCGAACAGCCTGGCGAGGCTCTCGCTGTCCATATCATACGGCAGATTCCCCACGAAAATCTTAGCGTCCTCCGGCGGCTCAGGATACTCCTCGTCTCCTCCCCCCTCCACCTCCCCTGTTTCCTCACCTTCGGCCTCAAGATCGCGGCTTTCATCCACCTCCCAATCCGTGAGGGCGCCCTCGACACCGACGTCAGTCTCGCTCTCCTCCTCCTGCTGCGCCCAGTCGGAGGTGCGCGCCACGAGGGGGACCGAAGGTGCAAGCTTTCTGAGGGAGACTGCGACGGTGGGAAGAGAAGAGCACGTGGGCAGCGCCAAGATGGCGACTTTGAGGCGAAGGGGAGTGGAGAGGTAGGAGAGGAGGCGGTGTGCGCGGAGCCTCGGAGCCGCCACCTTCACGGCCGGAGCAGACGCCATCTATCTTTCTCTCTATCTGTGTATCTTGTGGAGGGCGAAGGGGATAAGGGAGTAGAGGCAGGAGGGGTTTTGTTGAGGGCTTATGGTTGTGTTAGTGTTTTGCGTGATGTGTTGTGGTGGTGACATTCTGCTGGGCGTGTGGACTTGATAAAGGGTAGAGGGGATTTTTTTTTGGGGGTAAGTAAAAGGGTAGAGGGGATGATTGTATATGTTATACGAACAATTTTTTTATTGTTGTAAAGAAGTGTGTCATAGCTGGAGGCAAACGGCTCCCTTGTGAAATATGAAAGGCAATTGTTGCTCCATGTTATGGCTCCCTCTCGAAGGGGAATTGTTGCCACAAGCAATGGACAGGGCTTAAATATACACTCGGCCCTCACCTTCGGCCCGACCCTCATATGAAGAGAACACAACTTGCATGTCCCCAGCCCCTTAAGTTCCCTAACTCTACCGCTCCTTGTGCTCCTGGCGTCCAGCAAGCCTCCCCCAACCATATGGCCCACTGTCACATTCAACAAACCCAGTGAACCGCTCCTATTCCAATGGCAACCATTCCACCACGATGTCATCTCAGGACTCTTCTTCCCATTGTCAATGCGAGTAGGATTTTCTTTTATAGCTTGTTTCAAATGTTAAATACTCTTATATTTTTGATGTATTCATATAATTGACTTTTTTTGTTAATGTCAGATTTTTGTATTGTGTGAAGTAACTTATCGTTTGTTTGTGATAAACAATTATGTGTGTTGATAAAAACTCAACAAAATTTAAATTTTATATGCAACTATGAATAATATTTCCTTAATTTTTCAAAAAAGGTAAAAAAATGACAATAAACTGCAACTACTTTAATTAAACCTACTTAAATATATTAAATTTCTTATCGGACTTCTTCAGTATTGTATTTTTTAGTGGGGGATTAGGTTTAACACCAAGCTGATTCGTATGAGAACACTTAGGTACCAGGCCAAAACACTTATATAAAGAGAAGTAAACCTCCGAGGAGAAGCATACTCATTGGAAAACTCGGATGGAGATTTGGACAACCGAAATAACCTGTCGAGAAATTAATACCAGTTTAGCTCATTTGTATGTTGTGTACTCTACCTAATACTCCTCTTGACGTCTTAATGACTTTTATGTCATGGCATCGAGTTGCTATGTGCCCTTTTGCTTTGTGTTGCGTGTTGTATTATGTGTGTTCAGCTGAAGATGAGGTTTATGGGCTCTATGTGACTCCTCTCGAGACTGTGTGTTACTGATAGGGTGTGTGACTAGTGATCCTAAGCAACATTAAGCTAAAGTCCAAGCTCGTCTTTCTTTGCCTACTTCTAGGCACTTATAGGTGTTGGCCCCGTATATTAGTATCCGGATATACCCTTGCGAATAAAGACACCAAGAGTATTTAAATGAAAAGCCGTAAAGTTGTGATTAAGGATGAATTATCAAAAATCAAGTATATCTAATTAGCTTGTGCATTCCATTAGGATTTCTACCGATGGAATGTGGGCTTAGATTATGTTTTCCTTTGTGGCCTTACCCTCTTTATAGTTAGAATTGGTGTTCAATACATATTCATATCCAGGTTGGAAATATAAGCCGAGTTAGTAGAAGCTGCTTAGTATGGGATGATTTTTCTTCGTGGAGTTCTATTACTTGGTGGGTGTTGAGAAAAGGAGGTTCCAGTTATACACGGTAGGTTTTTGTTATTGTTTCTTGTTCATATTTTTACCCTTATAGTTATTGTTTTATATTTGTACTTGATTATTTGCTCATAAATCTATTTGCATGATTTCGGCAGGTTCGTAGGAGCAGCAGCCGCAGAAGTAAGCAGCTCGTTATTGATTTTATTCAACATACTTTTGTGGTACAATTGGCTTCTGCTCTTTTGTCCTTTTGTACTTTCATGATTTTGAGAGACATGGTATAATTATATGCATGTAGTTGCATTTCCATGGCATTGTATATATCCTTTTATGGACATGATTTTATAAATGGAAAATGAATGGAAGTATGTTGCTTATCCTTCGTCCTTTACTTTTTTATGCATAAATTATAGTGTTTGGTATTTCAAATGTATATCATATGTTGTGAATATGTATTGTTGAGTATTTGGATCTTGAGGTGTTACAGCACGAGGGCTAGATCAATTGGACAAATTTAGAAATAATATTTGTTAGGTAAAATTGCATGGTGTATTTTAAGTTTGCATGGCATATTTTAAGTTTTCTAATCCATAATTTGTCATTTTAATATTCGCATAGATATGAATATTCGAATTGGCATCCAAATATATTTAAACCTTTTATATGACCATAATTGAAAATTAGTATATTTTAGTTCTTTAATGTGGATCCAAAAGATCTTAGTCTAAGGGAAGTAGTTGAATTTTTATTCTTAATCAATGAGCTTCATCCCTTCTCATAGGCAACTACTACTAATAATATATAATTTATGTATTTTAAGATAATGCTTATTTTTTCATAGACAAGGGTAGGTTGTAAGTATTTTAGAATTTAAAGAATTTGAATGCACCACAACTAGTACATTGGTTTTTGTAACGTAAATTTACTTTCCATGTTTATTTTTAATTTTCTTGTAGCCTACCAACACATTTTCTAATAAAAGATTTTATGAATTTTGTGATGCTTTGTTAAGAGGAATTTGGATGCATTTTGATTTTTATAATTCACATCATGTAATTTCTCTAAAATTATCTCTTTAAATTACGAGGATTTCTAATTTATAAGATAATAAATATAATTCACTCTAAATAAATTTTATTATATCAAAAATTGCTCTTTGCATTGAAATTACCTATAATAACATAACAAAAGAGAATGAATCAAAAGGCTAACAATAAGACTTGTAATAATTATACCTATTTCCAATTTTTTATGGCAGTCAAGCTATGATAACTTCAAATCTAGATTTATAGAGATTTTACAAGAGAGAGAGTCATGGACGGGTACAGGAGTATAGTCATTGTTGCATTCTATTTTTAGAATTCATCTTCCAATTACAAGATAAGAGATAAAGATTTTTCACTTAATGAGATGGGAGGGACACTTATATTATCCTTAAAACTAGGGGGCATGTGCCCCTCCTTGCCCTTCTCGATACGTCCAAGGTTGTGGATGTGTAGATATTTCATAGAATATCCCAAGATCACGAGTCATTTTTGGCAAATGTGGAGTACAATAGCGATGTGATCAACATTCTAGATTACACAAAGATTATGGGTATTTTGTACCGGTCTGAGATAATTACAGTCCTCGTTGAGTGCACATGAGATTCTACATCGGTGCCCTGACCTTCTGCTACTATGGCCTGAGAAACCCAATTTATATCTCATGTACATGTTGGGACATGAGCTTATGTTTCTGTGGCTTGGGATGCTACATTTATGTCTCTACAACTCTTAGAGACCACAATTTTAACATTTCTAACACATGATTCCATACATGGTACAGATGATTCTCAATACTTATTGCACACATGTGGTCTTGGAGACTTAGTTACCCCCACATTCATTTACGAGGAGGACTATGATCCGAAATTTGATCGTCTAATGGAGGATACTCCACACAACACAAATCATGAAATTGAGAATGTTGATGAGATTGACAATGAAGAAATCCATGTCGAGTCCATGAAAACTCGGATGCGTCGAAGACCTTGTCAATCGACAAGGCGGATCAATAGTCATCGAAGTGACCGCTCGTGAAACCTGGATGATTCAACAATTAACCCAGAAATAAAATATAACAATGCAAATAAAAATGTTAACTCAACAAATGTGCGTATAGGTGTAAGTATGTATAGATTGTTGAACATAGGGAGCAAACGTGATAGATTGAGAAGTGAAATACAAAATTTATCCTTCTCTCTTGACTTTTTATTTTCTTTTTATGTGGGTTTTGATTTTATATTTTTATTTTAGTTTGGGTAAATTACAATTTGGATCCTCATCTATGGGTCCGATCCCAGAATGGGTCCCGATCTTTAAATTATAACGATTCGGGTCCTGGTGCCATTAATGTAAAGAACTTTTTGGAGATAATGACGAGTATGCCTTTGTTTAAAAGTTGGAATCCAACCCCCATTCCCTTCCCAACAAGGTCATAGTCGTCATGAACCCCAAATTTTCCATTTCCTAAATGGTCCTGGGATCCGAATCGTTACAATTTAAAGATCGGGACACATTCTGGGATCAAACCCATAGATAGGGACCTAAATTGTAATTTACCCTTCTAGTTTTTCATATCCTTTTAAGTATTTTTTATTTTACATTTTTTAATTCCTTTCTATTTTTTAGTTTTCATTTCCTTTTCTTTTTAATAAAATAATATAGGAATATATATATGTATATACAATATAAGGTGATATATTTGTAAATACAACTGAAATCAACCAAAAATTATAGGATAAAATATTTTTGTTTTTATATAATTTTCTACTAATTTTGCGACTTTGTAGATATGTTTACTAACTTTTACATATTTTTAAAGATTCAAATATCCCAAAATGGGTATTAAATAGATAGGATGAATTGATTTAAAAAAATAGCAAAAGAGTCAAAAAAATCTTCAAATAAATTCTTATATAAAATAAATAATACAAAGAAAACTAACAATATAAATTAATATTTTCATTTTTTAATGATTTTTTATATTTTTAAAGGATTTTGGAGCTTTTTGATTTTCAAACATTTTCTTTTTCTATTTATAGGTATTTTTTATTTGGAGTTGTAAAATACTATATAAAAATAAAATATGATTTTTTGGGATTTTTCAAAAAAGTTTTATATTTTTTAAAGATTTTTCACTGCAAACAAGGACTTTTCTGTGTTTATTTTTTATTTTTAATAAATAAGTGAATGCCTAAAATGCAAATCTAAAAATATGTGTGAAAGTGTATACTAAAAAGCACTTACCACTATTTTTGCATATTTTTCTATGCACGTTTAGAAAATTAAAACAATCACAAAAATAAATGAACTGGGAAGGGTATATTTGCAATTAAAAATAAAGTCAGATTATATAATACAAATTACTGAAAAAGTTATAACTAATATTTGAAATTTAAGACTAAATAAAAATACAAAAACCCGTAGGGGATTACATGCAAAATGGCCACCTTACATGGGACCGCACGTGAGATTACTTAGCAAAGATCCAAATACAAGATAAAATAAATACAAGAGTTTAAATGCAAATTTTGCAAAACTTTTAAATGTGTTAAATAAATTATAGGATAAAATCAAAAGGACAAAAGGTGGGGTATAGATTTTGCAATTTACCCCAATTGCGCTAGATCGAGTGGTTGTGGATGGATGAATTAAACACATGGCAATGCACTCCCTGCATGATGGCAGTTCATGGATGGTCGGTTGAGATCAGATCCCGGAAGAGGATCGACGGTCAAGGTGTAGACGCATCCAACGGTTGTTGATCAATCTGGCACCGGGGTTTGAACGGACGGTTGGGAGATAGCCGTGAAGAACAGGGAAGAACACCTGCCCTTACGTGCTTCAATCATTTGCATCTACATCGTCAAGCCCTCCCTCTCACTGTTAAGACGTTTTGAAGCATCCTCGAGTTGATCTGCAACTCCTGGAAGCCTAAAAAGTGGTCAGGACCCATCAGTGGGGTCTTGGCTACTCGAAGAAGAACGACGCTCCAAGTACCTTCTTCCTTGATAAAAATTGACCAAAACAGGATGCACGATCACACAAATAGGATGATATTATTGGTTTTATTTGGTGAAGTGGATGCGAAATTGTTGCGGGCGGGCATCTCCGACAAGCAGAGGAATTGGAGATGTGGATCTCCAGATCCACGAAGGATCTGGTTGAATGGTGATGCCTAGGATGCAGAAGGGGCATAGGGAAACGAAATGGTGGCAGAAGGGGGTCAGAAACAAGGTGGAGACATAGGGGAGTGTTCGCCGGAGCAGAGCTCTGCAAACTACGAAAAGTTGATTCTACACTAAGGTGATGGATTAGACATTAATCTAATGATAAGAAATAAAAATGTGATAATTAAAACTACATAGAAAGCAATTAAAAATACTCAAGCAGGTCGGAACCCGCGAGATGAGTACCTCACGACGAGGATCGTCGAAGATGGTAGAATCGACCTCGACACCCAACCTCCTCTCTTCAAACGATCGTTCGAGTTAGCTGTCTCCTAGCTCCAGCCTAGGGACGTGATCTGAGGACGAGAAGCAGAGTGAAAGGGATTCAAATTAAGAAAATGGAGGAGGCTCGAGTTATGTACAAGTGAGGAAGGAGGGAGGAAAATCGAGGTGGTCAGCTCGATACATAGGTTCTCAGTTCGAGGAATCAAATTGGAGTGATAGATCATGGATCGATGATGAAAAGTGGTGAAGGAATCAATCCGAAACGATGTTTGTATTTGGATAAAAAGGGAGAAGGACGGGTCAAACATTGGTTCTGACAGTCCTAGATCTAGGTCAGAGAAGTTGACCCAGGTCAACGGGGGGCATGACCTGATTGGGCCACGTCACCCGCAAAAAGAAAAAACAATAATTAAATTAAAAAACAGATCAAATCAGTAAATACTTTTATTAATTTTTGGTTAAAACATGAAAAATAATTATTAATTTATATAGTATTTTAACATGTTTTTTTAATTTAGTTTTTTGAGTTGATTTATTACAAGTTACTTTTACAAGTATAAACATAGGTATATTTACCTATATATTAGGTATTTTATTTTTATTTTATATTTTCGTTTTATTATTTTAAATACATAATTTGTATATTTATAAATTATATATATTACTAATATTTTTTTGATGTGAAATATACACTTAAATAAATAAGGGCATTACGCATATAGGTATAAGTATAGTATATTCATCTATGTATTTTATATGTATTGTATTTGTTATTATTTTCATGGTTTTATTTTATTTTTATATTTTAAATGTAATGTAAATAATAGTTACAAGGTTATATAAAAATATAAATAAAATAAAAGAATAAAATAATAATACCCCCTTTTATTTATATAGATATATTGTACAATAGGGATCCAAAACCTAACTTTTGCATATTAAGTCTAAATTAAGTGAAATCACCTTCATTAAATATCTAATAAAAGTTATATAAAATTAAATTCGGGGTATTTTGTTTTCATATGAAGAAGATACATGTCTGGGAAGTTTGAGTGTTAGATTTTTATTCTGAGTATAAAATGTATATGTATTATTTTTTGTGAAATTAATTTTGTATTTCCTATATATTTTTATCTGCAACTTTCTTGTATAAAATTTATTAATTTGAGGTATAAAAAATAAAGAATAAAATAGTCCTGAAATGGACTTATTAAAGAATAAAAATTAGGGTTTTGTTGTTATTTTTAACCCTTATCTGCCCCTACTTTATCCTTTGTCGACGCAGTCATCGAGATGCCTAGGCCTCAGGGTTCAGGGTCATAACATATCTTTAGCATTTTATTTCTTTTTCTTTTGTTTTCTTTATTCTTTTATTTTGTCTTTAAACATTATATTTTATACAATATTTATACAGTAAATAATGAATGTTAATTTATGCAAAATTATGATATTTACATGCATCTAGATATGGCTTAAAGGCCAAAATGAAAGAATATATGTGATGAGATGGAGATTCATCGTCCTCTATACTTGCCTTTGCTAGTCCCTAGTAAACACTTCTGCCTATAAATGCAGAGAAAGAAAATAAAGAAAAAAAGAAAAAACTTGGATTGATTCTAATTCTTAAACTTATCTCCACAAAATCAAAGTTTGGAGCTTAAGTCAGACCTTGGATTTTAGTTGTGGTCATAACCTTATTGGGGAGCAGATTTGAAACAAAACAGCCTTTGAGAATCATAAAACCTTGCTCGAGTCTCCTCAATAGGTAGGTTAGAACAATTCGACTCATACACAAACCCTCGTGACTATGAATCTATCTTGAACAATGTGTGTGATATGCAGCTCTCTTCGACTGAAGCGGTAAAAGTCAACCTTCTCCAACATGGTGATCTTAATTCCCCAATCCAACAACTCTTTCCTTGAGAAGCAGGGTATTCCCTTCTATGTTCAAGTACAACCAAATCAAGAAGAGGAGGTGGAGAGAAGAATGGATGGTTGCTAGTGTAGCTACCTATCCTAGGATGCTTGACCAGTGTAGTCAAGTCACCCAGTTGCAGGGTCACATACATATGACTTTGAAGCTCAATCTTGCTTACTGACTACGCAAATATACACATACTCTGGCAGATATTTTATTTTCATTCAAGCCAGCCCACTTTTTTGGAGTTTTTGATTTTGTATTTTTTTGAATACTATATGTAACAACATTTACATAAGGACTTTTTCCTCCTGAGCCAGTAGACTATTCTCTTTCAAAACTTTTGCAATCCACAACGTCTATCTTTAGACCTCATGGGTGTGGATCAGTTTGGGGTACAATGGCCACAAATATGTGACTTTTGATGTTTCCATTTGCTTGTATCTCATGCCGACAAATCCAACCCTCTACCACTTCAATTGAGGTGAGCAAATTCTAAGGTGCAGATGTGCAAGCTAGGTCACTATCAACAAGAGTCATGCGTGTTCTTCGAAATATTCTAGGCAGTCAAGACGACATTGGACTAAGTCTCGTGGTCCCAAAGAATCAAGTCTGTATACATGAAGTACCTTAATTCCAGTTCCGATAAGGTTCGTGTGAATAAGTAGATTTAAGGTCCAACCAAGCTCCAATCTTCGGATTTTATTTAGACTAGTTCAATTATCAATTTCAATCGAAAAATATGAATGCTATTCATAATGCAAAAAAATATTTTTGTGATGCAATTTTCTGATTTTGATCTTTTATGGATTTTTTAAAAATTTTGCAAATTTTTATGCAATTTTTGGAAAAGGTTTTTGCAAATGTTTTTGGAATTTTAATTTTGCAATTTTCAAGGATTTTTTCAAACTATTTTTTTGAAAAAGAAATAGATATAGTTATTTACAGTGGACTGTGTTTTGTTATTTAAAAGTGTTGGGTTTTTAGGAATTTACATGTTGTATATACAAGGTTTATTAAAGACTCTTTATTTGCTACATATTTCTCAAAATAATTTGAAAATATTTTGCAAAAGTTTTTAAACTTATTTTACAAGCTAATTTAATAAATAAATTTTACAATATTTTACAAAATTTGAAAATAATTTTGCAAAATTTTTCAAATAGTATATATATATATATATTTTTCAAATATTTGTGCAACCATTTTTCAAACCATTTGTGAATATATTTTCAAAACATTTTATTTCAAACAAAGAAAAGAACTTTTTACAAACAAAATATTTTTTACAAAGTTTGAAAACATTTAACAAAATATTTTCGAAATTGTTTTCAAAATATTTTTCAAAAAATATTTTCAAATTAATTTTTTCAAACATTTTGCAAAAAAATATTTTTAGCATGATTTTTTAATCAGTATATACACAGAACTTTAATGAATTTTATAGAAGTATGTTCTTTACACGTAATTAATTGTATTTTAGCCATACTTATTGAAAATACGAAAGTACGAGTTATAGATAAAGTATATACGAAGTATATACGACCCCCTTATACTTAGCTTGAGTTATGTTCTCATATACTACAATGATAGAATAAAGAATGAATGAATGATTAAATGATAAGTCAACCATCCCCCTTATACTTAGGATGAAATAATCCTAAGTATAGCTGGTTGTATCTACATGCAGGGGAGGATCGAGGGTGGGAAAAACAAATCACAACTCGGTCTGTCTCCCCTATATATATGTTAAGATATCCCTAAGTATAAGCAGAAGTATCCATGGGAGAGCAGACTGTGGAGGGGATCAATATAAAGAAACCAATAAATAGAAAAGAAAATACGTGAGTAGAATGCAAGCATCAATCCCCCCTATACTTAGGGTAAAAGAACCCTAAGTATAAGCAACAATAAAAGCGATGAACAGAATGAAGAAAGAACATGCAACTCGTCCACCCCTGTATACTTAGGACAAAGTGCATCCTAAGCCAGGCAAACATACAGAACGGGGTGGGTGAACAAAAATAGTAGATGGACAGAAGAAAATAGATCAAATATATAAAGAGATGGATATACAAAGATCAAGAAGGTAGAAAGCAGACCTTCTTGCATGATCGTTGAGGAATGGATCTAACGAGGTGCATGCCGATATCGGTGTCATCAACAGACACAAATCGATTAAGATCGACATGATGAAGGTCTTAGCAATCTCAGAATGAAAAGGCACGAACTGGTCAGTGGAAGTAATGCGGTCATGTTCGTCCTGGGACATCTCGGCTATGTCTGTGACGAACTGCGAAAGTCATCCTCTTAATATAATAAAATTAACAATTGAAAGACGTACGTTGTAGGAATACAATTAAGGGTTAATAAAAAAATTGCAAATTTAATTTCTCAACAGGCTCAGATTGACATGAGGGTGGGGGGCTAGCGACTCCATACCAGGGCAAAGGAAATCTCCCCTGATTCTTATTTTGATAATATTGCAATTATAGTTGGTCCTTTCTCTTCTTCTTGCACTAGAGGTTGTGTCCTCCTCTCAAGACTCGATTCACTCATCCTTTAGGCAACTCCTCCTCTCTGATAAGAGGACACAAATTAAAGCGAGCAGTTAACTTTTTTTAATTGGAAAGTCCAGGGTCGAACTCAGGGAGGCAACGGTTTCTTGAGGTTGGTTTCAGTCAATCTTGAAGTTAGAATTTCAAATAAGTATTTTTTATTTTTTTATGGAAATGATAAATGAGATGCACTTTTGGCAAAGTTTAGGGCCAAATTGCAAATTTCAATCAAATAATTTCTAAAAATCCTCAAACTTGGCTAGAATGTTAAATATGATGAAATTAGACTACTGTATTTTTTTGAAATTTTTAGTTGCAATATGAATAAATAATGAATTTATAAATGTAGTTAATGAGAATTTCAATAATTAATTATAATAAATATTAAATCTTCTTATTTTCAGAAAATAAATTTATTTAAGATATATTACTAGATAATATATCTCAAAAAAAACTTAGACCTTAAAAATGTTGAATTTAATACCTATTAAAATTTATAGAGAAACATACGCACGAAAATGCAATTTTTTTAGCATAATGTAAATATCAATTAATTCTACGATCCGTGAATTTTCGACAATTTTTCGGACTACGGTTAATTATCTATGAATTTCTAAGCTCGGATTGGGTAAATTAATACAGATTTCCACGAGAATAATAATAATAATAATAATTAACAACGGAGCATAAAAATATCATGAGCATACCACAATGTAAAGAATTAATTGGAGAACAAAGCACTATTTTTTAATTAATAAAATGAAGTCACAATGAGGTTCAAATTAAAGTTCAAACAAAGGGGGCTAAATGCAAACATGGAAAGTAAAATGATTGAAAAAAGTATGCATGGAAGGACTCACATGCAATTACCTATGATCGAGGGGATACGTATGCAATTTGCTTAAGTGGTCAAGTGCGTAGCACGTAACCATGGGCAGCGAGGCCCTTCTGTGAATGTCTGGATCTTTGGGGGCCTGAATGCAAATTCACCTCTATGCATGTGCCTTGCACGTGATTGTTGATGGTGGGGGACTTCTTTGCAGATGATAGAATATGATGGGGTATTATTGTAAATTACCCCTCACTCACCTGGATATGGAGCTTGGAGGGGGACGTACAGCAAGTGGGTTGGCACTGGCAGAGCGAGGTGCGGACACAGGGTCGGTCTGTTGGGGGCTGCAACCGTAGGCGAAATACACTTAGTTGTATGGTTGAGGACGACTGAAGAGGGTGCTCCTGGAGGAAGGTGACCGGTGGTGCCCCTTCTCAGGTCGGTGAAGTGCGAGGCGATCTATGGTCCAGGCGGAGTTGACGGTCCTCCATGCAGGTGGACGACTGGTACGACAGACGATCGTCGATGGTGGGGTGCTCTAGGTGTCGTGGGCGACGATGAGGGAGGGGATGGACTGCTACGACAGAATTGGAGGAAACAACCTACTGGTGGAGAATGGGGTACGCTCCAGGGAGCATAGCGGTCGTTGCTACAAGCAACGCAACAGCGGAGGGGGAGAGAACGTGGTGTTGGTGATGCAAGATCCAAAGGGACGGTTGAAGGTGATAGGGGTGATGATCGATAGAAGGCGATGATGGAGACATAGGAGATGGCAAAAATAGGGGGACTGGAGAAAACAGAGGAAGGAAGAAGATGGTTGATTCACCTGGGATTGAGGAGGATGGTGGTCCTCTTCCTAATCGTCGCTTCAACCACAGCGGCGGATGCGTGAGAAGCTGGAGTTGAACTTGCCTTGGATGAGGATCTTCACCGGCGAAGCTTGGATGTTGTCACCACCCAAGCCCTCAGCCCTCTCTCTCTCTCTCTATTAGAAGATGGTGGATGGGTCATACACGTTGGGGTGAAGAGGATATATAGGGAGGTGTATAGAATACAATGGAGATAAGGGTAGTTTGTGAAGGGGTCAGTCGTGGTGGTTGCGGGTGGACGAGCAAGAGGATGAGGGGTTGACCGGCATTAGGAGTTGGCAGAGAAATGAGGGAATGGGTGAAGTTGGAAGGGATAGAGGAGGATCTCACGTGCCATGCACATGAGTTTTTTTATTTTTTTTTTAAATTTTTTTATATTATTATTTTAAAATATAAACAAATTAAAATAAGGTAAAAAAATAAGTGACATGTGGAGGCTCCAGGAGCTGCCACGTGCCAACTCCATAAAATTTAGAAAAGAAATACAATGATAAATAAAAAAGAAACAGCAATCGACCTCAGATCAAAAAGTATTTAACACGAAAATTGATCGTCTCGATGAGATCTACAACTTTCATGAAGGGACCAAGATCAAAAGAGGTAGTCTGTATGAATTGATATTTTTGGGGTACTCGATGCAAATAAAATACCTTGATTTTTTGTTTTTATAATTTTTTGTGATTTTTAATTAAAAGAAAATCGATAAAAATTATGATAAAAATTAAAGATACACATTTAGACATTAATATATTTTTTATTTTTAATAAATAATAAAATAGAGAAATAAAATAAAGTTGAAAAAGTGAGGTATTTGTACACACTCTCAAGGGACACTCGGACTCGGTCAGTTTCTGTGATTTCAGTCTCATTTTGAATTTAGATTTTTGTGGATTTTAATAAACTTTCATCAAAGAATATAAATGAAAAATAAATCAATTAAAAAGGATTAACTATGTACATAAAATATCAAGTCAAAAATGGTAAAACATAAAATGCGCAAAAGAGGCCCAAAACCCAACTTTCACATATGAGCTCTGATTTTACGAAATTGATCTTGTTTTGAAGGCATTTGAATATGTATTATTTTAAAAGATCTAAATCAGACACTGAATGAGGAAGATATGAGCGTTTTATTCTGCCTATTCTGAAATCAGAGTTTATCTCACGGGCCAATTATTTGAGTTAATAAATTTTTGTATTTTCCTTTAATCTTGTTAATAATATGTATCAAGGTCAATTGGAGTTAGCATGAATTATCTAAAAATGCATGAAGTTAGGTGCAAAATTTAATATTATTATGAGTGCAATTATTAGTGCTAAAATGCAAATATTAATATTAAATGCATGAATGGTAAAAATACAAAATAAATGATGAAATACAGCTAAACGAAACTCTATTTTCATCTTTTAATATGATGAATCACATATTCATCAACCTCATATGCTTACACCTTGCTCGTCCCTGAGTAACTGAAATGAAATACAAAAGTAAAATGATTTTGGGTTCCTTACCAAAGTCATGAACAAAAGGTGAAAACAGAGCTAGACCCGACCTTTGGATTAATAGCGGGGCGGAACTTCTGTGAGACTTAGGATTTTAAAATGAATAGCCCTCGAGTTCTACATATCATTGTAACAGATTCGGCTGAGAAGTCATCTTAGATCAATCCTTCTCCCAAAGCATATCCTATGAACTGTGAACAACAGTCTCATGTGTGTGAAAGGTTCTAGCTTCTCCCATCAAGAATGTCGGACTACATGCAAATTCCCCTCCCAGTAACTTGTCCTCGAGGAGTCAGATATTTTCTTGTAAGGTTTGTCGTGTTGTGTTAACAATCGAAAGGGGGAGAAATGAGAAGAAGGGGAAAAGAACTGGAGGGTGACCAGTGTAGTCACATCTCCTTGTGAAGCTAGCTAGTTTAGCCAAGTCTTCACTAAGATCTGCAGGTTTCTTGTAGCTTGGACTTTTTTGGTCAGATATTTATTTAGTAGTTTGGATTCTTTTTTATATTAATTTTTGGTAACTTTGCATGGATCTTTTGTGCCCCTATGGATATGGAATCTTTTTTTTGTACATGTTTTGGGGTCTTAGAAAAATTTGTGCCCATCCATCTATCCCTTTTTCGAAGCTTTATTTCAACCCATACTTCGGTCTTTAGATGTCTACGCTACCAGAAAGGAGATCCACACAATCTTCCAACACCCCATCTGAGTTGAGCTAAGTGCATAGTGTGAGAGAACAGATTAATTCCCTACTTAAAAGATATACCCAGAATTAGGCGATCATGTTAAACACTATGAGTCAAAGGCTGCACATTATCATCCGGAACTCGAAGAATTAAGTCAAAAGACCTGAAGCTTCTAAAATCCTCTTTCTCAGTGAAGTTCCTCTGGAAATTAGGTAGATTAATGCCACGTCAAGACCACTCTCCACTTCTATTCATAACTCAGTTTGAAATCCAATAACTTTTCACTTTACATATGCTAGATAAGCAAACGAGATGCAGCTGCATATGAGGTGCAAGATGATTTTTGTTTTTTTATGGATGCAAGAATGATATGTAAGAGATTGTGTTTTGGGTGTTTTTTTTGTATGCAAGGATGATATACAAGAGAGATTTTTCATCATTTGTTTTATTTTATTTTATTTTGTGTTTTTTTACTTTAACCCATCCCATAATTATTGCATAATATATACAAAAATATGTGAAAGTACGAGACATGAGTAAAGTATATATGTAATATATGTACACACCACTATATACTTAGCGTGTGATATGTCCTCAGAGTACAAGAAGCGACAAGAAGACATAGCTTCTGCTAATCGTAGGAGAGTAATAAATAACAAAAAGAGTATAGAAGTCAATTGCCCCCATATACTTAGGCTCTGGTCAATCTAAGTATAGAAGAAGAGCAAAATAATGGGGCAGTCGAGGTGAAGAGGAGAAATGGATGAATATTTATAGGGTGGACATCGGTTCCCCTTATACTTAGGCTCTAGTCAGCCTAAGTATAGGATAGAAGTGAGTATGAGAATTGATGAGATTTGGATAATATACATAACGAATGGATACTAGAATGATAAGTAAATACAAATGGCATCAGTCCCCACCTTTACTTAGGCCTTGGTCTAAGTCTAGAAAGAAAATGTACAAGGGAACTGATGGAGATAGGGGAAAGGGTGGTTGATGATCAAGGAGGTTTACAACCGATCTTTTCCAAAAAAAATATGGTGGAAGGGAATATTGATAGGGAAAAGATGAATTAGAAGATTCCCATCCATCATCGGAGTTGTCATCAGAAGAATAATACTTGAAGGTCACGTCACTCCAATTATCCTTATTTTTGAGCTTTTTTTTCAAAGCTTGCCCAATTTTCATGTCAATCTGTTCTTCCTCTGAATATTCAGATAAATAAGTGTCAGTCTGGTCATAAGGAATTGTTCCAGTGTATTGAATGGGACCCGGGGAGTCGACCTTAAAAGAATAATAGAGAGGGGCAGGGAAAGTCCAATGTAGGTCGACGTATGACTTCTTGTTCCGATCAGGATCCACATTCTCCGAACGGAGCTCTCTTATACTGCTCGCATCCTTCAAATATGATGAGCAATCCTCAGGAGATACTTTTTCTGAAATGTTGAAAGTGACATTCTTAGTCGGTTCAGGAGGTATTCTTTGTGAGGTGCTAACCATAGGTTCTCTAATAGATTGAGTCCCATATACATTGTAATATTCTTGTAAGGTCAGCACACATTGGCTTTGCTTGTGTGGACTCAAGGAGATATAACATAACCTTGCCTGGGGTATGGTGAATCGGATGTTTCTCGGAGATATAACATAACCTTGCGGAGGTGGAGCGGAGCGGGAAAAAATAGGAGGTGGATCCAACGCTCCAACGGACGAGGGGTTTGAAGTTTATCGCTAAATGGATGAAATTAAAGGCAAAGGAAGGTCTAACTATTCTACTGCTAATCCTAGGGATTGAAAAGATAAATAAAAAGGAGATGGAAGCTCACCGGAGCTCTCCTAAACGAAGATCTGGGCGGAGACGACGGCGGAGCTGGATCTCTTCGATTATACACCCAACGAGATGCCTGAGATATTGAAGAGCCTCCAACTGTCACCAGGAAGGGAGTTCACAGCTTGAATCTACGGTTTGTAGGTGGAAGAAGGATCGAGATATGAGGTTTGGACGGGGGTAGGAATTTATGCGGAAGGTGGCAAGGAGTCCAAAGGCGAGGCATGCCATGCACAATGCCCATAGCCCAATGTTTCACTCGGACGTGAATCACCAGTGAACGAGACACAAAAATACAGAAGAAATCAATACAAGTTGATGCTCAGATCAACTTGGAAAAATGTGAGAAAGAGGATCATACAACATGTCTGACACCCCTACGACCTCGATCAGAGAGTTGACCGAGGTCAATTGAGGGTGGAAGCTGATTGGTCCACGTGGACCAACAAAAAAATTTAACTTAAAAAGGATATCAAAATTCAACAAAAATAATAAATGATTTTATTAATTTTAAGTTATAAAAATGCATATTATTTTCCATAGTATTTTATTATTATTATTTATTTATTAGAGGTATATAATTAGAAGTTACCTTTTAGGGTTAAAATACATGTATATTTATCTATGTTTTGTGTTTCAGAGCATATTTGGGTGAGCAATAACTGGGATCTTCTCGATCAAAGTTCGCCAGCGACCACTTGCTTCCTAGTTCTTCCAAGCAGATCCAGCACCGCACGATAAAAAACGGCCGTTCCATATTCGATCTTGGCTATTCAAAATCACCCAAAGGTCTGCCGTTGATCAAAGCTTCCAGATATAATCGATAACATCCACACACGAGCCAATTTGTACTCAACATCCTACTTTGTTTCCATTTTACAAAAAAGTCCTATAAGGACATGAGTGTACATGTCATGTATTGAATATTTTCATTTTATCCCATTGCATATCTTTTATCTGCATAAAGGTCATGTTTAAACTACGAAACATGACTTACACATGATTTCTTGGGTTATTTACAATAAAAAGTTTGCATTTTATTGGTTATTATTTAGACCCTGGAAAAAAATATTCACATTTCGATCCTGTCAAGCGAGGAGCACGTGTAACCGCACATGACCATGTTTATGTGCATTTATTATATTTTTCTATATTGTATTATATAACTTTCATGTACAAAGTTTTTTTATTTGAAGTATGAAAAGTGGAAAATAAATCAGGTCCCAAAAATGAATAATAGATGAATAAATAAATGAGAATTTTACCATATCTTTACCTTTATCCCCTCTACTTTATTCCTTGTTGACGTAGTCATCGAGATGCCTAGGTATCGGGGTTTAAGGTTACAAATATCATCCTTTTCTTTTCTTTATTTTATAATTTTGACATTAAAAACAAGTATTTTATACACTATTTACACAACAATGCATGGATGCTAAAGGACATGAATTAAATGTATTTACATACATTTACTATGCCTTTTAAGGCCAAAATGATAGAATAAAGATGGTGAAATGGAGATTCATCACTCACATGAATGGTTGAGTTAATATGATAACTTAACAGATGATAATGAGCGTGAGATGGAATGATATTCGAGATCATGGGTGTAGTTATAAGTTACCGTGGATCCTGGGTGTAATTATGAGACTATTCAAAATTATAAGTTTCCAAAAAAAAGCACTAAATGAACTTATGGACTCATAATATCTCAAGTGAACTTTGGTCATTGTTCTGAGCCGCGGAAATGAAATAACAAATTTCGAGGTAGCTTAAAAATAAAAAGGGAATCCACCATGCGATTGGGATTACGATTGCGAGGGACGTCGCCATCGATAACGTCGACATCGTCACAGCTCGCGTGCGGTCGCCGCTACTCCCCCTCCTCTCCCTCCCGTCCCCTCGCGGTGCGTCCTACGCGCCCTCCGCCTTCCCGCGTCGAGATCCGCCGGACGTCGCCGGGAATGGAGGTATTCCGCTCTTCGTTCCTTACTCGCCTGCTCCGTGTAAGTTAAAAAAAGCCTCTTCTGATCGTTAGGGTTTGCGTGTTTGCTTTGATTTCGTAGCTGCCGGTTGGATCTTGTAGTGATCCTGGACGGTTCCAGAAGATAGAGAGCTGCGCGTTACTTTATGATTACCGTTGGATTTCTGTCGTAAAAGAATGTGATCTTGGTGATGAGGTGATGATGAGGTGGTTGTATTTTTTTTAAGGAAAAATGGGTACTACGTCGAGAAAACACACCTACACTGTAACTTATATATATTCATAGTAACTTTAAAAAAGAATTACAAATATCAAAAAGTCCTTAAGTACTTAGCGTGCTCAATCACATTATCCATATACATTCGTTCTCACCCGAAGATAGAAACATTTCATGGTACAAGCCACATAGACCATAAGATAGCCGCCATCCACACTTTGGTCGGACTACTACCACTCCCAAGAGCGTTGAGGGATTCTCAGAGCTCATTCTAGTTCCCAATCAATACCCCTTCTACCATGGTTGTACCCCACACCTCCTTAGCTATAGGACATCCTAAGAAAAGGTGCACAGTACTTTCCTCAGCTGAAAAACGCCCACAAATGCCACCACACCCAGGAAAGAACCAAGCTCTTCTATCATCGGTCATAAGATGATTCTTTTTCAATATCCATAGAAAAATATGAACACTTAATGGTACCTTTCAACTCTACAAGTCATTGAATTGATATGATAACAAAGCATGATCCAAAATCCCTGGAAGGTAAAAAGCCCTATGTGCCTTTCTCACAATGAAATAATGATTAGACCGGGACCAATGGTCCGCATGGACACCCATCTCCCCCTCAACTGGCAGTGCATTTAGTAACAACAAAAAAACTTGGAAATGTTGATCCAACAACTCGGTACCAAAAGGAGGTGTCTACCTACCACCAACCAAACAAGCTCTGATGTTAACCTCCATGTCTGCAACCAATACATATAGGCGAGGAAAATGAACCTACAACGGTCCAAGCCCCGATCAGTCATCACTCCAAAATCTGAAGTCACGTCCATCACCTAAGATATGATTTATGAACGACACCACATGTAGCAACACAAAACAAATCTCCTTCCAAAAATTGGACGGCAAAAGTATCCCACCAACCTGCACAGAGGGATCGAGGGAAATCCCAAAAATTGAGCGCAAACTCCTACATAGTAGATCTAACCCTCTTCTCCAAATTCGGGTCTCCCATTTTGCTAGTCGGGCATGATTCATTTCCTCCATACTGTAGATCCCCACCCCACCATCCTCCTTTGTCAGCATCGGAGTTTTCCATCCCACCAAATGAATCCACTACTTCTCCCAGATGACATCCAAATGAACCACCTCATAAATGTCTCCAACTTCCCTCTCACCCCAACAGGCAACAAACGAGTAGAAAGGAAGAACACATGGATGACCGACAAAATTGCCTTCAACAACACAAGACAAGCTCCTCTAGATAGACAAACAACACGCCAACTTCTCCAACTTCTCAGCAAGAGACATCCAATCCGATTACCGTAGCTTATCACCCACCAAAGGCAAGCTAAGATAGGTAATCGGGAGAGCCACCCGCTGCGTCTGCAAAGCACTCTCACACGATGCCACCTCATCCTCATCCATCCCAAAAGGCACAAAAGCTGATTTAGCATGATTGTTCCTCAGAAATGGGTCCAACCCAAAAAGTTCCAGAATGGTAGCCATCCCTTCCACAGCCGTCGAACTCGCCTCCAAGAAGAAAATAGTATCATCCGCAAACTTAAGAATATGAATCGAAATTCCCCCATGTGGAAACCAGCAAGAAAACCACCCTCAGCAACCTTGACCACCATCCTGGACAAAGCATCTGCTACTATCACAAACAGCAAAGGCGCCAATGGGTGCATTGTCTAACACCCTGTTGTGCTTGAAAGAAACCTACCTCCTGCCTGCCATTCACCAACACAACAAAATGGGCAGTCATCACGCATCTCTTTATCCGACCAATCTACTTACTCGGAAAACCCTTGAGGTGCAAGGACGACCACCGCCAATCAACACAATCATATGCTTTCAAGAAATCCACCTTCTACAAGAGCCCATTGGTCCTCTCCTACGCTACTCTGCAACAATCTCTAATGCTAGCACCAGGGATGAACGCTATCCGGGCAGGATCCAAAATATAACCAAGCACCTCACGAAGCCTGCTGGCCAACACCTTCGCAACAATCAAGTAAATAGCATTAGACAATGTCATATTGCAAATCCTCCATGTGCCTCACCGCATCTTTCTTAGGTAGAAGAAAAAGAAGAGAATGGTGGTTGTTTGAAGCCATCATTCGTTTGACGTAGCTCCTCCACCACTCCCAACACCTCTTGGAAAAAAGTCCCAAAACTCCCTAAAGAAAAACAATGAGAAACCATCTGCATTCAAACATCCGGTCCCAAAACGTGGACATCTCCATTGAACTGTAGAGAGCAGACTATAGGTAGCTTTATGGACTGACATTGGAAAGGACACTAGACTCTGCGAGGACTCAAGTCAGGTCCTAAGGATTAGTCGAAAAGATGCAAGATCTCATTTTATTATAATGTTTTCTTATCAAAGATTCAAAGTTGACTCGAGATCTCATTTTATTATAATGATTTCTTATCAGAGTAGACCAAAGAACTCCGAAGACCACACTAGAGGTCTTGCTACATGTTGTCTATCTTCATAGTAAGCTGAAAATTAGGAAGATCATATAAGTCGCATACATTCAGTTCAAAGCTGTTAAATATATGGTATCATGTTTATAGGTTTTGACCTGGTCAGTTACTGTTTACTTGGGGCCATATAATGCATACATGTTTAGTTGTTGGTTGGTCGGTTCAATGTCTCTATTCGAATTAACGATTTTTTACCCTTTTGACCCATGCTGATTGTAGTAACACCGATGTGATTGTATGTTCCTTGTATCTTTTCATTTAGGAATAACTAATTTATAGGACGGTTGGATGGAGGACTATAATGAGGGTTCTTGTAGTTACGGAGGTGTGGCAAGGACACAAGATCATGGAGGAAAACTCAGGTTTCAATGTAATCAACTACTCCTATTTATGTCTCTTAAAGATGTCGAAGGCATACATGATTGATCCATACATGGCTACGTGTACTAATGTTATCATTTACCTCATAATGGTTAAGATTCTTCAAACCGGTTAGGACCAATGATTAGGGAGATGATTTCCTTGTTATGGCTTTCATCAAGGAGCATGGGCATTTATGAGAGCTTCATAGTACCTTTGAAGGCAGTGGACACATAGGATTGATTAAGGATCCGTGATTTCTTGGGAAAGGTAGATAACAACAAGGCATATGATATAATAGGCTGGTCTTATCTTTGGTCCTCACTAAGACTCTAGGATTTTGTAGTGTGCAATGCAGCGTGCCTATCACCCAAAAGACCTTGTAACACCTTGTGACATCCACTTAAATGGTTTGGTGATAGTGCAATGTACCTACCACCCAAAATACCAGGGTTCAAATTCCCCCTTGTGGGGGTTGCGTTAGGTAGTCGACAGGCAATGTAAAAAATAGTCGAGTCTTTCAATATGGATTTGAGCAAGATCCATGTAATCAACCCTACTTATAGTGGGAGAAGGCTTCGTCTTTTTTTATACTTGAACTTGTGGTAAACAAATAAGCGATAAGCAAGACTTTTGATGGTTCACTACAAGTCCGAGTAAAAAAATGGCGAAGCTTTCTTCCATGATGCAACTTAGAACGACAAATTGCGGCTCATTAGTGTTTTTCATCTGTTCAAAATTTTTCGTTTATTAAACTAGGATTTTATTTTTCGTCCACTAAATTACAATTGATCAATTAGTATTTACAGTTAATTGAGTCCGTTGCAGTTTTGATTTCAATTTAAGTAAGGAAATCTCCCGTGATCTCCAATTAATTAGTTAGTTAATTAGATCAATTAGTTAATCAGTTAGAGATATTTAGAGTCCAATTAGGATATTTTAGTATTTGATTTGCACCCTCTTTCCATCTTTATAATCTCACCCTTCCTATGTAAAGGAGATAGTAGTCCTTTATTTTAAGATAGTTGAAGTTGAAATTAAATTGAGATTTATCTCATTTATCTCTCTCACTCTCCCTTCTCCCTTTACACAATCTTCACGTTTCTCCTCTCAAATCCCGCACAACCGACATATCTTCTCTTCTTTCACCCTCCAATTTCTTCCACCACATATTTTCCACTGTTAAAATTAATTTTTCCTCCGAGTTTTTTGATTTGCATCAACTGTCCTCATTGAGTAATAGCTACTTCTTGATGTTGTGCAAATTACTGTATTTTCTTGATAAGTTTGTCGGTTGTTCAGTTGATGGTCTATGGATGACTACCCATCTTGAGTAGCCAAGATAACAATGACAAAAATGTTTTAGCAAACTTGAGGAAGTTGGAGGACAAACATGAGCTTTCTTTGTATTGGGAATCAAAGTGACTGCTGAGAGATATTTTTTCTACACGCACTGCTTATTTACTGCCTACTTTCTATAGTATTTGATTTGAATGGATTGTACATTTATCCAGCGATTTTGGTCAACTGGGACTACTGGTGCTACTGATAAGAACAAAGCGTTAGTACACCAATTGCAGAGTTATGGCATTATTAGGTCAAGGAAGGTTGCCGAAGTAATGGAGACTATTGACCGTGGAATTTTTGTACCTCCTGGAAATCCAGCATATTTTGACAGCCCCATGCAAATTGGATATAATGCAACCATTTCAGCTCCTCATATGCATGCTGCTTGTTTAGAGCTGTTGGAGGAGCATCTGAAGCCTGGAATGCGTGCCTTGGATGTTGGATCAGGTGAGCCTTTCTCTTTCACTAACTGTACATTTCCCTGCATTTGTACTTCTGAATTGTTTTCCAAATTGTCATTGCAACTGCTAGTCTAATATTTATTAATGGCTTATTGCAATCTTTCCTTTATAGCATATTTTATTAAGATATCTGGTTCATTTTTACTTGCAGATATAGTCTAATATTACGGAAAAGTTATTTGGCATTATGCTAATGAAAAATAAACTTCATTTCAAGGTCAAGTAATGTTGCAGTGCATGATAAAAAAATGCCTTACCTTTATTCTTGCATCTTACCATCATTTTAGGTTGGTTTTGGATATACCAGGTAGTTATATCTGAGGATACCATTCAGGAAAAAGAGAAGAGGTTGTTTATTTTGCTGATTAGACGATGTTCAACTCTTATTATTGTGAGAATATTCAGAGACTAGTTATTGAACGGGAAATCTGGAATCACATGACTCTTGAGAGTTCTACCAGCATCTCTCATTGGCAGGGCTTAGAGATACGAATGTATCTAATGCTGGCTTGTTTACTATTTGTGGTGAACAGTAGAAATAAACAAAGGCAGTAGCTGAGCTGTTAGCCAATGCATTGCTATATGAACCACTTTACAGGGATTATGTGGAAAACAGCAAAATAATGTCTCAATGAGATATGGAGCAGTGCTATCCATATAACCAAAGCACATCGAGGTTTGAAATCTCGACATTGATTCGCATCAGTAGGTATGGAAAGTGGTATATTGGGAATATATCGTAGATATTGGTGGAAATCTCGGAAATGGCTCAAAAAAGCATTTTCTACGAATTAACACCATCTTAATTCTTAGAACAATAAGTAACTCACGAATACACTCTTATAGACATGGAGGAGTATTTAGTACATTAAAAACACATTGCATCACATACTATGTAGAAAGAAAGCTTGAACAATATCGGAAAACAAACAAGCAAGTACAATAACATATAGACTACAGAGTACGTCGTTAATGAATAACCACGCATTTGAAAGAAAAGAAGATGATCTAGTGTAAATTAGAAACGTAAATTCTACATGAACCAAAGACAAAAAATATCAACTGGAACTTGCCTTGCATCCGTAATAATATATTATTAATACTTACTAATCATAAATTTGATTATTTATTCATTTCGGATTTGTATTTAATGTGTTAGTACATGAAGTGGAGATCCCAATCAAATCAACATATAAATCTTAGAAAATAAAAAAACACACCTTTAGATCTACTTCTATCATAGAAACAGGCAGTGAAATCACAGTAACACAACAAGATTGATATCGATGATAAAGCATTCGATATCAACACTATATCAGCAATGTTTATCAAAATTTTTCAAAAGTTTGCATAATATACTTCAAAATTTGACGATATCAGTGATACAAAATGACATGTTGCTGATTTATCACTCGATATCAGTCAATATTTGGGGAAAGGATATCCAGGATGATATCGACATTCTTAACTTGTCGACATGGTTATATTGTTGATATATCCAAGGTTTCCTTAAGCACATGACTTCTTTCTTCCCGGGCCTGGGAACTGTAGCCAGAGTTGCTGTAGTGGTAAAGAGTGGGTAGTTAAGCACCGTTACATTTTAAACATAGAAGTTACCACGAGAGAGCTGAATTAGGTGGATCAATGTTATTGAAAGTGCCTGAGGCGCTCGCTTAGACGTTGATGCAAGGTGCTGGTGCCTTGTCTTGTCCTAGGTAAGGCATTTAGCCTCAGGTGGTGCCGATATATATTAGCTCTAGATAGTATTAGCACACATTTATATACATATTGCTACTGATAACAAATACAAACACATGAATTTCCAATTCATACACATGTGTTCATGTTATTGTGTAACTTAAGATTTAAATCATATTTTTGATTTTGTTTTGAGGGCGTTTCCCGCAAGCCCTTGTAGGGCACACATGCTCTCTCCCTTAGACCTCCCCCTTTGAGGCTCACTATTGTGGGCAAGACTTCCATTTTTTGATGGGGTTTCACCATGCACTTCTAATGGTTGACATCATATTTTTGCATATATAATATACACATATGATGGCTATTTATATGGTTTGTTACTTAGTAAACATGTCATATATATACACATATGAAAAATACATACGCACATAAATGCATGTGTGTATCTGGTGTTTTGAATGTCTCGGACAAGGGCCTCGGTTGTTCTTGATCCCCTAATGCATCGGAGTGCCTCACGTCTTTAACAAGAGGTGGATATTTTTATCTGTCAAGGAGGTCATTCATCTTTTGAAGGGATTTAATGTCAATGTTTCTTTCTGTGAGAATTATATGCTGTCTTGATTTGGAGTAATGTTCCTTTCCATTTCTTTCTCATTGACAATTAGACGATATTGGATGCTTTGAAGGATAAGTTTCATTTTTTGGCTATTTTGGTAAGTGACCTTCATGCTTTGGTGTCAGCCTGCTGGCATCTAAAGGTGATTAATGGTAGTATATGTGGCTTGCTTTACACTTGTCCCTCTATGATCAGAGATTTGATGAGTTATTGCCGTAAATGAAGGCTTTGATTTGAGAGGTCTGTCCTTGTATTCTACTTTTGTTGTTTGCTGGTTTTGGGGAATGGCACCTTGAATTCTCTAAAATCAGAATTGGATCAGTTGCTAACTTGTGATTTTAAAGTTGTTTGATAGGCTAATATTCGTCTTAAGACTAGACTTTAAATGGTTATTGAGGAGGCGATTGGCGATGAGGTCAAATGGGCTTTTGTTGAATGTTGATGACACCACATGCTCCTTTTACGCACCTGTAACTGTTGGACATGCGAGCCCACAATGAGCCATTATGCAATAAATGTTATTGCACATATCATTCCCTGATCTGAAATGAAGAATAAATAATTTGCATAATAGGTCCCTTAATACAATTAGGGTTATGTACCATGGCCATCTTAATGATCATACATCTGTTGATTCAATAATTGAATCATAGAGGCTGGTGCTTTGATGAATATCTAAAGAGTTAGATTGAGGACTCATCAAGCACCGTCATATGATTGTTAAGAGATGATCTCCAGCCTGAGTAGGAGATGGCAATCCTTTCTCATTTAGGCTGATATCTGACCGACCTCTTGATGCTGGTCCTCTGCATAGGAATAGAGATTCGGAGGTGTCAGATTAGTTAGGTCAAAGAGCTGGCTTAACGATATCGAGATAACCAAAGTCCTATATCGTATGCTGTCACGATACAGGCACGCATCCTCTGACCAGAGACAGATGTGTTACTATATGTCTGAGTATGTACATTTGGCAGACCAATAGGTTGATGACCTAACCAAGGTCTATACACAAACGCGTTGGTGTGCTGCGTGCATACAAGGGCATATGAGTAATACGATATCTCAAAGGGATCATACATGTTCAGTTACTGAACCAGAAGACATGAGTTCACTCATGAGATATTGTGAAGAATCAAATTCCGTGCACGGTCGTCTCGCTTTGGAAGCTTGACTGAATTTATAGCTTTTATATATACTTTTGGAAAGTATATGATCAAGACCTAGGTATGATATATGCTTTTGGAAAGTATATGATCGATACCAACTCGCAATGATCGAATGAGAAACTTACTGATAAAAATCCTGAAGTAGACAGTATAAAGTTGATCTAATACTTCGGTTTTATTCTGAGTCTTTCAGTATGCAGGATGTACAGGTATTGGGAATACCTGAGGGTGATGTGATCATAAACAATTGTATAACCATGACACTTCCATTCCTAGGGAGTGATGAAACAAGTCTGGATTTTAGCGACTCCTCTCAGTAGAGGAGTAATCTGATCTTGGTCCAAATGTCGGACGTTGATCTGAATGTGATTCAGATGCAATGAGAAGATTAGATTTGCGGTCTTGATTTAATCAAGCATCTATGGGAGGCCCGCGATCTGGATTTGAGTTATGATCTCAATATCCAAGTCACTATATGTGGAACAATACGATCGCCCTGTCCTTATCTCCAAGTATTCGCGGAGAAAGCGCATTATCCTTGAAAGGGTCCAGGATAATTTCATTATAAGTATTCGAGTATTGAGAAAATGGATAATTAAATGTGAGTTAATTATCATGAATAATATGAATTTGATTCATATTATAAGGAGAGTTATCTAAGATAATTAAATGTGATTTAATTATTAAAGATGTGAATAATGTGAATGCGATTCATATTATTTGGGCACGCGAGAATAGAGATCCAAGATGATTAAATGTGATTTAATTATCATGGATATGAATAATGTGGATAGCAATATCCATATCAGTCATATATACTATAAATGTGATTTATAAATATATAAGAGAGAGCTAATTGTAATTTACATTTGTTAATTAAATGTTGATGTGAATTGGATTCACATTGGACAATTAATTGAAAATGTTATTCACATTTTATTTTGAGTTGTGAATGTGATTCACAATTTTCCAATGACAAGATTGCAATATTCACAAAATAATTATGAATTATTTTTGTAGAATAATTTACAACAAGTGTTGTTGTAAATCTTCGAGATTTCCATGGAGTAATGTGATCTCATGAGATCTCATGAGATTGCCACCAAATTCAATATTATGGAAGGAGGCAATCTTCATTCCATAATCTCCATCCTTGATTGATTTAATTTGGGATTGCTTTATATTGATTTATCAATATAGATTTAGTCTAAATTAAATTAATTGTTGTTGGTTTTTACCAACACAAATCTTAGCCATTAAAAGAAACACAAATCAATGAGAGCCATTGGATTTGTGTTGCTCATGGATTGAGATTCATGGATCCCGAAATATTATAAAAGGAGAGGCACCCCATTGCTCTTCTTTAACACTCAATGAGAACATAAGTCTCTCTCTCTTTCTACATGCCCTCTCTTCTTCTCTCATGTGGCCGTCCACCATGGATGCCTTAGAGAGATTGTCTATCGCCGCAGCATCGTCGTTATGCTGCTCGATGTTTGCTCGTGAATCTCCGTCTCCTTCGGTGCGCCTCGCTCGTGAAGAAGACGTCGGATCTCGTGTGTCGAGATCAGGAGATCCGCCGCTTGGATCATCAATATGGATTGCGAGAAGCACATGTTTCATCAACACGCTCGCAAGCGTCTCCTCCGTCGGATCGGATTTGAGACAGGAGGTTTTTTCGTTTAGAGACTCAATCACAACCATGCTTCAAGAGGTAATCCTATTACTTGTTTGTGGTTTAGAAGAAACGATCCTAGAAGTGTTCTTGGATCATGTGTTTTCATCACATGAAGATTTTTTAATTTCCGCTGTATATAACAACTAGTCCGACTAGTCGTTCTTCGTCGTATTCGATACGATGCTCACGTTTCTGTGATGCGCTTGAGGATTTCACCATATCCTTCAGTAACGGTAGATATAGACCATCTCAAATCTGCTTCTGCATTCGATTAGAGAGTCCGGACGGGAATTGTTACACTTCATGTAGACGTTTTAGGTTGCAAATGGTGACTATTGGGTTGTAGATTATTGGAGGTTAGATAGACAGAGCTATAGAGATCTTTGTAGCCTTTATGGCATGGCTAGTTGAGGCCTTATGGTAAATTGGCCAGATCGACCACACACACATTGATATGCATTTGAATCATAAAGTATAGCTGAAGATGCGGACATAGGAAGTTATGGGGGTCATCAGACTTAGAATTGTGAATTGTCTTATTTTGCATATATCTGTCATGCATTTTGTCCCACATCTCCCTTACTGTGCGGTAGTACATTATCTCCTATACATTGCATTGGTTGCTGCTTGCAGTCGTACGACTCGTACCCATGGCATTGTCCTTCTATATGGCTAGTTTACCAACTTGTTTACCTCACCTGGTTCAGGTGCTGAGAGGATATCCTCTTTCTCATACCCTTACATCATCAAGAGAAACATTTGGAAGTGAGAGGATAGTTTGTGCCATCTAACGAAATCATCTCTCAAAGTATTGGCGCTTGGTTGCTTCGAACTGTGATTCTTGAATGCCATCAACTGCCCCCCATACACCCATGCACAAGAGTGGATATACATGCATCCATTGTCTTCCGTGTGTCATTTACACGATTGACACTTGCCTCCATGCATGTCCATTTAGATCCTCAAAACTGCCTTTGAGTATATGTGGTGCAAAAACAAAATGACGCTTGAAATTGGCAATGGCTGTGCTGATCATAGTGATTTTCTCAAAGGAATGCTATATGGCTAACCTCGAGGTTAGATCCTAACGGTAGGTTTCCTCTGATTTGGAATCAAGCTTAGCAGAGCTTCCTTATACTTCGCCACCAGAGGTCACCAGACCGCCACTAAGTGGAGTATGTAGAGGTCATCAATATCATTCATCAAAAGGGAGAGGGACTGAGTTGTAAAGGCATTGGGAAGGGTCCAAGTTTGACGATCTGGTGTCCAATGATGATGGGTTCTGCTAGCTTGTCTAAGTGTTGCCATGCCTCCAATGACCAACACGACGTCATCAGATTGATCTCCTTGGTGAGGTTAGTACATCAAAGGGCGTGGCCTTGAACAAAGGTCAGGATGTCCCCAGATCGGCATCCAGTGTTTAACGACGACTAGCTTGGGTGGTTCATCAGTGCACCTCCAACGGCCAATGCGACATTGTCAGATTGGTTGTTCGAAGGAGTCTCTACTTTGAAGAGGGGTTGGCCATGATCCAAGGTCTGAGGGTCTTAGGTCTGGTGTCTTGCCAGATGTGGTGGTGTAGAATGGGCTTTGTTGGTTTGCCTATTTGGCTATTTGGAGGAGAAAGAAAAGAGGGGCGAGGATGGATCCGAGCACATCCCGAGACCATTGTTTTAATACCATGTCGAAGATATTTTTCTTTTTGGACCTTTACTCTTTCTTATAGAGAGATGCTAGTGGGAAAATTGCAAAAAGGACCATTTTGAGTGCAAACAGAAATAAACCAAGTAGAAAGATATAGAAAAATAAAGAAATCAAAGTACATCTCAAAAATATCCTGCAAATATTATATTTTATGATTAATTTTTAGTGCATCTGTAGATTAGAATAAAATGGTAATTGCACATAATATCTAGTTAAAGATTATATTTTATTTCTCTTGCAATCCATTTTTCGCCATATCTCAATTTTAATATTCTAACCTGTGCATTAAGCTAGAATGCTATTTGAGCATTTTTTACCACTGTAGCTTGGTTAGAGTGGTGGCTTGAAGAATACCAACTAATGCATCTTTTCTTCTGCATATTTGATGTTAATGCGATGATCTTAAAATATCCATCCATGTACCTTTCGTTAAATTCATTTGTCGGTAATAAGTATCTCTAGACTCTTGTTCAAGTTCTAGTAGATTATTTATCTGGATTAAATATATTTGGGTCTAATTTTCTTTACATCACGCGCTTAGGTACGGGATATTTGACAGCTTGCTTTGCATTGATGGTTGGCCCTGAAGGTCGTGCAATTGGAGTTGAGCATATTCCGGAACTTGTGGCATCATCCATTGATAACATTAATAAAAGTGTTGCTTCTACAGCACTTAAAGATGGCTACCTTTCACTGAATGTTGCTGGTACAGTTTACATATGCAATCACATATTCCTACTTACATAGCGTGCTAACACTTGATTTTAATTTGGCGTGCTAAACCAATGCATATTAGTTTTGCATTCTTTTTTTAAGGTAGTTATGAACTTATGCATTCCCGTATGGTACAATTAGTTGTTAGTCTCGGTAAGTTTTGCACTTTATGCTAAGCCCTTGAATCTTGTAATGATCATTTTTCTTTTTCATGGGCCATTGATTTGCACACAGGAAAAAAGTAATTATCTTGCAGAGTGTATCATGGATAGAATTGCATAAGATAGATTATGGTAATAGATTTTTGGCGTAGAGTAGTGGATGTGGATATATAAAATTGACAAGATTTCTTTTAGAAATGACGGAGAACATATATTCATGCTATGGAGGCTATGTGGATCCATGGAATTAAATATCGCCAAATATTTGATGGAAATATTATTTCACCAGCTCACGGTTAATGATACCCCCATGATTTTGATTTCTAGAATTTTACCCGATTTAGGTGATATCTAGGTGGAATGCAGATTTTCCTTGCAAATTTGTGAGACAATTTTCTAGGTGAAATGTGGATTTTCCTTCCAAAATTGTGGGCCAAAATTCTCGTATTTCAACATATTTCTGTTGTATATTTTGTGGAGAGTTATTTCTAATGCTTATTTGGTTGGTCTTCTTGCGTGATAAACAAGTTTAAGATCTATAGTTCTCTACGTGTCTTATATATCACTAAATTGTAGTTATCTGTGATAATCAAAGTTTATATAACTGCTCCTGCTATAAACTATAAACATATCCCTGTACGCCTCTTAATACAATTGGACTATGCAGGTTTAACTATATCGCGGGAGTCTCCGAGCCTCCACTGTTGATCACAGTTGCTCCCGACTTACTGACTGGGTAATGAGACCCTTATTTCATAGATGGAACTTCACCACCCCCGAAGCCCCTCCAAATTAATGAAGGGTGTGAACATGGAACCTAACCCGAACTACTGGACATGCGGTTGTTAGTGGTGCTATTGTAATTACAAGAAAACACTTATGAGCATCTTTGCACACAGGACGAAGTCATTAATTTACTAGAAAGAGATAACACCTATGAGTAGCAAATGTGACACATGTATCTACTCCTAGAGAATATAGTTATTATGTGTTATATAGTAAATATTTACTGCGTAGTATCTTTCATCTAATATTTAATATAGATGGAACTTCACCACCCCCGAAGCCCCCCCCAGAAAAAATGAAGGGTGTTAAAATGGAACCTAACCCCAACTGCTGGACGTGAGATTGTTAGTGTTACTATTGTAATTACAAGGAAACACTTATGAGTATCTTTGCACACAGGACGAAGTCATTAATTTACTAGAAAAAGACAACACCTATGAGTTGCAAATGTGACACATGTATCTACTCCTAGAGCTTATAGTTATTTTGTGTAATATAGTAAATATTTACTGCATAGTACCTTTTGTTTAAAATTTAATATATTTTAACTCAGCCATATTCGGTCCCAAGGCCGGGCAAATTGAGGAGGGTTGCTTCATGTAGCCGACAACTAGCGTAAAACAGTCGGAGACAACTTCCTAAATAGTATTTTTTAAAATATTATTTAGGAAGTTGCCTCATGATAGTCAGATCTTTTCAACATGTATTAAGCAAATATTTAGTTTTCATTTGGGTGTTCCCTACATACGACGCGTTGCATCGCCTGAATGCAATGAAAAATTAGCAAGAGATGCTATATCGCTGCCAGAATGTAGTTCAAAATTTGCTACATATTCCGGAACTTGTGGCATTATCCATTGATAACATTAATAAAAGTGCTTCTTCTACAGCACTTAAAGATGGCTACCTTCCACTGAATGTTGCTGGTACCGTTTACATATGCAATCACATATTTCTACTTACATAGCGTGCTAACACTTGATTTTAATTCGGCATTCTAAACCAATGCATGTTAGTTTTGCATTCTTTTTTTAAGGTAGTTATGAACTTATGCATTCCCGTATGGTACAATTAGTTGTTAGTCTCGGTAAGTATTTGCACTTTATGCCTAGCCCTTGAATCTTGTAATGCTCATTTTTCCTTTTTATGGGCCATTGATTTGCACACAGGAAAAAAGTAATTATCTTGCAGAGTGCAAATCTTGGATAGAATTGCATAAGATAGATTATGGTAAGTTTTTGGCAGAGAGTAGTGGATGTGGATATACAATATTGACAAGATTTGTTTTAGAAATGACGGTGAACATATATTCATGCTATGGGGGATACATGGATCCATGGAATCAAATATCACCAATATTTGATGGAAATATTATTTCACCAGCTCACTGATAATGATACCCCCATGATTTTGATTTCTAGAATTTTACCCGATATAGGTGATATCTACGTGGAATGCGGATTTTCATTGCAAATTTGTGAGACAATTTTCTAGGTGAAATGTGGATTTTCCTGCCAAAATTGTGGGCGAAAATTCTCCTATTTCAACATATTTCTGTTGTATATTTTGTGGAGAGTTATTTCCAATGCTTATTTGGTTGGTCTTCTTGCGTGATAAATAAGTTTCAGATCTATAGTTCTCTACGTGTCTCATATATCACTAGATTGTAGTTATCTGTGATAATCCTAAAGTTTATATCACTGCTCCTGCTATAAACTATAAACATATCCCTGCATGTCTCTTAATACAATTGGACTATGCAGGTTTAACTATATCGTTGTAGTCTCCGAGCCTCCACTGTTGGTCACAGTTGCTCCGCTGACTTACTGACTGGGTAATGAGCCCCTTAAATCATAGATGAAACTTCACCACCCCGAAGCCCCTCCATATAAATGAAGGGTGTGAACATGGAACCTAACCCCAACTACTGGACATGCGATTGTTAGTGTTACTATTGTAACTAAAAGAAAACACTTATGAGTATCTTTGCACACAGGACGAAGTCATTAATTTACTAGAAAAAGATAACACCTATGAGCATGACCTCAAATTTCAGCGAAATTCGATCGAATTTCTGTCGAATATCGATATCCAGTCGAAATCGAAATTCGACCGAAATGACCAAAATATGGGGGTCCTAATATGACTAAAATGATCGAAATTCCGGTCGAAATTCCACCGAAATTCTGTTTTGGTCGATACCGAAATAGTGACTGAAACCGACATTTAAGGCCTTGCCTATGAGCAGCAAATGTGACACATGTATCTACTCCAAGAACTTATAGTTATTATGTATAATATAGTAAATATTTACTGCATAGTATCTTCAACCTAATATTTAATATAAATGGAACTTCACCGCCCCGAAGTCCTCCCCCACATAAATTAATGAAGGGTGTGAGCATGGAACCTAACCCCAACGGTTGGACGTGGGATTGTTAGTGTTACTATGGTAATTACAAGAAAACACTTGTGAGTATCTGTGCACACAGGACAAAGTCATTAATTTACTAGAAAAAGATTACACTTGTGAGTAGCAAATGTGACACATGTATCTACTCCTAGAGCTTATAGTTATTATATGTAATATAGTAAATATTTACTGCATAACTAAGTCATGCTCGATCCCAAGCTCAGGTAAATTGAAGAGGGTTGTGTTAGGTAGCCGACAACTAGCGCAAAACAGTTAGAGACAACTTCCTAAATAGTATTTTTTAAGATATTATTTAGGAAGTTGTCTCAAGGCAGTCAGATCTTTTCAATATGGATTTAAGAAAATATTTTGTTTTTCTTGGGGCGTTCTCTAATTGTGACGCGTTGCATTGTCCGAATTCAATGAAAAATTAGCAAGAGTTACTACATCATTGGCCGGGTGTAGTTTAAAATTTACAAGAGTTATCGCATGAGGAACACATGTGAGTAAATAAGCTAATTTCGCTGCATTGCTGCTCGAATGCAATTCAAAATTTGCAAGGGTTCTCGCATGATGGGCGCATACGAGTAAAGAAGTTAGTCCAAAAGAGGTTGCAAAGGAAGTTGCAGACATGTACTTGGAATATTTGCACTTTGACTGTCAAATCGATGGAGATCGTAGATATGATGGAAAAAAGTAAGATTCAGATACTGTCTCTAAGAAACAAATTAGGCTGGAGAGAAAGCAATGGAGATCGAGAAGACATGCTTTAAACTTTGGTATTCAGGTAAAGATAAGGGTAGAAACGGTGGAGTGATTGTTCATAAGGATTGAAGGATTGTGTGGTTGAGGTGCAAAGATTCAAGGATCGGATTATTTTGCTAAAGTTGGTACTTGAAGAAGAAATTCTGAATATATTCTCAGTTTATGCACTGCAAATTGGTTTTAATGAAATGATTAAACATGCTTTTTGGGAGGATTTGGATAAGATTTTGCAAGGAATCCCACAAAGAGAGATGATTTGCTTGGGTGGAGATCTTAATGGACATATGGGAAATGATGATACATGGTATGCTAGTGTTCATGGAGGTCATGGCTTCAGGGATAAAAATGAAGAGGGAAAAGTCGTTCTGAATTTTGTAACGGTTTATGATCTTTTCATAGTAAATAATCTCTTCAAGAAGATGGATGGGCATTTAATTACTTATAAAAGATGCCCGACTAGAACACAGATAGATTACTTTACATTGAGGAGAAGAGATCGATTGTGTTGCAAAGTAATTACAGGAGAGAGTTTGACAACCAAACATCGCTTGTTAGTCATGGATGTGCAAATAAAAGGCCTGGTAAAGAAAATGAAGTTTCTAAGATCATTAGAACTAGACGTTGGAATCTTCAACTGAAGCAATCTAGCTTTAGGGAGAAGGTTTTAGAAGACTTATCTTGAGATTGTAGCGGAAGTGCAAACCAGATGTGGGGGACGGTAGGATCTTGTATCCGAAGGGTTAGCCTAAGAGATGCTAGACGAGTCAAACGGAGGAGCTTCAGGTCAAAAAGAGGCTTGGTTGTGGAGTGGAGGGGTGCAAGAGAAGCTCACAATTAAAAAAAACATGCTTTAAAGCTATGTCTAAGGTTAAAATAGAGGAAATTGTCATAAACTACAAAATAACGAAGAAGGAAGCAAAAAAAGGATGTGAGCGAGTTAAGTCAAAAGCTTATGAAGTTTTGTACAAAAACCTTGACTCTAAGGAGGGTCAGAAAGATATATTCAGGTTAGCCAAAGCAAGAGAAAGAAAGATCAAAAACCTTTTCTCAAGTGAGATGCATTAAGGACGAGGAAGGTCACATGCTTGTTACTCAGAATGATAAAGAGACTAGATGGAAGCAATATTTCCATAAACTTTTCATTGGGGAAGGAAATAGAGAGATCACTCTGGGTGATCTAGCTAGTAGTGAAAGTTACTTGAATCGTGCAAGTTATAGACGAATACAAAGAAAGGAAGTAGAGGAAACTTTGAGACTTGGGAAAGGTTTAGGATCGCATGACATTCCTATAGAAGTATGGAAAGTTTTAGGTGAGCGTGGTTTGACTTAGCTTACAAATTTATTCAATGTTGTTTGGCGAAGCAAGAAAATGCCTGAAGGTTGGAGGAGAAGTATCATGCTTTATAAGAATAAAGTGGACATTCATAATTGTTCAAATTACAGAGGTATCAAGCCGATGAGACACACTATGCAAATGTGGGAACGCGTGATCGAAAGAAGATCGAGGCAAGTTTTCAAAGTAAAAGAAAACTTGTGGAGATAGTCGTAACTTTTATGATTGTTACTTATTTCATTTTCTTTATGTACCTCTCATGTAATTAACCCATGGCCTTTCTCCTATATAAGAGAGCCCTAGGTTCTCATGTTTATCAATGAATCTCATTTTCTCCAACATGGTATCAGAGCAATAATCCTAGATCGGGGTTCCATATTCCACCAACTGTAACCCTCCCCCCTCCCTCCCCCGCCGCATGTCACCAACCAGCCCCGCTGCTGCACCACCCCCAACGGCACCACAGGCCGCCAACCCTTGTGTCGTCGACTCCTACCACCGCTCGTAGCCCTAGGGCTACGACCTAGGTCTGTGCGATCGTGTGACACTTCATTCTCGTCACAAGGCTGCAATGGAGTGCACAAAATGATCCGATTTTGGTCGAGTATCTGTAACTTTGGGCGCTTAAAGCATGGTTTTCTAGTCCTCAAACTTCACCGAGTGAAAGGAATGGTTGTATGAGTCTACCCATGCAACCACTCCTCCATATATTTGTGTAGACGCATTCGTAATTGTCTTCTATCCGGTCTTGGTTCGGCTCCGTTTTTCTTTTATCATGTCAGGTAATAAGGGTGATGTTTTCTCGTCGTCTGGTGCCTTCAAGGGCCCAGCTCCATCATCAAGATGGATGAGACCAACTAAGAGTGTGGTCTATGCAATTTCGTACCCTCATGCAATGCCATAACTAGGAGCACATTCTGACAGAATCAGAGCCAATGAATAAGACCAGGTCTAATGCTTCTTGGAGCAAGATGATGCTTATGCGAGGATATGGCTATCTGAGACGCTCAGCACGAAGGTTGCCAATGATATTGTCAATCATCCCACGGTTAAGGCTATGTAGGATATATTGGTTGCCACATATGGTCGAGCAAAAAACGAGAGCAAGATTCTACAGCTACAGTATGCAATCTTCTCGACCAAGCATAATGGTCGGCCGCTTCATACTCGCTTCACGCATCTTCTTGGCATATTTGAACGTTTGTATAGTTTTATGCCGATTACTACCAGCACAGAGTAGCAACATGCTTACAGGAATGCCACAATGACTGGTGCCTTTCCGTCGTCACTTGACTTCGAGACGATGCAACACGTACTCAACTTCTTACTGGTGAGACGATACCTCTAGTGGAGGAGGTCTACAAGAGGTTGAGTAGGATTACTACGTCATTTACGATAGCGGCCCCGACTCCCTTTGCTATTGTTGCTTCTCGTGGCAGAGGGGGTGCTTCATAGTTTCGAGGGTGAGTACCTCGTGGTCGAGGAGGAGGATGTCACCATGGCCCCTGTTCCCACTGCCACCGTCCATGTCACTCTGAGGAGACATGCTATCTGAAGCATGGGTACCTCGCGTCTGCTCGTGTGGATGAGCAGGCAGAGCTTGCTCCAGCTCCATCTCATAATGCACGATTTGATGATATTTTCACCAGGTTGAGAGAGATGATGATTACACTGACCACCCCTATCGCTGGATGATTTGATATTTGCCGCAGTTGCTAGAGACTATTCAAGTACGTCATGTATTGCCTATGCTCTTACCAGTTGTAGCAGTTCAGATGTGACACATTGGATTGTCGACTCCGGAGCCTCTCATCATATGTGTGGCGATCACAATCAGTTTAGCTCTTACATGGCTATCCCTCCTGGTAGATCAGTGGTGATTGCTAATGGGGTTTATCTGCCCATAGTTGGTCTGGGGGAGATTGTCCTAGCTCCCTCGATGCATCTACAGAACGTTTTACATGCCCCTGCATTTCAGATGAATCTTTTGTCTATTAGTCAGGTTACAAAAGATCTACATTGTCGTGCCATATTTGATTCCTCATCTCTTGTGTTTCAAGACATACTAACGGGCAGGGTGTTTAGATGTGGACGTGAGCAGAGAGGACTCTACAGTCTGGTCCAACTTCCTTGTGATGGTGTTGTTATCATTTCGTCTGGATCGGTTTCCCCTTATGTGTCACATCTTCGTTTTAGTCACCTTCCTCTACAGAAGCTGTCTTGTTCTTCCTCGGATCTCTACTCGCACCACCTTAAGCCTGTGAGGCGTGCCAGCTTGGGAAGCACCATCGATCTTCTTTTCCGAGTAGCCAGAGTCATCACAGTATTCAGCCATTTGAATTTTGTCACTTTGATATATGGGCTCCCAGTCGTATTCCTGATCATATGGGACATATATTCTATATGATTGTTGTTGATCATTTTCTAGATTATCTTGGGGCTTTTTGTTAAAGAACAAGTCTGAAGATGGTTCTATCATTCGAACATTTCTTGTTGAAGTTAAGAATATTTTTTGGCTAATATGAAGTTTATTCGCCCAGACAATGCCTTAGAATTCTCTACTTTGCATTTATTTGAATTTTTGAAATCTGTTGGTATTGTTCATCAAACATCATGTGCTTACACATCGCAGTAGAATGATGTTGCTGAATGCAAACACCGTCATCTTTTTGATGTCACACGGACCCTTTTGATTCAGAGTCAGGCTCCTCACTCTTTTTGGGGCGATGCGGTTCTGATTGTCTGTTACCTTGTGAATCGCATGACGTCCATGGTTCTTGGAGAAAAGGTTCCCTTCTTGATTGCGTTTCCGATAAGGACGTATTCTCTCTTACTCCCAAGGTCTTTGGTTCTGTGGCCTTTGTTTGCAATTTCACCTCGGGTCGTGACAATCTCTCTCCAAGAGCTGTCAAATGTATGTTTGCGGGCTATTCCCGTACTCAGAAAGGATATGGATGTTATGATCCTTAGGAGGAAATATTATGTGAGTGGTGATGCCACATTTTTTGAGTTTATTATGTATTTCTCTCCTACAGGTGACAAGTTGTCGAATGCCAACTTTGGTAACGATATTTTGGTTCCACCACCACCACCTCCTCCACCTCAGACACCACCTTTGGTTGATTCTTTATCATCTCCACCACCGCCACCTCCACCTCCGTCTTCCATGGCTCCGTTCCTACCATGTTTCTACATTCGCAGGTCCTTCACTCACCCCTCTGCTCATGCGCCTTCCCCATCACCCAATACGCCTCAGGTATGTACTGATCACGTTGTTTCTACTAATGGCACTGATGACTTGCTTCTACCTCAGGAAACTGTATAGGTGGAGGTGATTACAGAGGAAGATGATCTTGATATTTCTATTGCTATGAAGAAGCAATGTCGCATATGTGCCACCTATCCACTAGCTGCTCATGTTTCTTTGGATCATCTGTCAGAGGAATACATGACGTTTGTCATGGGGCTATCTGCTGTTGCCATACCACACACTTACCAGGAAGCCATGCAACATAGTAGTTGGCGTCTTGCAATGGAAGAGGAGATGGTTGTTTTACAATCTCGAGGTACCTAGATTGTTGTCTCTGCTCCTCCAGGTGCATCAGTTGTTGGATGCAAATGGATCTTTACGGTCAAGCATTATGAAGATGGCACTGTGGATCGTTACAAAGCAATGCTAGTAGCAAGGGGGTTCACTCATACTTATTGGGTGGACTATCAGGATACTTTTTCACTGGTAGCCAGACATTCGACATTGCACATACTTTTGTCAGTTGATGTAGCTAGAGATTGACATCTCTTCCAGCTTGATGTCAGGAATGTTTTCCTTTATGGAGATAGACAAGAAGAGGTGCACATGCAACAACCACCAGGATTTGCTGCTGAGGGGGAATCTCATAAGGTTTATAGACTCCACAAGGCGATTTATGGACTGAAGTAGAGTTCGAGAGCCTGGTACCAGAAGCTGTCAGAATTGATTGAGAACTAGGAGTTTGTGCGATCCACTGCAGATCGTTCGTTGTTTGTCCGGAAGGCTCAGAGAGGTGGTATGTTGTGATTCTGGTTTATGTTGATGATATTATTATTACGTGTGATTATGAGCATGACATTAAGGCTACCAATGAAGTTCTTGACTGTAGTTTGTGACCAAGGACCTTGGTAATTTTCGTTATTTTCTTGGATTAGAATTTGCCAGGAACCAGAGGGGTCTTGTTATGACCCAACGGAAGATTGTGACATATCTTCTAATTGAGACGAGAATGACAAGGTGCAAGTATGCTCCTACCCCTATGGATCCGAGCATAAGGTTATATGATGAAGACACATGGGAAGTAGATATAAGGAGATACATGGAGCTTGTTGGCAAGCTCCTCTATACCACTATCACTCGGCCAGACATAGGCTTTGCTGTAAGAAAGGTGAACCAGTTCATGGAGCAACCCATAAAGGTTCATATGGATGCTATCCACATGATCTTGAGATATTTGAAATCTTCACCGGATACTGGTCTTATATTCAGCAAAGGCACTCCTCTTGAGGTGACAGCTTGTGCAGAGATAGATTATGCATGATGCCCTAGGGACAGGAAGTCTATGTCAGACTTTGCTATTTTTGTTGGCAGCTCACTTATGTCGTGGAAAAGTAAGAAGTAGACAGTAGTTGCTAATATAGTGCAGAGTTCGAATACATGGCCATGGCTCAGGGAAGCACAACGATTATGTGGGTTGGGTCTGTTTTGAATGATCTTACAATTGATGTACCTCTTCCTATGCAGCTCCTATGTGACAATTAGGCAGCGTTGTTTATTGCAAATAATCTTGCATTCCATGAGCGCACCAAGCATATAGAGGTAGATTGCCACTATACTCGAGATATGATCCGGAAGGGGTTCATATCCATCTCTGCTGAAGATCAGACGACATATATATTCAGCAAAGCCTTCACTAGAGGTCCTTTTCAGAGATGTTCCAAGCTGAGCATGATAGACATATATGCTCTAGCTTGACGGTGAGTGTGGAGATAGTCGTAACTTTTATGATCATTACTTATTTCATTTTCTTTATGTATCTCTCATGTAATTAAACCAGGACCTTTCTCCTATATAAGAGAGCCCTAGGGTCTCACGTTTACCAATGAATCTCATTTTCTCCAACAAAACCAATTCGGATTCATGCAAGGTTGCAAAAGTCGGTGGTTGGTACTCGGTCGATGGGGTCACTGACTAAGGATTAATCGATAGTCGGACAACTAATCATATTTAGTCGGACTTTAATCGGCTTGGGATTTTTTGATTATTTTAAATATATAACTCATTTTTATACATATATTTACATAGATTTTGTACATTTTTATACCACCATAATTAAATAAAAGAAGTAATTGAATTTAAATAAAACATTAAGCATATCATAATAAGTTTGCTTTTAAAAAAATCTAAACATAAAAAAAAACCAAGAAAAAAATGGTCGACTAATGTGACTAGTCGGAATTAGTTGGTACTCAGTCGACCGTCCTACTGACTAGACTAGTCGGACCTACTAGTCGAGCTAGTCGGGCGACTTTTACAGCACTGCAGGTCGCTCAACTATTGAAGCCATCCATTTGCTGAGGAGAACAATGGAGATTTATATAGTTAAAAGGAAGAACCTCAATATGATTATTATTGATTCGAAGAAGGCTTATGATTCTGTCCCACATGAGATATTGTGAAGAGTTTTGGAGAAGAGACAGGTACCTTTCCTATACATTAGCGCTTTATCTTATGTAAGGATCCAATCTGGGAAGAGACTGGCTATTTCGACATCAACATTGGTTTACATTAATGTTCAACTTTGAGTCCATTTCTTTTTACTTTGATTAGGGATGAGTTGACAAGTCTCATCTAGGATGAGATACATTGGTGTATGTTATTTGCTGATTGTTGATACTAGAAATGGAGTAAATGAGAAGCTTGAGATCTGGAGACATGAATTGGAGACTAAAGGATTTCGTATAAGTAGGGTTAAGACTGAAAATATGGAGTGCGCTTTTGATGGGAGCAATGATGAAGGAATCGGGTGAAGATAGGTGACGATAACATTCCGAAGATAGATTCTTTTAGATATCTGGGATCTATTTTGCAACATGATGGGGAAATTGATGGAGATGTTACTAATAGAATAAACGCAGGTTGGCTAAAGTGGAGAGGAGCCTCTACTGTTTTCTGTGATAAGAAAATTTCTTTAAAAATTAAAGGAAAGTTCTACAAAGTATCTGTAAGACCTGCTATGCTCTATGGATCTTAATGTTGGTCTATGAATCATAGACATGTGTAGAGAATGCAATAGCAGAAATGAAAATGCTAAGGTGGATGTGCGGACACACACACACACACACACACACACACGTAAAGATCGGATTCAGAATGATGCAATTAGAAGGATGGTTGGTGTAGCTCCGATCGAGGATAATATGAGAGAAATCGCTTAAAGTGGTTTGTCTATTTGCAAAGGAGGTTAGCTGATGCACCGGTTAGGAGATGCAAGTTTTTGGGATATTGAGCCAGCTAAGAGTGGGTGAGGACGACCCAAGAAGTGTTGGAACGAGACTATACGAAGGGATCTTAGTTTTTTGGATATAAGCTCGAGATTGACCCAAGATAGATATGAATGGAGGCAAAGAATCCATGTAACCGACTCTACTTAATTGCGGAAGATGGCTTTGTTGTTATTGTTGTAACTTGTAATGCATTATAGTTTCACTTTTTTGTTGCACATTATTAAACTCATTCATCAAGAGGGAGGTGGGGGGTGGTATGTTGTAAAGGCACTAGGAATGGTCCAAATTTGACGATCTAGTATCCAATGATTGATGGGTTATATGATGTGGTATACGTCGAACCTCCTAATGCACCTCTTGCAAACAAATATGTATTTCCATCTGTTTATTTATCGTCGAACATTGAAAATATTAATTTCTGAATGGATTTGTTTTTGAAGTCATTTCCACAGTTTCCTACAGTAGCAACAAAATTATGAGATTTTCCTTTCAAGGTATTGGCAAAACGGCATTGGAATCGATATTTGAGGCTATGCATCGATGGGATATGTGCGATATTTTTTTTAAAGAAAACATTTGCATGTTTTTTTAGCTAATGGTAGTGGTTGATACAGACTGATTTTTTTTGATGAGAGAGATAATAGGTGACAAGGATTTGTACATTTTCATTCTTTGTATAGTTTCCATGAGTTTAGGCTATGCATTTTAGCAGTCTTGTCTACGAGCTAAATGTTTCCAGCAGGATCCAAGACTTGTTGCAATTACTTTGGGCTGCCAATTTTGGTGTGTATATATAAGAACAGCAAATATATCCACAATATGAAGCTTAGAAGCTTGACCACAGAGAAGACCAGCATGCTAGGGTTAATGGATATTGGGACAATAGAGCTCTAACTGATGTTTTCCACCATGCACGTGCACAAAGAATCTTCAGTGCCCTTATTTTTCTCTTTCCAAACAGCTCCAGAAAGTCATAAATAAAAGGAAATGAGAAATGCCTATTTCTAAGCTACTTGGAGCAGGACAATCCTTTCCTCCGGAAGACACCTAACTTCACTTCCCTTGTTTCCTTCCCTGACCGCTACTTTTCGTGTGTGCAAATAGGGGCTCATCATATGTAAATCTTAAACCTCCTTAATTTAAGAATCGGTTTGTTATTTTTGAGATATTTGATTACCAAGATGTTGCATAAATTGCCAGGCAAGACTCATTTGCCTGATGTTTGTACAGCTGAATTTCCTCCCCCTTTCTTGCTTAGCTTGTGATTAGATCTTGCATCCGGAAATCAGCTGGAAATAAACTCTGCTGATAAAGTGCTTATCAATTTTCCCATTAGTCAGCCTTTAAGATATATGGTATATTTTCATTTAAAATTTTGGGATTGTAACAGAACCAACATGCTTCTTGCAGATGGTCGACTTGGCTGGCCAGAACTAGCTCCATATGATGCCATTCATGTTGGTGCAGCTGCTCCGGAAATACCACAGCCATTGATTGACCAGTTGAAACCTGGTGGGAGGATGGTCATCCCAGTGGGCGACATTTTCCAGGACCTGAAAGTTGTGGACAAGAAGGCGGACGGCTCTGTCAGCATAAGAAGTGAAACATCAGTGAGATATGTTCCACTCACAAGTAGGGATGCACAGCTACACAATTGTTAGACTTTTGGATTGCAAGTAACTTGATTTGCTGTGGCATGTTGGACTTGGACCATCCCCATACGATATCTGTATACTCTAGGTGTTATAAACGAACGAGCTGGTTTTGGTGGACTGGGGTGCTGCTGTGTGTTCGTGTGGTCTTTGCTCGCCAGTTATACTGATAAAGCTCCGGCAGCTTCTTCTGATTTGCGCTGTGCATAGTCTTAAAGGCGATGGATGACGACAAATGTGATGTTTTATGTTCTAAAAATTGGGAGGACGAGGATAGTGACTACTCCTGTAAATTTTCTTGATTGTCCAATGGTTTTGCATTCAAGTCCCAGCTTGGAATTAATGTTACATATCAAATAAATTACCTTTATTTTGAATAAGAAATGTGCGAGTTTGAAAAACTAACGAAACTAACAAAGAATATTGGCGAACGAAAATTGAGTGCAGAATAAAAAAACGATATCTTTTAGTGGCAGGCCCGGGGGTTGTGGCAGGACTTGATGCTGTGAAAGTATGGGGCTGTTGGGGAAGCAAGCGCGTGAACGAGCGAAGGATAAATGGGAAGCAAGCGAAATAGTAAGCGCATTTTTTTATAATCATATCTTTATTTATTTTAAAATATAAAAATGGATATGAATTTTGACGGATATGAAAAATATCTTACCATTATCATATACGTAAAAATGAATACGAATGTAAAACGAATACGAATCGGAAACGAATCATAATAGAATGTTTTGATAGATTAACAAAAATATACATGTTTAGGATGGTTTACACATTAAATAGATATGCCGGACATATTCTTTTCATAACAATTCTATCAACAACAGTGAATGCAATCATAAAATGTTGCTACACATAGTTATAAATAAATATATTACTATACTTATGTGCAACAACGGATATATGAATACGAAAGTAAATATTAGCGACTATTAAAGTGATACCCACATTTGCATCCATTTTAAAACGAATACGAATGCCAAAATATGCAGAAAATAAATATGATAACGAGCGGATACGAATATATTCATACTCGTTTTCATCTCTAATTGAGTGTCTTCCTTGCCATCCCCGACATTCTCCATAAACCCATACCACCATCTTCGTGGTCCTTTCGTTAAAGAATGTATGTTTTACTACATTCTTATCATTATTGATATTGTTATTGTGATCACCCACACAACCCCTTTCATCCATCTATATCTCTACGGGCGATCAAAATATAGTAAAAATACAAATAATATTTTTTAAGACTTTATTATATTGTGGGTATTTTTAAAATATCAGAATATAAGTAAAATAAAAATAAATAAACAACTAGGATTTTGAAAATGATTTTAAAGGCAAACATGGATCTCTTTAAAAATAGGAATATGATGTTTAAGATTGTCAAAATATTCTCAGATTAGATATTCATTCAAGTTCATTAGTTAACAATTCGATTAAGATTCAGTTATGAAATAAGCAAACCGAACTTGAACACAAGTTTAGATTTGCTTAGATTAACGAAGCGAATCTGAATCAGTAGGTTCTCTCATGTTCTGTTCGATAAGAGTTTGATTAAATTTAACATATGAGGATGTAATATATGTATGCAAAAATCTACATAGATATGCAGGAATGTGTGCATGCATGTGTGGATGAAACTTACAAAGGTCTGGTTATTATTCATTAATTATTAGATATAGAACTTCAATCAAGGTTGAATGAATCAAATCATCTATATGTAACTTAATTGAAGCTTGATTGAAGTGAAACAAGATTATATAGCATACATTTTTAAGATTTATTCTCAAAAAATCTTAATCAATGTGAACTTGTGTGTAAAATGAGTATACTTAATTTTTATTCCTAATCGAACATTTACGGAATCGAATCAAACCTTCATGAGCCAAACCTTCGTGAACCATGACCAAGCTTATCCGAACCCGAACAACATTTTCATCTTATTATACTAAATTAAACAAGAAATTTTCAATTTCCTAAATGAAACAGATCCAGCTGAGTAGGTTCACTCATGTTTGATTTGATTACATCCATATTGGAGCCAAAAGGACCCTAAAATTCTCCCTTTTCTCTACATTGTTTATTTAAATGGATTCCAGAACTTGTTTTTTTTGGATTTTTGGAGTTAGTGAGTTTTTTCTGAATTTTGTAAGATTTGATGTATTTTTGGATTTTTTATGTTAAAATATGTATTTTAAAAACTAAAATATGGAATAAATGGAAATTTTGAAGTTAAAATGAATTAATAAAAATACAAATGTAACATAACATTGAAATTGATTTTTTCCATTATAATAAATACTTAATAAATCATGGTAGGTAGAGAATGTAGATAGATGCATAATTAATGATATTTCTAGTTTTGTGAAATATTTAGTTTATACCTAAAAAATTCATATAAAAAAGTACAAATTAAGTTCTGCATTACATAAATATGAATAAATTTTAATGAGACTATAATCAAAAGTTTTCTCATGCTTTCATATATAACATATCTAAAAACATAATTTATTTAAAATCTTCTATAATTAAATATTAATTTTCAAGTGTTGGAATCAATTTTCATTTAAAATTTAACAATTAATTCATGCCTGCACCATATACTATCCACAATATCTCAATATAAATGGTATTAAAAGAGATTTCAATATAGAATAAACTATTAAAAAATATCCCATGATTTATAAAATATTAATCATATAAAGTAACAACCTAATTTTAATTTTTAGAAATGAAAATAAAATTAAAATGTGCTTGTAGATGCTTATTTGTGAATAAAATAAACAAGTAGGGTAGGCATACAAATTTTCCACCAGGTTCCACGTATGATGAATCTCCATTTCATCACCCTTATTAGTTCATTTAGCCTTAAATATGCATGAAAATATCATTAATTTGTACAAAATAACACTCAATAAATCACCTAAAAAATACTGCATAAATATATGTATTTTATTCCAAAAATAAAAGAATAAAGGAAAGCAATGAAAAAGAAATGAAATGTCAAAGACACTGAATGACCCAGACCTTGAGAGAGGGCAATTAAAACTGTACAGAAAACACATAAAATCCTAATTTTAATTCATCAATAATATCCATTTACGTTCTATTTTATTTTATATTTTCTACACCTCAAGTAATAAAGACATCAACATAAAAATTTGACATAAAAATATAAATAAAAATACAAAATTAACTGTACATAATAATAATGCATAGCGCATTCGAGACACCATGAACAAAAAGCTGTAAACAAAAATCTATAGAAATATATCTTCGCCATACAGATTCCAAATCGACCAAACTCATCTTTATTGTTCATAATATTAATTTGTCTATTTAATGAAGGCAGTTTCATTTAAAACAGAGTTACGATGCAAAGGTCAGCTTTTGGGTCCATATTGTACTGTACCTGTACATAAATAATAAAAATATATATTATTTATACTTATAGATTTATTATGTTTTTAAATACTTTTAAATATTATTTTAAATACATAAAAAATATAATCATAAAATAAAACAATTAAAATATATTAAAATAAATAAAATAATGTAATGTATACGTAAAATGTACATATAATATACATATACATATTTATTTAAGTATATATATAACCAGAAAAATGTAAAAACATATAAATATATTTAGATATACTTTAAATATATAATATTCATGTATATAATAATAAAATAAAGAATGTAAAAAATAAAATAAAATACCTCAAATACATGTATTTATACCTATATATTTATATGTAAATACTAGCACATAATAAAAAGTATTGTAAAAATAAATAAAAATGCCTATATATTAGTACATAAAATAAGAATATTTTTTTTATATTTTAACTTAAAATTAATAAATTTTTTTATTATTTTTAATTTATTTTACAAGGAATTTTTTCCTTGGAATTTTCTGGTCGGTCCACGTAGACCAACCATCGCTTGTCTTTTGTTGACCCAACAGGTCAACTCTACGCCCTCCAACCTCTGATTCCTATTAGACTCACATGAGTCTTCTTTCTCCCTTTTTTTGGAGATGAACTGGAGCTCGATGAACCTTGGGATCTTCACAAACACCTTCCCCATACATCCGCCCATCTCGCTAGGATTGTAGCTTCCACCAACCACCTCCATCCTCCATGCAATCTCCCTCACATTTTTTTCTCCAAAACTTCTATCTATAAATAACCCTCCTCACCGACCTTTTGATTTTGATCCGAATTTCCACTCGTAACCCCAATAGGAAGTAGTTGAGTTAAGTTCTTCGTGACAAGAGGAGCTCCTCGATCCTTGTCGGTATCGAGAAGAGGCGAATTTTGGAGGTCCATCATTGCCGGAAGCTTCTTCAGGCAAAGGTCCCCCTGCTCCCTGTTTTCTACATGTTCGAGCTGCCCTTTCGTTCTTTTCTTAGGAAATTTCCTTTCCTTGGCAGAGATTAGATGTTAGTTTAATTAATTACTACGTATCTTAGTGTGATTTTAAATTTTTAATCCACTAGAGCCTTTAGATCCAGCTCGAATCCACTGTGATCTTAACGGTTATCCGACCCATTTCCACCTCATCTTCGTTCTCTTTCATATTCTATATCTTTTGCCCCACTTATCCCCTTAGATCCTGCAAGTATCAAGGCTGACAGAGTCCCCTCCACCTCTGTCAAAGTTCCATCACCCCTTCATTTCACTTGTTGCCCATCTTCAAGGATTGGTCAAGGAGAATCACCTCGAGTTGGGCGATGTTTTTGTGTAGGTAGCATGTCTTGAGGACTCCCCAGAGTTGAATGAAAGTCTCATTTCAATCCCCGGGGCGTGAAAATTTGAAGGAGTCCCAAGTCCCTATAGATGGGACCTGCAGCCCATTGAGGTGTATCCGCAGGTGTGGCGACCTTCCAGGAAGGTTTTGCGCTCGTCGGAGAAGAGATTGGCTACCGGAGCTCATAGATATTCATGATTAAAGCAACCCCTGCATTGAGTTCTTCAGAGTTCTTCCTCTGCAAATCTCTGCTGTTGGATGGAAGACACGACCCCGATCTAATATGGGATGCTAATTTCGAGGCGAATTGCTACGTCACTCCACCGTCTGATCGTTCTAAGTGAAGATACATGGTATGTGAGCACCGTTGGATGAGTGTAACTTTTGGGTAAATTATAGAGCCTTCAGTCCACATTTTGCATTTGTTATTTAATAATGTAAATATAAAGTCTAGTTTAAATATTTGCGAAATATTTTTAAGGACCACCCGAACTTATTTCTATTTACAAATAGGTCCTCGCGCTTCACGTGTTGTGCCACATGAGATACTACGCTTTTTTGCATTGAAGCCCTCATGGATTTATTTATTTATGTTTAGTCTTTAAATTTGTTATATAAGTGTTATTTTTAAAGATATTTACACGCATCGCCAAGTAGTTTATTTTTATTGCAAAAATACCACTACCAGGCTGTACATTACTTTTTTTGTTTTTTTATTTTTATTAAATAGCTCCCAAGCTTATTAAATGTTGAGAAAAATATAATAGATGTTTTAAATCATGCTGATGTATGCGCACATTTTTATGCTTTTATTATATTTTCCTATTTTTTAAAAATAAAATAAGAGTTTTCTATTCCTTGTTTACCTATAAAAACCCAAAAAATTATAAAATCTCTTATAAAAATTCCAAAAACTATTATTAATATACTACTATATATTACAACTCCAAACAAAAAATAAAAAAATCTAAAAAAAGAAAATATTAAAAATCACAAAACCCTAAAAATCTATAAAAATTAGTAAAATTTCCTTAAAATACCAAAAAATTGTTTTTTGTTCCATATTTTTCTTTATATTATATAGTATATAATAAAAATAGTTTTGGAAATTATCGTACTTATTATATATTCTTAATACCCAAAATAATTCGACCTATTTACTATATTCATTACTTTGATATATAAAATACAATAAAAATATATAAAAATAGCAAAAAATATATAAAAAATCGAAAAAATGGATAAAATTGTTAAAATATAAAACATGTTATTTTATAAGTTTGACTACATATGTTTCAAAATATAAAACTCTATGTATACTATATATCTCATAATACTTATATACTAATAAATATTATTGCTTAGGGATATTTACACCCACAATCCTGAGTGGTTTCATAATTATAATCTAACCCTGCATAATCGTGAATTACACGAGAAACCCTGAATAAGTGTCCCGTCCTACACCCATAAACCCTCTGTTATTTTAGTCAGTTAACTCAACCAGACTTAAAGTTTATCTAATCAATCCTATATCCAACGACTATAATTAAAAGAAGAAAGAGAAAAATCCCTCTTCCTCCTCCAACCCCCACCACACTTCCTTCTCCAGTTTCCCCCACCCACCCATATTGCCTCACCTTCCTCCTCCAGCCCCCCGGCTTCTGCCTCCCGATTACCGGAGTAATTATTTAGTACACCATGTCCCTTGATGAGATGTACCACCTACCATCGTAGTTCACCACAATATAGAATGTGAACCCGTAACCCCCCGACAACGCATGTAGACAAAGCTAACAACACTCCACACCGCAACAGGAACACACATTTAATCCTTATGGAGACGGATGAGCTCACCTCCCCTTGCAGCTTTGTGATCGAAGCCCGTGGACTCACCTACACGATCGTTCACTAGTGCCAGTCCTTCCCCAATCTCACCTCCTGTGGTGACTTCACCTCTGATGTCATCGAAGCCCATCCCATCCTAGAAAATGTCTCCATCCGTGCAAATCCCTTGGAGCTCCTCGCTCTCATCTTGCCTAACGGAGTCGGTAAGTTCACCCTCCTCTAGATCCTCACTGCCCACCTCCCCATCCCCGCCTCCTCCCCTCCCGCACTCTTCCTCAACTATACTCCCCTCCTCTGTCCCTCTGCCCTCCTTAGGATCACCGCCTTCATCCCCCATCATGACTCCCTCTTCCCACTGCTCACTGTATAGGAGACCATGCTCTTCATTGCTATACTCCGCATCCCCGATCTCCCTTCCCACCTCCTCCACTCCCGAATCAACTCATTCCTCATTGAGCTCGACCTTGACTCGATCGCCGACACCCATGTTGGTGATGGGATCATGCATCGGGGTCTCTCGCGCGGGGAGCAGCACCGCATCTCAATCACCGTGGAGGTTGTTCTCGACGAACCCACCTCAGGGCTTGATAGAAACTTCACCCTCCAGATCATGAAGGTGTTGAGGGGAATGACCGAGGGTAGGGGCATGACAATTGTGATGAGCATACACCAGCCTAGGCTGAGGATGGTAAAGCTCCTTAGTGAGGTGGTAATGATGGCTGTGGGGAGAGTTGTGCACCAGAGGAGCGTGGAGGGTCTAGAGAGGAGAATGAGGGACATTGGGATGGAGCCCCCACTACATGTGAACGTGGTAGAGTACGCTAACCACCTTCTCCAGCAGCTCTTTTTGCCTCCGCCTCCTAGCTCCTCCCAGATGATGGAAAGAGAACAAGATGTCATGATTTACAAATAAGAATGAGAATTAGGGAAATTTTTATCTTTTTTTAAAAGAAACTATCAAATATAACAAGCATCCCAAACAGAACATAACACATGGTTATGTCATGTAAGAGTTAAGCATTACTCGGGGTTTCTCAAGTAATTCACGATTATGATGATTCTGATTGTAATTACAAAACTACTCAGGGATATGGATGTAAATATCCATATTACTTAAAAGAAGTATATTATATTTAAAACCTTTAAAAATAAAAGGATTGTTACTTTATTTATATATATTTAATATATATCCTATATATTATTGAAAATATCTATAATAATATTATTGTTAATATATTAAAAAAAACTAGAATAATATCTATAATAATACTATTCTTAAAAAAATCTATAATAATATTTTTATTAATACACACCTAAATAAAAAGAAACTAAGAAATTGTAAAATTAAAAAGAAATTAAAGATTAAAAATTCAAGAATATAAAAAATAGTAAAACAATTAAAACACATAAAAATTAAATATAATTAAACCCATAAAAATTAAAAAGTAGAAAAAGATATAAAAATATTATTATTAGTTTTTGTTAATTAATTAATTAATAATAATAATTATTATACATATCCCCTGTGCTCTCAGTGGCTTGACCCCTACACTTTCTTGCTATACACATTTATTTGTAGGGTATAATAAATTTCATCTCATATTTTATTCATTGTTTAATCTATGTCACGGGTTGATTATTTATCTATTTGGTCGATTCGTGTTCCGAGAGCCGAGAGAGGCGTCGATACAGTGATTGCTGAGTCTGGCTTGTCAAACATCGTAGGCCCTCCAAAATCAGAGATTAGGATCCTCAACTCAACTGGATTATCAAATGGCATCGTCACTGTGCTGCAATAGATAGGATAATATTTTGTGCGTATTAGCTATTTTACTTTTTACTTTTATTTATATTAGAGTAATTGTTTCTCTGTGATAATCATCTCTCTTTTTTGACTTTTTTACGGTGTCTCTCTATGCAAGAATGGTCTTCTAGGAGGCTAAGGTAGTCCAACAGAGCAGATGCTGGCCCCTTCTTTGCAGGATGGTAGGAGAGAGCAGGAAAGTCGACCAAAAAGCTGAGCAACATGGTAGCTTAATGTAGATTTTTATTTTCTGTAAGAGAGAGACTTTTATTTTTTTAATAGAATTTGTAATAATACAGGGACTTGAACACTTGGATATTGGTAGACCCATTCATCAGGTGTCTATTCACCTGGGGGGTCTGCTCAGTTTTTCACAATTTTCATCACTTTCTACTCTTTTATCATCCCTACTTTCTCCTTATGTTATTTTTTTCTCATGTTTTTAATTTTTCACTTTCTTTTGCTTTATTTTATGTGCTTGAAGGCCCTAGTTCTAGGTTTTTATTTGGTAATCCATGTAGACTTAGGTGCACACACCTAATAAAATTCAATACCTATAGACCGTTGGACTTAGTCAGCTTCTCGAGTAAAAGTTCTTGCTAGGATGGTTTTCACCTACACACATATATGATAGATTTCTTTTTATGCACGAATCATCTTGCATGTAGACTGTTGGAGTCAGGTACACATCCCTATATCTAGCATTTTGCATTCATTAATTATTATGCATTAATTTTTTTGAACTCCTTCCCATTTTCTTGGTCTTAGACAATAAAAAGAATCAGAAAATTCGTTAGACATTTTCTTTTTCAAAAAAGATCAAAAAAGTGATAACCAATAAAATTGGGACTGTTAAGCAAGATTGACCCTAAAACTAAATGTAAAGGTATCATTGTTTTAGGGAGAGCAACTCCCTCATTGTCACATGTACAGTCCAGACCTAGAGAGTGTTCAACATATTGGAGAGGGGTTCCTAAAGCCTGGTCTTGGAGGGCCTATGGTGTCCGACAAGTCGGATCCGGCAATCCCTGTATCGACCGCTCTAACAGTACTCAGAACGTCACGAATCAATTAAGACAAAAATCAACCCACAATATATGATAAATCAACTAAAAATTGTGTGGGGTGAAATTTATTTTATTATGCAAATAAATATGCATAACAAGAAAGTGCTCTTTCGTCACCTTGTTGGTGATACGAATGCACCATGTGGCCTAGCAAATGTTAATGAACATTTTTAGCACCATGGATCTGGATTTGTAACGGTAAATACCATTAATTGGTGGTTGCGATGGGTTTTTATCTGAGGAGGTAGGGATGATCAAAGGAAGTGGATTTGTGGTAGTGATTGCTTCTTGTATGTTGTTTATGGGTTTGAAGTGAGAGAGGGTGTAGTCGAGCATAATGGGGTGAATTAGGGAGTGATGGAATTTGGTGTTAAGGACCACGCGTCTGATTGGAGTTGGTGGCTTTTTGTGACGCTCTCAGGTCCTGAATACCCAACATTCCACTCCACTTATTGAATCCAATATTTTAAGCACATAAATTAAACTAAAATAACATAGCATAAAAAGAACAATAGAAAGTGCAATAAAAATTGTCCATTAACATTTATATACATTCATCAAGTAGCCATGTCCAAAAAGTACATATACATATACACATAAATGCCCATACTTATATGCATATTATGTTGTTGAAAAGATACAAGTAAAGACAATAGAACTACATAAGCGAACATTCCAAAAGTAACAACAACAATAGTAAAGAACTGAACCGAGTTACTCCCGCTGTGACTTCTCTTGAGAACAAGTTAGATTCATGAAAGTGGGCATGTCATCATCAAAGTTACCCAGTACATTGCTAACAAAAGAACTATTAGAGTCTACAAGTGTGCAAAAGCATGTAACTATGTAAAACATAGTAATGAATCTGTGACTCAACACTCTTAATTAACTAAAAATAGAGATTCACATCACATAATTAGATGCATTCGTATGTTTATAACTCACAATTAACATTCATTCACTCGTACATAATTTGCGTAAATTAACATCTCATATTGCATTCATATTCACTTGTAGATTTTCACCTAAATTCACCCATTTTAGTTAAGTCACACTAACTCCAATTGACATCAAACCAGCTCCATTGTGTACATATCACTAATATTAATCAATGAAAAATCTTAAAAAATACTAGCTTGTATATATGTGAAATAAAGCTAAATCCTAATTTCAAATTGAAAAAATGTAAATTCTGATATCTCTCACATACAATGTCTGATTTCACTCTACTCACTTTTGTATTAATGTACACTCAATTATCTACAAATAAAAATCAAATTCAAAAGAATCAGAGTTCATATGTGAAACTTAGGTTTTGAGACCAAATTATATATTCTATATATTTACTAATTTTGGCTTATTATTTCATGTACATATTTTACTCTATTTGATTTATTTCTTTTTCATTTCTTTATTTCATTACATTTTTTAACTAATTTCATAAAAATAAAAATCCAAAAATCAGAAAAATAAAGAAAAAGATAAATTTTGACTTGAACATTCATCCAAATTCACATGTGTATAATTCACATTTCTAATTTATTTTATGACTTTTCTTAACTCATAAAAATCCAAAAGTTCATTTACGTACATTTCATTATTTTACATCATGTTTGATTTTTGCATGCATTTATTGCACATAGAAAAATCAAATAAAAATACAAAACACAAATATGATATTTTATATATTATAAAAAATCATAAAAGCCATAATTTGCACGGTTGAGTCCATTTTCATTTAGGTCATTCATGAACATAGTAGAATACATTTAGTTAAATATTTTAAATTGGGATATTTTTTGCATTTGAGGTCGTTTTCTCTTTTTAATTGATTTCAATGTGCATTTTTCATCAAGTCAATAGTCAACTCTCTACATGTCAATACCTCATTTTCCCACCTCACGCACCAGGTCAACCTACTCTCTCCCCAGTCAATCCTCCTCTATCCTGTACTTCCCCGACATTTTGATGGTTGGATCAAATTTGATCCAACGATACCTATACCTCCACCTTCCTTCCAGCTTCCTCACATGTCCACTTCCCCACAGTTGGATTTGGGAAGATCCAATGGTCACCAATTCATCTCCTTCCTACAACCATCGCCTGAAACCCAATCGACTGCAACCTTCGATCACCTACTAATGGCTGAACCCCCTTAACCTCACCTTCTATCTCCTCTAACCAACATTTATTCCCTCCAGGCAATGAAACCCAATCTCTTCATAATAAAACCATCTTAGAAACATGCAAAACCAAAACCCATTAGAGACATGCTCCTCTCCAATCCATCCAAAAGAACCAACGACCAACCTTTTCCCCTTTCTTTTCCCACAACTGCCAGTAGCCTGAAACCCGTAGCCTCCAGGAACCCAACTCATTATCCCTTCAACCAAGAATCACCCTCACATCTCTCTCGTATACTCTCCTATATAAACCCCTTCCTCCCATGTGTACAATCTATCCGTGAATTCCATCACAAATCGATCGATCGATCGAGAGAGAGAGAGAGCCCATAGGCGCAGCTGATGACAATACCCACTCCGTTCATGGCGAAGACCCTCCAAGCAATATCCACAAGGACCCCTCCCTGCGTTGTTGCATCTTTCTGAAGCAGCCAAGCTCGCCATGTCCGTCACGACCCATCATTTCTGTCGTTATTCCATATCCACCCCCATATCCGATCCACAATGACCACCTCACCTTCGAGATCCCTCCATGTTCTCCTGCTCCCCTTCCACAACCTCTCAACTCCGGTGAGAAAATGGTCAGAGCTCCGATCCTCTTCTCTTCATCATAGTAGAACCTCTGCCCCCTTTCTTCTGAGCCAAAAAGTACAAGGCTGAGCATCAACTCAAGCTTCCCTATACAACATCATTTGAGCACCAAAACAATAGCAATCATTGAAGCCCATCTGGGACCCAATACTATCAGTTGTGAGTGAAAGAAGAATGGAGGAGAAGATTGCTCCATCATGAAAAAGAAGAGTGACCCTCCAACCTAGAGTTGCTGTCGAATTAAAGGAGTCGTTGATCGACACCGTTGCTTCAAGATCAGGCCTTAGCCATAAGATCTCCCTAAATACATGCATCTTAGCTATGACAATTGATAAACCACCGAGCCTCCCAGCCTCGGCTGGAGTCCACAACAAGACAAAGAAGCCGTGTGGAGCTTCGGGGACCCAAGCAGCCTTGCGTGAGCCTAGCCGCACGTGACCAACCACACGTGCGTTAGTCTTTTTGCACATGACCCCTTTCACCTCCTGGAATTACCTGGTATACCCATCTTAGAATAATTGGCAGAGGATACCCCATCAACTTTATCTATTTACAAAGAGGCTCTCTAAAAGGTTATTTTTAAGATGATTTTATTTATTTCTATCACATTTATGCCCTAGCACTATTTTATTCATATATTGAGCATTTGAAGTCCAAATTTAGTGTTCTTGGTGTTGTTTTGAAGGTTGCTTAATTGTCCATTATTTAAAGTATCGCGATTCATATTCTTAGACATTATCGAATAATAATTAATTAAGGGAGATATTTCTAAATTTTAATTGTCTATTATTCTTTGAAATTCATTTTATTTCTCATAAAATCATGACAAAATTGGGGACATTTCTTGGAATCAATTTGGGAATTAATTGATCAAATATTCTTAAGACATTCATGGAGCTTGGGGATTGAATCGAGTCAAGCATTAATTGGCATGCTTATTTTCTTGCTTCCCATTGCATTCATTCATTATCATTAAAAAGTAAAAAATGCATTGTTTTTTCTCTCATATCTTACATAACATAATTTACTTGCGTAAAAAATCTAAAAAAATTCATTCATTTTATAGTTTAATTGATTGCTTGAATTGTTTGCATCTCTTATTTAAAAATTCATAAAAATGTGCAAGAATCCAAAAACCTATAAAAATTAGACATTTCTAAATCTAACTTTGATTTTTTAAGAAATTAATTCTTGACCCTCAGATTACCTTCCTGAGTTCGATCTTGGGATTTGCCCAAGTAAAATAAGCAATTGACCACACATATTAAATCTAGATATTATTTCTTGTTTGATCATTTTTTATTACTCTCTCTTTATCACCTACTACAAAGGACACACATCTATGTAATTAAGAGTGCAGTGTTGGACTTGTATGCTCTTTATGACCCATTAATGCAATAAAAGTTATTATTTTATCATATCCATCAAAAAGGAATGGCTGTGAATGCACTTAAAATTAAGGTCCCTGTCTACAATTAAGGTTATATACCCTTGCCATATTGAATATCTTGAATATTCAATAACGATCTCCAGTCTGAGAAAGAGGTGGTAATTTTTCTCTAAAGATTGATTTCTGATTGGCTTCTTGATGCAGATCCTCTACATAGAAACAATGATTCGAAAGTATTAGTATAGTCAAGTCAAGGAGTTGACTTGATGGGGTCGATATAGACTAAGGCCTAACTATAACTACCACGATCGGGCACAAATCTTTTGACTGGAGACAAATATACATCAATATGCATGAATTGCACATTAGACATACCAATAGGTTGAAGGCCTAACCAATGTCCATTAACTGATGAGTTGGTGTGCATTTGAAGATATACAAGGAGTATCATCTATCAAATAAATCATACATATTCATACTTGAAGAACCAAGAGACGTGGCTCACTCATGAGATATCTCGAGGTCATAATGAATTCCTTGCATGATCATCTTGTTAATGAAATAAGACACTAATTTGAGATATTAATATTATTTTTGGAAAGTATATGATTAATATTATCACTCAATTATCGAATGCTAATTCTTTTGACATTTTCCAAAGAAGATGGCCAAACTAGGGTTTGGACTTCAGATATATCAAAGTCTTATAGTGTGAAGTATGAATGAGTACTAGAAATACTCGGGCTTAAATCTATCTTAATGGATCATCTACCAGGACACTTACATTCTGAGGGAATGATGAAACCAGATGGATTTTAGTGGATCCACTTATTGTATTAATGATATAAGAATTAATTGGATCAACTCTCATTTCATTTGATTCCAACATCAAATTCCAATTCCAATTTCAAAGTTTAAATGTTGGGAAAAGAAATGATAGTAGAAATGGAGATGAACACACTATATGAGCTCATTTATAAGCTCCAAGTGGTTTGGACTATGATTATAAATAGCCAAGGAGGATGGATTTAATTCATTGATACATTCTCCAGCTTACACATAGTGCGATGAGTTTTATTGAGCTCACATAGAGTGTGAATCATTTCAGCTCGAGCTCAAAGATAGGATTGCATTACGTTTCACTAAAAGTGTTATAAACCTTGAAATTGGATAATTACCCAAACTCTAAGTCACTATACATGGTTATTATGATCTCCCCAACATTATCTCCAAGTATTTGCATTTGTATCTCATGAATCCTAATTGGATTAGGACTCGTACCATGTGATATCAATATTGAGACAATAATTGTTATTGTCATATCAATTTTATATAATAATATTTTTGTGAGTATGTTTAATAAATATATATCATTAATTAATATGAATAATAATTTATAATAATTAACACTTATATAAATTTTATTTATAACTATTTCAAGACACTTATGTAAATTTGATTCACATTGGAATTTAAATGTAAATTTGATTTATACTTTCATGTGGATTTATGAATAAGATTGATAAGTTTGCAAATTCTCTCATAAATTACAAATTATGATAATAAATTATAATGATGATAATTAAATTATCATTTGATTAACGATTAATGTTTTCACAAATAATTTGCTATTTTCCATATTTCTGTGATGTAAAATTTTAAATTTCATTCATGGTGAAGGGCGGGGTCTATCAAATGGTGCCATTTTCAAGGAAGTATAAGATTTAGGGATTTTAGACAACTTAGTGCATAGGGTTTTCCATCCCTCAGGTAGTTTGGCCCCGATGTTTCTTGTGAATATAATTATGTTTATTTCTCAGCATTTTTATTTATTTTTGGCATATATTTATGTATATATTTCTCTAATATAAATCTCTTTTATGTGTGGGGGAACTGGTGGACTTGGGACGACTTTTTCAAGAAACGATGCAACTCAAGGAGACCCGAGGCGAATGGTTATGTAGACTGATCTTGTTGAGGAGGCACAAAGGAAAAAATATATTTTTTTAGAGAGAGTAATTAGATTTAAATTTAATTTTATTTTCAAACAGTCATTTCTGTGATTAATTTGTAATAATGGCCAAATTTCAGCGGTTCCTGTTTGGATTCTTGCATATGTAAAAGGTCATTAGAACACATTTGGCATGTTGAGCCCCCTTTTGTGTGATCGACATAGTTCTTGGATTGCATCGTGGCTATTAGAACAACTAGGATTATTTCTGTGCTTGTAGGTCTAGGACCACATGCACTTAAAAGATACATCGGATCATATTTCAACTAGCCAAATTAATTTTATGACTCGCTAATAGAAATTCCTATTCTATATGCGATTTCCCATACATGCATTTGAAATATCTACTTTAGAAAGTTTAAATTCCATCTTGCATCCCTATGGAGATTAAGAGGGAGTATTTCTAAACTCTGTATTCTTCATTCTTTTTCCCACTACACAACTTTTTCGAGTCTCCGCCAGTTTTCACTTATTTAAAATTTAAAGGAAATTGGAAATCCTAAGTAGACATGTTTTGATCTCTACTCACATCAAGTAATAACTAAATTATACAAGGATACTGATAAATAAGGTGATTGAAAAATTTTTGGAATAAAATTAGATATCATTGTCTGTGGGAGAGCAACCCCATCCTTGTACGTAGGTACTTCTCTAAACTATGAGTGGATGAGTACATAGCCTTAAGGTTATAGCCTAAAACCCTAGACATGTGACCTAAGTCTCCAAATTCGAATCTTGTGGGTTTATGAGCTGCAAATGCTCGCCTACGACCGTAGAGAGACATTTTAGGTATGTAAGTCTGTTATTTTTTTTAAGGGTGCGATACATTTAGACAGCTTGGGAAGATCACTCCTTTAATTGAGGTATAGTAGAGCCACATCTGGACAACATGGAGACTTACTTGTATGTAATAGAGTCTTAGATTGCATTGTCACCTAACTTCAAACTGAAAAGATAATCGTTCAGACCTTTACGATCTTCACTATATTGAATAGTGAACTTGGGGATTGCATTGCATATTGTATTGTATGTGTACAAAGACCTTGCACTTGCAAACAACTGATCGTGGTTCATAATCATTCTCCACAATTATTTATGAAGATTTCAGAATATTGGTCTTCAAACCTAGACTCCATGGGTCGATCCTATATTATCGTAACTCAACTGTCTTTGTCATCATTTTATTCCAGAAGAATCCTCTCTGCAATATAGTTCTTTCTCAGCCATCATTCCTTTACTCTTTCATATCCACCTCACATATTCCACCTCACTACCCCACTTCTTCTTTGGTTGAGACTTCAAGACATGAATCACTCGTAAAATCATAATCAAATGAATATCATGAGGATGGAATGGAGTAAGCAAATAAGAGGATGGTGATGAAGCCACATTTCATCATCTTTATTCTATCATTTTGGCATCAAAAACCCTAGCAAATGCATGTAAATAGTGCTAATTTATGCATCTTAGCATTCATGCATGTGCATGTAAATAGTGTATAAAATACTGTAATTAAACCAAAATTATAGAATAAATAAAAGAAAAGAAAAAGAATAAAATATTGTAAATATTTTATGACCCGAAACCCCGAGACCTAGGCATCTAGATGAATAGTCGACAAGGAATAAAGTAGGGGGAGATAAGGGCCAAATACAATAAAAATACCTTTCATTTTATTTATTCTTTATTCATTTTGGGACCTATTGGTTCCACTTTTTATACTTCAAATAAAGAAACTTTGTACATGAAAGTTGTAGATAATTAAATAAAGAAAAATACAAAATTGATTTCATCCAAAAATAAGGTACAGAGAAAAAGATATGATCTGAATAAGATTCTAGAACTCCAACTTCCCAGACCCATATCTTGCAAATAAAAACTCAAAATGTGCGAAACTCACCTTTAATTGTATATAGTGTAAACTAATCTATTTAATGGAGGTGGTTTCGTATTTTTCAGAGTTACGATTTGAAAGTTGAGTTTTGGACCCCACTTGTATACTTGTACAGATTAAAATATTCATTTTATTATTTATTCATTGTTTTTATAATTTTATATTTCTATAATTTTGTAAATATTATTTATAATACACATGTACATTAAAACAGGAAGAAAAACCTAAATAAAATACAAAATAAAATACCTATATATACTACACCAAGGCATATGACCTATATACAAACCTATATAATTACTTCTTCTATTTTATTATGTGTATAAATTACATCAGAAAAATAAAATAAAAATATGTTTAAGTGTATAAAAGTATTCTATAATTTTAGAAAATAATAAATAAAAATAATAAAATTAAATTCATAAAATAAAAATAAAATAATAAAATATATAGTTGTATGTACATATATAGCCTATAAAATGTAACTCTTATTTTTATACCTCATAAAAATAATTAAAAATCAGATTAAAATACCTCGGAAAATAACAAATATTTTTCATTTTATGACCTAACAAAATAAAATCATTTTCTATTTTTAAATGATTTTTCAAGGCATTTTCCAGGGATTTTTTCTGGTTGGTCCACGTGGACCAACCAGGAGCCAGCCCCAGTTGACCTCGGTCAACTGGTCGTCCTCCCCCATGTGCCTCTGTCAGACCTCGGTTTTTGGTCATCTTCGCCGATTTGTCGAGGCTCTGTCTTGCACCATTTCATGACAAACTCTTCACAACTTTTTCTCCCCTTCGATCAAGGATTCACGCCCTTGCGTTTTTTGGGGGAGAGAGCCATCGATTCACCCGATGTACCTCGACCTTTGGAGCGCCAGAACCATAGAGTCAAACCACATATAATGGATCTCCCTCTTCCCTTTCGAATTTGAACCCCTCACTCCATAGGTTTAGCTCCCTTTTCGTGCCCCATCGCTCGAGGAAGGTGACAACTCCCTCTTTAGCGCTTCAGGCCGATCGAGCGAAGGCCGAGGCGGCTCCGATCACCTCCGCCATCTCACCGACGTCGAGGTACTATCCCTCCGGTCTCCACCGTTGAGGCAACACACTTCTCCCCTCTTTTCTTTCGCATTTTATCCCTAGCATCCTTAGGATCAGTCCCCCATCGAGATCTTCACATTTTGTTCATCAAATCGAGCTGCACGTCTACCTCGCCGGAGCGCATCTCCGGCCGAGTCCCTTCACCCGTTTCTCGCCACCATTCCACCACCGCAGGACCCAAGCATTTTGCCCTGGGCCCTCTCACTCTTTCTTGCAGGTTCTTGGACTTAAACGAACACCAGTGGGCCATTTTGGCCTTCGCCGGAGACGCCCGAAGCTCCTCCAGCTCCGCCGTCGCCTCCTACGAACCTCGGCCATCGCCGAGGCTTTTTGGGTTCGCCAGCATTTAGAGGAACACCGCAGGAGTCTCCAGCCTCCTTTTGAAGCCCAGAAGTTCATCGGGGAAGGAGCTAGAGCTCGGAGGAAGTCGCCTCGTCGGCGCTCCTTCGCTGTTCTTGCTCCGGTCTTCGGAGTCGTTGGATCAAGGTGGAGCTCCAGCACGTCCAGTAGCCATTGGATCTCCTCTCGCCTCAACCGTCCGATCCACTGAGGAGGATCTAATCAAGGCCGTCCGAGCGAAGCGTCATCGTGCAGCGAGGGCTCGCCACGTGGCAAGTGGGAAGCCCTCAACCGTCGGATCGCGCACGAGCCCTTTAGGCGTGGGTATTTTGCACATTTTCCCCCTCCATTTTTGTAATTTTTATCTAGTCCTCAAACATTCATCTGCCGCTCAAATATTTTTGTAATATTTACAGTCAAACCCTCGTACTTTCTATTTTTGCAAAAAGGTCCTCCGCCACGTCACCACACGTGCCTGTGCGCGTGAGGTGAAGGGTATTTTGCAAGGACCCCCTCGCGAGTTTGCTTATTTCGGTTCAGTACAGGGATTTTGACATCATGTGTATTATTTTTGGACAATTTGCATCTAAGCCCCTGGAGTTTTGTGATATTGCTTTTATACCCCTGCCAGGTCACGTGTTTATACGCGTGGGCTTGGTGATTTTGCAGAGAACCCCCTCCGGGTTTGGGTATTTGTAATCAGTCCAGGAACTTCAAATATTAGTTAAATATTTTGCGTGAAAATTGCACTTTGACCCCTAGATGTTTGCTTATTTGCACTTATGCCCTTGCAAGTAGTGTAGTTTCTTGATGTTGTCTCTATTTATTTCATGCATTTATAAATTTTTAAAAATCACCAAAAAATTATCATAGGCTCATGTTTACTTGATCTTTCACGCCATATTTTTGCATTGCATTTTTATTTCATTTTCATAATTATTAAAAATCAAAAACATGTATTTTCGGCACTATTTGCATTAGAAAATCCATAAAAATATAAAAACGTTTTAAAAAATTCCAAAAAAATTATATTTTGCTTCTCTTATCATATTTTAGTGTCAATACAAAAATCATTAAAAATTTCAAAATAAAAACCTTAAAAATGAGAAAACTCCTAAAAAATTCATAAAAATCTAAAAATTTTTAGAAAAATCCTAAAAATATATACTTAGTTTCTGTAGCTTCCCTATGTTATTGCCTTTATTGTAAAATTATATTAAGGAATTTTGGATACTGTTTGTTAATTTTCAACCTCATTTTGATTTCGGCCAGCATTGTTATTCACTGTTCTTGTATTTCAACTTTTAAAAATACCAAAAACATTTAAAAAAATCCCCAAAAATCACAAAAATAGTAGAAAAATATAAAGAGACCAAAAACATTTTATTCCCTAATTTTTGAGTGTTTTTCCCTATTTTTTTATAAATTCTCTATCTCTCTCTTCCTTATATTATATATATATATATATTCTATTATAGAAAAAGAAAATATAAAAATATAAAATATAAAAAGAAAATTAAAAATCAAAATACAAAATTAAAAATTAAAAATAAAATAAAAAATTAAAAACCCACAAAAATTTGCATAATTGTAGACACTTAATCACACCACAATTTTTGCACTTGCTTGATCTATCCTGCCTTGCTCCCTGTGTTCGACACTCTACATACTTACACTATACACCTATTTGTAGAGTTAAAATAAATTTGACTCCACATTTGATTCTCATTGTTTGATTGATTTGATTGTGGGTTCATTGTTGATTAATTAGGGATTTTTGAGCGGTCAACACACCGACTGTGGTTTTGCCTTGTGAAACCGTACGACCCTCGTTTTCCCTGATTATATATTGCATTTTTGAGTGATTGTATTTATTTGTCTACATTATTGCTCCATTTATCTCTCTTGTATTTGATTCACATTTTTGAGCTATGTAACCATTGTCTTTCTTGTCTTCTTGCGAGGGACCACAGATCGAGGAGGATCGCTTAGGGGATCCGATGCAACATTGGGAGGCAGAGTCGGCTATTCTTGTCTAGCCGGCAGGAGAGAGCAGGAGGATTAGAGAGAGAGAGAGTTAGTTTATCATTTTTTTGTGAGAGAGTGATTTCATTTGATTTGTAATAATACAGGTACTTTGGACTTGGACACTCGGGCCTAATTTCCCAAGTAATTGTTCACTTGGGGGGCTCACCGCGGTTTTTGTCGCGTTTTCCACCACTTGTCATTTTCCGATTTTGTTTTATTTTTCCTTTCTTTTGTGGAATGAGCCCTTAGCTTTTAGGCTTGCTTGATCGAGTAAATTAGGTCCAAACACCCTAATAACCATTGCATGTACCTATAATGCATTTTGAACTTAGTTTAAATTAAACAGTCGCCTCATTATCTTCAAACCTACGTGCCGCGAGCCCACCCTGTCAAGCGCTACTCCTGAACTCGATGTGTCGAGAAGAGGAGGGGTGAGCCTAGACCGGATTCTTGGATTGAGGATCGGTGATCGACTTGTGGTTCTTCACGTTAGCAATTGCCTTCTTAGGACGATTTCCGTGTGCATATCGGCATATAGATTAGGTTTATAAATTCCTGTTTTGCATCCCGCATGGAGAGAGCTGGCAGTCACTGTAAGTCTTCTATCTTAGCATCCATCATTTAGGCACTAAGGTGAGATTTCCATCTTAGTGCCACTTGTATTGACTTTTCCGACTCTTCTCCCTCTGTTTTTGGATCAAATAGGACTCAAAGAAAACACAAAAAAATGTTAGGTGCTTGTATTGAATTGACTCAAAACAAGTGATAACACCAAAAAAATTAAAAAAGGGGCTGCTAAAGAAAACTTGACCTAAATAAAATTGGTTAATTAGATTCATTGCTTGGGATGACTAATACCCTCATTTGTATTCAGGTTGCATGGGAAGGTCTCCTTCCAAGTGAGAGAGCGACTTCGTAAGGATTAGAGCCAAAAACCCAGTCTGTGGCTGCCTTGTGTATCGCCTGGATTTCCGAAGTATTGACGCTTCTATCGTACGTGGACGAGTAGGGCTTGGTCACCATTGATGACTCTCTATTGTGTAGAGCATCAACCTTGTCCGAAGTATCGAGCCTAGGCCACGCCTTCACGAGGGTGTCTGTCTCGTCTTGCGTCCGAGTAGGTTCTTGCACGCTCACGGGTGATTCCGTTGCGAGCGAGTTCTTAAGTATTGGTTTCGCCTATTGGCTTCCTTTCTCTATTTCTTTGGCTGAGTAGGGATCCAGGAAGGATTACAAGGACCTCAAAAAGTGCAGACTACAGGTTACACAGGAGGAGGACAAGTACGAGATACTCTTCCTGCAGTACTCTCGCTCCTATAGGCGTAACGCTCTAAGGACTCGTTCAAAGATAAATGCCTGAATTCATCTAAAAGCAACAAAGATAATAGCTGAACCCTTACGGCTTCATGTGTTGAGTTGGTGAACCCTTTGCATTGTGTTTGATTGACTAGTCGCTTTAGGTCAAGATCAAAAACACCGCACAAGTGTGCGCAATTTTGCCCCTATCTCTTCTTCATTTCTCAACCTTTCTCTTCTCAATAATCACGATGATGGGAAGGAGGTCTCTTAGGCCGTCTCTGTCGGCACCGCTATCCAGCACTCCTCCCTATTCATCTAGGACAGTTTTGGGGAGTCAAGACCCACTCTCTGAACCTGAGTTCACTTCCACCCTGTTCCCCCTCGACCACCCTTCTTCCTCCATCAGTCCAGCAGTTTCAGAGTTTAGTGCAACACAGTGCTCAGATCATTTGACGGCACCTGAGATGGGTTCTTTTGCCTTTTCAAAGAACCCGACCATGGCAGACAGAGGAGAGCACCCAGATGAGCAGGAGCACCCTCCTTTCCTATATGACCAAGCTGCCATCAACAATTCACTTCTAGCCTCCCTAGATACAATGCAGAGACAGATCAGAGACCAGGGAGCATTCATGGGTGACGTCATGCGAGAGCTGACGCAGATGAGAGCCGATAGAGAGAACAGAGTTGCAGGTGGTGGAGGAGACATACCGAATGCAGAAGGAGGAGATCCTGACGCTGAGAGACCACCACAGACAATCATGAGGGAATTGCACAATCCTGCTGCATCCCTCACTCATCGATGGATCTGACTTCCTCCCGTTCATGGAGATTTCGAGCTTCGCCCCCACACTATTCAGCTACTGCCCAAATTCCATGGGCTGGCAACCGAAGAGCCATACCTCCACCTGAAAGAATTTGAGATGATCTGCAGTACAATCCATGACAGGCTGGTGACTGAGGAAACCATCAAGATGATAGCCTTCCCATTCTCTTTGGTTGACAGAGCCGCTTACTAGCTGAAACATTTGGGGAATTTCGTCGACACTTGGGCACAACTCCGGACCGCATATCTGAACAAGTATTATCCTCTCGGCCGGACCAACGCAGCACGAGCCATGATCAGCAATTTCATAATGATCCCTAATGAACAATTCCATGAGGCCTAGGATCGATTTAGAGAGCTCATTGATCGGTGTCCACATCATGATATATCCAAGCCCAATCTGGTTTAGTGTTTTTTCCATGGACTGACACCGGAGCTGTAGGGGATTGTAAATGCTTCTTGTGGTGGGTCCTACTTTTCCAAGGGTGAAGACGACGTTTGGGCCATCTATGAAGGGATGGCAGAGAACTCGACAATCATGGCCCAAACCTGAGTCTACACAACAGAAGCCCCCCCAAGGAGCAGGATCATTTCAGAGGATCGTCCGCATCGATGCCGGTCCTCATACTCCGTCGGCAGCCGCAGCCCAAGCCGAATCAGCCGCAACCGACATGGGCACCATTAGTGAAAAGTTGGTTCGCCTCGAGATCCTCGAGAAGAAGCAGAGTCAGAGTCTGGCTCAGATGGAACTGATGACAAAGAACATGAGTGACCTGAAGACGTAGATGCTCTGCATTCAGGAGGCACAAATGTATACTCAGCAGCCTCCCAGGTCACGGGCCGATCCCAGTAGCAACAGCTCCACCCAGCCCTTTGCCTGTTACCGCTAGGTCAACCACATCCAGGCAGAGCTGGTGCCACAGATACAATACCAGCCGTCGCAGCCGCCATCTCAGGACACTCAGATGGTGGTCTATCATCCGAATCAGCCATTGGTAGTTCTTCCTCCACCATCCTTCGAGCAGAAGCCATTGATGGAAATCAATGGGATATGGTACGACCGGTACCCACAGCCCGGGATTCATCCCGATCACCCCGGATTCCGTTGGACCACTGGTGGCACATCCTCCTAGCAGCAGCCTCCCGCTCCAGGGCAGCAGAACAACCAGCAGCAGAACCAGCCCTAGTATGCCCAGCAGCAGTACCAGCATGGTCCTTGTCCCGCCTATTAGGGATAGCAGTGGCGGCAGCATCAGCAGCCCCACCAGTCATACCCCCAGCCTCGTGAGCACTTCTCCTCCCAACATCAACCTCATTCCCAGAAAGGGAATACTTCCGGTTCTCAAGCACCTGCCTTCGAAAACCCAGCATTAGATGACCTCGCCCGATTACTCTCTGAACATCGAGCATCCATTCGACAGGAAATGGATGAGTTCCAGCAGGAAATGAGGGATATCATCAAGGGCAAGGCTGCCATACCATCTCAGATTGAACCAAATCCGAACAATCTGAAGAGGAAATCTGAGCAGGTACAGTTTACAGAGGATACTTCTCCTAGTGATTATTTGAGTGACATGTCTTCTTTGAATGATGCTGATTTTGTGACAACTAGGAGCGGTAGGATGCCAGCCGGCGGCGCCTCATCTGAGCGACAACCACACGAGGAACCACGAGCACCAGATGTGCAGAATAGCGATGCTGATGTCGCTGATGATGTTGATGACGGTGGTACTGATGCCACCAATGATGGAGATCCAGATGACAGTGCTGAGGCCGTCGTGAGACCAGATGCAGACGGTGGTGCTGATGCTGCCATTTTTGACGATATGCCAGAGCGCGGTGCTGATGCCGCAAAGTCAGATGCCGTTGGTGGTACTAAAGCCACCACTTCCACTTTTGTTGAGCTCCCACATGTAGTGTTGCCTCCTTTTGTATCTCAAGACTGTGGTAACAAAAAGAACAAAAAATGAATAAAGGAAAAGTTTCTGTATCTACTTCGAGTCCATATGTGTTGAATGATGATCAGTGTATGGATTCAATTCCCTCACAGGCACAAGAACCTGTTCCTAGTCCTCCATCTGCGGAGGCCCCTTCCATCCCCTTCCCCGAAGCACTCCGCTTGGCGAAGGGGAATAAAAAAGAAAATCCAAAAAAGACTCAACAGGTAGAGTTCAGCAACCAGATGATTGATAAATTCCAGATCCAGCTGACTCTACGAGAGGCACTTGAGCACATTCCCCTCTTCCAAAAGAGCTTGAAAGAGAAGACTACAGTCCACAGGAAGAAGAGGAACCACATAGATCAAATCCACGTGCTCACTCATGACACTTGCTGCACCATTCAGAATAAATTGCCAGCAAAGAGACCTGATGCAGGAGCTCCCTATGTCAGATGCGAGATTCATGAGTAGCGGTTCGATCGTACCTTATTAGACAACAGATCTTCGATCAATCCCCTTCCGGCAGCCTTACTCGACCAATTAGAGTTTGGTCCTCTTCTTCGGAGCAGGACGATACTTCAGTTTGCTGATTGGTCGACTAAGAGGCCAAAGGGGTTGTTGAGAGACGTGGTCATTACCATTCAGGGCCTGAAATTCCCCGTGGACTTTGTTGTACTGGATATGGAGATCCCTGAGTCGGTAACTGATGCCCCTATCATACTTGGACGCCCATTCTTGGCCACATCCAAGGAGGTGACCGATCATGATAATGGGAATGTGTGCTTTCGCGTAGAGGGCGAGAGCATACAAATAGAGACGATCGACAAGATCAGAGCGAGAGAATTAGCATGCTCAGAGTAGTCCAGTGATATTGAGCAGATGACAGAGGATGAGCTAGACGTCCACCAGGAGTGCGATTTTGTAATGACAGATGATGAATCCAATTGGACATATCCAGTAGCACAAGCCCTCGCCCTGCCCGCAGAGTCACCATATTTTCAACTTATGGCAGTTGAGAGCTTGGAGAGTACACCCCAGGACGAGGATACATTTGAGGCTGACAGTTGTGGGACGAGTAGTGCATATTTTCATTCTTGTTCATCTAGTTCAGATTCCTCAGATTCAGAAATTGATTGGGATGACTTTGATGATTATTTGCCGTGTCTGATTCCTTCTGAGCCGACAGCTATGACGGAGTGCGAGCCAGTATAGTTCATAGATGATTCAGCAGCGTTCAATTCGTCAGATTCTCATTCACAACGAGAGTTCTCACATGCAGACCTGGTAGCCTTTACACACACATATCAGAAGCCAGATCTGCCACCTCCCAGTTGTCCAGAACTGAAACCCTTGCCGCAGTCGCTGAAGTATAGATTTCTTGCGGGTGAGCCAGATATGCACCCGGTCATTATCTCAGCAGGTTTGACTGGAGAACAAGAATCTCGTCTGATGGAGGTTCTTGAAAGAAACCGCAAGGCGATAGGATGGAGTATAGCTGATCTCCAGAGATTAGTCCGGCTTTGTGCTCCCACCACATCTATCTTGAGGAGGACTCTGGGCCTTCGCGCGAGTTCTAGAGACGGCTGAACCCGAATCTTCGAGATGTGGTCATGAAATAAATATCAAAGTGGTGGAGCGCCGATTTTATCTACCCCATCTCCGACTCCAAGTGGGTTAGTCCATTACATGTGGTGCCCAAGAAGACGGGCATCACTACAGTTGTGAACGAGTCTGGAGAGGAGATAGCTACCCGGGTACCAACTTCTTGGAGGGTCTGTGTGGACTACATACGATTGAATTAGGCCACCAAGAAGGATCATTTCCCACTGCCATTCATTGATCAAATTATCGAGAGGCTAGCTGGGAAGAGTCACTACTGTTTTCTTGACGGGTACTCCGATTATAATCAAGTGGCCATTGCGCCCGAAGACCAGGAGAAAATGACATTCACCTGTCCGTTTGGGACTTATGCTTTCAGACGGATGCCCTTTGGTCTATGTAACACCCCCCCGACATTCCAAAGGCGCATGTTGTCCATTTTCTCGGACATGGTGGGTGATTGCTTGGAGGTCTTCATGGATGACATCTCGGTCTATGGCGATGGGTTTGATGCTTGTCTTGACTGCCTAGATCGTGTACTTCAGCGCTGCATAGAGGTCAATCTTCTCTTGTCTTGGGAGAAGAGTCACTTCATGGTGACTCAAGGGACGGTCCTTGGCCATATCATCTCCGACAGGGGCTTGGAGGTCGATCCGACCAAGGTGAATATCATAAGAAAACTCAATCCGCCGTCCAATTTGCGTCAATTACGGTCTTTTCTGGGGCATGTCGGTTTCTACCGACGGTTTATTCATGACTTTAGTCGAATTGCCCGACCGCTTACTGATTTGCCGACGAAAGATACCGAGTCCATTGTAGATGATAAGTGTCTGTCGTCCTTTGAGACTCTCAAGAATATGGTTGTCACGGCTCCTGTCCTTCAGCCACCCGATTGGTCTCTCCCATTCGAGATCATGACGGACGCTTCTGATTTTGCCGTAGGGGCTGTGCTTGGATAGAGGAGGGATGGATTGCCGTATGCCATTCACTACGCCAGCCGGATTTTGGATGCCGCTCAGCGGAATTATACTGTAACAAAGAAAGAGATGCTGGCCGTAGTCTTTGCTTTGGATAAGTATCGATCTTATATTCTCGGATCTAGAGTGACTATTTTTACAGATCATACTGCCATCCGGTACTTAATGGCCAAGAAGGATGCCAAAGCTCGCCTTACTAGATGGATCCTTTGGCTCTAGGAGTTTGACATTGAGATTAAGGATAAGCCTGGAGTTAAGAATATGGTGGCGGATCATCTCTCCCGCTTAGAGAACCTTGAGGAATCTGAGCCCAGCGCACCTATCACAGAAACATTTCTGGATGAGGCGATCTTGGCGATCTCCTCGCTCCCATGGTATGCTGACTTTGTAAACTATCTTGTTGCCAAGACGGTTCCCCAGGGTTGGCCCAGGCAGAAACTTGAGACCTTCCTAGCTAAGGCCAAGTTTTACCATTGGGAGGATCCCGTCCTTTATCATGAAGGAGGGGATAGCATCTGGAGACAGTGCATTCCTCAAGAAGAACAACATAGCGTCCTCACCTATTGCCACAAGCTTGAGGCAGGAGGACATCATTCTGGGAGAAGGACAGCACAGAAGGTGCTTCAATCCGGCCTTTGGTGGCCTACTCTCTTCAAGGATTCAGATGAATTCGTGAAGAGGTGTACTGACTGTCAGAAAATAAGCACTTGCGGACAGAGAGACATGATGCCCATGCAGCCCATTCACTTTTGTGAAGTTTTTGATGCATGGGGGATTGATTTCATGGGCCCATTTCTAAAGAGTCAGGGGTTTGAGCACATTTTTCTCGCTGTAGATTATGTTAGCCATTGGGTTGAGGCCATCCCCGCCCGAGCCGCAGATGCTAAAACCGTGTGCCGCTTTTTGAGGAAAAATATCATTTCACGGTTCGGGGTACCCAGAGTTCTGATTTCAGACGGGAGGTCTCATTTCATTAATGATAAAGTTAGAGCCCTTACAGACGAGTTCGTCATTGACCATCACGTTGCCACGCTGTATCACCCTCAGACTAATGGTCTTGCTGAAGTATCGAACAGGGAGATCAAGATGATCTTACAGAAGGTTGTCCACCCAGACCGAAAGGATTGGTCACAGCTTTTGGACTCGGTCTTGTGGGCCTATCGGACCTCCTTCAAAAATCCATTAGGGACATCTCCCTTTCGCCTCGTCTATGGCAAGCCGTGCCATCTGCCAGTGGAAATCAAGCATAAATCATTTTGGAAAGTCACTGAGTTACTGTTAGATCCCGAGAGTGTAGGAGAACAGAGGAGAAGAGAGTTGGCAGCCCTGGAGGAGTTGAGAGATACACCCTTTTCTAGCAGCCTATAATACAAGGAAAAAGTGAAGACATGGCATGATACTCATATCAGCCATAAACAGTTTGAGCCCGATCAACATGTATGGTTGTTTGATTCCAGGCTGAAGTTATTTCTAGGGAAATTACAGAGCAAGTGGAAAGGTCCGTATGTGGTCAAGAAGGTACATGACAATGGTAGTATTGATATATCTGAGCCGTCATCTTCTTCTACCTTCCGTGTTAGCGGTCAGCGCCTGAAGTTATATCTAGATCATGATCCACCGACCGTTGACGTTGCCCCCATCCTTCTGGTATGAGATGTGCTCTTTGACTCGGATCATTTGCATATCGTACATGGTTATCACTTCCATTTTCCACTGTATATATCCATCTGTTTATATCTTTTCTTCTTTTCTTCTTTTCCTCTTCTATCTTCTGTATCTATCAAAAAGGTGTCACCCATTGTAGACAGTTTTCCGTACTTAGGACATACCTTGTCCTAAGTATAGGGGGGTGTGCACCCCGAGTTGTTCTATTCTTTGATCCTCTCCATTGTCTCCTCTTCTTGTCTATACTTAGGGATATCTTACCCTAAGTATAGGGGGAGACAGTTTGAGTACGATCTGTTCATCTCCACCCTTGACCCTCCCTGCTTTGTGTGCAGTCTGCTATACTTAGGATTATTGGATCCTAAGTATAGGGGGGACAGTCAACTTCTCATTTGTTTATTCATTCATCTCTTATTCATTTATTCGTTAGATTTTTCTATATTTAGTACAAGTTATGTATTCTCTTTTCTCTCCGATCTATGAGGACATAGCTCAAGCAAAGTATAGGGGGGTCGTATATACTGTGTATATACTTTAGCCATAACTCGTACTTTCGTATTTTCTTAATAATTATGGCTAATAATTCTTTAAAATTCATTAAAATCCTTAATAAAAGATGTTAATTATTCCTCAACTTCTTTTTGTGTTTACTAATTAATAAATCAGGTGAAAATATTTTTTGCAAAATTTTTGAAAAATAGTTTGAAAATCCTTGTGAAAAATCTTTTGAAAACTAATTGGAAAACATCTTGTTACATGTTTTCAACCTTTGTAAAACATTTTGATTGTAAAATTATTTTCTTTGTATGAAATAAAAGGTTTGAAAAATGATTTGCAAACGGTTTGAAAAATGGTTGCAAAAATACATGAAAAATCTATATATACTGTTTGGAAAACTTTTACAAAATGATTTTCGAATGTGTGTACAAGTGTGTAAAATTGTTGTAGAAATTATTTTGGACTATAGTTTTCAAAATTGTTTGAAAAATCGTTTGTCAAATAAGTTTGAGGAATATATACATTGCACCAAAAATTCACTATATATATTTATAAAATTGACCACTTACCCTTGTAAATTCTTAAAACCCACTTCTTGTATATATAAGATGTACTCCCGTGTAAATATTTGCACCTAGTTTTTGGCCAAAACCTTTTCATTTTCAAAAATCCCAAAAACTTTTGCAAAATTAAAATCCAAAAAAAATTGAAGAACTTTTCAAAAATCTAAAAAATGCATATGCATCATCTTTTCAAAAACCCATAAAAACTTCAAAATCTTTGAGAATTGCATCACAAAAATATTTTCTGCATTTGCATAGCATGAGCATTTTTTGGATTGAGTTTGATAGTTGAACGAGTCTAAGTAAAATCCGAAGATTGGATCTTAGTTGGACCTTAAAATCTACCTAATTAACAGGAACCTTATAGGAGCTGGAATTGAGGTACTTCAGGTCTAGTTGACTTAATTCTTTGAAGAATCACGAGACTTGGTTCAATGGATTCTTGACTGCCTAAGTAGAGTATTTCGGAGCACACGCACAACTCTTGTTGATAATGACCTAACTTGGACACATGCACCTTTCACATGGCTCAACTCAGTTGGAGTGGTGAGGAGGTTGGATTTGCCGGTATGAGATGCACACAGGTGGAAACACTTGTCCTCCTCTAGGGAGGGAAGTGCACCCCAACCCGTCCAGTGATGATGAGTTTCGAGGATAGGAGATCGTGGGTTGCAATAAAGCTTCAAAAGAGGGATAGTCTACCGCTCAAGAGGAAAATCTCCCTATGTAAATGCTGCTGTATATAGTATTCAAAAAAAATACAAAAAGAAAAACTCCAAAAAAGTGGACATGCCTGTACAAAAATAAAAATGCCCGCTGGAGTGTACATATGTTGTATAGTCAAATAAGCAAGCTTGAGCTTCAAAGTCAAATCATGTGAGCCTGCAGCTGGATGACTTGACTACACTGGTCTTGCATCCTAGAATAGGTAGCTATACTGGCTACTGTCCATTCTTCTCTTCACCCCCTCCTCTTGGGCCGGTTGCCACTTGAACTTATAAGGGAATATCCTGCCCCTTGAGGAATGAGTAGTTGGATTGGGGAATCATTGGGTTGTCCTGTTGGAGAAGTCAGTCTCTTTGTCATTTCAGTTGGGAAGAGCCACCATCACTTACACTGTACGAGTCAGATTCATGGTCGTAAGGGTTTGCGTATGAGTTGAAGTATTTCTGACCTGGCTATTGAGGAGACTTGAGCAGAGTTTTGGGATTCTCAGGGACTGTTGGATTTCAAATCCGGCTCTCATTAAGGTTCCGCCCGCACTAAAATTCCAAAAGTCCGACTTAAGTTCCAAACTTTGATTTTGTGAAGACAAGTTTGATAATTAAACTTAATCCACCTTCTTCTTTTTCTTTTCTTTCTTTTCTTTCTGCACTTATTGCATAAGTGTTTGCTAGGGACTAACAAAGGTAAAGTATAGGGGGATGATGAAGCCACATTTCATCATCTTTATTCTATCATTTTGGCATCAAAAACCCTAGCAAATGCGTGTAAATAACGCTAATTTATGCATCTTAGCATTCATGCATGTGCATGTAAATAGTGTATAAAATATTGTATTTAATGCCAAAATTATAGAATAAATAAAAGAAAAGAAAAAGAATAAAATATTGTAAATATTTTATGATCCGAAACCCCGAGACCTAGGCATCTAGATGAATAGGTCGACAAGGAATAAAGTAGGGGGAGATAAGGGCCAAATACAATAAAAATATCTTTCATTTTATTTATTCTTTATTCATTTTGGGACCTATTTTTGGTTCCACTTTTTATATTAAAATAAAGAAACTTTGTACATGAAAGTTGTAGATAATTAAATAAAGAAAAATACAAAATTAATTTCATCCAAAAATAAGGTACAGAGAAAAAGATATGATCTGAATAAGATTCTAGAACTCCAACTTCCCAAACACATATCTTGCAAAAAAAACTCGAAATGTGCCAAACTCACCTTTAATTGTATGTAGTATAAAATAATCTATTTAATGGAGGTAGTTTCGTATTTTTCGGAGTTACGGTTTGAAAGTTGAGTTTTGGACCCCACGTGTATACTTGTACATATTAAAATATTCATTTTATTATTTATTCATTGTTTTTATAATTTTATATTTTTAAAATTTTGTAAATATTTTTTTTATAATACACATGTACATTAAAACAGTAAGAAAAACCTAAATAAAATACAAAATAAAATACATGTATATACTACACCTAGGTATATGACCTATATACATACATATATAATTACTTCTTCTATTTTATTAAGTGTATAAATTACATCAGAAAAATGAAATAAAAATATGTTTAAGTGTATAAAAGTATTCTATAATTTTATAAAATAATAAACAAAAATAATAAAATTAAATTCACAAAATAAAAATAAAATAATAAAATATATAGTTGTATGTACATATATAGCCTATAAGATGTAACTCTTATTTTTATACCTCATAAAAATAATTAAAAATCAGATTAAAACACCTTGTAAAATAACAAATATTTTTCATTTTATGACCTAAAAATAATAAAATCATTTTCTATTTTTAAATGATTTTTCAAGGCATTTTTCAAGGATTTTTCCTGGTTGATCCACATGGACCAACCAGGAGCCAGCCCCAGTTGACCTCGATCAACTGATCGTCCTACCCCATGTGACTCTGTCAGACCTTGGTTTTTGGTCATCTTCGCCGATTTGTCGAGGCTCTGTCTTGCACCATTTCATGACAAACCCTTCACGACTTTTTCTCCCCTTCGATCAAGGATTCACGCCCTTGCGTTTTTTGGGGGAGAGAGCCATCGATTCACCCGATGTACCTCGACCTTTGGAGCGCCAGAACCATAGAGTCAAACCACATAAAATGGAGCTCCCTCTTCCTCTTGAATTTGAACCCCTCACTCCATAGGTTTAGCTCCCTTTTCGTGCCCAATCGCTCGAGGAAGGTGACAGCTCCCTCTTGAGCGCTTCAGGCCGATCGAGCGAATCCCGAGGCGGCTCCGATCACCTCCGCCATCTCGCCGGCGTCGAGGTACTTTACCTCCGGTCTCCACCGTCGAGGCAGCACCCTTCTCCCCTCTTTTCTTTCGCATTTTATCCTTAGCATCCTTAGGATCAGTCCCCCGTCGAGATCTTAACATTTTGTTCATCAAATCAAGCCGCACGTCTACCTCGTTGGAGCGCATCTCCGGCCGAGTCCCTTCACGCCGTTTCTCGCCACCATTCCACCACCGCGGGACCCAGGAATTTTTCCCTGGGTCCTCTCACTCTTTCTTGCAGGTTCTTGGACTTAAACGAACACCTGGGGGCCATTTTGGCCTTCGCCGGAGACGCCCGAAGCTCCTCCGGCTCCGCCGTCGCCTCCTACGAACCTCGGCCATCGCCGAGGCTTTTTGGGTCCGCCAACTTTCAGAGGAACACCGCAGGAGTCTCCAGCCTCCTTTTGAAGCCCAGAAGTTCGTCGGGGAAGGAGCTAGAGCTCGGAGGAAGTCGCCTCGCCGGCGCTCCTCTGCTGTTCTTGCTTCGGTCTTCGGAGCCGTTGGATCAAGGCGGAGCTCCAGCACGTCCAGTAGCCATTGGATCTCCTCTCGCCTCAACCGTCCGATCCACTGAGGAGGATCTAATCAAGGCCGTCCGAGCGAAGCGTCATCGTGCAGCGAGGGCTCGCCACGTGGCAAGTGGGAAGCCCTCAACTGTCGGATCGTGCACGAGCCCTTTAGGCGTTGGTATTTTGCACATTTTCCCCCGCCATTTTTGTAATTTTTATCATCTCCTCAAACATTCATCTGTCGCTCAAATATTTTTGTAATATTTACAGTCAAACCCTCATACTTTCTATTTTTACAAAATGGTCCTCCGCCACGTCACCTCACGTGCCTGTGCGCGTGAGGTGAAGGGTATTTTGCAAGGACCCCCTCGCGAGTTTGCTTATTTCAGTTCAGTCCAGGGATTTTGATATCATGTGTATTATTTTTGGACAATTTACGTGTAAGCCCCTAGAGTTTTGTGATATTGCTTTTATACCCCTGCCAGGTCACGTGTTTATACGCGTGGGCTTGGTGATTTTGCGGAGAACCCCCTCCGGGTTTGGGTATTTGTAATCAGTCCAGGAACTTCATTTATTAGTTAAATATTTTGCGTGAAAATTACACTTTGGCCCCTGGATGTTTGCTTATTTGCACTTATGCCCTTGCTAGCAGTGTAGTTTCTTGATGTTGTCTCTATTTATTTCATGCATCTATAAATTGCTAAAAATCACCAAAAAATTATCATAGGCTCTTGTTTGCTTGATCTTTCACGTCATAATTTTGCATTGCATTTTTATTGCATTTTCATAATTATTAAAAATCAAAAACATGCATTTTCAGCACTATTTGCATTAGAAAATCCATAAAATTATATAAAAAGTTTTGAAAAATTCTAAAACAATTATATTTTGCTTGTCTTATCATATTTTAGTGTCAGTCCAAAAATCATTAAAAATTTCAAAATAAAAACCTTAACAATTAGAAAACTCCTAAAAACTTCATAAAAATCTAAAAAATTCTAGAAAAATCCTAAGACAGACTATAAACTCAATTTCTATAGCTTCCCTATGTTATTGCCTTTATGTTAAAATTAATTTGAGGAAGTTTGGATACTGTTTGATAATTTTCAACCTCATTTTGATTTCGGCCAACATAGTTATTCACTGTTTTCTTGTATTTCAACTTTTAAAAATACCAAAAACATTTAGAAAAATCCCCAAAAATCACAAAAATAGTATAAAAATATAAAAAGATCAAAACATTTTATTCCCTAATTTTTGAGTATTTTCCCTATTTTTATAAATACTCTATCTCTCTCTTCCTTATATATATTCTATTATAAAAAAAGAAAATATAAAATATAAAATATAAAAAGAAGATATAAAATCAGAAAATTAAAAATCAAAATACAAAATTAAAAATTAAAATAAAATAAAAAATTAAAAACCCACAAAAATTTGCATAATTGTAGACACTTAATCACATCACAATTTTTGTACTTGCTTGATCTATCCTGCCTTGCTCCCTGTGTTCGACACTCTACATACTTAAACTATACACCTATTTGTAGAGTTAAAATAAATTTGACTCCACATTTGATTCTCATTGTTTGATTGATTTGATTGTGGGTTCATTGTTGATTAATTAGGGATTTTTGAGCGGTCAACACACCGACTGTGGTTTCGCCTTGTGAAACCGTACGACCCTCGTTTTCCCTGATTATCAGATGGCAAAGGGTGCGATCGAACCTGAAAGAGAAACATGATTCCTGATTATAATAAACAAGTCATTGTTTGAACCATCCCCTAATCGGGATGTCTTTCTTCCCGAGTACGATCACTTCTCCTTTGCCCCACATTTCAGATTCAGAGTCAAGGATATTGGATTCATAACAAGATTGAGACTACGATTGCGAGGAATGACCATTACTCAACTCAGGAATGTATGTCAAAAGTCACTACATGATGAGTAAAATTATTATTCTTAAAGTCATGAGATGATCAAGGATGAGATTGCTCGGATTAACAGTTGGTATTTTAACTGATCAACTTCACAGTGTCATCCAGATGGTTAAGGAAATGATCAACAACCGTGAATAAATGAGGAATCAGAATGTGAACACGAGACACATCATGTGCAAGACATTCATATTCAAACTTCACAACACCGAGACTACTGATCAATGCACAGACTCTACCAAAAACACCAAAAAATAGAAAAAAAATAAAAAGGACAACCCTGAAATGGTAGCGTTTTTATAAAATACTGATATTGGAGCTTCCATTGATCAAGGAAAAAGAGTATGTACCCGATTGTTAAAGATTTGTTAAGAGCCTATTATCACCTAAGAAGATGAGTAAGAAACGATCAAGAACTGGATTTCATTTAATTACAATGGCTATTCATTGGTCATAGGTGATAAACCCGAAATTTAAGTGGTCGTGTATTCCACACAAGGCGGGAACACAGTCGGTGTATTGACTACTCAAGATCCGGATTTAATCAACAATGAACCCACAATAATAAATCAAGCAATGACAAATAAATGTGGAGTCAAATTTATCTTAACTCTATAAATAGGTGTATAGTGTAAGTATATGTAGAGTATCGAACACAGGGAGCAAACAAGATAGATCGGGCAACGATGTACAAAAATGTGATGTGATTATGTGTCTACAATTATGCAAATTTTTGTGGGTTTTTAATTTTATATTTTTTAAATTTTATTTTTATTTTAGTTTTTTATTTTGGTTTTTAATTTTCTGATTTTATATTTTCTTTTTATATTTTATATTTTTGTATTTTATTTTTCAATAATAGGATATATATACAATATAAGGAAAGAGGGGATAGGGTATTTATAAAAATAGGTAAAAATAGTCAAAAATCAGGGAATAAAATTTTTTTGGTCTTTTTATGCTTTTTTTTACTATTTTTGTGATTTTGGGGGTTTTTCAAAATGTTTTTATATTTTTTTTGGTATTTTCTAGTGCAAACAATAGCAAAAATGCATGTTTTTGATTTTTAATAAATATAAAAATGCAATAAAAATGCAATGCAAAATTATGACGTGAATGAGCAAGAAAACATGAGCTCATAATATTTTTTTTGGTAATTTTTAGAGTTAAAAAGATGCACTAAATAAATAAAGACAACATCAAGAAACTACACTACTGGCAAGGGCATAAGTGCAAATAAACAAACAACCGAGGGCCACAGTGGAAGTTTCACACAAAATATAATACTGGATATTGCTTTTGATAGACCAAATACAAATAACCAAAGCCGCAAGGGTATCAACGCAAATTACCCCAACCCTACGCGTGACTAGCACGCGCCTGGAAGGACCTAACTGGAATATAAAAAACTCCTAGGGGCTCGCATGCAAATATTCCAAGAAGTTTACACTTAATATCAAAATCCATGGACTAAACCAAAATACCTAAAACCGCGAGGGTGTTCATGTAAAATTCCCCGCGCCTCACGTGAACTAGTCACGTGAGGTGACGTGGCTTGGACTGGAATGCAATTAAAGGAAAGTTCAGGGGACTAAATATAAATATTACAAAACTTTTTTAAACTACCACTGACAGTTTATGGACTAATTAGTAAATACAAAAATGCGCGGGGTAAAGATTGCAAAATACCCCTCGTGTACGATCCAACGGCGGATGTGCGTCCACTTGATGCGTGGCGATGATCTGACGGCCGATGACGCTTCGCTTCGACGTCTGAGATGAGATCTCAGATCGAGATCTGATGGTGAAGGGGCGCTGAGGATCCGACCATCGAAGTGCGATCTGGAGCTCCGCCTCGATCCAACGGTGGCGAAGCACGGAGGAAGAACGCCGGCGAGGCGAACTTCCCCGAGCTCGATCTTGGTGCTTCGTCGCTCTTTGAGCTTCAAAATGGAACTGGAGACTCCTGGGGTCTTCCTCGATCTCCTGGGTGGTCCAAAACACCTCGGTAGTGGCCGAGGCTCGCTGGGGATGACGGCGGAGCTGGGGGTTTCGTGCATTTCCGGCGAGGGTCAAAATGACCTCCAGGTGCACGTTTGGGCTCGTTGACCTGCAAGAAAAGGTGAGAGGGTCCAGGGCAAGTTGCCTGGACCCCGCGGAGATGGAAAGGTGGCGCGAGACGACGAGGATGAGCTCGGCCGGAGGAGCACTCCGGCGAGGTTATCTGATTGAGTGATTTGCTCGATGGAAAGTGAAATTTCTTGAGGGCTTTTGATCCTAGAACTAATGCGAGTAAAATGCGGACGAAATAAAGGTGAAAGGGGGCAGCCTCGACGGTGTAGACCGGAGGAAAGGATACCTCGACCGCCGACAAAGGGTGAGGTGGTGGAAGCGCCTCAGGCGTCGCTCGACCCTCCCGAAGGTTGCAAAGGAGACCTGTCACTTCCTCCTTGCTCTTGGGAATGAAAGGGGAGCTAATCCTATGGAGGGAGACATTCAAATTCAAAAGGGAAGAAGGGGCTCCATTTTATGTGGTTTGACCCTGCGACTGGGGTGGTCCAAAGACCAAGGGGGATTGACGCAATCGCTGGCCCAATGCCCAAATCAATCACTGGGTGAGCAAGGTGGATGGTCGAGGAGAAATTTTGCAGAAGGAATCGAGGCGAAGGGTGAAAGTCTTGACCTAGAAAAATCCGCCAAAGCGGCCAAAAACTGGGACTGACACGGGCTACAGGGGGAAGGATGCCTAGTTGACCGGGGTCAACTAGGGTTTGCACCTGGTTGGTCCACTGGACCAACTAGGAAAAATCCCTGAAAATGATTTTGTAAATTCAATTAAAAATAGAAAATGAACGAATTAAATTTTGGTTATTAAATGAAAAATGTTTATTATTTTACAAGGTATTGTATTCTGATTTTTAAATATTTTTATGAAGTATATTTTTACAAGTTGCCTTTTTAGGCCTATATAGGTATATTATCTAAATATTTTATTATTTTATTTTTATTTTGTGATTTTAATTTATTTATTTTTGTGTATTATTTTATAAATTTATAGAATACTTTTATACACTTAATTATATTTTTATTTTATTTTTATGATCTAATTTGTACACTTAATAAAATATAAGTGCTATTTGTACAGGTATAGATATAGGTATTATACCTATTTATAGTATATACAAGTATTTTTATTTTTGTATTTCTTTTATGTTTTTATTCTGACTTTAATGTACACATTTATTATAAGTACTATTTACAAAATTATAAAAATATTAAAATACTAAAATAATGAATAAATAATAAAATGAATATTTTAATCTGTACAAGTATACAAGTGGGGTCCAAAACTCAACTTTCAAACCGTAACTCCGAAAAATACGAAACCACCTACATTAAATAGATTATTTTAAGCTATATACAATTAAAGGTGAGTTTGGTACATTTAGAGTTTTTATTTGCAAGATACAAGTCTGGGAAGTTGGAGTTCTGGAATCTTATTCAGACCATAACTTTTTATCTGTGTATTATTTTTCAGTGAAATCAATTTTGTATTTTCCTTTATTTAATTGTCTACAACTTTCATGTACAAAGTTTATTTATTTGAGATATAAAAAGTGGAACCAAAAATGTGTCCCAAAATGAATAAAGAATGGATTAAAACAAAGGTATTTGTACTGTATTTTGATACTTATCTCCCCCTACTTTGTTCCTTGTCGACCTATTCATCAAGATGCCTAGGTCTCGGGGTTTTGGGTCATAAAATATTTACAATATTTTATTATTTTTCTTTTCTTTTCTTTATTCTATAATTTTGGCTTTATTTACAGTATTTTATACACTATTTACATGCACATGCATGAATGCTAAGATGCTCTAATTAAGGGTATTTACACGCATTCGCTAGGGTTTTTGATGCCAAAATGATAGAATAAAGATGATGAAATGTGGCTTCATCATCCCCCTATACTTTACCTTTGCTAGTCCCTAGCAAACACTTATGCAATAAGTGCAAAAAGAAAAAGCAAGAAAAGAAAAAGAAGAAAGTGGATTAAATTTGATTATCAAACTTGTCTTCACAAAATCAAAGTTTGGAGATTAAGTAGTACATTTGAAATTTTAGTGCGGGTGGAACCTTAATGAGAATCGGATTTGAAATCCAACAGCCCTTGAGAATCCCAGAACTCTGCTCAAGTCTCCTCAATAGCCAGGTCAGAAATACTTCAACTCATACGCAAACCCTTACGATTATGAATCTGACTCGTACAATATAAGTGATGGTGGCTCTCCCCAACTGAAATGACGACAAGACTGACTTCTCCAATATGACAACCCAATGATTCCCCAATCCAACAACTCATTCCTCAAGGAGCAGGGTATTCCCTTCTAAGTTCAAGTGGCAACCAGCTCAAGAGGAGGGGATGAAGAGAGAATGGACGGTAGCCAGTGTAGCTACCTTTCCTAGGATGCAAGACCAGTGTAGTCAAGTCATCCAGCTGTAGTCTCACATAATTTGTCTTTGAAGCACAAGCTTGCTTATTGACTTTACACATATGTACACTCCGGTAGGCATTTTTATTTTTGTACAGGCCTGTCCACTTTTTTTTAGAGTTTTTACTTTTTGCATTTTTTTGAATACTATATACAACAACATTTACATAGGGAGTTTTTCCTCTTGAGCCAGTAGACTATCCCTCTTTTGAAGCTTTATTGCAACCCACGATCTCCTATCCTCGAAACTCATCATTACTGGACGGGTTGGGGCGCACTTCCCTCCCTAGAGGAGGACAAATGTTTCCACCTGTGTACGTCTCATACCGGCAAATACAACCCCCTCACCACTCCAACTGAGTTGAGCCATGTGAAAGGTGCAAGTGTCCAAGTTAGGTCATTATCAACAAGAGTCGTGCGTGTGCTCCGAAATATTCTACTTAGGCAGTCAAGAATCCATTGAACTAAGTCCCGTGATCATCAAAGAATTAAGTCAACTAGACCTGAAGTACCTCAATCCCAGTTCTTATAAGGTTCCTGTTAGTTAGGTAGATTTAAGGTCCAACCAAGCTCCAATCTTCGGATTTTACTTAGATTCGTTCAACTATCAAACTCAATCCGAAAAATGCAAATGCCATGCAGAAAATATTTTTGTGATGCAATTTTCAAAGATTTTGAACTTTTTATGGGTTTTTGAAAAGCTGATGATGCATATGCATTTTTTAGATTTTTGAAAAAGTTTTTCAAATGTTTTGGGATTTTAATTTTGCAAATGTTTTTGGGATTTTTGAAAAGAAAAGATTTTGGCTAAAAACTAGGTTAAAATATTTACACGGGAGTGCATCTTATATATACAATAAGTGGATTTTAAGAATTTACAAAGGTAAGTGGTCAATTTTATAGGTATATATAGTGATTTTTAGTGCGATGTATATATTCCTCAAACTTATTTGAAAAAAGTTTTTCAAACACTTTTGAAAACTATAGTCCAAAATAATTTTTACAAACAGTTTTTACAAACAAGTACACACATTTGAAAATCATTTTGCAAAGGTTTTCCAAACAATATATATAGATTTTTCAAATATTTTTGCAACCATTTTTCAAACCATTTGCAAATCATTTTTCAAACATTTTATTTCACACAAAGAAAATAATTTTACAATCAAAATGTTTTTACAAAGGTTGAAAACATGTAACAAAACGTTTTTCAAAATAGTTTTCAAAAGATTTTTCAAAGAGATTTTCAAACTATTTTTCAAACATTTTGCAAAAAATATTTTCACTTGATTTATTAATCCGTAGGTATAAAAAAGAATCTGAGGAATGGTAACATCTTTTTTATTAAGGTTTTTAATGAATTTTTAAAAGTATATTTAGCCATAATTATTAAGAAATTACGAAAGTACGAGTTATGGGTAAAGTATATATACAATATATACGACCCCCTATACTTAGCTTGAGCTATGTCCTCATAGATCGGAGAGAAAAGAGAAGACATAACTCGTACTAAGTATAGAAAAGTCTAAAGAATAAATGATTAAGAGATGAACAAACGAATGAGAAGTTGACCGTCCCACCTATACTTAGGATCAAATAATCCTAAGTATAGCAGACTGTACACAAAGCGGGGAGGGTCAAGGGTGGGAATGAACAGATCGTACTCAGATTGTCTCCCCCTATACTTAGCGTAAGATATCCCTAAGTATAGACAAGAAGAGGATACAATGGAGAGGATCAAAGAATAGAACACTCAAGGTGCACACCCCTATACTTAGGACAAAGTACGTCCTAAGTATAGAAGACTATCTACAAGGGACGACACCTTTTTGATACAAAAAGAATATAGAAAAGGAAAAGAAGAAAAGAAGAAAAGATATCAACAAATGAAAGAGTGATATAGATAGATGGATCTATACAACGGAAGATGGAAGTGCTCAACATGTATGAGATGCAAATGATATGAGTCAAAGAACACATCTCATACCAGAAGAATGGGGCAACGTCAACGGTCGGCGGATCATGATCTAGATATAGTTTCAGGCGTTGACCGTTGACACGGAAGGTGGACGAAGATGACGGCTCGGATATATCAATGCTACCATTGTCATGTACCTTCCTGACCACATATGGACCTTTCCACTTGCTCTGTAGTTTCCCTGGAAATAATTTCAGCCTGGAATCAAACGACCATTCGCGCTGATCTGGCTCAAACTGTTTATGGCTGATATGAGAATCGTACCCTGTTTTCACTTTTTCCTTATACTGTAGGCTGCTAGAAAAGGATGTGTCTCTCAATTCCTTCAGGGCTGCCAACTCTGCTCTCCTCTGTTCTCCTATACTCTCAAGATCCAACAATAACTCAGTGACTGTTCAAAGTGACTTGTGCTTTATTTCCACTGGTAGATGGCACGACTTGCCATAGACGAGACGAAAGGGAGATGTCCCTAATGGATTCTTGAAGGAAGTCCGATAGGCCCACAAGATCGAGTCCAAAAGATATGACCAATCCTTTCGGTCTGGGCGGACAACCTTCTGTAAGATAGTTAATCTCCCTATTCGATACTTCGACAAGACCATTAGTTTGAGGGTGATACGGTGTGGCAACCTGATGGTCAATGCCGAACTCGTCTACAAGGGCCCTAACCTTGTCATTGATGAAGTGAGACCCCCCATCTGAAATCAGAACTCTGGGTACCCCGAAATGTGAAATAATATTTTTCCTCAAAAAGTTACACACAGTTTTAGCATCTGCGCCTCGGGCGGGGATGGCCTCAACCCAACGGCTGACATAATCTACAACGAGCAAAATGTGCTCAAATCCCTGACTCTTAGGAAATGGTCCCATGAAATCAATCCCCCATGCATCAAAAACCTCACAAAAGTGAATGGGCTGCATGGGCATCATGTCTCTCTGTCCGCAAGTACCCATCTTCTGACAGTCAGTACATCTCTTCACGAACTCATTTGAATCCTTGAAGAGAGAAGGCCACCAAAGGCTGGATTGAAGCACCTTTTGTGCTGTCCTTTTCCCAGAATGATGTCCTCCTGCCTCAAGCTTGTGGCAGTATGTGAGGATGCTATGTTGCTCTTCTTGAGGAATGCACCTCCTCCAGATGCTATCCCCTCCTTCATGATAAAGGACGGGATCCTCCCAATGATAAAACTTGGCCTTAGCTAAGAAGGTCTCAAGTTTCTGCCTGGGCCAACCCTGGGGAACCATCTTGGCAAAAAGATAGTTTACAAAGTCGGCATACCATGGGAGCGAGGAGATCACCAAGATCGCCTCATCCGGAAATGTCTTTGTGATAGGTGCGCTGGGCTCAGATTCCTCAAAGTTCTCTAAGCGAGAGAGATGATCCGCCACCACATTCTTAACTCCAGGCTTATCCTTAATCTCAATATCAAATTCCTGGAGCAGAAGGATCCATCTGGTAAGACGAGCTTTGGCATCCTTGTTGGCCATGAGGTACTGGATGGCGGTGTGATCCAAAGCAAAGACTACGACCAGCATCTCTTTCTCAGTCACAGTATAATTCCACTGAGCGGCATCCAAAATCTGGCTGGCGTAGTGAATGGCATACGACAATCCATCCCTCCTCTGTCCAAGCACAACCCCTACGGCAAAATCAGAAGCATCCGTCATGATCTCGAATGGGAGAGACCAATCAGGTTGCTGAAGGACAGGAGCCGAAACAACCATACTCTTGAGAGTCTCAAAAGACGCAAGACACTTATCATCTACAATGAACTCGGTGTCTTTCGTCAGCAGATCAATGAGCGGTCGGGCAATTCGACTGAAGTCATGAATAAACTGTCGGTAGAAATCGACATGCCCCAGAAAAGACCGCAGTTGATGCAGATTGGACGGTGGATTGAGTTTTCTGATGATATCCACCTTGGCTGGATCAACCTCCATGCCCCTGTCGGAGATGATATGACCGAGGACCGTCCCCTGAGTCACCATGAAGTGACTCTTCTCCCAAGACAAGACAAGATTGACCTCTATGTAGCGCTGAAGAACACGGTCTAGGCAGTCAAGACAAGCATCAAACCCATCACCATAGATCGAGAAGTCATCCATGAAGACCTCTAAGCAATCACCCACCATGTCCGAGAAAATGGACAACATGCACCTTTGGAATGTCGCGGGGGCGTTACATAGACCAAAGGGCATCCGTCTGAAAGCATAAGTCCCAAACGAACAGGTGAATGTCATTTTCTCCTGATCCTTGGGCGCAATGGCCACTTGATTATAATCGGAGTTCCCATCAAGAAAGCAATAATGACTCTTCCCAGCTAGCCTCTCGATAATCTGATCAATAAATGGCAGTGGGAAGTGATCCTTCTTGGTGGCCTGATTCAATCATCTGTAGTCCACACAGACCCTCCAAGAAGTTGGTACCAGGGTAGCTATCTCCTCTCCAGACTCATTCACAACTGTAGTGATGCTCGTCTTCTTGGGCACCACATGTAATGGACTAACCCACTTGGAGTCGGAGATGGGGTAGATAAAATCGGCACTCCACCACTTTGATATTTCTTTCATGACCACATCTCGAAGAATCGGGTTCAGCCGTCGCTAGAACTCACGCGAAGGCCTAGCGTCCTCCTCAAGATAGATGTGGTGGGAGCATATAGCCGGACTAATTTCTGGAGATCAGCTATACTCCATCCTATCTCCTTGCAGTTGCGTTCAAGAACCTCCATCAGACGAGATTCTTGCTCTCCAGTCAAACCTGCTGAGATAATGACTGGGTGCATTTCTGGCTCACCCGCAAGGAATCTATACTTTAGCGACTGTGGCAAGGGTTTCAGTTCTGGACAACTGGGAGGTGGAAGATCTGGCTTCTGATATGTCTGTAAGAAGGCGACCAGGTCTGCATGGGAGAACTCTCGCTGTGCATGAGAATCTGACGAAGGGAGGCCTGCTGAATCATCAACAAACTGTACTGGCTCGCACTCCGTCCTAGTTGTCGGCTTAGAAGGAATTAGACACTGCAAATATTCATCAAAATCATCCCAATCGATGTCTGAATCCGAGGGATCTGAATTAGAAGAACAAGATTGATAATTATCACCATTCGTCCCACAACTGTCAGCCTCAAATGTGTCCTCGTCCAGGAGTGTGCTCTCCAGGCTCTCAACTGCCATAAGTGTTAAGTATGGTGAGTCTGTAGGCAAGGCGAGGGTCTGTGCTACGGGATCTGTCCAAATAGATTCATCATTTGTCATCACAAAATCACATTCCTGGTGGACGTCTAGCTCTTCCTCTGTCATCTGCCCAATATCACTGGACCGCTCTGAGCATGCTAATTCTCTCGCTCTAGTCTCCTCGATCGTATCTATTTGTATGGTTTCACCCTAAACGCGAAAACATACCTTCCCACTATCATGGTCGGAAATCGCCTTGGCTGTGGCCAAGAATGGGTGTCCAAGTATGATGGGGGCATCAGTTACCGACTCAGGGATCTCCATGTCCAATACAAAAAAGTCCACAGGGAATTTCAGGCCCTGAATGGTAACGACCACGTCTCTCAACAGCCCCGTCGACCTCTTAGTCGACCTATCAGCAAACTGAAGGACTGTCCTGCTCCTAAGAAGAGGACCAAACTCGAACTTGTCGAGTAAGGCTGCCGGAAGAAGGTTAATAAAAGAGTTGTTGTCTAATAGAGTACGATCAAACTGCTGCTCCTGAATCTCGCATCTGACATAGGGAGCTCCTGCATTTGGTCTCTTGGCTGGCAATTTGTTCTGAATGGTGCAGCAAGTGGAATGAGTGAGCACATGGATCTGATCTCTGTGGTTCCTCCTCTTCCTGCGGACTGTAGTCTTCTCTTTCAAATTCTTTTTGAAGAGGGGGATGTGCTCAAGTGCTTCCTGTAGAGCCAGCTGAATATGGAATCTGTCAATCATCTGGTTGCTGAACTCTACCTGGTGGGTCTTTTTTGGATTTTCTTTTCTATTCCCCTTCGTCAAGCGGAGTGCTTCAGGGAAGGGGATGGTAGGGGCCTCCTCAGATGGAGGACTAGGAATCGGTTCCTGTGCTTGTGAGGGAATGGAATCCATACACTTATCATCATGCAACACATATGGACTCGAAGTAGATACCGAAACTTTTACTTTATTCATTTATTTGTTCTTTTTATTGCCACAGTTCTGAGCTACAAAAGGTGGCAACACAACATGGGGGAGCTCGACAAAAGTAGAAGTGGTAGCCTCAGTACCACCAACGGCATCTGTCTTTGCGGCATCAGCACCGCGCTCTGGCACATCATCAAAAATGGTGGCATCAACACCACCGTCTGCATCGGGTATCACGACGGCCTCAGTACCATCGTCTGGATCTCCATCATTGGTGGCATCAGTACCACCGTCATCAACATCATCAACGGCATTAGCACCGCTACTCTGCTCATCTGGCCCTCGTGGTTCTGCATGTGGCTGTCGCTCAGATGAGGCACCGCCGACTGGCATCCTACCGCTCCTAGTAGTCACAAAATCAGCATCATACAAAGAAGAAGACATGTCACTCAAATAATCACTAGGAGAGGTATCCTCTGTAAACTGTACCTGCTGAGACTTTCTCTTCAGATTGTTCGGATTTGGTTTAATCTGAGCTGGTATGGCGGCTTTGCCCTTGATTAAATCCCTCACCTCCTGCCGGAACTCATCCGTGTCCCGCCGGTAGGATTTTCGATGCTCAGAAAGCAATCGGGCGAGGTCATCTAATGCTGGGTTCTCGAAGGCAGGTGCCTGAGAACCGGATTTACTCCCCTGTTGGAAATGAGGTTGTTGCTGGGAGGAGATGTGCTCACGAGGCTGGGAATATGACTGTTGAGGCTGCTGACGCTGCCTCCACTGCTGTCCCTGATAGGAGGGACGAGGACCATGCTGGTTCTGCTGGTGGGTATACTGGGGCTGCTGCTGCGGCTGGCTGTTTTGATATCCTTGAGCGGGAGGCTGCAGCTGGGAAGAGGTGCCACCAGTGGTCCAACAAAATCCGGGGTGATTGTGACGAATCCCGGGCTGCGGGTACCGATCGTACCAAATCCCATTGACTTCCATCAATGGGTCCTGCTCAAAGGATGGTGGAGGCAGAATTGCCAATGACTGATCAGGCTGATAGACCACTATCTGAGTGTCCTGAGATGGTGGCTGCGAAGGGTGGTACTGTAGCTGCGGCACCGGCTCTGCCTGGATGTGGTTGACCTGGCGGTAGGGGGCAGAAGGCTGGGTTGAGCTGCTACTGCTGGGATCAGCCCATGACCTAGGAGGCTGCTGAGTGTACATTTGTGCCTCTTGAATGCAGAGCATCTGCGTCTTCAGGTCACTCATGTTCTTTGTCATCAGCTCCATCTGAGCCTGACTCTGACTCTGCTTCTTCTCGACGATCTCGAGACGGTCCAACTTCTCACTAATGATGCCCATGTCGGCTGCGGCTGATTCGGCTTGGGCTGCGGCTGTCGACGGAGTATGAGGACCGGCATCGATGCGGGCGATCCTTTGAAATGATCCTGCTCCTTGGGGTGGCTTCTTCTGTGTGTATACGGGGGCTTGGGCCGTGACTGTCGAATTCTCTGCCATCCCTTCATAGATGGCCCAGACGTCGTCTTCACCCTTGGAAAAATATGATCCACCACAAGAGGCATTTACCAGCCCCTGCAGGTACGATGTCAGCCCACAGAAGAAACTCTGAACCATATTGGGCTCGGATATATCATGACGTGGACACCGGTCAATGAGCTCTCTGAATCGATCCCAAGATTCATGGAATTGTTCATTAGGGATCATGATGAAATTGCTGATCATGGCTCGTGCTGCGTTGGTCCGGCCGAGAGGATAATACTTGTTGAGGTATGCGGTCCGGAGTTGTGCCCTAGTGTCGACGAACTTTCCCAAGTGTTTGAGCTAGTAAGCGGCTCTATCAACCAAAGAGAACAAGAAAGCGATCATCTTGATGGTGTCCTCGGTCACCAGCCTATCATGAATTGTACTGCAGATCATCTCAAATTCCTGCAGGTGGAGGTGTGGCTCTTCGGTCGCCAGCGCATGGAATTCAGGCAGCAACTGAATGGTGTGGGGGCGAAGCTCGAAGTCTCCATGAACGGGAGGAAGTCGGATCCATCGGTGAGTGAGGGATGCGGCAGGATTGTGCAATTCCCTCATGATGGTTTGTGGCGGTCTCTCAGCTTCAGGATCTCCTCCTTCTGCAACCGGTATATCTCCTCCTCCTCCTGCGGGTCTTACCTCTCGCATCTGTGCAATTTCCCTCGTGCGGTCACCCATGAAGACTCCCTGGTCTCTGATCTATCTCTGCATAGTCTCTAGGGAAGCTAGCAATGAATTGTTGATGGCAGCTTGGTTATACAGGAATGGGGGGTGCTCCTGCTCATCTGGGTGCTCTCCTCTGTCTGCCATGGCTGGGTCTCTGAAAATGCAAAAGAACCCATCTCAGGTGCCGTCAAATGATCTGAGCTCTGTGTTGCACTAAACTCTGAAACTGCTGGACTGGTGGAGGAAGAAGGGTGGTCGAGGGGGAACAGGGTGGAAGTGAACTCAGGTTCGGAGAGTGGGTCTTGACTCCACGAAACCGTCCTAGATGAATAGGGAGGAGTGCTGGATAGCGGTGCCAACAGAGACGGCCTAAGAGACCTCCTTCCCATCATCTTGATTATTGAGAAGAGAAAGGTTGAGAAATGAAGAAGAGAGGGGGCAAAATTGCGCACGATTGTGCGGAGTTTTTGATCTTGACCTAGATCCAACTAGCAATCAAATACAAAACAAGGGGATTCACCAACTCAACACGTGAAGCTGTAAGGGTTCGGTTATTATCTTTGTAGCTTTTAGATGAATTCAGGCATTTATCTTTAAACGAGTCCTTAGAGCGCTACGCCTATAGGAGAGAGTACTGCCAGAAGAGTATACCGTACTTGGTGTAACTTGTAGTCTGCACTTTTTGAGGTCCTTGTAACCCTTCCTGGATCCCTACCCAGCCAAAGAAATAGAGAAAGGAAGCCAATAGGCGAAACTGATACTTCGGAACTCGCTCGCAATGGAATCACCCGTGAGCGTGCAAGAACCTACTCGGACACAAGACGATGAGACAGACATGCCCGTGAAGGCGTGGCCTAGGCTTGATACTTCGGACAAGGTTGATGCTCTACACAATATAGAGTCATCAATGGTGACCAAGCCCTACTCGTCCACGTACGATAGAAGCGCCAATACTTCAGAAATCCAAGCGATACACAAGGCAGCAACGAAATGGGTTTTTGGCTCTAATCCTTACGAAGCCGCTCTCTCACTTGGAAGGAGACCTTCCCATGCAACCTGAATACAAGTGAGGGTGTTACTCTCCCCAAGCAATGAATCCAATTAACCAATTTTATTTAGGTCAAGTTTTCTTTAGCAGTCCCTTTTTTAATTTTTTTGGTGTTATCACTTGTTTTGAGTAGATTCAATACAAGCGCCTAACGATTTTGTGTTTTCTTGATTCCTATTTGATCCAAAAGCAGAGGGAGAAGAGTCGGAAAAGCCAATGCAAGTGGCACTAAGATGGAAATCTCACCTAAGTGCCTAAATGATGAATGCAAAGATAGAAGACTTACAGTGACTCCCAGCTCTCTTCATACAGGATGCAAAACAGGAATTTATAAACCTAATCTATATGCTGATATGCACACAGAAATCGTCCTAAGCAGGCAATTGCTAGCGTGAAGAACCACAAGTTGGTCACCGATCTTCAATCCAGGAGTCCGGTCTAGACTCACCCCTCCTCTTCTCGACACATCGAGTTCAGGAGTAGCGCTTGATGGGGTGGACTCACGGCACGTAGGCTCGAAGATGATGAGGCGACTGTTTAATTAAACTAAGTTCAAATACGCACTATAGGTACATGCAATGGTTATTAGGGTGTTTGGACCTAATCTAATCGATCAAGCAATGACTAAAAATCTAAGGGCTCAATCCACAAAAGAAAGGAAAACTAAATCAAAACCGGAAAATGACAGCGGTAAAATACGATAAAAATCGCGGTGAGCCCCCAGGTGTACAAACACCTGGAAATTAGGACCTAGTGTCCTGAGTGTCCAAGTGCACCTATATTATTACAATTTAAATGAATCTCTCTCTCACGAAAATAAATAAAAGCTAGCTAACACACTCTCTCTCACTCCTCCTGCTCTCTCCTGTCGGCTTGGGCTAGAAAAGCCGACTCCGCTTCCCAACGAAGCACCGAATCACCTAGACTATCCTCCTCGATCCGCGGTCCCTTACAAGAAGACAAGAAAGAAGAATGGTCAGATAACTCAATAAGATATATCAAAAGTAGATAGATCAAACAAATAATGGTGGAGACAAATAAATCACAATCGCAATCAAACAAAAATCTAAACACTGTTGCTCCCCGGCAACGACGCTATTTGATAAACCCGAAATTTAAGCGGTCGTGTATTCCACACAAGGCGGGAACACAGTCGGTGTATTGACCACTCAAGATCCGGATTTAATCAACAATGAACCTACAATAATAAATCAAGCAATGACAAATAAATGTGGAGTCAAATTCATTTTAACTCTACAAATAGGTGTATAGTGTAAGTATATGTAGAGTATCGAATACAGGGAGCAAACAAGATAGATCGGGCAATGATGCACAAAAATGTGACGTGATTATGTGTCTACAATTATGCAAATTTTTGTGGGTTTTTAATTTTATATTTTTTAATTTAATTTTTAATTTTTAATTTTGTATTTTGGTTTTTGATTTTCTGATTTTATATTTTCTTTTTATATTTTGTATTTTTGTATTTTATTTTTCAATAAAAGGATATATATACAATATAAGGAAAGAGGGGATAGTGTATTTATAAAAATAGGTAAAAATAGTCAAAAATCAGGGAATAAAATATTTTTGGTCTTTTTATGTTTTTTTACTGTTTTTGTGATTTTGGGGGTTTTTCTAAATGTTTTTATATTTTTTTGGTATTTTCTAATGCAAACAGTAGCAAAAATGCATGTTTTTGATTTTTAATAAATATAAAAATGCAATAAAAATGCAATGCAAAAATATGACGTGAATGAGCAAGCAAACAGGAGCATATGATATTTTCTTGGTAATTTTTAGAGTTAAAAAGATGCACTAAATAAATAAAGACAACATCAAGAAACTACACTACTAGCAAGGGCATAAGTGCAAATAAACAAACAACCAAGGGCCAAAGTGCAAGTTTCACACAAAATATAATACTAGATATTGCTTTTGATAGACCAAATACAAATAACCAAAGCCGTAAGGGTATCAATGCAAATTACTCCAACCATACGCGTGACTGGCATGCGCCTGGAAGGACCTAACTGGAATATCAAAAACTCCCAGGGGCTCGCATGCAAATATTCCAAGAAGTTTACACTTAATATCAAAATCCCTGGACTAAAGCTAAATACCTAAACCCGCGAGGGTGTTCATGCAAAATGCCCCACGCCTCACGTGAACTGGTCACGTGAGGTGACGTGGCTTGGACTGGAATGCAATTAAAGGAAAGTTTAGGGACCTAAATATAAATATTAAAAAACTTTTTAAACTACCACTAAAAGTTTATGGACTAATTAGTAAATAGAAAAATGCGTGGGGTAAAGATTGCAAAATACCCCTCGCGCACGATCCAATGGCGGATGTTCGTCCACTTGACGCGTGGCGATGATCTGACGGCCGATGACGCTTTTCTTCGACGTCTGAGATTAGATCTCAGATCGAGATCTGACGGTGAAGGGGCGTTAAGGATCCGACGATCGAAGTGCGATCTGGAGCTCCGCCTCGATCCGACGATGGCGAAGCATGGAGGAAGAATGGGGAAGAATGCCGGCGAGGCGAACTTCCCTGAGCTCGATCTCGGTGCTTCGTCACTCTTTGAACTTCAAAATGGAGCTGGAGACTCCTGGGGTCTTCCTCGATCTCCTGGGTGGTCCAAAACACCTCGGCGGTGGCCGAGGCTCGCTGGGGATGATGGCGGAGCTGGGGGGTTTCGTGCGTTTCCGGCGAGGGTCAAAATGACCTCCATGTGCGTGTTTGGGCTCGTTGACCTGCAAGAAAAAGTGAGAGGGTCCAGGGCAAGTTGCCTGGACCCCGCGGAGGTGGAATGGCGGTGCGAGACGACGAGGATGAGCTCGGCCGGAGGAGCACTCCGACGAGGTGATCTGATTGAGTGATTTGCTCGATGGAAAGTGAAATTTCTTGAGGGCTTTTGATCCTAGAACTAATGTGAGTAAAATGCGAACGAAATAAAGGTGAAAGGGGGCAGCCTCGACGGTGTAGACCGGAGGGAAAGATACCTCGACCGTCGAAGAAGGGGGATGTGGTGGAAGCACCTCAGGCGTCGCTCGACCCTCCCGAAGGTTGCAAAGGAGACCTGTCACTTCCTCCTTGCTCTTGGGAACGAAAGGGGAGCTAATCCTATGGAGGGAGACGTTCAAATTCAAAAGGGAAGAAGGGGCTCCATTTTATGTGGTTTGACCCTGTGACTGGGGTGGTCCAAAGACCAAGTGGGATTGACGCAATCGCTGGCCCAATGCCCAAGTCAATCACTGGGCGAGTAGGTGGATGGTCGAGGAGAAATTTTGCAGAAGGAATCGAGGCGAAAGGGGTGAAAGTCTTGACCTAGAAAAAACCGCCAAAACGGCCAAAAACTAGGCCTGACACGGGCTACAGGGGGAAGGACGCCTAGTTGACCGGGGTCAACTAGGGTTTGCACCTGGTTGGTCCATGTGGACCAACAAGGAAAAATCCCTGAAAATGATTTTGTAAATTCAATTAAAAATAGAAATGAATGAATTAAATATTGGTTATTAAATAAAAAAATGTTTATTATTTTACAAAGTATTTTATTCTGATTTTTAATTATTTTTATGAAGTATATTTTTATAAGTTGCCTTTTTAGGCCTATATAGGTATATTATCTATATATTTTATTATTTTATTTTTATTTTGTGATTTTTATTTATTTATTTTGGTGTATTATTTTATAAATTTATAGAAGACTTTTATACACTTAATTATATTTTTATTTTATTTTTCTAATATAATTTGTACACTTAATAAAATATAAGTGCTATTTGTACAGGTATAGATATAGGTATTATACCTATTTTAAGTATATACAAGTATTTTTATTTTTGTATTTCTTTTATGTTTTTATTCTGACTTAATGTACACATTTATTATAATTACTATTTACAAAATTATAAAAATATAAAAATACAAAAATAATGAACAAATAATAAAATGAATATTTTAATCTGTACCAGTATACAAGTCTCAACTTTCAAACCGTAACTCCGAAAAATACAAAACCACATCCATTAAATAGATTATTTTAAGCTATATACAATTAAAGTGAGTTTGGTACATTTCGAGTTTTTATTTGCAAGAAACAGGTCTGGGAAGTTGGAGTTCTGGAATCTTATTCAGACCATAACTTTTTATCTGTGTATTATTTTTCAGTGAAATCAATTTTGTATTTTTCTTTATTTAATTGTCTACAACTTTCATGTACAAAGTTTCTTTATTTGAGGTATAAAAGGTGGAACCAAAAATGGGTCCCAAAATGAATAAAGAATGGATTAAAAATAAAGGTATTTGTCCTGTATTTTGACCCTTATCTCCCCCTACTTTGTTCCTTGTCGACCTATTCATCAAGATGCCTAGGTCTCGTGGTTTTTGGTCATAAAATATTTACAATATTTTATTCTTTTTCTTTTCTTTTATTTATTCTATAATTTTGGCATTACAATATTTTATACACTATTTACATGCACATGCATGAATGCTAAGATGCTCTAATTAAGGGTATTTACACGCATTTGCTAGGGTTTTTGATGCCAAAATGATAGAATAAAGATGATGAAATGTGGCTTCATCAATAGGTCAGAAGACCAAAAGTCATAGAGTTAGGTGACTAACCAGTGTTAATATGAAATTGAGGATAGTGAATATATTCATGTTTGGATAGATGAAGACTCAACCCTAAACATCATACCAAACTTCCTGTTTAACCAACTCAAGCTCGGTCCGTTCTAGATGACTAGAATGATCATTCTACTGCCTGACCGATCTACTAAAAGACCAAGAGAAATTGTTTTTGTCATCACAAACTTCCAAGGTGTCAAACATATAGTGGAATTTATTGTCTTGGACATTAAGCATCAAAGAAAGTTGAACGAGTCTCTAATCATTTTGGAAAAGCCGTTCTTAGCCTTTGATCGAGAAACTATCGATTGTGAAACTCAAGACATAAAATTTTTGAACCTGAACCAAAGTGATCAATAGATTCAGAAAACATAACAAGTCACTAACAATCGAGACCAAGAGGAAGCAACAAACCCTTCCACTTCACATGATTGTACCAAGCCCAAGGAACCAATGACGCAAATCATGACCCTGGGAGAGACACCTAAGAAGTTAATCGTCAAGAAGATCAAAGATAACATCACCAAGAAATCTTCATGTTCAAAAGGGAAATACATGATTACAAATCAAAATTATCCATATCCCATTATGGAGATCTCATTTGTCACCACAAAGAAAAAGATGACTCCACCCATAGCGTGCTCCGCCACCACCCATGCTGCCACCAAGGAGAAAAATCTTGACTTACACACATCTATTTCACTAGATCCGGACTCAATCATCTTAGACTTCCTTGATCATTATTGTAATCTGACACTTGAACCATCACCGCAAAAGCTAAATGACCAAAATAGTGGACCACCATCTGGACCAGAACACCAAGGAGAAGTCACATCCTCTAGTCAGGTTGCTATGGAGAGGAGAAGCACTCTGACTTTCCTCCTCTCCTTACTTTAGGTTCTAGAAAACCATCTAAGTATATATTTATAGATATGGATATTTTTGAGGACTCATCTCCAGGTTATGGTAGGTTGATTGGAGTAGTTAAATATGACCATTCGGACACCTCTTCACCATATTATTCATCATCCTAGGAAGAGTCTGATACCCATGTGAGTGACCTCAATTCAAGTGAGCAGCTGAAGAACAAAACTAGTTGGAGAACCTCTACCAAACACTACTATTCTTCTGAGGATGACTCTAACGATGACTTGGAATCTTTTTCACATTATTCAGATCCTTATTTATCTAAGCTCAATGCCGATACTCATCTTGTATATTCCCTCCCGCCTCACTCATATAAGAAAGTTAATCGGAAACCACCTTGATCCTCTGTACATCCTGCCCATTCCCATCAGTTTCCTTGTACCTCTTCTATACTTAGGCAAAAATCCTAAGTATAGGGGGGATCGATGCTCATCCTGTGTATACTCATCATCTCTTCTTGCCCTCGATCGCCCTATTTTTGCTCTCTTTTGATACTTAGGTTGATCAGAGCCTAAGTATGGGGGATGACCGACTTCTACCCCACTCCTCTATTCTTTTGCACCCCTTTATACTTAGCATATGTTAAATATAAGAGTGGTAAGTTGCACTTGTGTACATACTCTGTATTGCATTATATTATATTGTACCGTACTTTCTGTATATAATACTTAGTACGGGCTGTGGGTAACTTTCGTAAAACATGTAAAACTTGTAAAATGTGTGTAATATGCAAAATACTTGTAAAATCTATAAAATTCTAAAATCCAAAAAAAATAAAAAATTCAAAAAGAACAACAACAATAAAACTCTTGCAAAAAAATTAATACAAAAATAAAAAAAATGAAAAATTCATTTAAAAACTTGCATCACATGCATTTGCACTTCATTCAACACATCATGCATATGTACCGGTGAAAAGTCATTGGGTTATGTACCGAATTGTGAGCAGAAATCGAGAGTGGACTTGACTTGACCTTAATCCACTAAATTTTTAGAGGAACTTCACTGAGTAGGGTTTTAGAAGCTTTAAATCCTAGACTTAAATGTTCGATCTCCACATGACACTATTCGAACTTTGACTCTTAGTCACTAAGTTGATTGCCTCATTCTCAGTATGACTCTTGAATAAGGAATTAATCTGGACTTTAGCACCACACATTTAGCTCAATTCAAACGAGACGTTGGAAGACTGTATAGCTTCTTTTTAGTAGCGTGGACATCTAAAACCAGAATACGACTTGAAATAAAGCTTCGGATGAGGAATAATCTGTTAGTACTTAGTTGTTCAGTCGAGGTGGGGGCCAATGCAACCACCTCACATGGTTGTTCACTCTTGTACCCTAAAAATACAAAAAATGCACAATGAATAAATGAGAAAAATTCAAAAAAAATTAAATAAAAATTTCAAATCACAATCTCTTGACCACAATGGTCCATTTCTTGCATAGTGAAGACTTGGCTACACTGGCCTAGCTTCAAATAGAATACTTAGCTACACTGGCTAAGCTCCAAGTTCTTCCCTCTTTCTACTTTTTGATACTAGTAGTACTTGAACTTAGAAAGAAATAACTGAGTTCCCAAGCACGAGTTGCACGAGGAGAGTCTTGCATGGTAGTTCAACATTTCAAGTGGGAAGAACTAACACCCTTCACAGACAAGAGACAATTATTCTATGTTCATGGAGTATGCTTTGGCAAGGGTGGATATAAGATGACTTCTAAGCCTAACATGTATAGTGACTTGTAGAACTTGAAAAGTCTTTATTTTAAACTCCTAATTCTCATAGGAGTTCTGCCAAACTATTAGTCCAAAGGTCTGGTAGAGATCCATTTTCATCTTTTGTTCATGATCTTGGTATGGAACCCAATCTCATTCCACTGCTTCATTCTTTAGTTGCTCGGGGACGAGCAATGTTTAAGTATACATGGTTAATGAATTTGCGATTCATTACCCCAATTAATTGAAAATATATCTTCATCCCAAGTAATTAGATGCATTCATGTGTTTACAACTCACAATTATCATTCACACACTCGTAAATAAGTTGCATCATTCAAAATCACTTGTACATATTCACCTATCTTCACCCATTTTTAATTAAGTCACACTAACTCCAATTGACATCAAACCAGCTCCACTACATGCATATCGGTAATATTAATCAATGAAAATCTTTAAAAAATTCTGAATTATATATGTGAAATAAACAAAAACCCTAGTTTGAAATGGAAAAGCTGTAAATGCTATATCTCTCACATACAAAGTCTGATTTCATTTACTCGCTTTTTAATTAATATGCACTCAATTATCTACAAATCAAGATTAAATTCGAAAGAATCAGAGTTCATATGTGAAATTTAGATTTTGGGATAGAATGCTATATTTACATATTTACTGATTTTTGACTTATTATTTCATGTACATATATAAAACTTTTTGATTTATTTATTTTTGATTTATTTATTTCATCATACATTTTAAGTAATTTCATAAAAATTAAAAATCAGAAAAACAAAAAAGATAAATTTTGACTTGAACATTCAACCTAATTCACCTATACATAATTCACATTCTCAATTTATTTTCTGCCTTTTCTTTGCTCATAAAAATCTAAAAAAATACATTTGTATCCATTTCATTATTTTATATCATGTTTGCTTTTTGCATGTATTTATTATGCATAGAAATATTTATTATGCATAGAAAAATAAAAAATACAAATAACAAAAATGATATCTTTACATTTGGGACCTTCATGAACATTGTAGAATGCATTTAGATCAACATTTTTTCATTTTGGGCTTCCTTTGCATTTGAGGCTATTTTCAAATTTTAATTGTTTTTCTTGTGCATTTTGCATCTGGTCAATAGTCAACTCTCCACACGTCAAAACCCCATTCGTCCACCTCATACACCAGGTGAGATGCCCACTCCCCCACCGTTGGATTTGGAAAGATCCAACGATCACCCTTTCATCTCCTTCTTCTGGCCATCACCTGAAACCCAACCTCCAGCCGCCTCCCAACGGCCGGACCCCCCATCAGCCTCACCTTTTATCTCCTCTAACAAACTTTAGGGAGCGGATCCTCTACAGTAAGTGAATTGCAGCAGAGTCTGCTGCAATTCACGGATGAAGACCACATGTCCGCTCCCAGATCCAACGGCCCGCACGCCCCTGTCTCCTCCCCGACCTCAAGCCGCCCGCCTCGCCCCATCTCCTCCCCGACCTCAAGCTGTCACCCTCTCCCCGACCCCGATCCCCTCTCGCCGCCGACCCTCTCCCCGAACTCAAGCCCTCTCGCCCCGCCGCCATCCTCTCCCCCGCCTCGGCGGCAAGAGGGACTCCGGGTCGGGGAGAGGGTCGGCGGCGAGAGGGGCTCAGGGTCGGGGAGAGGGTGACGGCTTGAGGTCGGGGAGGAGACGTGGGTGTGCGGATGGCGGCGAGGCGGTGAGAGGCGAGGGAGAGGATGACGGCGGGGGCGAGAGGGCTTGAGGTCGGGGAGAGGATCGGCGGCGAGAGGGGCTCAGGGTCGGGGAGAGGGTCGGCGCCAAGAGGGGCTCGGGGTCGGGGAGGAGACGGGTCGGGGAGGAGACAGGGGAGTGCGGGCCGTTGGATCTGGGAGCAGACACGTGGCTTTCATCCGTGAATTGCAGCAGTCTCTGCTGCAATTCACTTAGTGCAGAGGATCCGCTCCCCAAACTTTATCCCCTCTTGTCCATGAAAAGCAATCTCTTTACGAGAAACCTCATAAACATGCAGAATAAAAAAACCATCCAACCTCTTCCCCTTATCCCCTTCTTTTCCCATCGCCTAACAACCTTAATCCTCATCCTATACCCAACCGCCTGTATCCTAAACCCTATAACCTCCAAGAACCCAAATCATTATCCATTAAATCGAACCACCCTCACGTGTCTCTCATATCCTCTCCCATATAAATCCCATCCCTCTTATGAATACAATATATGGCAAATTCACCAAAATCGATCGATCGATCGATCGAGAGAGAGAGAGAGAGAGAGAGAGAGAGAGAGAGAGAGAGAGAGAGAGAGAGAGAGAGAGAGAGAGAGAGAGAGAGAGAGAGAGACCGGATGCGCAGCTAGTCAGTAGTCGATCCGTTCGTAGTGAAGACCCTCCAGGCGAGATCCACAGTGACCTCTCCCTACGTTGCTGCATCTTCCCGAAGCAGCCAAGCTCACCATTTCTGTCGGATGGCTTGAGTCAAACACCAGAGTAGAGTCCAGACCTCATCCATTTTCAGGAAACTTCCCAGATCCTCTGCCTTTACCATCTACGACCCATCTCTCCGCCGTTCTCCCATATCCACCCACCATATCTAATCAATGACACCGACCTCACCTTCGAGTTCTTTCCACATTCAAGTCCAACGAGTCCATGGTCGGAGCTCCGCTCCTCTTCTCACTATCACAAGAGTACCTCCGCTCGCTTTCCTTTGAGATGAAAAGTGCAAGGTCGAGCAACAACTTGAGCTTCCCCATGCAACATCGTTCGAGCGTGAGAACAACAACAATCATCGGAGCCCATCTGGGGCCCGATCCTATCAGCGGTAGGCTAAAGAAGAACGGTGGAGAAGATTAGTCCATCGTGAAGAAAGGGGAACCATCAAGGTACTGTTGCCGTCAATTTGAAAGGGCCCTTGATCAACACCGTTTCTTCAAGATTAGGCCTCAACCATCAGATCCCCCTAAATACATACATCTCAATCGTCGATAAACCACCCGAGCCTCCTAGCCGCAGGTGGATTCTGTAGCAAGAAAATGCATAAACGTGGAACTACGGGGACCGAAGCAGTCTCCGACGCCCGAGCCTAGCCACCCATGAGCCACCTCACTTGCAATGGGATTTTTACAACTGACCCCCTGTTCCTCCTAGAATTACCGTGTATACCTTTCCGACTTCCTCTATTTACAAAAAGACCCCTAACTTATATTATATTTATGCCCCTAGAACTATATTATTCATACTTTGAGCACTTGGAATCTAATTGTATTCTTGGTGTTGTTTTGAAGCTTATTTAATTGTCTATGATTTGGAATATTGTGATCCATGTTTTAAACCATTATTAAAAAATAATTAATGAACGAAGGTACTTGTCAATTATGAGCATCTATTATACTTTGAAGTTCATTTTCTTTCTCAAATAATCATGGAAAATTAGGGGTATTGCTTGGAATTGATTTGGGAATTAATTGATCAAATATTATCATGAAATTCACGAACTTGTTTATTAATTGAATTACACATTAATGGATTGTTTTATTCTATTGCTTCCCATTGAATTCATTCAATATCATTAAAAATTCAAAAAATTGCATTGTTTTCTTTTATCTAATATTTTGTGTAACATAATTTACTAGCATAAAAAAATCTAAAAAATCATTCATCTCATATTCAATTGATTGTTTGAATTGTTTGCTTCTTTTATTTGAAAATCCATAAAAAATTATAAAAATCCAAAAACTCATAAAAGTTCATCTTTTGAAAATCTAACTCCGAGTTATTTTAAAAATTAATTCTTGACGATCATATTACCTCTTTGAGTTTGATCTTGAGATTTGTCTACGTAAAATAAATAATTGACCACATGTATTAATTTCATACATTATTTCTAGTGTGGTCATTTTTTATTATTCTCTCTTTATCACCTGCTACAATTGATAGAAATCTTAAAAATTAAGAGTAGTAAAGGGTGTGTATATAACCCACATCACACTGTAAGTCTGTAACTGATCGGGAAACCTAGATCCTTGATCCTTATCCTTATCCTTGTGATACCAGCCTTGATTTAAAACATGTAATACCACACTTTACCGTGTGCCAAGTTAAACCCCATGCTTACTGTGTACAAACCCTCACCAATGGTCTATAATCGAACCTTGGAATATCTAGTCTTAAAACTATCTTGAACCTTCTCCTTCAAATAAACCAGAACTCTCGAAACTCCTCGCTTAAGACTAACACTCAGATACTAATCAATGTGACTTACACTAACTAGTATTTAAGTACCAACCTTAAGTAAAATAAACGAAGCATAGACAACCAACTATAACTACTCGACACCACACATCTAGAACTACGATTGTACACTCGGAACAATGGGCACATTGGTGCACCAATTAGTATGTCCCCCGACCAACAACCTGCTGGGATCACGACTAACTAAGCTTCTATATGGGGCTCCGAGGGTGCTTGCCCTTTCCTTGACGACGTTATTCCAAGTTAACCCCATGCCACTGAAAGTCATACATCGTGGCATGAAACCAGAACTACAACAGAAAACTCGATTGATGATTTGAAAAATTGAAACTTAGATCTGAAGGTGTACACAAGATGCTCAAAGCTCATCCTTACCGGACCTCATCGAATCCATTAGTATCCTTTATTTCCAATTTAAGTTGTACTCAACCCATTTCATTTGATTATCATATTATTGCTATATCCAGGCATTTAACACATATATATTAATATCCTATAACATCCACATAATTTTAATGATAACATATATATTAATATCCTATAACATCCACATAATTTTAATGATCTAATTTCACAAAATTTTAAGGTCAAAATTGGTCCACAATCCAAGAATGACCGATCATCCAATTTTACTAATCGATCAATACCGATTGATAAAAAAACCAACCATGATATATCATTTTGAGCCACAATAATTGATCATCCTTAATGGTGCGTTTGGTTGTCAGGTTACCCCAGAGTAACCTAGGGGAGGGTAACCTATTTTTATGATTTGGTATTTGTATAGAGGTTTAGGGTTGAGAGGATTTGTTGTGATGCAATTATGTTGAAATTTAAAAAAGTGAGTAGTTGTTGTGATGTGATTGTATTGAAGCTTGGAAAAGTTAGTAGAAGTTGGATATTTTATAATTTTAGATGATAAGATGGTATAATATATCATTTTTTGTTAGAACAGATGAAAGATAAATAAATTATTTAATGTGTTAAATAAGAGAGAGAGAGAGAGTGAGCCCCACAAGAGAGAGAGAGAGAGAGAGAGGAAAATATGGATTTTAGTGGAGGCCCCTCCCCCCAAACGACACCTAAGGATATAATTGATAAAAAAATGCATTATCGATCATACTTGAGATAGTAACTAGAAACACTCGGTGATGTCCATCAAACTCACTATGATTGACCGTCCAACTACACCTTTGTGTTCCAGTTAATACCCACATTACGAAAACATGGTTGGATCATATATGCAAGCCACGTATTGGTCATAAAATTCGTAAACAGGGTGTAATAAAGTTACTCGTCGCATCCAAAACCACAATGAAATGCGACAAAAACCTCGATAATAGGTAGTAGACATTATGAATACTATTGCAAGAGGAGATTTAAGAACCATACCTCAGGGTCATCCCCCATGACACTCCCTCACCGAAATGACTATTTTGTGATGTTTAGCGTGAATTCGTGCCCACCATGCGACTCTCCACACCAAGATCTTCACAACAGTGCCCTCAGATCTTTGATCACCCATCGAAAATATCTCCGGTGGTGGAGCTCCAATGAAAGGGGCAGAGCTCCGGCCAGTCTAAGTGATCTCGTTAGCCAAACCATTTAAGCTAACCCCATTTTATAGTCTTGAGCCTAATCGAATCCTTATCTGGATCTATGTCAGAAAGTCGTAAAGCAATTGTATTTTCCCCTTAACGTCCTCACACGGACTTTGATTTTGATGTTATTAGGCTCCTTGGAAAGGTCTCAATGAGTACTAAAAGATAAACATTTGTTTCATTTGTACACTAGACCATGTCTGAAACTTACAATTAGTGATTTCTATACCTAGAAGTCAAACAATATAAAAATCTCAAAGGAAGCTTTGTCCTTAAGATTTACATGTATCCTCTAACTAGAACCTAATCCCCCAATGTTCCAACCTCATTCGATTGAAATTCATAAAAAAATCAAAGAAGGTGAACCCCATAATATTCTCAAAATAATTGAACTTGGGTTTCGATTGTTACTTGTGAAAATATGAGAGTTCTTCTTCCTCATACTAGCCTCAAGATCATACGTTGCCTCTTGACGTTTGACTACGCCGTAGGACCTTGACTATATGTATTTCTTCCATTTATGCCTCTTGACTTCATGGTCCTGTATCAGAACAAACTCCTCAGGGAAAGATAGGTTGGGCTCTACCGTCAAGTCCTCATAGCTGATGACATGATTGGGATCTCGAACATACTTCCACAAATTTGATATGTGTAGCACATCATGTATGCATTTAGATGTAGGGGAAGGGACACTATGTTATCCACCTTCCCAACTCTAGTTACAATCTCAAATGGTTCCACAAAGTGCAGGGCCAACTTGCCTCTAGCAATTCATCGGGGATACTTAAGAAAACATAATCCCCAACTTGCCATGATGAGGGATACTTATGAATATAGAGTTGGTTATAATTATACTTAGGGTATGGATGTAAAATACGATACCTAGAACTAAAGGTCTCGATGATGTTGGTCGGTGCAGCTCTTTTGATGACTCTAGGCTGTTAGCAACCTCTTTCTAACAGTCTCTATCTCTCTAGATGTATCCTCAATGATCTGTGGGGTGAATCCAATGTTGTCACTCAACTTTTACCAACACAAGGAAGTGGTACATCTCCTCCCATACAAGGCATCAAAAGGCACCATGAAGATATTGGTGTGATAACTATTCTTGTAGGTGAATTCAACATGGGGAGGGTATTCATTCCAGGATTCATTCCAATCAACAGTGCATGTCCGTAGCAAATCCTCCAACGTTTGAATAGTCCTCTCAGACTACCCATCTGTGGATGGTAGGTTGAACTAAGACGTAGCTCTGTCCTCAAGGATCTCATGAACACTCCATGGTAATATGAAGTAAACCATGAATCTCTGTCAAACACTACCTCCTTGGGTATCCCATGCAAGAGGATGACATGTTTAATGTATAATTTGTCTAGATCAACTGGAGTACATGTCATGTTGACCACAATAAAGTGGAATGACTTGGTCAACCATTCAATGATCACCCATATCACGTCATGCGTGCATGGAGTGCATGATAATGACGCGATAAAATCTATGGATATTCTCTCCCATTTCCATACCAGAGTAGGAATAGTCATTAGTAAACTATGTGGTCTCTAGTGCTCTTTGTTCACCATCTGGTAGGCGAGGGACTAACCGTCATGCTCTGCTACATCTCTCTTCATTCCCTCCCACCAAAAGTGTTGGCAGAGGTCCCTGTACATCCTGGTGCTACCTAGATGAATAGAAAGTCTCGAACTATGTGCCTCATCTAGATTGTCTCTCCTCAGCTCCTCATCATATAAAACACAAACATGGTCTCCCTTCCATGAATGTACTCTCTAACTCAGAAACTAGCGAACTCATCCTTCAGCAACGATGATATAAGTCTCGTAACTTCCGATTTATTTGTTGTCCCTAGAAGATCCTATCCCATAGATCATTGTACTCCATCTATATAATCACTCCATCCGTATAGTCACTCCATCAAATTTGCTCTCAAATGTATGCCACTCACCATGTGTAGAGGACATCCCAAGTCTAAAATCAAGATGCTAATCCTGCCATGTGTGCCCTCTTATTAAAGGCATCTGCTACTACATCTCCCTTACCAGAAAGGTAAGGGATAGTGCAACCGTAATCTTCCAGTAGCTCCTACCATCATCTCTGCTTCATATTCAGCTCTATTGGTTGAAGATGTACTTGAGGATCTTGTGATCCGTGAAAACCTCGAATGTCACCCTATATAGACAGTGGTTCAGTGCAAAGACTACCGCCACCAAATCCAATCTATGGGTGGAGTAATTGTGCTTGTGTGTCTTCAATTGTCAATATGTATGAGCTATGACTTGTCCTCGTTCCATCAGTACATCATCCAAACCTTCCTTTGAAGCATCTATATAGACCATAGAAGGAAGGATAAGAATAGGAGTACTAGTCAACCTCTCCTTGGGAGTACAAAAGACTCGCTCCCATTTGTCGCTCCAAATAAATGATACATCCTTCTGTGTCCATCGTGTGAGGGGTAATGCCAATCGAGAGAATCCCCTGACAAATCGTCTGTAATACCTTGCTAGGATAAGGAAACTGCAAATTTCTATAACCATTATGGGCTACTCCTTGGATTAAATGGCCTCTATCTTGGTAGGATCAACTTCCACCCCTACCCTTGAATCACATGGCCTTGAAACCCCACCTCAGAAAGCCAGAATTCACACTTATGATTTTTCATACAACTATTGTTCTCGGAGTATCTATATCACAATGTACATGGGACTTGTGTTCGTTATTATCATGAAATAGATTAGAAAATCTCCAATGAATACAATCACAAACCTGTCCAAGTAAGGATGGAAGACCCAATTCAACAAATCCTTGAATGCGACATGTGAATTCGTGAGTCGAATGGCTTTGCCATGAAATCGTAATGACTATATCTCATGACAAATGCAAATTTCATTACATATGAATATTTGATCCTCAATTACTGATACTTAGATCATAGATCAATCTTGGAGAGTACTGCTGATCCCTGCAACTAATCAAAAAGATCATCAATTTATGGTAGAGGATAACAACTCTTGATCGTCTGCTTGTTTAACTGCCTGCAACTAATGAAAAGTCTCATAGATCCGTCCTTCTTCTTGATGAAGAGAACCGGTGCTCCCCATGGTGATGTAATGGGGATGATGGATCCCTTATCTAACAACTCCTGCAATTACGCGAATGTAGACAAGATGTGTATCTGGTAACAATGTGATCTCAAACTCTATCTCTCTCACTAGTGGGATTCTAGGTAAATTATCTAATAACACATCAGGAACTCACATACTACCTGAACATCCTCGATCATTTTATCCTGGATGGATGTGACAACAATGTATGCAAGGCATTCCACACATCCCTAACTGAGGAACTTATACACTCTCAAGGTAGTTATGTACTTAACCCTTGTATATGATGTATGTCTATCGAACTGAAATACTGGTACTCCTCAAAAGTGGAAGAAAACCATCTTCCCAAAGTAGTAGGGGCACACATAGTGCCTATAAAGCCAGTCCAGGCTTAAGATGACCTCGAAGTTCTCTAAATGTATCAACAATAGGAATGCATGCATCTCATGACCACCGATCTGTATGGATACATACTCAACTACATGATGGAAGACAGATAACTGCCACCTAGGCCCTTTATGTAGCACGTGGTAGGCACACTCGCTACGGACTTGCCCAAAGTGGACACCTGATGTGCGAGAAAAGGATGCATAGCACCCGAATCATATAATGAAAGTAAAGGAAATACAAGTACTAAAACCATACCTCAGACGACTAACCTAGAGGAATGTGCCTACTTTTGTCTCATGACATTCTACTGACCACGTGGGGGTGGTGCACTGGATCCTGCGGTGCTGAATGTCTGTAGTGGAGTGCCTGGAGTCATGATATCAGTGTTGAAAACACGATCCTTGGAACTGTATAGATGGTCTTGCTGATATCCCACTCTATTGGCACGTTAAGGACACTGGGCCTTAAAGTGATCCAACTATCTGCAGTAGAATAAAGCCTTACCCAGCTGAGAATGCATTCCTCCAAGAAAAACAAGCTACTCCCCAAGATCTACGACTCTATACAAGTATCATGGAGTGAGAAGGTCCTATACAATGACTAGCTAATGCATGCCCCAAGGTGGGGGATGAAGTAGATCAACTGTCTGGTCATGTCATGGGCATGGGCTGGTAGCAACGCTCTCAACGGAAACGAGAGAAGTCTCAGTGTACTAATCGGCTAGGTGGCAAAGGTGGTAATTATGGCTGTCCCCCTGGCGTACGACTCCACATAGCCTCCCATATCATCACCTTGACAGGCACCTCCTTGATGGAAGTAAGATCCAAGGTAAAGATCATGTCTTGTATATCATGGCGCATACCACGAATGAACTTCTGTAAGTTCTCCCGTATATAAGCTGTAGTGATGGGAGAACTATGAGACAACTCTGTGTATCATATCAAGTATTCTTGGACCGTCATCGATCCCTTTGTAAGGTCAAAAAATTGTCGCCTATTATCCTCTACCCAGTTCTCGTTGTAGAACTTGCTACAAAACTCCCCCACAAAGAGATCCCAAGTGTTAAACTTTGTTAGATGCTTTTGGATAGGCTGCCACCATCTCTCTACAAATACAACCAACGAGAACAATGTAACCCACTCCTCTATTGGTTCATGAATCATCTCCAAGACTTTGGACAAATGCTTGATCCAAAGCTCTACCTCCTATGTTGTACCGGTAACGAAGAACTATGACACCTGAGATCGTTGGTTTGCAATTGCATAGTCTGATGCATGTGAAAAGGATCTACATCCCCAAAATGACTCTGAATCTAGAAGTACTAGCCTATGTACTATGTCCTCCTGTCAGGAAGGGTGGTATGGCGAGTCCTCCTATTGCTGTAACCTATACTCAATTGCCTCCTGGAAATGATACATGTCCTGCATGGCATGGACAAGGAAGATCAACTGTTGTGCCATGTCAGGATCCACATGAGGCAACATGGTCTGCATAAAGAACCGTACCATTAGTATTTGTCTTTACTTATGAGAGATATATGGACATGTATACTACTATTTTTGTGCTATTCGTGTCTGGTCAAATAACTCTCAGCATAATCTTCTACTTCAAATAACACCGAGGAATTAAATACGTCGAATGAAATGGGATATCATTGCTTTGATACCAAACTGTGACACCACCAGGACATGGATACTCGACATTCCAACCCACTTATTGAATCCCACATTCGAAGCACATAAATTAAGCTATAAGAGCACAACATAAGAATAATAGTAGAAAGTCCAATAATTTTTTCTATTAGCATTTACGGATGCATTCATCAAGTAACCATGTCAAAAAAATATCATATACACATGAATATCAATACATATATGTAAATAGTATCTATCAAAAAGTACAAGTAAATATAATAGAACTACTAAAAGAACATAACAAAATAAACCATAACAACTATAGAAGAACTGTACGGAGATGTTAATTGTTGTGGCTGCTCCTGAGAACATGCCAGATTCACAAAAGTAGGTACATAATGAGCAAATTTACATCGTATGGTGCTAGACAACTAAACATGAGAACCACTAAAGGCTAGAAGTGTGCAAAAGAAGGTAACTATGTAAAACCTAGACCACACTGTAACTGATCGAAAAATCTAGATCCCTATCCTTATCCTTGTGATACCAACCTTCATGAAAACATGTAACCCCACACTTTACTATGTGCCACGTACATCTCACACTTTATCATGTGCCAAGTCAAACCCCACACTTTACCGTGTACCAGCCTCACCAATAGTTTGTAACCGACCCTTGGAATGTCTAGTTTTGAAACCATCTCGAACCTTCTCCTTCAAATAAACCACAACTCCTAAAAGTCCTCGCTTAAACCTAACACTAAGATAGTAATCAATATGATATATACACCAACTAGTACCTAAGTACCAACCCTAAGTGATACAAGAAAAGTATAGACAACCAACCATAATTAGTTGTCAATACACATTTGAAACCGAGATTGTACAATGGGCAAAAAGAGCACGTCAGTGCGCCACATAGTATGTACCCTGACCAACAACCTACTCGGATCATGACTATCTGAGCTTATACCATAGGCCCTAAGAAGGCATGTCCTTCCCTTGGCGACACTACTCCATGCTACCCCCATGCTGCTGAAATTCATACATCATGTCATGAAATCATAACTAAATCAAGAAATTAGATTGCTGATCCTAAGAGCCAAAACTCCGATCTAAATGTGTACTCAAGATGCTGAAATCTCATCATCATCGAGCCTCACTGAATCCATTAGCGTATTTTATTTTCAATTTAAGTTGTACAAGATCCATTTCATTTGATTATCAATTTATTTCTATAATCCATATCAATTAACATATATTAATGTCATATAAGATTTATATCATTTTTAGGATCAAATTTCGTGAAGTTTAATGTCCAAATGGGTCCATAGTCCCAGAACGATCGATCATCTAACTTTATTGATCGGTCAGTACTGATTGATCAGAAAGCTAACCACGATCAATCTTTTTTTGGCTAAAATGATCAATCGACCTTAAAGACATGATCGATCATAAAATATGATCGATCAACAAAAATGCGTGATCAATCATATACCTGACACAATTGCCAAAAGCACTCCGATGACGTCCTGTGAACTCGCTCCGATTGGCGATCCAGCTATACCATTGTATTCTTGATAAGACACACATTAAGAAAACATGCTTGGATCTATATGAAAGCCACATATTATCTAGAATATTTAAAAACATGATGCGATAAGTTACTCATCACACACAAAACCGTGACAAAATGCGATGAAAACCCCGACATTAGGTAGTATACATCCCCCGTAACCCAATGGTATAAACACATTGCACATCCATAGCAAGAGGTGGGTCAAAAACAGTACCTCGAGGTTGTCCCCACGACACTCCCTCGCTAGGAATGGCTGTTCTACAATGTTTATCTTGAATTCATGCCCACCACATGACTTCCCACATCAAGACATTCACGACGATGCCATTGGATCATCACTTGGCCATTGAAAATCTCTCTGGTGGCAGAGCTCCAATGAAGGAGGCATAGCTCTAGCGAGGCTAAGCAGTCGAGTTGGCCAGACCATTTGAGCACCCCCTTTATGGCTTGAGCCTAATCAGATAAGGATCCAGATAAGAAAATTGTAAATCGATCGCATTTTCCCTGTAAATTCCTTATACAGACTTTGATTTTGATGTTTTTGAGATTGTTGGAAAGATATCGACGAATACTAAAAGATAGTGTTCTCATTTTCGACATTGGATCAAGTCTGAAATTTAGAATTAATTGATTTCTATATTTATAGGTCTTACATGTTTGTTGGAGATGATGAATGAGGACGTGAGAGGTAGGGGGACTGTTTGTGTAAAGGAGATGGGGGATGTGTGTTGCTAGTTTCCTAGAGGAAAAGTCGTACGAGTGGATGAATTTCATGGGAGAGGGATGAAGTTGACACATTAGAACAACTTGGGGGATGAGGTGACATGTACTAGCTGGAGCGAAGATTGAAAGAGACCGATTGCAAGGGGGGTTGATGAATGTCAATAAGTGACTATTGAGGTGGAAATGAAGAGGTGCAAGCCAATCATGAGTTACCAAAAGGCTCTTTGACTGAAATATGGGTGAACACATGTCCACCCACAATAAATAAAAAAAAGCAAAAGAAGAAGAAAAATAAACACAAACTATCAAATGAACTCAAATAAAAAACTTGTCAACATGAAATTTTTAGATCTATTTTAGATCTGAAGGGTAAGCAGAGAATGAGGAATAAAAAATAGAGACTAGATGAAGCTTGGAAAATCATCCAATGCCCCTGCCTAATAAGATTTGGAACTTTCATGAAGACACTAAAATCAACCTAAGCAATATACATAAAATATTATTTTTAAGGCATCTTATAGGTATAAAATATATGGTTACGAGGATTTTCTATTTATTTTTCTCTTAATAATATATACATACTATATTTTTATACAATACTTATATATCATTTGCATATTAGTATAAATTTTTAGATTTTTAATAATTAAGAAAAAATAAAGTAGGAAATGGTTATAAAATAGGTAAATATGTCATCATATACTAATTATTTTTACTCTTTATTTGTTTTTCTAATCTTCTCAGTTTTAAATTTCTTGGGAATTAGTTACATTATAAGTAAAAGTATAGCATGAACAAAGAAATAAATAAAAGGGGTGAAGCTATGTACCTAAAATTATAGGTTCCTAAAGGTACAATAATGCAATGTACAATATATTTAATTTGCACATATAAATTCTGACTCCTTTGAAAATTGATCTAATTTTATAGATAATTGAGCACATTTTATTGAAAGATAAGAGGAGTTTTATAGGAGACTTTATGGAAAATTAGATTTGAATTAAAGTCTGCTCGAACTATAATTAGGGTTTAGTTTCAACATATAAAGGTTAGTACCCTTTTAAGAATTTTTGTTGAATTGCATTACTTACATGCACACAATAGAGTTATTTTCATGATAATTGTGTTTAACATGAATTAACTAATAATTAAGATTGTACAATATAACATGTGACTATATACAAGTATTAACTCCTTATTGTTTTAGATTTTTGTTGATTTTATTTCTTGGGCTTATTTAGGTATTAAGAATATACATTATTATATTTTTATTGGGTTATTGTATTTTATATTTTTTTTATGAATTTTTGTAATTTCTTTGTGTATTTACTCAGGAATAATTTTCAAAATTATAGTACAATATATATGAACCATGTTATCACTAAACTGACACTATTCCTTTTATACCCATTAGTTTGTAACTCTCAAAGTACACTTGAATCTTCTAATCCTTAATTGCCCTTTGGTCATTATATTGTAAGAAAAAACATTCAATAATATCTAAGAAAATATCTAATTCTGAGGTATGCATCCAACATAGAGCTGAAAACAACATTTAGTTAGATGTCACAATCCCTCACATCTTCAACTCTTAAATAATCCATCTATCATTCTGAAACTCCAAAATATTAAAAATACTAAAACTCAATTATTGACCTGATCTAGTGTAGAAATTAGAAAATAAGGACTCTATCATGTAGTACTCTTCTAGACATTTCCAACAAGTTTAAGAACATAAAAAATGGATACTATATGCAAAAGTTACATACGGAAAATGATGGTTTACAACTTTTGAGTTGTGAACCCGAATCTATATAAGTCTAAGTGGCTGAACCACTTAGACATTATATCCAAGACCATCACTGGAGCTCCGCCCCAAAGCTCGCCGAGGCTCCACCATCAGTGACTTTTCCGACCTCCGATTAGCGATTCGAAGGTGCCGTTTTGAAGAGGACAACGAGGTCCATGTTGTGCTAGCATGCGTTTCATGCTAAGTACCTTGGAATCACATATTTAGGGGTGGATGGGATATCTGTAGAACGACCCTTGGAGATACAGATTTTGGTTTTCCACCTTGTTGTTAGGTCGCATGTCTTTTGTATACCGCGTCTTCGTAGTTTTTGCATCGATACGATGTCCAGATCATCCGGGATTACACATGCAAAGTCCTTCATATCGTATCGTCGACTTCTGTCACAATTTTGAGAGATCCAATGATCTGAAAAATATGAAACTTAGGTCGGATTTATCCTTATTCCATGATCTATAAATACATGTAATTTATTTCGAAATCAGAGATGAAAAATCAGACTCGAAATCGGACCACCCACCGCATTCAACTGTAATTTCCAAGAGATCTGAATATCCCAAAAATATGAAACTTAAGTCAGATTTATCGTTGTTTGATGCTCTATACACATATGTATTTTGTTTTGAAATCGGTGATAAAAAATCGAACATGAAATTAGACCACCTATCACATTCAATTGTATTTTGTGAGAGTTTCTCTAGTTGGAAAAATATGAAATATAAATCAGATTTCTCCTTATTGATTGATATATCCACACACATATATTACTTTTTAATATGAAACAAAAAGTTAGACACCAAATTATATCACCAAATCACGATCAACGATCTGAAGGTGCCATTTCAAAGAGGACGACGAGGTCCATGTTGTGCTGGCGCGCTTTTCATGCTAAGCACATCAAAATCATATATTTTGAGGTGGAGGAGATATATGAGGAACAACCTCTGAAGGTAAGAATTTTGATTTTCCACCATATTGTTGGGTCGCATATCTTTCGTATACCGCGTATTCATAGTTTTCGTGTTGATTTGATGTCCGGACCATCCAGAATCACACATGCATATTCCGATTTCAGATTGTATCATCGACTTCCGTCGTGATTTTTGAGATATCCGATGGTCTGAAATATATGAAACTTAGGTCAGATTTATCCATGTTCTATGATCTATATATACATGTAATTTGTTTCAAAATCAAAGATGAAAAATCAGACACGAAATTAGACCATCTACCACATTCAACTGTGATTTCTGAGAGATTCGATTATCCACAAAAAATTAAACTTAGGTCACCAAATCGTAGCACCAAGTCACAGTCTACAACTTTTATCGACCAAAGAAGTGGTCTGATCGATGTAAGAGTCATTATATTAGAATATCTTAGTCATCTAAATACGTTAATTACTTAACTATAGCGAGACCTTTTACAACTGAATCCTAATTGATTCCTTCCTCGAACAGCTAGAAGTCTTTCACTTTTCCATTCTAATAAGCGATGTGAATCATGTTAGATGGTTTGAATGCTAATTGGATAAGGAATGAAATTGGGTAGCTAAGTGAAAGCCTTGACCATGTTAAATCTATTCCAACATGAGTACTTCAAATCCATATGACATCTGGTTGCATCATGGTTGGAACTATTTTACCACATACCTTGTGCTTTAGTGGTCTCCACGGTCAAGGTACTCTCCCATGTTGAGGATTGTGGTGCAGACTGTGCAGTTTCCTGTGTTGCCTTGGGCAGAGGAGTAGATGCGATCAAGAGATGGGATATTACCCATGAGGCCCCAGGTAGAAGAGGTTCTTTTCGGGTTGTCACGAGATGTCACCTTCTGAGATACACGCCTAGTAGATTAGTCTTTGCTTTGCATCATATGATTAACATGAGGGATGATTACTCGAGTTGGTTACTCGTCTTGGTTTTATAAGGGGAGTTTTAGGATGTGGTTAGCGAAGAAAGTGTTACTACCGATTTGCCCAGTGTTAGAAGAAAAACGGAAGGTGGTCATAGGTCCGACTATAATTTGAGTTAAAAATTATATCTTATAATCCCAGATTTCAATTAACTTGTGCCTACCGTCGAGGACTCTTGCTGATGCGTATTGGTTTTGCAAATGAGTTACTTTGATTAGTCTCATTGTACTAGTGTTAGATTACTTGAAAGAGAACCGAATTGGACATTAGATCGATACCGTTGACATGTGATTAATTCTGGATGACAAGAGAACTACTAATGAAATGAGAATGATAATCTAGAAGGAAAGTGTGAATGTTAGGAAAGGAAATGGTTCAAAACTTAGTTATGATGCATCTACTTCATGCATGCCTATGAAAGCCCCCTAACCATAAGAAACGATGTATTTACGTGATGGTTACTGCCCCTAACCACAAGTAACATGGGGGTGAAACTCCTAGCACATCTCCTGAGTAACTATCGATCAATACACTCAAAAATTCAAACTCGATCCTTTGCGATGTTCATCTGGTTGAGACCCAATGTCAAGCACCTTACATGCATTATAGTGGGAGGACCCAAAAGAGATGACCTTGACTCGATATGATGACCCCCAAAAAGAGAGGTCGGTGGTGATCACTTGTAGGAATTTATGGGGAGATTTAGAGGAGACAACAGAAGAGGGGAAAAATATAATTTGAAGGGCACACATTATTTTTTGGAACACGACATACATTTTAAGAAAGTAAAACTAAATATAAAACTATTGGATTTTTCTGGGTAGCCACTTGAGTTATTGAATTAGTGGAGTAATATAACCGGGCGGTATGAGTGAATGGAAGTCAATATCCTGGTGGGAATGTAATTAAAACTTATGGAGGGTCATGGTGTAATTATTAAGGTATAGATGTCTATGGGTATAAAAATTCCTTGGTATTTGTATTATTGGTGGATTGAGGATAAAATTTATTGTGGATTGTTTAACAGGTAGCATAGGTTTGTTAAGGTGTTAAAAACTGTATGAACATGTAACTTCCTCTTCTTCTTCTCTTTCACAAATTTTATGAGGGCAATTCTTGCTAAGGACTCACCCATGAAGAGTGCTGATGTAGGAAAATAACAAGCATATTTTCTCTCTACTTAGGTGAGGAAATTGCGAGAACATTACTAGCACATCATAAGGTCTACTAATCTCACAAATTTTCCATTTTACACTTAACTTTACTCTTATTCTATCAAAGGGGTGAAGTAAACCAAAGGTTATGCGAGATCCAACCCCATACCTCACATTTCCTTAGTTTTACGCTCCATGAACTTATGACTAATAATTTTAAGACTAATAGCTTGAGTGTATTATCATAGCATCCCACACATGCGATTAAAATAAGTTCGAATGAGTGATCTGGCTTGGAGCAACGATCTAACTTCGATATCCATCTCATTTAATAAATGTTTGACGATACATTAAATATTTGACTAATCACGTAGTTAGTCAGCTTTCAACTTTATTAGTCAACCAACTTAGATTCTAGGGTTTCCTTGCAACACCTATTCAAATTAGAGAATAACTAGTCCAATTAAACACAAGTTAATCGACTAAATTTTGAGTTTACTCAACTGACCAAGGACCTAAACCTTCATGGAACATTTGGTTGGCTTAGAGAAGGGACTAGTCGACAAAGAACAAGTTGGTCAACTAATACTTGTGGTTTGTCAACCAACAAACATCTTAACGCTACTTTGAATGCCTTAATCCACTCAAAACTTAGCACACTCGACTAAAGAGGATTATGGTATGCAAACACTTTATATTAGTCAATCACAAGTGATAACAAAAAGTCCTTGCTCCAAGTCAACTATTATAGAGATCACGAGATAGACCCTTTAGGTCAAGCGACTAATCATGGGATTTGGGACATCCCTTGCTAGATTAGTTGCCTAACAACTTGTGCTAGCCGACTAATCGATTATTATCTACAATGACAATACCAAAACTTGAAGAGTATAAAATATCTCACATCTCCATGACAATCTAACATATCCAACATTATGAAAACCTCCCGATCTATTTAAATATACATGCTCTATCCATCCATAATGTGAAAACTTTGAGCTAACCCACAACAAATATTGGCACAAACATGACTGTATATTATTAGAGCCTTAGTGCATAAATGTAGCTATACTTTCATTTTTAACTTGCAAATAATATTATAAATCATTTTGAACATATTATAATTAGTGGAAATGTATAAGAACACACCCAAGTATTAAAAAACTTTAAGAAATATCGAACTTAAGGTTTAAGATGGTTCAAAATACTTTACTTGGCTAGAGATCACTTGCTCACTTGAGTTGAGCTTTCCTTCTTCAGGCTCCTCGAGATCAACTTCAATCCAAGATTGAACCATGGATTAACAACTAGATGCAAACCTAAATAGTAATACCGATCAATCAATAAGATAGGGAGGTGGAAGAAGCTCCCAAGGGGTCAACTAGCTCCTTGAGCTCCTTCAAATCCCCAAAGCCAAGATGAATGTGACTTTAGGACTTAAAGGTGAATATGGTTTTTAATTATGGGAATGGGACCCTAAGGCTCTAAGATGAGATATATAAAAACAAACCCTAGGTAGATAAACAATAATATTTTTGATATACTTATTGTATCTATCACACCTTGGCTTCTCTCTTGAACAACTAGAAAGAACTTAGACTGACTAAGTTTTAGGACACTTAGGCCATCCTAATTAGTTCGTAGGTTCATAGCCATTGGTTTCTCTAACATTTTGTTATTTAACAATTTAGGTCTTTTAGCCTCCAAGGTTTTAGTTACTTTAACTCATATATCAATACCAATCAAAGTGAGTCACATCAACTTGTCTCAACAGGTGCTTCACCCATTTGTCCTGATTGAATTTGATAAACATGTACCAGGCTTTTATAACATATAAGATGTTATAATCATAACAATCTTACTTGATGTCTATCTTCAAACTCAAATTTAATGCAATCATGATAACCATCTTACAAGATATGATTCTATATTCACGGAATACCGATCTTAAAGAAGAATGCCATTGATTTTAGAATGGTACCTTCTACTAATTATGGGTAATTGGCTTGAAATTAGTCATCCAGCTCCCATGTGGCCTCTTTAGACAATTAACTACATCGAAAAACAATCGCAAGAGGAACCTCCTTATTATTCAGTTGCTTCGCATCTTGATCTAGGATACATGGCAAGCTCTCTTCAAAAGTCGGATCGTTGTCATCCTCCATTTTCTTCTAGTTCATCATGTGCTAGGGGTTATATGCATGCTTTTTCGAAATTGATACATGAGAGACATCATGTACCTTATACAACTTGATGGAAGCTTGGCCTTGTACAAAGAAGGTCTCTAAGTGGGCTATTGAATCTCATGACTAGTGTGCCTTGCATTCTAAGTCTCACCCTTCATCAGAAATATTCTCAAGAACACAATATACTTGATAGAAACCTCTAGCGATTTACATCGCTAATCAACATAACTCTGTTGTCAACTCCGAGTCATATAAGATTGATGTCTGTTATCTTTATGATCTCTATGGATTTCTAGCTTGATCTTCATTAGCCAAGCCAAATCTCCTCTCTAGCATTGACCTAACTAGTTAGGGTGAAACACTGTTTATCATAAAATGCCTCAAAGTTGGCCTTCTCGCTTTGAGTTGAAACTATTGTTGTACGTGATCTCAACCAAATGCATGTGGTCTATCTAAGAAACCCTTCAACTCTAACATACAAGGCCTTAATAATATCTTCAATATATGCATTGTCCTCCCACTATATTCACCTAACTATGAGTGGTAGGCAATAGTGGTACTCATTTTTTTACCAAAGCCTCAATAAAGTCCTTGCTTAAAGTTGCTTGTGAATTGTGGTCCTTGATCAAACAGTATGCTCCTTGACCTAGATGAAAATGTACAATCTCTTCAGATAGATAATAGCAACCTATGATGTAGTGAACTGCGTTTTCATATGTAGCTAGGGAATTTGTTGATTGGTCAAGCAATTTGTGATCGCTCAGATGGAATCACTACCCGATGAAAACCCGTGTCATTTACATCAATTCCTACTTTAGTTCATCATCAGTTTGGCACACCTAACTGATCGTGATTCCGAAGACTACAATTTTTAAGGATGAAACCACATGACTGTTCATTTAATACTCTATATCTCCACTTTCATCATATGCCTGGAAGCTTGAGTGGTGGTCAGGCTTCTTTTTTAATGCATGAAAGCTTGACGAATCCCACTTTCATCATGCTAACTCGTTCGCATTACATGAAATACGAATACATCACCATGCTAACAAAAAAATTCCATCTCAAGATACTTGGGTCATCTTTTTAGAGGAGTGGATGTGGAATGCCTCCCACCGATCTCCTATAGGTCTTATCTATCGACTTTGAGATCCTTTCAGTTGCGTGGGAATTTGGGAAGCAAGTCCTCCTCCTGTTAGGAGTCTTCATCTTGTCTAAGGTCTGCAATACAATTTAATATGAATGCGAAGATGGATATAATATCCTCAATTTTGACGTACGATTGTGGATATGAATGTTTGAAATTTTGAGGATACAAATACGAATATTCATTTTTTGAAGGATACAAATTTGGATACAAATGCGAATATGAACACGAATGTTCAAATTCTTAGATGATAGTAATACTTATATTTACTACAAGAAAAGTGACCTAATATAACAAATAATTTAATATTCATTACCATATCTTATGTAGTTAAATATATAACAATGAATATAATTCGTTGTTTGTTTCTTTAAATTCGCAACTAATAACGGTATTCGTTACTATATTCCTCACAACGAATCATATAACAATGATTATTCGTTGCCGTTTTCTTCTAATCGTTGCTAAATTTAACAATGATTAGTGTGAATTTTAACGAATAATTCAACGAAAAAATCTTCGTTATATGGACCTTTAACAATGAATATGATATTCGTTGCTAATTACAAGTACAAAAGATGATTTGGAAACGAATAATATTTGTTGTTATATCTTTAACATTGGAAGATATGATAACAAATATTCAAATTATTTGTTGCCTTAGGTGAAAATTTTTATAGTGATTATTCACAAAGAAGTAAGTTTGGTAAGATTTATTTTATTATTTAATTAATCTTTACATTTTCTTTTATTATTTATTTAGTTTTTATGCACAATTCATTATTAAAATATTCAATATACTTTTTATATATTGAAAATTATTATCAACCTAAAATGCGTATAACTTTTAAGTAAATTTGGACATGTATAATATTCGTATATTAATTCGTATTCGTTTGTCAAATATCTGTATCCAAATTACCAATATCCGTTTTGCATTCGTATTTGTATTTTGATGATGTAATTTTACATTTTACACATTCGTGTAATATTCATATTCGTATTTAAAATTTAAAAAGGATACGATACGGTAACACCTATATTCATATATGTATTTAATCATTTTCATCTCTACGTACAACGCACGTGGGGTGGACGCTCCTCTCTCTATGCACGCCCACTGCCTCTGCCTAGAGATGAAAACGGATACGGATATATCCGAATATCTGCATACCATATTCAAAAAATTACCGGATACAGACATCTGTATCAAAATATTAATCAAATTGGATATATATTGTAAAAATTTTCCGGATATGGATAGAGATATGTTAATAGCATGAATATACGGATCCGGATAGCCAAATACAACATTTTGTATTATTTTATATATTAGTCAATATAATATAAGACACATCTTCGTATTATTATATTAGTAGTATATATCATATAATACAATATATTAATGCTATTAATAAACTTCTGTTTGTTTGGAGATTGGCATGAATAAAAGTTTCAAAAACCTATCCCTCTTTTTGCTTCCGATCAATAACACATGTCACCTCGATGCTTTCTGTTATCATTATGCAACTTATTTATATTTCATTGCATTATGACCACTGATAAAAATTCAATTTGTTTTCGTATGTGGTCTTTATTCGATTCTTATTTGAATTCCATGTTTATTGGATCCATATTTGGATTCACTCTTTATTCGATTCATAATTGGATAGCTCTTATTCGATTGTATTCGAGTCTGTTTTTTATTCGATATGTATTCGGATTCGATAAATATCCGATTCAAATTCGTATCCATATTTTTTAGGATATAATTTCCTTAATGCATATCCGAATTATATCCGTATCCGTATTCATATTCGGTAGAGATGAACCGAATATGGATATTGAAATAGGCATATCCGATCCGTTTTCATATCTACCTCTGTCTCCTTTGCTTGCTCAACCGCAAGCTCGTATTGCCCTCCCCTAGTTATCTCTAGTAATAGCTCGCTGCCATCCCTCAACACCCACCACTCCTCCCCTCTACAACACAACTCCTCCGACGTCCTGTCAACCTCGAGGAGGATATATCCAACACCGCCCCCATTCAGCACCACTTCCTGAGGGGGCACCTGGAATAGATACATAATTTCTCCTTTCTTGTTCTCATTTTTTTGTTTTGAGTTTGAACTGAAGTTTTGCATGTTTGGTTGGGGGTTACCCCCTTCTTGGGGGAGGGGGAGTCATTTAATTTTAAAAATTGTTAGGGACCTATATGGGCATGTTTGGTTGGAGGCTACCTCCTTTGGTGGGGGGGGGGGTAATCTTTCAAAATCCAAATATTTAACCTCTTTGTGGGGTCCATCAAAGTCAACTTTCTCTTATTTAATACATCAAACAACTCATTTCTTTTTCATAGTATACCATCTTACACTATAAATAGACCGGTTTTTGGGGACAATGGTAGGGGATGGTCAATCGTCTCCTTATACTTTCAAAGGGGACGGTTGACTAGTGCCCATTCCTCTTGACGACCACGGGGGAGGTTCACAAGCAGCCATCCCATATTAACAAATCATAAGATACAAACAGCTAAATGACCATCCCTTTAGATCATAGAGGAGACAATCACACGATCGTACCCTCCGATTAGATAAATGAGATGGTTAAGACCATGCTCTTGTTATTTGTGAACATCTCCATCAGGTGATTACCATTTGGATTCGGACAAACGGAGGGGCCGATCGCGATTGTCCCCTCCGATTAGATAAATGGGATGGTCATTTTACCACCGTTGCATCCGTTTTTTAGCAGTAATTTGTGGAAATTTGAAGTTCAGAAGGGATGTTCTTAAGTAGACCATCCCTGATCATCACAATAGCGGACGATTGTTCGACCGTCTCCGATGATCTTATACTATCGAATGAGCAAGTTTCCTTCTCATTCTCCCCGATTTCATCCCATCTCGACGTATGTCACCCTCCCACCTTTGATGCCACCCTTCCACCCCTGGCCACTTCCCAGCCCTCCTCCCTCTTGAGAAGTTGCCCTTTCTCATCGAGCTCTCGACCTCCTTCATCCACTTCGGTAGCTCTCTCTCTTCTTCTCTGGCCTCTTACTAATCTCTTTCGAGTCGAATCCGATACTTATGATATACAAATTAGTTCTTAAACATTTATCTTGCATTAATTGTGTAATTGGAATTTTGATCATTCCAATAGATGTTTGGTGAAACAGTGTATGCTTACTATATTGTTTTAAGTATTAATTTTCAAATTATGTAGTAGTTACTTCAAATTAGAAATAGATGTTTGTAAATACTTGATTTTAATCATGTCTCTAATTAATTTTAATCAATGTGGTTGTAAGTACTTAGATGTTGAGGAGAGGAGAAAACACATATCTCAATTAGTTCTGATTGATGACATGATGCTTAAAAATTATCAGGTGTTAGATGCAAGAATGATGAGTGTGTGATTTGCATTATTAATAAGTTTGTAATCTTTTCTCTTGCATTAAGAAATTCATTAATGATTTTAAGATTGCGGTTAATTCTTATGACAACTAGGTCACTACATCACCAAATATAGGCATATGTATATATAGAGTAATCTTTTTAATATAATAAAGACATTATATCAATACTCTTTGGAGCAACTGATTAAATCCAAGACAGTTGTTGATATTACGTTGAGAAATAATAGATCTACAATACATCATTACTTATGATCGTTACCATGATCATCGTAGCATGCAAAGAGTAATTAAGTTATATCTATTAATTTATATGGTACATGAAAATAGACAAGAGTTGGATGAATAAAAAATTTGATGAGTCAAGACTTATAGGAAAGGAGTCAATGGGTTCTTAGAATGGGCTTTTTGCTGTGAATTGCTTACAATATTGATGGAGATTAGATTCAATGTCCATGTGTAAGATGTAAAAATTCTTTGACTAATAATTGGAGAGAAGTTTATGAGCATCTTATATTGAATGGAATTTGGCTACATAACATAAATTGGACTTACCATGGAGAATGTCTTCAACGTGTTATGGAAGTAAAAATTGATGTAACTTATGATGAAGATTCAATGCAGACAAATGTTGATGATGAGATATTAGAAATGTTAGATGATGTTCGAAGACCTATTTTAAATCAAAGCACAGAATCAGTTCAGAATGATTTCGTGAGAAGTTAATAGATGCAAGAACTTGTTTGGCTTTGGGAGTTGAAATGTCTTGTATAGGATTTTTTGTTAGAGTTATTTAAGATGAAAGTCAAGAATCGTTGTACAACGATGATGATGTTTGACATTTTGTATTTAGTTCACAAGATATAAGTAATCCTGATAATTTTCCAAAAGATTGGAAGGATGTAAAATCAAGATTCCCATCTCTTGGATTAAATAATGAAAAAAATTGATGCATGTCCAATGATTATATTTTATATTGGAGGAGAAGTTTGCATTAGAGATTTGCCCTAAATATAATTCTTCCAAATTTAAGAAGAATAATGATGTATCTAGGCGAAAAAACATGAGAAGATTTTGTGGTTCGTCCCTATTATACCTCGATTATAAGGTATGTATTCATCAATTAGAACAATAAAATTGATGATATGACATAGTAACATCAAACAGAAAGACACAAATGATCTTATTAGACATACTTTATATTTAGAGGAGTGGATGGAATATGATGAAAGATATCCTTCATTCGCTGGGGATGTTAGAAATATAATTAAGGATTGCTTCTGATGATTCTAATCTATTCGGAAATATGAGTACAAGCTACTCTATTTGGCCTGTAATATTAGTTACATATAGGATAAAATGGAGCTGTCCCCTTGGGGGTAGCTAACTTGGCTCCGTCCGTGTTATTTCGCCCGCTTTTTTTTTATTTTTTTGAAAATTTCTTCTATGGATTTTCATCAATATATCCCTACATTATATCATTCAAATTTCACGCGAAACAAAAACTCCTACGGCCTCCATCCAAAAGGGTCATTTTTAGCAATTCTGTTACCATTAAAAAAATGTCTGTCTGGATGGAGGCTGTAGGAGTCGCTTATTCGCATGAAATTTAAATAGCATAATATAGGGATATAGTGATTGATATTCATGGAAGAAATTAAAAAAAATAAAAAATGGGCGAAACTGCCGGGGGGAGCCAAGTTAGCTCCCCCAAGGGGCAGTCCCATTAAACTCTTACATATAACCTTCCACTTTGGATGTCGATGAATTCATTATTTATTATGCTGCCCTTATTAATTTCTAGATCAGAAGCAACAGAAAATGCAACAGACGTTTACTTACAGTCTTTAATAGAAGAGCTTAAAATCTTATGCAGTACATACATGCAGATTTATGATGCTGTGAAGAAAGAAAATTTTACGATACATGCCTCACTAATGTGGACCATTAATGATTTTTCGGCATGTACAAATTTATCGGGTTGGTGTACAAAAGGCAAGCTTGCATGCCCGATTTGTATAGAAAACACACAATTCACAATGGTAATAACAAGAAAAGATATGTAGATTCTATTTGGATAAAACGTATAAGAAGAAGTTAGCAAGAGGTTGGCAAAAATAAAGTATATTCTTTCGAGAATTACCGTATTGGAAAGCTCTATAGATTCATTATAATCTAGATGTCATGCATATCGATATGAATGTTATGGAAAATATCTTTAGAGTACAAAGTCTTTCAAGTAGTGTGAAGGATAATATGAGAGCAAGGCATGATTTGATATAACTAGGAATTCAGCGAGAGGTACATCCTGTTGAGTCAGATAATTCTATAATTATAATACCAATGCAATTTATACATTATCTAATGATGAGCAGGATAGAGTACTACTTTTTCTGAAAAAGATCAAAGTATCAGACATATTCTTATCCCGACTTAGGAGATGTATAAATGAGGCAGAAAGGAAAATAACTGCATTGAAAAGTCATGATTGTCATGTACTTATACATGATCATTTTCCCTTAACAATCAGATGAGTCCTCCATTCCGACGTGATGCAACCACTACTCGAACTTAGTCAATTTTTTAAAGTTCTATGTTCAAAAACTCTATATCCGGAATTATTATATCATTTAGAAATAGATGTTGTCATAACATTATATAATTTGGAGTAAGTATTTCCTCCTTCATTTTCGATATAATGATACATTTGATTGTACACTTGACAAGCGAGACACGAATTTGTCGACATGTACATATGAAGAAATAGATGAAGAAATGGATCTTATTCATTATTATATTCTTACGCAATAGATGAAATTAATTATTTTTTTTGAACAATACAATTCAAGTAGTCCAACAAAATAAGGCTTCCTTTTATATTTCAAAGAAAGAGTAGAACACATGAAAGAATGAAACGATGATCGATAGAGTACGAGTCTTGATGTTCTTAAGCAGCATCCATATTCATAAGTTATTTCTCATTCCTATTATATCGTAAATGGATTTAGAATCCGAAACAAATCAGTCAATTAACAAAAGACAACACAACTTTTTAGAACGATAGTAAGAGTGGAGCTCTCCTCTGATATAGATAGATATTACTGTGAGATTGTTGATATATTAGAGGTTAGTTTTACACATAAATTAAAATGTGTCTTATTTCAATGTATTTGGTTTGATATCAACCATGAAGAACTGGATTTAGGAAAGACAAAAATGAGCTTCTCTCATTAAAACAAACATGTTGCAAGTTAGGTGGAGCAAGTTTTTATGTCCCTGACAACTCTATCAATGGATATATTATCCCTATTAGAACAAAACCTAGAGATTTTTTTGATGTAAATAAAGATCTAGAATATCTAGAATATTTAGATAGTGATGATGCATATAAGAATTCTACCAATTATAAATTGGCTTCTCTATTTGATAATGACATTTCTACTATGAGTAGAGGAAATTACGACAACATTGTTACACATTAACGTGTACTTTAAATTAATATTGAATTAAATTACTCTTTTTCATTATATTTATATAATGATAATTGATATCTTGACAATTGATTTGTAATTATATTACTATTTTTCAGGCATGGTTCCTCGTCCTAGGAGGATTCGAGAAAATCCCAAACCTACTCTGTTGGAGTATTTGTTTATATGTGTCACTTATGTGAGAGATAGATAAATGGAACTCTCCAGGATCCATTTACCGTATCCAAGTCTTTAGTCCCACATCTATGAGTTGGGAGATGTGGAGACTCAGTGGAGGTTATATATAAACCCCACACCCATTGTATTCAGATGAGAAAAGCAATAGACTATCAACCCTCAAAGGCGTTCTCTCGTAGCTTCATACCGCTCCTTATGGAGTAGGATTACACATAAAAATATCTGTATCAAGTTTTTCTTTCTGTTCTTTACGCTCTGTTTATCATTTTCACTTCCACATTCCTATTTTCTAACATGGTATCAGAACGGGTCAATTCTCGAAGATTTCATGTTCGTTGTTTTTGTTCGAGATTCATGATTTGTTCAAAAGATCCAGAGTTTCACAAAACCCTAATTCTGTGTAGATTAAAGTTCTTATTTTGAAGATTGTTTTGTTCATGGCTAGGATTACTTTTTGTGTTGAAGATCCGTTCATTGTTCTATGGTTTCAGGTGAAACCCTGATTCTGTTCAACGATTTCAGGAACCACCATCTCCATCTTACACGATGACACATCTCCTGTGACTGCTCCAGCCACCATGTCTTGCGACGACCGTGGCTCTCCTTTAGCAACCCTCATCTCCACTTAGCACCTCTCATACAAGGCTTCAGGAGCGGCCGATGAAGAGGCTCTAGAGCTCCACCACCTTACGTGTAACAAATCCAAGCACAACTTGAGAGTCCTCACCCTCCTCCAAGTGGAGGACCTCCTAGAAATGGGGGAGACCTTAGTCGTTACCCTCATCCAATTGATGGAGGTGGCACATGATCTTCATACCACGTCGCATTCCCAGGAGCATCTCCAGTCCTTCCACAAGCGCGCCACCCTCCTCTCTAGATCCAGAGGTGCAGCTTCTCTAGTGCTTATTGCACGATCACCCTCCTTATGCGTAACCACATCACAAGAGACACCGTGACGATTCCCCGTTCGTGCAACACCCATGCGATGCTCCCGATCTCCCCCCTAATGCACAACCCCATCGGGCGGCGGCACCTGCCTCCCTTCCCAACGGAGAAGCTTCATCGGTGGGAGTGGCCGAGGCAGCAGACCTCGTTCTGCAAGGTGACATCAGGACATTCTCCTCCCTCGCAGCGTCTCAGGTGACACATCTCCTCCTCGCATCGCATGCTCGAGCACGCAGGCGACAACAACTTCCATGGCCATTATCGTGTTCTTAAACCAAGGCCCAATCTTCTGGGGGAGCTCCTACTCCAGGCATGAGCGGTCTTGGTCTCCCTTTCTAGAGTCCTTCGACAGTGGCAACAAAGAAATAGGGAGGGGCAATGCTCGATTGCAAAAAAAAAGTCCCAACTGGGAATCTAATGACAGGGGCGGTGCTCGATTTACAAAAAGAGTCCAGACTCCTAACCAAGTTTTCTCAAGCCCAAGTGGGTCGAGAATATTAAAAAAATGATATTTTTTGAGACTTTTGGTCCAATAGTTTTCTTTATTAAAAAAAATTCTGAAAAAGGCACATACAATAAAATCCATATGCAAAAGATTTGAAAAAATCAAGAATGAAGAAAGTGCAAGTGGGTTGCTGCCTATTTTGGGCCCACTGAGTGTTGTTTAAAAAAGGAGATATATTTGAAAAAAGAGGTGATTTGAAAAAAAAGAGGTGGTTTGAAAAAAAGGCATGTACAAAAGAAAAGTCATATGTAGAAATTGAATTTTTTTGAAAAGTCGTAAAAAAAATAAAAAATGAAGACTAAAATAAATAAATGATGATGAGTTAAAAAATGATTTGAGAAGCCAAAAAAATGTGATCGGCTTATTGATTTTCTTCTCGTTATCTTATCTTCTCCCAACTTTGTCGATGTCATTTTCCGACAAGTATGGGAGAAAGAAGGAGTATATGTAGAGGTGCAGGTCTATTCTAGATTCAGATGTCAGATTATCCAGACCAATCAGATTTCGAAACTACAATTCAGATATTCAGACTCGACGTCGAATTCTGAGTCCTCAGCTTCAGACACGCACACGTATGTGATCCTCTTTTTATATGTGCACATGTTTGTCATCTCTAGTGTGGTCCCCATCTTTTATGTTTCAGCCAGAGTTTTCATGTGAGCTATAGGGGCTACAAAGTAGAGGACCATTTCCTATACTATGTTGGCTAGGATTTTCATGTGGTATCATAGGTGAAGGATATGGAGAAAATCCTCAAGCACATCACGGAAGCGTGATGATCACATCTTATGCGACCGGGAGAGACTAGTCGCACTAGTTGCTCGAGGCAGCGGAAATTATTTTTTTTCATATGATGAGACCACATGATCTAAGAACACTTCTCGGATCATTTCATTTAAAATACAAACAAGTAATAAGATTACCTCTTGAAGCGTGGTTGCGATCGAGTCTATAAAGAAAGAGACCTCCTGTCTCAAGTCCGATCCGTCGGAGGAGACGCTTGCGAGCGTGTTGATGAAACACGTGCTTCTTGTAATTCATATTGAAGATCCAAGCCACGGATCTCCTGATCTCTACAAATGAGATATGACGTTTTCTTCACAAGCAAGGCACACCGAAGTAGACAGAGATCCACGAGCAAACGATCGAGCAGCATAACGTCGACGCTGCGACGATGAAAAATCTCTCTAGGGCATCCGTGATGGATGGCCACATGAGAGAGATAGAGAGAGTGGGCGTGTATAGAGAAAGAGAGAGAGAGCATTCATTAATTCTATCTTAAAGAGCAATGGATGCCTCTTCTTATATAGGGTTTTGGGAACCCATGGTCCCAATCTATGGGCAATATATAATCAATGGATGAGATTGATTTGTGTTTATTTCAATGGCTAAGATGTTGTTGTAAAAACACAACTAATGATTTAATTTAAATTAATTTTCATTGATAAATCAACAAAATTAATTTTAAATTAAATCATCTTTGATAAGAGAAAAGATAATGAAGAGAATAAACCAATCTCTCACAAGAGGGGACGACTACTCTTCTCCTCATGGAGAGTTGTAGCCGTCCACTCCTCTTTGGTGGACTTGATCCATCTCTTCTAATTATCAAGAGAACTCATTATCTCATGATATATATCATCATCTCTTGTCGATAATATTTTCACCAAAAAATAAATACCAAATTATCTTATGGAAAATATCAATCATGCCATTGAAATTATGTGGATGTTATTTACAACCCAAAACTAAATGTAATTATATTTTCAATCAATCATTTAATGTGAATCCAATTCATATTAACAGTTAATCAACAAATATAAATCATAATATGCTCTCTCTAGTATATTATAAATCATTTATAATATATATAATTAATATAGATAGTGCTATCCATATGATTCATATCCATGATAATTAAATCGTATTTAATCATCTTGGATCGCTATTCTCATGTGCCAGAATAATATGAATCACATTCATATTATTCACATCTTTGATAATTAAAACACATTTAATGATCTCAGATAACTCTCCTTATAATATGAATTAAATTCTTATTATCCATGATAATTAAATCACATTTAATTATCAATTTTCTCGATGCTCAGATACATATATCAACAATGAAATTATCCATGAACTCCTTCAAGGATAATACGCTTTCTCCGTGGATACTTGGAGATAAGGACAGGGCGATTGTATTGTTCCACGTATAGTGACTTGGATATTGATATCACATCTCAAATCCAGATCTCGGACCTCCCATAGATGCTTGATTAAATCAAGATCGCAAATCTAATCTTCTCATTGCATCTGAATCACATTCAGCTCAATGTCCAACATTGGGACCAAGATCAGATTACTTCTCTACTGAGAGGAGTCACTAAAATCCAGACCCGTTTCATCACTCCCTAGGAATGGAAGCGTCATGGTTATACAATCATTTATGATCACATCACCCTCAAGTATTCCCAACACCTGTACATCCTGCATACTGGAAGACTCAGAACAAACCCGAAGTATTAGATCAACTTTATACTGTCTACTTCACGATTTTAACGGTAAGTTTCTCATTTGATCATTGGGAGTTGGTAGCGATCATATACTTTCCAAAAGCATATATCATACCTAGGTCTTGATCATATACTTTCCAAAAGTATATATCAAATCTACAAATTCAGTCAAGCTTCCAAAGCGAAACAACCGTGCACGGAATTTGATTCATCCCAATATCTCATGAGTGAGCTCATGTCTTCCGGTTCAGTAGTGAACCTATATGATCCCTTTGAGAGATCGTATTACTCATGTGCTCTTATATGCACACCCACGCACCGGTGTATAAACCTTGGTTAGGTCATCAACCTATTGGTCTGCCAAATGTACATACTCAGACATATAGTAACGCATCTGTCTCCGGTTAGAGGATGCATGTCTATATCATGAGAACATACGATATAGGACTTTGTTTATCTCAATCTCGTTAAGTCAACTCTTTGACCTAACTAATCTAACACCTCCGAATCTCTATTCCTATGCAGAGGACCTGCATCAAGAGGTCGGTCAGATATCAGCCTATGTGAGAAAGGATTGCCATCTCTTACTCAGGATGGAGATCATCCCTTAACAATCATTTGACAGTGCTTGTTGAGTCCTCAATCTAACCCTTTAGATATTCATCCAAGCACCAGCCTCTATGATTCAATTATTGAATCAACAGCTGTATGATTATTAAGATGGCCATGGTACATAACCCTAATTGTACTAAGAACCTATTGTGCAAATTATTTATTCTTCATTTCAGATCAGGGAATGATATGTGCAATAACATTTATTGCATAATGGTTCGCCATGGGCTCGCATGTCCAACAATCTCCCACTAGCCCAAAGAGCCATTAATGGGCTAATCATTTAAACCCACACTAATGTAACAATCATAGGCTATTTAGAAAATAGCTAGGTAAGCTGACCAGTCACTCTGTTCTCAAAAGACTATGCTCAATACTTTTACGACACTTGCATATCTCCTAGTAAAAGTGCTCGCATCCAATGCGAATGTTGCATCTTATGCAACCAATACTTAATCTTGATAAAGCAATTATAGTTTCCTTAACACTATTGCTCAGTAATTATTATAACCAGTATTTCCATAATCCTTATCAGAATACCCTTATTCCTGAAGATCTCTATCTCTAAAGGTATCCAAAGTTAAGACCTTTTATATCGCTATCTATATAATCTTAATTTCTTGAAGATAAGACTTAGAGATCACTATCTCGGAAGTCTTGTCATATTTGAAGATTTTGTTATTACTGCAATCAAGTGTTTTATCTCCATAGTAGGATTAGCAGCATTTTACTACTCCCACTGCATGGCAGATATCTGGCTTTTGTACACATCTAGCATACACTCAGCTTCTCGTAATTGATGTACAAGTGCAAGAAGTTCTAGCATTCACTTCCTCAACTCTTTGAGGTGCTATCCCTTTAGATAGGTCAGTACCATATCTTAAGGAAAGGAAGCCTTTCTTGGAATTTTCCAGAAAATAGAATATGTTCAATGTGTACTACTAATGTGACAGTCCCAATACCGTCTTCTCTATGTGTCTGAACACCTTCAGAATTAAGAACCAAGAGGCATCCTTGAGATCATATCTCAAGTTATGGAACAACCATATAATAAAACACTTATTATTATTCTTATATCATTTTAAATGATTAGGATATTATCTACATTTAGCATGATGAACACAATGGCCCTCCCACTAAGCTTCATATGGTTCATCAAGATTCTATCTGAAATCAGAACATCTATAATTTCATCAAATCTTATGGTCCAACTTCAAGAAGCTTATTTGAGTCCATAGATGGATTTCTTTAGCTTGCACATCTTGCTTTCCTCAACCATGAAGCCCTGAGGCTACTTCTTGTGAATATCCTCAGAGAGGTATTCATAGAGGAATGCAATCTTGACTTCCATCTCGAAGATGTCAAATCCAAGTTGTGTAGCTACAGTTAGCAATAATCCGATGGGTTTAAGCATGGTTACTGAAGAGCAAGTCTCATCGCCAGCGATGTCTTCTCTTCGCTGTGTAGCTCATGGCTACAAACCGTGCATTAAAGGTCTCTACCTTCTCATCAAAGACACTTGAAGATCCATTTACACTTTTATGGGTCTTACCCATATAGGTGGATCCTCGAGGGTCCATATACAATACTTGTATATGAAGTCTACTTTAGACTTTATTGCTAATATCCATCTTTCCATGTCATGATCATCAGGAGCTTCATCACATGATGTCCGATCATTGTCAGACTTAATCGACACATGGAATACATCCTCAAACTCATTTGAATAAGTATTAGTGTTTCATCTTTAATTGTCCTTTTAGTTCCCGATTTCAACATCCTCATTATCTTCTCAAGATTAAAGGAGTTCCTACACTTCATTTTCATCTTGATTCTCAAGAGAGTCATCATCTTAGAATCATATTCTTATAGATGAAATTCTTTAAGAATCTCAAGGTCATAAAGTAGGCATCCAATACCATCCTTTATTTTTCTAATGAAGTAGCACTCTCTAGTGCTCGATTCCAGCTTATATGCATGGAATCTTATTAAGGATATATAAAGTAGCCTCTACTACATATATACCTGGAAACTAACATGTAATTATGCTAAAAAATTCATCATTGATCAAATCATGTCACACATGATCCAATTGTATCTCCCTACAACTCTATTGAGTTTAGGTTTATCAGGAGGAGTGAGATAGAAATGATATTCAAATCTCCATAAGGTATTCTTTGAATTTTATTTAACAGGTACAAGCTACCTAGGTTAGATCAAATTCATTTCATCTTTCTTCAAACTTTGATTCTAAACCAAAATTATGAAATCTTTGAACATTTCAAAGATTTCGTAGGTAAAGAGAAGAAATATCATATCATACATAATCATCAATAGATATCACATATCCATAATGTTTATTATGATATAGATGATCAACATACATCAATATGTATGAGATCTTGAATACCTCGATGATGAGTACATATTATACTGGTATAATAGTATACAAAATACATAAAGAATTCCATTAATATCTGATACATACACCTCAAACATCACTTAATCCAGATATTATCGATTCTGCAAATACAACAAGAAAATCACCTCTAAAATGCATAATTAAATTAATGACCAAATTCTCTCCTCATCATCAAATTCAATTACTCATTGAAATACTTTATCCAAACAAACTGCATGATCATTAAATCAAATCTGGCTCTACACAATATGTTAGTAAGAAATGAAGAGGAAACATTGTGCAAAATTCACATTCTTTATTCCCTCTCCATTTCCCATACAACACATGGCTCAAGAAGCATTTAAAACCCATCACTCCATGTTCCCCATGCACCTTTTTTCCATGCAAATATTAAATCATATCCATTGGTAATTTGTGTTGTCTTTATGTGCATGTGAGAAGGGAGGTCACCTACAACATCTATAAAATGACCCCCTCCCATGCAAATAGAGGCACTTCTTCCTCTTAGCATCCCGATCCCGCTACCTCTTATACCCTCGTCCCCAACGCAGGCCAACTTCTCCTCGACATCCTCCTTACTCTAACGTGCAGCAACACTGCTGGACGTGTGCTCCTCTAGCCCACGCACAACCCGTGCATTTTTGTCCTCCGTCGCGCACCACTTATGCTCCAGCGCATACCAGCAGCTCGCATAATCGTCGTTGCCGCCATTGTCATCATCTCGCATCCGGATAGAGAAGCACCTCCTTTCTCATTTCTTTTTACATCTCCCTTACACTTTGTTATATTAGTAACTCTTGTTTAAGTTAAACTTGATGAAACAACTATTTGGTAACATCTTTTATTTACTCTAGTTTGTTTCTCAACATATGCAATCCGGATATTATATCTCATTATTCTCTCCTTAAACATTGCAAGTGTCATCTCATTTCCTCCATCTTAATTTACGATTGAGCCTTTGTTTTCTTATTTAGTTGCATTCATGCCCTCCTTCATTTACTTTAAGTTCTAAAAAGTATTTTCACCGTAGATCACATTCTCTCATATTTTTTCTTTCGTCGCAATAGATTAAAATTTGCATCCAGTTTGAAATAAGAACAAAAATTATGATTTTGCTTAGTCCCTGTGGATACGAACCTCTACTTGCACTATACAACTCATATTTTTTCCAACATGCTTGTAGTTGTAATCTTATTTGTTTGATTGAGGTTTTTCGTGGATTAACAACGACGTGATAAAATCAACTTTTTAACCCGTAAAAAAATCGCACCAACATTTTGGCGCCGTTGCCGGGGACTAGGCAACATGTGTAATTTTTTCTTCATTTTCAACTTGTTTTCAATATTCTAATCCGTGCATTTTTTTATTTCAGGTACTTGAACCCCGAAAAAAAGAAAAAATGAAGAATCCATGCATTTTTTTGCAAACTTATAACTTGTTCTAAGTAAAAAATTGTTTCTCCCCCCTTCTCGGAAAAGCTTGCCATTACCAGGATAAAACATTACGGATTTAGCGTCAGAAATGTATACACTGTGAGCTTCCATTTTCACTTAGACATTCTAAGATTTACATTTCTTGCATTTGTTTGCGCATCGAATTAAATTGAAAAAAATTAAAAAAGAGTCCTTGATTGCATCATCTATATGGTCTTCTCCCTCTGATAAATTAATTCAAAGACCGCCAAAATTGTTCTTGATCACATTAAAAAGATAAGCTTGAAAGTTCACCGCAGTGATCCGTGCGAAAGCGGACTAAAATTTGAATGCTTGTTTGATGCACATGGTGAATGACACAAAACTCACAAGCACATAGAACCCCAGGATATAGACAAAAATCCCTGGTGTTATGTGGGATTGCAGAGAGAAATCGTAACTCCTTGACGCGTTGGGCACAGGTTTTTATGGGAAGAACAGATCATTGATCTGAGTACCACACCCTGGATCCCCCAGCCGGATTAGGACATCGATTTCTCATAATCTTCCACACCAACCTCTTCATTAAGGACTCGTAATTATCTGATAACATTTGTTGAATCACTAAATTAAAATCGAAAAGATAACCGCTTCCGCATAAATTTTTGTGTGAGTTGGTGAATCAACAACTTGTCTCATGTTTGTGCTGTATATGCTAGGTCGTAGATCTTTGAGAAATCAATTGCAACAACCATTAGATTATGACCCAATCTATAAAAGAAAATCCCACCCATATTGTTCAACTGAGAAACCTGAAAATTCACCTAACCTAGGAGGCATGGGAGAAGAAAACAGACCAAACCCTATGGATCTCATCCTCCAACAAGTGCAACTTCTGATGGAGGAAAATGCAACCATTCGTCGAGTCATAGATCCTCTGAATAGGGGACCACCCATCAGCACACATTATAACCCTGCCACAGAAGATGTATCCATTGGGTTCAAATTCCACCTAAGGTAGGACATTTTGAGATTAAGCCAGCATCCCTCTCCCTGATTCCAAAATACTATGGAAATGAAAATGAAGACCCCTTTCTTCACATCCAAGACTTCCGCTCGGCCTGTGACACAATGAGCATCCCTGGGGTAGATAAGGAATACATCTACATGAAGGCTTTCACATACTCACTAAAAGAAAGAGCACTCCAATGGCTTAAGAATTAGGGGACTCCTCTCACTTCCTGGGATATGTTAACGAAAGCCTTCATCAAGAAATACTTCCTAATAGGAAAAACAAACGCCCTGAGACAAGCCATATCATCATTCACCCAGAAGAACAAAGAAGCCATACACGAAGCATGGGAGCATTTTAATGAACTTCAAAGGAAATGCCCTCATCATGCAATCCAAAAATGGAAGCTTGTTCAGATATTTTATGAGGGCATAGATACATCATTTAAAATAGTGATTGATGGCTCCTATGATGGAAACTATATTAGCCGTGATGAACATTTTGTCTGGACTTTATTTGAAAATATGGCTGATAATTTGGTGAATAGTTCCTCCATTGAACAATACAGTGGGAACATGAGATCAGTCAACATAATCGATCATGAGAGATCTACCAGTGACCTATCCAAAGAAAATCATGATAAATGGGAAATCCTCTCCAAGTAAATGGACCTTATGACCCAAGCCATAGGAAAATTAGCTATGAACAATCCCATCGTTCAAGAAATTGACCACACCCCATTCACTTATAATCAAGACATGACCCCTGAGACTATGAATTGGGTACAAAGAAATCAAGGAGGGGCATATTCAAACACCCAAAATCAAGATGGAGAGAACAATCAAATAATGGGTGGAATGAACAACACAACTATCATTTCCAAAATCACACCCAGCCCAGACAACCGATGGCACCACTAGTGACTCAACCACACACTACTGCTGTGATTTTTGATGCCTTGGCTCAAGCTATACAACTACTTGCCATATCACAACAACATGCTACTGAAGCTCAACAACAAGCCAACTCTGAGAATGCCCGGTAATTTGCTGAGATCAGATCATACATCCCAGCCTTGTCGCCTCAACCTCTGCCCAATCCCAACACCAACAAGGCTAGCTCATCTGGAGTACTTCAACTCCACCACCTGCCGGATCTTTCTCCTCACCACCTGGTTTTCAAAAACAAAATCAAGGATTTTTCACATCTCCTAGGACAAATCAAGGGAACACACAAAAAGCACCTAGGAATCAAGTGAATTTCAAAACTCTACCCCGTCCAAATCAATCTGCTAATGCTGTCACTCTGAGAAACGAGAAAACCATTTCTGCCTTCACCAGACCACTGGCTTCAGAGGATCAAACAAAAATTGAGGAACAGATTGATGATGAAGAGAAGCTAATTGAGACAAACATGCTCCCTCCTTCCTCCTCAACCATAACCATCCCCTTTCCCGGAGCTCTTCACCGAAGAAAGACTCAATCATCCACCATCGATCCAGAGCTAGAAAAACTATTCTCAGACATTGTCATTGAAATCCCGCTCCTAAAAGCCCTCGAATAAGTGCCAGCCTTCTCCCACTTCTTAAAGAAAAAATCACACCAAAAAGAACCAAGAGAAAAGAATAAGGAAAATCAAGAAGAAAAGTATGTGCTTCCACGAGCCACATCAAATGCCATTTTCCAATTCCTGCCCACCAAGAAGAAAGATCCAGGGGCACCCTTGGTTAAATGCACGATTGTTGAATTGACCTTCGAGCGCACCCTATTAGATAATGATGCTTCAATCAATCTCCTCCCTACTGCCATCTAAGAGCACTTTGACTTAAAGAAACTAAAGCCTGTTTTAATGATTTTACAAATGGCTGATCGTACGGTAAAAATACCAATAGGATTTCTTGAAGATGTTATAATCACAGTACAAGGACATAAATTTCTTGTGTACTTTGTTGTTATGGATATGGATTCGCCCAACGCACCGAGTGAAATACCCATCATTTTGGGAAGACCCTTCCTAGCTACTGCTAAAGCACATTTTCATCATGAGGGAGGCAAAGTCGAATTCTCAATCAATGGCAAAATCATCCCAATTGATCTTACCATACGCAATTCTGTTGACTCTGAGACTGAAGACTGTGGTTGGATAGAGAGATGTGATGTTCTCAACATACGAAATAACTTTGCTCCCATCCATCTCGTCAAAGATCCTTTAGAGGTTAGTCTGAACACCTCTAGATCCACTTACAACAACAGTTCTCATGAAATTGCCACATACAATCTGAATCTCGCACTAGAAGCTCCACCATGTTGTCTCACCGGACAAGAAATTGATGAGCTTGATAAAGCCTGGGGCACATTAAAATCTGAACTCACATTGACCTCAGCCATGATCATGCCCATGATGGAACCTCCATTTGAGACCATTTCTTTGATAGATTCAGGAAACACTGCATCTCTGACTCCACCGACAACCATTGTTGAATTGAAACCACTACCCAAGCATCTGAAGTATGCTTTCGTGGATGATGCACACACTCTACCAGTCTTTATCAATGGCAACCTAAATCATATGCAAGAGAGCCAACTCATGAAGGTTTTGAAAAAGAATTCGCAGGCCATTAGATGGAAGATAATGGATCTAAAAGGAATAAGCCCAACATTCTGTACACATCACATATATCTGGAAAATGATAGTAATCCCTCTCGAGAAATGCAAAGACGGTTGAATCCCAATCTACGAGAGGTTGTGAAAAATGAGATACATAAATGGGCAAGTGCATGTATCATTTATCCTATTGCTGATAGCCCTTGGATCAGTCCTCTCCAAGTTGTCCCCAAGAAAGCTGGATTAACAATTGTCAAAAATGAAAAAGGAGAGGACATACCCACCAGAGTAGCTACATCTTGGAGAGTCTGTATCGATTATAGGAAACTCAACAAGGCTACTTGAAAAGATCATTTCCCGCTGCCATTGATTGACCAAATAATCGAGAAGCTAGCCGGAAAAGAATTTTTCTGCTTTTTGGATGGATATTCCGAATATAACCAAGTAGCTATAGCACAAGAGGATCAAGACAAAACCACCTTCACCTGTCCTTTTGGGACATGCATTTTGACGGATGCCTTTCGGATTATGTAATGCCCCAACAACTTTTCAAAAGATGTACGATGGGAATCTTTGCGGATATGATCGGAGATTTTATGGAGGTATTTATGGATGATTTTTCAATTTTTGGAGACTCTTTTGAGGAAACATCGGATTTTTGGATAGAGTCCTACATAAATGTATTGAAGTAAACCTGATATTATCATGGGAGAAATCACACTTCATGGTGAAACAAGGGATTGTGATGTGTCATATTGTGTCAAAAAAGGTGATAGAAGTGGATCCATAAAAAATATAGACCATCACTCACTTAGGTCCACCTATAAATATAAAAGGAGTTCGATCCTTCCTAGGGCACGTTGGTTTTTACCGCCAATTTATCAAGGATTTCTCAAAAAATTGCCTGTCCACTCACCAAGTTACTTGAGGAAGACTAAGATTTTACGTTCACTGAGGAAGCATTCGAGTCCTTCACTCCTCTAAGAAAAATCGTCACTGAAGCACCCATATTACAGCCCCCTGATTGGACTCTTGAATTTAAAATCATGTGTGATGCTTCTAATTATGCTGTTGGGGCAGTATTGGGTCAAAGGAAAGATGGGAAACCCTATGCCATCCACTATTCCAACAAGACTCTGGATGATGCTCAAAAGAACTACACTGTGATTGAGAAAGAACTATTTGGCTGTGGCGTTTTCTTTAGAGAAATTTCGGTCTTACATCTTAGGGTCCCACATCATAATCTACACATATCACTCTGCTTTGAAATATCTCTTCACAAAGGCAGATGCTAAGCCTAGACTCATTAAGTAGGTATTACTGCTCCAAGAATTTGATTTAGAAATACGAGATAAAGCCGGAGCAAAGAATGTAATGGCCGACCACCTTTGAGACTCCCTCCATCAATCACAGATACAATCTCAATTTCTGATAACTTTCCAGACGAAAGTATCATGTCAGCCTCTCAACTCCCTTGGTACACAAACATCGTCAATTACATCATCACTTCCACATTTCCTGATGACTGGCCAAGACATAAGAAAGACAAAACTAAAGACCAAGCCCGATACTACCACTGGGAAGATCCTTTGCTCTTCAAAGAGGGTACTGATTCGATATGGAGATGATGTATCCCTGAATCTGAAGTCAATGATGTGCTATCTCACTGCCACACTTCTGGGTGTGGAGGACACCATTCAGGGAAGCGCACAATCGCTAAGGTCTTACAATGTGGTTTCTTTTGGCCTACACTCTTTAAGGATGCCCATCATTTTGCTCAATCTTGTCCTGCCTGTCAGACCAATGAAACAATGATCCAACGTAACATGATGCCCCACCAACCCGTACATATAGTCGAAATCTCTGATACTTGGGGAATAGACTTCATGGGGACCTTTTACATCTTACACGGCTATCAACACATCCTGCTCACTGTTGACTATGTGTCCCGTTGAGTTGAAGCCATTCCCACTCGCGCTGCTGATAGCGTCACTGTTGTCAAATTCCTGACCAACCTTTTTTCTCGATTTGGATTATCTAAAGTGGTCACTAGTGATGGTGGAACCCATTTTCTGAATGCTTCAGTTAAGAATTTACTTAAGAAGAATGGAGTCGAACACCGTGTCTCAACTGCCTATCACCCACATACCAATGGAATGACTGAGCTGTCAAAGCAAGAAATCAAGACCATCCTCCAGAAAATTGTCCACTCTGATCGTAAAGATTGGTCTCAACACTTACCTTCTGCTCTCTGGGCCTACCGCACAGATTTCTGCACAATCTTAGGAATGAGCCCATATCGGTTAGTCTATGGAAAGCCTTGCCATCTGCCCATTGAGATTCACCACAAATCACTCTGGACAATCAAGAAATGCCATTTGGATTATGATGAGGCTCGAAAGAGAAGACTATTGGATTTATCTGAACTGGAAGAATTGAAATCACAAGCCTATGACAACAACTTGTTGTATAAAGAGAAAATCAAAATATGGCATGATGCGAACATTTCGAGGAAAACATTTCAAGAGAATAAAAGAATATGGATTTCCGATGCAAAATTGAAACTATTTCCAGGAAAGCTGAGATCGAAGTGGAAAGGACCATACATTGTAACCAAAGTCTTTGATAACAATGCAATAGAAATCTGTGACCCACATACAAAAGCAACTTTTAGAGTCAATGGTCAAAGACCGAAACCTGTTGTTGAACCATCTGGAACTATGCATGTCTGCACAACATACCTTCTGCAGGAAAAGTGAACCACAACATCGCCAAGCTGAGGTGTTAAATCATGCATTCTCGTGAGTCCCCCACTCACAGGTATCTTTTCTTCTTATTTCTGGCATGTTTATTTTCATTGCATTACATAAGTATGGGTGTACACCTCTTTACCAAAAAAACAAAAAAAAAATACAAAAATACTTTTCACATCATTCACCCCTTCTTTTGGTCCTCCTATTACACCTTGTCTTCACCATGGGGATATGGTTTTCGATAAGCATGGGGGTGTACATTTGTAGTTTTCGAAATTGCATACTTTATCAAAAAAAATTAAAAATTTTGCAAAAATTCCCCTAAAAATATTTTCAAAAAGCAAGAAAACCACCAAAAATACATCCTTTCCAGTTTTATCCTATTTTTGAGAAATCATATCTTCACAACATAAAATTATAGACTAAGGCTGAGTTGACTTTAATCCTCTTAATTCCATCAAGATTTCACTAGACATGAGTTTTTAAGCTTTCTTCAGGTCCACATGGACTTTATTCTCTCAGTTACACTAACTCTACTGGTGAATGAACTTCTATATCTGACTAATGACCTGAGCAACTAGTAGCACTCTTAAACTCTTCAGTGGATATTAAGCAACTGCACATTGCACTGCCAATGCCTGAACCTTGTCTATAGTCAGTGAAGGAACTTGACTCATGAGCAACATAATCTCTCTAGTCTAAGTGTGTCAGCAAATAAATCAGTATCGTGCCTCCAAAGTCAATATTAAGCCGATACTACCTTTGAAGCCAAACCTAAGACAAAAACACCACAAAAGACATATCACAATACAAAAAGAATGCCAAAAACCACCAATCATTCAAAGATGTGCGAATCAAACACAATGAAAGAACATCAAATAACCCTTCTCCACCAAAAAGCCATGGTAACAGCCCAATGATGCTACCTAATTTCTTAAAAGAGGCCCAGGGTTATGCTCTGCAAAAGAAAAAAAGGAGAGCAATGGACCAAAGAGGTCTATGAAAACCCCAAAAATTAAGTCCCATTCTCCAATAAATTATGACCTATTTTTTCTATGCTGACATACTTGGGTGAAAATAGAATATGCCTGAATTCAGGTGAGGACTGAGGCTATATGTTTAGGGAATCATTCGGTACATTGATAGATTGTGCTGTTAGCTCGTTCTCTTGACTCACGAAAGCTAAAACATCACTAACACTGTTTATATCCATTGAAAGTCAAAGAGAAATACTTGTTTCTTAGGATGAGCTACATGATCGACCTTCTGAAACCATTCAGATTTTGTTGGAACTGAGAGGCTGTTGAAACTACAAAACTCAAGTCAAGTTGGCAATTCGAATAAATCATTAATCCATGGGTCGACTCTACTGAAGTTTGTGTATTTATATAGTTAGGATCTGAAAACTCGAGACTTTGCGGGTATGTCTGCTGCAAACCCTCAACCCGATCTTATCTTGGCTATTTCCTTGTCCTTCATTATACTTATCTTATTCTTGCTCAGGACTAGCAAGATTTAAGCATGGGGGGGATGTGATGATATATTATACTGGTATAATAGTATACAAAATACATAAGAGTTCCATTAATATCTGATACATACCACCTCAAACATCACTTAATCCAGTATATTATCTATTCTACAAATAAAACAAGAAAATCACCTCTAAAAATGAATAATTAAATTAATGACCAAATTCTCTCCTCTCAAATCCAATACTTATGAAATACTTTATCCAAACAAACTGCATGATCATTAAATCCAATTTGACTCTACACAATATGTTAGAAAGAAATGAAGAGGAAATATTGTGCAAAATTCACATTCTTTATTCCCTCTCCCTTTCCCATACAACATGTGGCTCAAGAAGCATTTAAAACCCAATCACTCAATATTTCTCCATGCACCTTTTTTCCCATTCAAATATTAAATCATATGCATTGGTAATGCGTGTTGTCTTTATGTACATGTGAGAAGGGGGCCACTACAAAATCTATAAAAAGACCCCTCCCATGCAAATAGAGGCACTTCTTCCTCCTAGCATCTCGATCCCGCTACCTCTTATACTCTCTCGTCCCCCAAGCTAGGCCAACTTCTCCTCGACATCCTCCTTACTCTAACATGCAGCAACATCGTCGGACGTGTGCTCCTCCAGCCATGCACAACCCATGCATTTTTCTCCTCCGTCACACACCCCTTACTCTCCAGTGCACACCAGCAGCTCGCATAATCATCGTTGCCGCCATTGTCATCATCTCGCATCCGGATAGAGAAGCACCTCTTTTCTCATTTCTTTTTACATCTCCCTTGCACTTTGTTGTATTAGTAACTCTTGTTTAACTTAAATTTAATGAAACAATTATTTGGTAATATCCTTTATTTACTCTAGTTTGTTTCTCAACGTATGCAAGTCAGATCTTATACATTATTCTCTCTTTAAACATTGCAAGTGTCATCTCATTTCCTCCATCTTAATTTGCAATTGAGCCTCTGTTTTCTTATTTAGTTACATTCATGCCCTCCTCCATTTACTTTAAGTTCTAAAAGTAATTTTTACCGTAGATCACAATCTCTCATATTTTTTCTTTCATCGCAATAGATTAAAATTTACGTCCAATTCGAAAGAAGAACAAAAATTACGAGTTTGCTTGTCCCTGCAGATACGAACTCTACTTGCACTATACAATTCATATTTTTCCCAACATGCTTGTAGTTGTAATCTTATTTGTTTGATTGCGGTTTTTGGTGGAAAAACAACGACATGGTAAACCCAACTTTTAACCGCACAAAATCGCATCAACACTTGACATCACACCATACCCAGAGAAGGGTGTATTGGACATTTTACTTTGAATACAATATTCATTAAGTATGTAAGCCTTTAAATTTTTTTGACATTCTAAAGTTTCATACCTTATAGTCCATTAATCTCATCAACAGACATTTGTCCAAAACTTGATGCCGGTCATGTCAAATGATCTTCATCCTCCTATTGATCTTTTAAAAGTTTAATTTTCAGTTTTTAGAAATCTTAATGAACTAATTCATTAATTTTCTAATTTAGTGGAGTCTACTAGATGCCAAATTACCATCTGAAAATATATCCATTCATAACTCTTTATGATAGGTTTATTCCAGAATTCATGTTTATTTCCAACATTTAGAAATAAACTATGAGTGTATTCTTATATCTAGGTCATAGAACATTCTCTAAGACAAAGGGCTCTCCCACTGAAAATATAAAGTCTATCTATCCAATAGAGATTGTTGCAATAATTGCATCAAAATCCATGTAAATGACTATTAAACCTGAAGATCAAAATTCTCCAGTCTTCTAAAACATATGCAACCCATTGCAAGTGTTGTTACAAGATTCAGATACAATTATAAGACTTTATCTTACTCCAATAAGCAAGTCAATATTAATGATTTATGTTGATATTCTGATGCTCTATCCGAGTCATTCTCTAAGGATTCTAGACGGACTTGATAGTAATACTATCAACACAACCAATTTATTGCAGTATTGACATTCATCCAACTCTTAAGATGTCATATGGAAGTCATAGAAGTACGGTCAACTCTTTAACTATCCTTCTTATCTTGGATCTGACCCATGCTTCCACTGTGCTTCTTTTATCTATAAACAACCATTGCTTAAGACTAAGGATCTCTTCTATTAAATTCAAAGAATTCAATGTTAGAGCATTTGAACATTTATACATGCTTCATTAAATTCATACAATATGAATATTATGAAGCTTCATGAAATGACTAGAGTATAGACAGTAGAATGATGACACTCATCATGTCTACATCCATCTAGACTCTTAAAACATTGGTTCAGGTAGGTATTCAAACAGTTCGAATACATCATCTCTTTCGAGCTACCATTCTGCATAATGCAGAGAACCATGTCATTCGTGATTAAATGTCTAGAGCACATATGTATGCCAAAATATCTTCTTTGATATTATAAGGATTATTCGACAATTACGATCACCATCGACATGTCACTTCCAAAGTACACTCGATGAAAGATCAAGACTATAGAGACATACCAACCCTAAAGTGATGTATTATTGTCTTATTTAATTGTCATTCCTTGTTATATTGAGGAATCTTGTACATTGCAACCACATACATTATCAGTCCAACTGCAAGTACAATATCTGGATCATGAGTCCAATTTATGATATTTTACTGGTTATTATTGAGTATAACATTGAGTGGATTTTATGAAGATTATCTGAAATAAGAAATTTGCATAAGTGTATATATATTATATATACACATTTTACTTTGATTTAGTAGTTTTTATATCAAAGTTGTCTTGCATTGTCAATACTGAAAGTTCATTCTCTTAATCACTTTTAATATAAGAGATATACTTACCATTATATCTCAAGCAAGATCTGGGATCTCCTTCCTTATCTTTATTACATCCCAATAATATGAGAACATGTAACTCAGATAAAAAGAAGCGGGAACACATTCCGCCTTGCAAGTCCAACTTGCATCTCCCAATTCAGTCTAACACCCGGGCCCACCACCCCTAAGGTGATGTTTACCCGTCATTAATTGAATCAACCGTCAACATGATTAGAACTCGCTATGCGCAATCCAATATCGCCCCAATAACATGAGGACTCGATATTGGGGTCACTACGCATACGACCTTACTCTTTCAAGAAGTAAAGAGCACGATCCAAATGTGTTTGTATACATGAGATGTCATTTCGGACATGCGTCTCCTACATACAATCCCTGGCGACGGAACCCTTCTCCTTGACAGGAGACCATGGATGTCACTTATGTGATCCTCTACCTCTTATGCAAATTCAATAATTAATTATCATGAATCACATCCATATAATTAATTCTTCCAAGGGAAAGACACAACTATTCATAATAGAGTGTATCAATTGGATATAATCAATTTATTCATATTAAATTAATTACATATCTAATTTTAATCAACGAACTTTATTATTACTTGAATAGAAGGTATAATCTCAAAGTATATATTATTTGAATTTTAATAATTAGATAAATACACCTTGATTTCTCCAGCATTATCGAGTCCCTACCCGCTGTCATGGCCAGTGCCGACGGGAGTGGGACATACCGCAACCGGTGCAACCTGCTACCCCAACGCTCCCCGACTAGACACTATATCCACCTCAGGAAAGGATAATGCCAAATAGATCATTGTGTACTTTGAGATGCTTATCGATTTTTCAACTGAAATTATACCATATAATATTCATCAAAACTATTTTGATAATATTATAAGAGATTTGATAAACAAATTCCCAATCCTATTGAAGCAACAAGGTTTAGCATGTAAAAGTTGTCCTACAACTATTGTAGGATAAACTAGAGTTTTCATGAAAATAATGTTTGTTGGAAATTTCATATTAACTAATTGTGATCAAGATCAACTATCTTATCATTTTCGGTTAACATAATGTCATTCAAGGAAATAATTATCATCTTTAAATATTTCACAAATATTTATCAATAATCATTTCAGAAAATTAACAATTAATTTTCATTAATTTATTTGAATGACAATCACAAGGTTCATGTTCAAGTTTGTTAATTTCCAGTAGTGACCCCTACTCACTAAAATTAACATAACTCGATGAATTTAAATCCAATTAATGCAAACTAAATTTATTTTGTTCGCCAATTTGATTTAAAACAGAATTCAATGATAATTATGTATTTTTAGGCATTTAGAACCCATAATTAACTCTTTAATTACATCACTAACTACCACCCCCGAAACAGTAGATATATGGTGATTAAAACATCATAACTTGAGTTATCGGATTCCAAATCTTGCAAACTCAAATCCTACTATTTCCTTAATTAATGGGAAACATTATAAAATTACAATTTTGTGTTTAAACATTTTAAACATGGCCGAAATTTTATCACAAGACAGGGCTGCGAAAATTGAAATGCTAAAATCTTCACGAACCCAAACGAGCCCAAATCTTCATAGGTTCATGGATCTAATCCAAAACATTCAACAACCTGGATCTGATACCATTTGAAGGATATGAAAAAAACGTCAAGCGCATCACGGAATGACTAGTCGTACTAGTTGCTCGAGGCAGCGGAAATTAAAATTTTTCATATGATGAAATCACATGATCCAACAATACTTCTCGGATCGTTTCATTTTAACCACAAATAAGTAATAGGATTACCACTTGAAGCGTGGTTGCGATCGAGTCTCTAAACAAAGAGACCTCCTGTCTCAAGTCCGATCCGTTGGAGGAGACGTTTGCGAGCATATTAATGAAACACGTGCTTCACGCAATTCATGTTGAAGATCCAAGCCACGAATCTCCTGATCTCGACAAACGAGATACATCATCTTATTCATGAGCAAGGCATGCCGAAGTAGACAGAGATCTACGAGCAAATAATTGGACAATATAATGACGACGCTGCGGAGATGAAGAATCTCTTTAGGGCATCCATGATGGACGACCACATGAGAGAGATAGAGAGTGGACATGTATAAAGAGAGAGAGAGAGAGAGCATTCATTAATTCTATCTTAAAGAGCAATGGATGCCTCTTCTTATACAGGGTTTTGGGAATCCATGGATTCCAATCCATGGGCAACACATAATTAATGGATGAGATTGATTTGTGTTTCTTTCAATGGCTAAGTTGTTGTTGTAAAGATACAACAACTAATGATTTATTTTAAATTAATTTTCATTGATAAATCAATAAAATTAATTTCAAATTAAATCATCTTTGATAAGAGAAAAGATAATGAAGAGAATAAACTAATCTCCTCATAAGAGGGGACAACTACTCTTCTCCTCATGGAGAGTTGTAGCCGTCCACTCCCCTTTGGTGGACTTGATCCATCTCTTCTAATTATCATGAGATCTCATTATCTCATAATATATATCATCATCTCTTGTCGATAATATTTTCACAAAAAAAATTCCAAATTATCCTATGAAAAATATCAATCATGACATTGAAATTATGTGAATCTTATTCACAACCCAAAACTAAATGTAATTATATTTTCAATTAACACATTTAGGTTTCGGCATAACAAAGCTTGCACTGTCTTTTCGCATTTAGGCGCACAGCGTGCCGTTGGTAATGATTCTACTACGGTGTTCAGATCAAATAGCCGCCGGCCGGATCCGCGGACATAAATAATCGTTCAATGTGAATCCAATTCACATTAACAATTAATCAACAAATATAAATCACAATATTCTCTCTCTAATATATTAGAAATCACATTTATAATATATATATAATTAATATGGATAGTGCTATCCATATCATTCATATCCAAGATAATTAAATCGTATTTAATCATCTTGGATCTCTATTCTCATGTGCTTGAATAATATGAATCACATTCACATTATTCACATCTTTGATAATTAAATCACATTTAATTATTTCAGATAACTCTCCTTATAATATGAATCAAATTCATATTATCCATGATAATTAAATCACATTTAATTATCAATTTTCTCGATGCTCGAATACATATATTAACAATAAAATTATCCATGAACTCTTTCAAGGATAATGCACTTTCTCAGTGGAAACATGGAGATAAGGACATGGCGGTTGTATTATTCCACGTATAGTGACTTGGATATTGAGATCACATCTCAAATCCAGATCTCGGATCTCCCATAGATGCTTGATTAAATTAAGACAGCAAATCTAATCTTCTTATTGCATCTGAATCACATTCAGATGAATGTCCAACATTTGGTCCAAGATCAGATTACTTCTCTAAAATCCAGACCCGTTTCATCACTCCCTAGGAATGGAAGCGTCATGTTTATACAATCGTTTATGATCACATCACCCTCAGGTATTCCCAACACCTGTACATCCTGCATACTGGAAGATTCAGAACAAACCCGAAGTATTATATCAACTTTATACTGTCTACTTCACGGTTTTATCAGTAAGTTTCTCATTTGATCATTGGGAGTTGGTATCGATCATATACTTTCCAAAAGCATATATCATACATAGGTCTTGATCATATACTTTCTAAAAGTATATATCAAACCTACAAATTCAGTCAAGCTTCCAAAGAGAGATGATCGAGCACGAAATTTGATTCTTCTCAATATCTCATGAGTGAGCTCATGTATTCCGGTTCAGTGGTGAACCTGTATGATCCCTTTGAGAGATCGTATTACTCATGTGCTCTTATATGCACACCCGCGCACCGGTGTATAAACCTTGGTTAGGTCATCAACCTATTGGTCTGCCAAATGTACATACTCAGACATATAGTAACACATCTGTATCTGGTTAGAGGATGCGTGTCTATATCATGACAACATACAATATAGGACTTTGGTTATCTCAATCTTGTTAAGTCAACTCTTTGACCTAACTAATTTGACATCTCCGAATCTCTATTCCTATGCAGAGGACCTGCATCAAGAGGTCGGTCAGATATCAACCTATGTGAGAAAGGATTGCCATCTCCTACTCAAGCTGGAGATCATCTCTTAACAATCATTTGATAGTGCTTGATGAATCCTCAATCTAACCCTTTAGATATTCATCCAAGCACCAACCTCTATGATTCAATTATTGAATCAACAACTGTATGATTATTAAGATGGCCATGGTACATAACCCTAATTGTACTAAGGGACCTATTATGAAAATTATTTATTCTTCATTTCAGATCAAGGAATGATATATGCAATAACATTTATTGCATAATGGCTCGTCGTGGGCTTGCATGTCCAACAATAGGGACTCAAGAATAGAGTATTGAAGGATATTGTGAATCCTCAAGCGCATCACGGAAGCGTGTCGATCGTATCGTATGCAATCGGAGCAACTAGTCGTACTAGATGCTAGATGCAGCGGAAATTAAAATTTTAACTTTAAAGATGAAACCACATGATCACGAGAACACTTCTCGGATCGTTTCATCAAACCACAAAGTACAAGGAATACCTCTTGAAGCGTGGTTGTGATCGCGAGATCCCAAGGTAGAGATCCTCCTATCTTAAGTCCGATCCACGAAGAATGCACTTGCGGGCGCGATGATGAGTCACGTTCCTTCCCGCAATCCTCGATGAAGATCCAAGCGATGGCTCCCCCGATTTCGTCAAACGAAATCCGTCGTCTTCCTTTAGAGTAAGAAACTCCAAAGAAGATGGAGATCCACGAGTCGTCGAAGAAGAAGCCGAGAGTCTCTCCTTTCTCAACACAAAGTGGACGGCCACTTAATGGAGAAGAGAAAGAGAGAGAGGGCGAGAATGAGAAAGAGAGAGAGAGAGAGAGAGTTGTCACCTTGTACAACTCTTAAATGATGTACCATGGAAGGCTACCCCAGCCCTCTATTTATATTAGTTTAGGATCCAATGGATCTCAATCCATGGGACACATGGATCCAAAGGCTATGCTAGGTCCATGCTAAATCAATGGCTATGATTGTTGTTGGTTAAAACCAACAACATTAATTTAAATTAAAAGATGTTGCAACATTATCAACATAATTTAATTTAACATTAACTAATTAAGAGATAATGTGATAAATAAAAATGGAGTCAACCAACCTCCCTAAAAATGGGGGGCGTCACCCATGAACAATTCATGGATGACGCCACCTATGGAGGGTGGTTTATTTTGCTCCATTTTATTTATCTTATTATTCCTTAATTAATCACAATAAATATTCACCAAATTAATTCCAAATTAATTTGTGAATATTTCAATCTTGCCATTGAATACTATGTGAATCATATTCACAACCCAAACTAATTAGTAAATTGCATTTCCAATTAATTAATAAATGTGAATCCAATCCACATTATTAATTAACAAATGCTATTTACATAAATTCTCTCTCTTATATATGTATATTATAAATCACATTTATAACACACATATATCATGGATAGTGTTATCCACATTCTCTTAATCCTTGATAATTAAATCCCATTTAATTATCTTAGATAATCATTTTCACAATATGAATCATATTCATATTTATGCTTGATAACTAAATCTCATTTAATCATCAAGTCTTTGCTTGGATATTTCATCAAAAGAATTATTCTTGAACCCTTTCATGAATAATGTGCTTTCTCCGCAGATACTTGTAGATAAGGACAGGGCGATTGTATTGTTCCACGTATAGTGACTTGGATGTTGAGATCTCGTCTCAAATCCAGATCGTACGAACCTCCCACAGATGCTTGATTAAATCAAGACCGCAAGTCTAATCTTCATTGAATCTGAATCTCATTCAGACCAATGTCCAACACTTGGACTAAGATCAGATTGCTTCTCTACTGAAAGGAGTCACTAAAATCCAGACCTGTTTCATCACTCCCTCGGAATGGAAGCGTCATGGATATACAATTGTTTATGATCACATCACCCTCAGGTATTCCCAATACCTGTACATCTTGCATACTGGAAGACCCATGGTCAACCCGAAGATCAAGATCTATTTTACACTGTCTTCTTCAGGGTTTGATCACCAAGTTTCTCATTTGATCATTGGGATTTGGTATCGATCATATACTTTCCAAAAGCATATATCATACCTAGGTCTTGATCATATACTTTCCAAAAGTATATATCAAACCTACAAATTCAGTCAAGCTTCCAAAGCAAGACGACCGTGCACGGAATTTGATTCTTCCCAATATCTCATGAGTGTGCTCATGTCTTCCGGTTCAGTAGTGAACCTGTATGATCCCTTTGAGAGATTGTATTACTCATATGCCCTTATATGCACACCAACGCGCCGGTGTATAGACCTTGGTTAGGTCATCAACCTATTGGTCTGTCAAATGTACATACTCAGACATATAGCAACACATCTGTCTCCGATCAGAGGATGCGTGCCTATGTTGTGACAGCATTCAACATAGGACTTTGGTTATCTCGATCTCGTTAAGTCAACTCTTTGACCTAACTAATCTGACACCTCCGAATCTCTATTCCTATGCAGAGGACCAGCATCAAGAGGTCGGTCAGATATCAGCCTATGTGAGAAAGGATTGCCATCTCCTACTCAGGCTGGAGATCACATCTTAACAATCATTTGACGGTGCTTGATGAGTCCTCAATCTAACTCTTTAGATATTCATCCAAGCACCAGCCTCTATGATTCAATAATTGAATCAACATCTGTAAGATCATTAAGATAGCCATGGTACATAACCCTAATTGTACAGAGGGACCTATTATGCAAATTATTTATTCTTCATTTCAGATCAGGGAATGATATTCGCAATAACATTTATTGCATAATGGCTCGCCGTGGGCTCACATGTCCAACAATCTCCCACTAGCCCAAAGAGCCATTAATGGGCTAATCATTTAAACCCACACTCATGTGACAATCATAGGCTATTTAGAAAATAGCTAGGTAAGCTGATCAGTCACTCTGTTCCCAAAGACTATGCCAAGTCCTTTTACGGCACTTGCATATCCCTAGGTAACATTGCTCGCATCCAATGCGAATGTTGCATCTAATGCAACCAATACTCAATCTTGACAAAGAAATTATAGTGTCCTTGACACTATTGCTCAGTAACTATTATAACCAGTATTTCCATAATCCTTATCAGAATACCTTTATTCTGGGAGATCACTATCTCTCAAGGTATCCACAGTTAAGACCTTTTAGATCTCTATCTATAAAGTCTTAAGCTTTTGAAGATATGACTTTGAGATCACTATCTCAAAAATCTTGTCATCTATGAAGACTTTGTTATTAATGCAATCAAGTGTTTTCTCTCCATAGTAGGATTAGCAACAGACTTTGCTACTCCCACTGCATGGCAGATATCTGGCTTATGTACACATCTAGCATACACTCAGCTTTCCGTAACTGATGCACAAGTGCAAGCAGTTTTAGCATTCACTTCCTCAACTCTTTGAGGTGCTATCCTTTAGATAGGCCAGTACCAAATCTTAAGGGAAGGAAGCCTTTCTTGGAATTTCCAAGAATGGAATATGTCCAAGGTGTATTACAAATGTGACAGTCCCATTACCCTCTTTTCTTTGCTTCTAAACTCCTTCAGAACTAAGATCTAAGAGGTATTCTTGAGATCATATCTTAAGGTATGGAATAGCCAGTCTATAAAACACTTATTATCATCCTTATATCATTCCAAATGATTAGGATATTATCTACATTTAGCACGATGAACACAATGGCACTCCCACTAAGCTTCACATGGTTCATCAAGATTCTATTTGAAATCATAACATTTATAATTTCATCAAATCTTATGTTCCAACAACAAGAAGCTTATTTGAGTCCACAGATGGATTTCTTTAGCTTTCACACCTTACTTTCCAAAATCATGAAGCCCTGGGGCTACTTCATGTGAATATCCTCAGAGAGGTATTCTTTAGAGGAATGCAATCTTGAATTACATCCTGAAGATGCAATAGTCAAGTTGTGTAGCTAAGGTTAGCAATATTCTGATGATTTTAAGCATGGTTACCGAAGAGCAAGTCTCATCGCAAGCAATGTCTTCTCTTCCGATGTGTAGCTTATGGCTACGAACCGAGCTTTGAAGGTCTCTACCTTTTCATCAGGTTCCCTCTTCTCTTGAAGATCCATTTACACCTTAACGGGTCTAACCCTTATAGGTGGATCTTCGAGGGTCCATATACAACATTTGTATATGAAGTCTACTTTAGACTTTATTGCTAATATCCATCTTTCCATGTCATGATCCTTAGGAGCTTCATCACATGAAGTCCGATCATTGTCAGACTTGGCTGACACATGGAATACATCCTCAAACTCATTTGAAGAGGTATTAATGTTTCATCTTTAATTGTCCTTTCAGTTTCCGATTTCAGGAGCCTCATTATCTTCTCAAGATTAAATGAGTCCCTTTCTTTCATTTTCATCTTGATTCTTAAGAGTCTCAATCCTCCAAGAATCACATTCTCAGAGATGAGATCTTTTAAGAATGTCAAGGTCATAAAGTAGGTATCCAATACCATCCTTTATTTTCCTAATGAAGTAGCACTTTCAAGTGCTAGATTCCAGCTTACATGCATGGAACCTCATTAAGGATATATATTATAGTCTCTACTACACATACATATCTGGAAACTAAGAGGAAATTATGCTAAAATTCATCATTGACCAAATCATGTCACACATGATCCAATTGTATCTCCCTACAACTCTATTGAGTTCAGGTTTACCAGGAGGAGTGAGATAGAAATGATATTCATATCTCTATAAGGTATTCTTCGAATTTTATCTAATAGGTACTTGCTACCTTGGTTAGATCAAATTCATTTATTCTTCCTTCAAATTTTGGTTCTAAACCAAAATTGTGAAATCTTTGAACATTTCAAAGGTTTCTCAGGTGAAGAGAAGAAATCCCATATCATACGTGATCATCAATAGATATTGTATATCCATAATGTTTACTATGATATAGATGATCTACATACATCAATATGTATGAGATCTTGAATACCTCGACACCATTCCCAAAGAAGGGTGTATTGGACATTTTACTTTGAATACAATATTCATAAGTATGTAAGATTTGAAATTTTAGATATTCTAAAGTTTCATATCTTACTAGTCTATTGATCACATCAGCAGACATATGTCCAAGACTTGATGCCAGATCATTGTCAAATGATCTTCATCCTCCTATTGATCTTATAAGGTTTGATTTTCAGTATTAGAAATCTTAATGAACCATTCATTAATTTTCTAATTTTGTGGAGTCCACTAGATGCTAGATTACTATCTGAAATATTTCCATCATAACTCTTTATGATAGTTCTATCTCAGAATTCATGTTTATTTCCAACATTTAGAAACAAACAATGGGGTATTCTAATATCTAGGTCATAGAGACATTCTCTAAGACTAAGGGCTCTCCCACTGAGAATATGAAGTCCATCTATCCAACAGAGACTGCTGCAACAATTACAGCAATATCCATGTAGATGACTACTAAACCTTAAGATCAAATTTCTAATCTTCTAATATGTATATGCAACCAATTGCAAATGTCATTAGAAGATTGGGATACAATTGTCAGACTTTATCTTATGAAATAAGAAAGTCAGAGTCAATGATTTATGTAGTTTATTCTGATGCTCTATCTGAGTCCTTCACTAAGGATTTTAAACAGACTTGATAGTCATACTATCAACACATCAACATATTGCAGTATTGGCATTCATTCAATTCTTTGGATGTCATATGGAAGTCACAGAAGTAGGTCAACTCTTTGACTTTCCTTCTCACTCAGGTCCGACCCATGCTTCCACTGCGCTCTCTTCATCTATAAACAACCATTGTTCAAGATGAAGAATCTCTTATGTTAAATTCAAAAAGAATTCAATACAAGAGCATTTCAACATTTATACATGCTTCATTAAATTCATTCAAAATGATTATTATGAAGCTTCATGAATGACTTGAGTATAGATAGTAGAATGATGACACTCATCATATCTACATACATCTTAACTCTTAGAGACTTAGGTTCAGGTAGGTATTCAAACATTTTGAATACATCATCTCTTTCGAGCCACCATTCTGCATAATGCAGAGAACCATGCCATTCATAATTAAATGTCTAGAGCACATACGTATGCCAAAATATCTTCATTTCTTTTATAAGGATTATTTGACAATTACGATCACCATCGACATGTCACTTCCAAAGTACACTCGATGAAAGGTCAAGACTATAGAGACATACAAACCCTAAGGTGATGTCTTATTGTCTTATTTAATTGTCATTCCTCATTATGTTGAGGAAACTTGCTCATTGCAACCACATACAATATGTGTCCAATTGCAAGTACAATATCTGGATCAAGAGTCAATCCATGATATTTTACTGGTTATTATTGAGTATAACATTGAGTGGGTTTAATGATGGATTATCTGAAATAAGAAATTTGCATAAGAGTATATATATTATATATACATGTTTTACTTTGATTTAGGAATTTTATATCAAAGTTGTCTTGCCTTGTCAACATTGAAAGTTCATTCCCTTAATCACTTTCAATGTAAGAGATATTCTTACCATTATATCTCTAGAATGATCTGGGATCTCCTTTCCTATCTTCGTTGCATCCCAATAATATGAGAACCTACAACTCGGATAAAAAGAAGCGGGAACACATTCCGCCTTGCAAGTCCAACATGCATCTCCCAATTCGGTCTTTAACACCCGGGCCCACCACCCCTAAGATGATGTTGACCCGTCATTAATTGAACCAACCGTCAACAGGCTTAATACTCGCTATACGCAATCCAATATCGCCCCAATAATATGAGGACCCGATATTGGGGTCACTACGTATACGTCCTTACTCTTTCGAGAAGCAAAGAACCCGATCCAATTAAATCATATATAGGATCTGTCACTTCGGACAGGCGTCTCCTATATACAACAACTAGCGACAAAATCCTTTGCCTTGACGGGAGACCATGGATGTCACTTATGTGATCCTCCACCTCATATTCAAATTGTAATTAATTATCGTGAATCATATTCACATAATTAATTCTTCCAAGGGAAATACACATCTATTCATAATAGAGTGTTTATTAGATATAATTAATTTAATCACATTAAATTAATCATTAATCCAATCATCAATCAACAAACATGTCTTTTACTTGAATAGTAGGTATATTCTCAAAGTACGTATTATTCGAATTTTAATAATTAGAAAAATACACTTTGACCTTTTCCGGCATTATATAGTCCCTACCCGCTGTCATGGCCAGTACCGACGAGAGTGGGACGGACCACATATGTTGCAACCCGCGACCCCAATGCTCTTCGACTAGGCACCACATCCGCCTCGGGAAAGGATAATACCAGATAGATCATCATGTACTTTGAGATGCTCATCGGTTTTTCAACCGAAATTATACCATATAATATACATCAAAACATTTTTGATTATATTATAAGGAGATTTGCTAGACAAATCCCCAATCCTACTCAAGCAAGAGGGTTTTTCATGTAAAAGTTATCCTACAACTATTGTTGGATAAACTATGATTTTCATGAAATCAATGTTTGTTGATGAATCAATGATCAAGATCTAATATCTCATCATTGTGGTTTAGGTAAGTGTCATTCAATGAAATAATTATCTCTTTAAATATTTCACAAATATTTATCACTAATTATTCCAGAAAACTAACAATTAATTTTCATCATGATAATTGAATGACATATCACAAGGTTCAAGATCAAAATTGTTAATTTCCAGCAGTGACCCCCAATCACTAAAATTAACTTATCTTGATCAATTTAAATCCAAAAAATGCAAACTCAGTTTCTAAAGATTGCCTATTTGATTTATTGAAGAACTCAAGTGATAATTCACGCATTTCAAGGCGGATTAAAACCGTAATTATCTCATTAATCATGTTTAAATCCGCAGTTCCCGCAACAGTGAATATAAGCATATTCAAAAGACCATATCTTGAGCAAATGAAGTCCAAATTTTGTAAACTCAAGTCCTATGGTTTCCTTGTTTAATGGTAACAAAATACAATTGAAAATTTCGTGTTTAAACATTTTAAACAGAGCCGAAAAATTCAATTTTACAGAGGTGCGAAAAATCGAAATGCAGTAAAATTTCGCAACCCTTTCAAGAACCAAATCGTCTAAGGTCTATGGATCATATCCAAAACCTTATTCGACCTATGGCTCTGATACCACTTGAAGGATATTGTGAATCCTCAAGCGCATCACGAAAGCGTGTCGATCGCATCGTATGCAATCGGAGCAACTAGTCGTACTAGATGCTAGATGCAGCGGAAATTAAAATTTTAACTTTAAAGATGAAACCACATGATCACGAGAACACTTCTCGGATCGTTTCATCAAACCACAAAGTACAAGGAATACCTCTTGAAGCGTGGTTGTGATCACGAGATCCCAAAGTAGAGATCCTCCTATCTTAAGTCCGATCCATGAAGAACGTACTTGCGGGCGCGATGATGAGTCACGTTCCTTCCCGCAATCCTTGATGAAGATCCAAGCGATGGCTCCCCCGATTTTGTCAAACGAAATCCGTCGTCTTCCTTTAGAGTAAGAAACTTCAAAGAAGATGGAGATCCACGAGTCGTCGAAGAAGAAGCCGAGAGTCTCTCCTTGCTCAACACAAAGTGGACATCCACTTAATGGAGAAGAGAAAGAGAGAGAGGGCGAGAATGAGAAAGAGAGAGAGAGAGTTGTCACCTTGTACAACTCTTAAATGATGTACCATGGAAGGCTACCCTAGCCCTCTATTTATATTAGTTTAGGATCCAATGGATCTCAATCCATGGGACACATGGATCCAAAGGCTATGCTTGGTCCATGCTAAATCAATGGCTATGATTGTTGTTGGTTAAAACCAACAACATTAATTTAAATTAAAAAATGTTGCAACATTATCAACATAATTTAATTTAACATTAACTAATTAAGAGATAATGTGATAAATAAAAGTGGAGTCAACCAACCTCCCTAAAAATGGGGGGGCGTCACCCATGAACAATTCATGGGTGATGCCACCTATGGAGGGTGGTTTATTTTGCTCCATTTTATTTATCTTATTATTCCTTAATTAATCACAATAAATATTCACTAAATTAATTCCAAATTAATTTGTGAATATTTCAATCTTGCCATTGAATACTATGTGAATCATATTCACAACCCAAACGAATTAGTAAATTGCATTTCCAATTAATTAATAAATGTGAATCCAATCCACATTATTAATTAACAAATGCTATTTACATAAATTCTCTCTCTTATATATGTATATTATAAATCACATTTATAACACACATATATCATGGATAGTGTTATCCACATTCTCTTAATCCTTGATAATTAAATCCCATTTAATTATCTTAGATAATCATTTTCACAATATGAATCATATTCATATTTATGCTTGATAATTAAATCTCATTTAATCATCAAGTCCTTGCTTGGATATTTCATCAAAAGAATTATTCTTGAACCCTTTCATGAATAATGTGCTTTCTCCGCAGATACTTGGAGATAAGGACAGGGCGATTGTATTGTTCCACGTATAGTGACTTGGATGTTGAGATCTCGTCTCAAATCCAGATCGTACGAACCTCCCACAGATGCCTGATTAAATCAAGAACGCAAATCTAATCTTCATTGAATCTGAATCTCATTCAGACCAATGTCCAACACTTGGACTAAGATCAGATTGCTTCTCTACTGAAAGGAGTCACTAAAATCCAGACCTGTTTCATCACTCCCTCGGAATGGAAGCGTCATGGATATACAATCGTTTATGATCACATCACTCTCAGGTATTCCCAATACCTGTACATCCTGCATACTGGAAGACCCATGGTCAACCCGAAGATCAAGATCTATTTTACACTGTCTTCTTCAGGGTTTGATCACCAAGTTTCTCATTTGATCATTGGGATTTGGTATCGATCATATACTTTCCAAAAGCATATATCATACCTAGGTCTTGATCATATACTTTCCAAAAGTATATATCAAACCTACAAATTCAGTCAAGCTTCCAAAGCAAGACGACCGTGCACGGAATTTGATTCTTCCCAATATCTCATGAGTGAGCTCATGTCTTCCGGTTCAGTAGTGAACGTGTATGATCCCTTTGAGAGATTGTATTACTCATATGCCCTTATATGCACACCAACGCGCCGGTGTATAGACCTTGGTTAGGTCATCAACCTATTGGTCTGTCAAATGTACATACTCAGACATATAGCAACACATCTGTCTCCGGTCAGAGGATGCGTGCCTATGTTGTGACAGCATTCAACATAGGACTTTGGTTATCTCGATCTCGTTAAGTCAACTCTTTGACCTAACTAATCTGACACCTCCGAATCTCTATTCCTATGCAGAGGACCTGCATCAAGAGGTCGGTCATATATCAGCCTATGTGAGAAAGGATTGCCATCTCCTACTCAGGCTGGAGATCACATCTTAACAATCATTTGACGGTGCTTGATGAGTCCTCAATCTAACTCTTTAGATATTCATCCAAGCACCAACCTCTATGATTCAATAATTGAATCAACAGCTGTAAGATCATTAAGATAGCCATGGTACATAACCCTAATTGTACAGAGGGACCTATTATGCAAATTATTTATTCTTCATTTCAGATCAGGGAATGATATTCGCAATAACATTTATTGCATAATGGCTCGCCGTGGGCTCACATGTCCAACAAGTATTTTCTGTGTGCTAGATGGAAGAGACCCAGTTCTCCGACGAGGAGATTTTTTTAGACTCCATTCTCCAGCGACCATGAACTTTAATGAGGATTGCACTCCACAACCTTTTCAACCCTTTTCAAATATGGAGCAGTTGTCCACATTGTTGTGGCGGATCAGAGTTCTCCGTATAGAGACTCATTTCAATTGTAGTGACTCTGACATGCTTAGTATAGAGCACGTGCTCTTCGACGAGGAGATTCAGTTGACTCACACTTTAGCATGTTCATCCTCCTCATCCACACAGTATGAGAAGCAATGTCCTCGACAACAGCCGCCAGTTGTGTGCGTTGAGTTGATATTATATATAGTCTCTTGTATTGTGAGTTGAGATTTATTTCTGTATGTCCAAGCTGAGCATTGCATGCTCCAGCTTGAGGGGGAGTGCTGGAGTATTTGTTTATATGCGTTACTTATGTAAAAGATGTGTAAATGGAAGTCCCCAAGATCCACTACCACATCCAAGTCTTTATTTCCAAATCTACTAGTTGGGAGATGTGGAGACTCAATGGGGGCTACATATAGACACCCACACCCATTGTATTCAGATGAGAAAAACAATAGACTATCAGCCGTATGAGGAATTCTCCCTTGGTTTCATCTCGCTCCTTAGGGAGTAGGGTTCCACATAAAAATCTCTGTGTTCAAGTTTATCCTTTTTTTCTTTATGCTCTGTTTATCATTTTTGCTTCTGCATTCATATTTTCTAACATGCTCCTCAGCCACGTGCAAAATCTTCATATGTGGGTAGAGACAGTTCTTAGCATCGACGATGATCATCTCAATGTAAGTTCTTGGACAACCTTCCACCTAGACAGACCTACATGTCCATATTGTAGGGGGTGATGTCATAGGTGAGAATTCTACAGAGTTTCAGAGCTATCTTGGACAAATGGCATGTCATCGAGTTCTCATCACTACTCATGACTTCCGATAACTTCCTCAGTTTGTGAAGGTTTACATTTTATCAGACTTGTAGGTAAAACCTTAACCTAACAAATAAACATTTTAAGATTGATATTGTGATTTTTATACCTTTGTTGTAGGCTGCATTTTCATGATATTGGGATCTTATCATTGATGGACATATCCTTAGTCACACAACAAAGATGCTGCATCATTTTAAAAGACACATTAAGTCAAGGGTAAAGTCTTAATATGTATTAAATCAATATTTCAATGTCATCCTTTGTGATAATATCTTCCTTCTTGCAATAGTATAACCTCATTCCTTACGATCAATTAGTTCAGAATGTTCATCTGGATGTGACTCCAGAACAATGAAGGGATGTAATCAACTTCTCGTCTTGTGAGGAGTTTGCGGTATGTAATGTGCTTGGCCTTATTTATTACTTAAATTTATTAGTTTGGAATAATATTAGATAATATCGATGAAAAATGCTACGAATCGTGCGAAAGAATTCAAGTCGACACATAAGATGGGGGAGGAAGAATAAAAAAATTCAACCACGATTTTGTAAGTTTGTTTAATTAAACCAAGATAAATAATACCAAAAATATGTGATATATAATTCTATTATTTTAGGAAAAGAAAAACGATTGTAAGGCCATCTGAATAGAGATTTTCGTGGGATTAAAGAGTTGAGACCTTGGTGGAGAAGTGCAATGGATCGATGACGCAGCCACACCAATTCATGTAAGTTAATTATGATATAGAATAATTATCCATAATTTTTTTTCTTATTTTATTTTGAACCAAATATACAAGAGGAGATGAACAAACACTACGACCGGATCTTTATATAGTATAGAGACAAGCACTTATTGGTATATGCTAAAGTGGTGTTCATCCAAGCCACATGTTCTATACATTTTGGATGTATACAATGTAGAGAACGGGGAGCAATGATTCGTACGTGGTATGGAACTGGTGCTAGTTGGTCTGGATCATCGTCACAATGAAGCCATAGGGGGGAGAGAGAGAGTTGAAGAGAGAGCTGTGAGGCATCAATGCGCAGATGTCTGCACAGGAAGAGGAGATGGTCAGGATGCGTTATAAGAAGGTGAAGATGTCTGCACAAGATGAGGAGACTGCAAAGATACGTTGTGATATGGTGGACATCATGGCTTACATTCATCATCTCTAGAGCAAGACCGATCGATCGATAACCCCTACATGACCCAGCAACGATGAGGAGGATAATGAGGAGGGGAGCGACGAGAGAGAGGAGGAGTGGATTAGGTTTTAGAATTTTATTTATATTCACACTTAACTTGAACACTTTAATATAGTTTGCAGTTTAGATTTTTTGTAAAATATCTTTAAATTTATTCATGAAGTACTTTGATTTATTGTTAAGATGAAATACTTTTGTTGTATATTGCTTTTGTTGTGAATTCATTGTAGCAACAAGGCACCGAATCCAATGCAACAGATTTTTTTCTTTTTGAAGTTTATAGGGGATGGTCAATGATCGTCCCTTGTAATTTTTACAAGAGACGACCCTAAACCCGTCCCCGCCGGTCGAGGTGGGTTTAGTGATCTATTTTGGATGCAGGGATACGGGGGAGATCCTTATAGCGCTTCTGTACCCGTCCCTATATCCAGATACCTTGGGAAGAACTAGGGGACGATCAACAACCATCCCCTTTAATTTTTATAGGGGATGGTCGTGATCATCCTCTTCGGTTGAGGTGGACTTACTGGTATATTTTTTGGAGGGGAGGCAAGAAGAATAGTTAAAGCCATCCATATAGGACTTCTGTACCCGTCCCTATAGCCTGGTACCCTGGGGAGAACTAGGAGGGATGGTCAACAACTGTCCCTTTCAACTTTTATGGAGGACAGTCACGACTGTCCCCTCTAGTCGAGGTGGGCATTTTGGTAAATTTTTTGGGGGTGCGGGGACGGGGGGGGGGGGGGGGCAATTAAGGCAGTCCCTATAGGGCTTCCGTGCCTGTCCCTACAACCCGATACCCTAGGGATAACTCGAGGAATGGTCAACAACCGTCCCTTTTAGTTTAGGGCATGGTTGCGACCGTCCCCTCCGATCGAGGTGGCTTTTGGTACATTTTTGGGGATGCAGTGACAGGGGGGACATTAAGACCGTTCCTATAGGCTTATGTACTCATCCCTGCAACCTGATACCATGGGAAGAACTAGGGGGGCAGTCAACAACCGTCCCCATAGATCTTCTAACCGGTGCTAGCCCCATACTAAAGGGGACGGTTTGTGACCGTCCCCCTATAATACTTAAAAAGGACATTCGTTGACCATCTCGTCCAATATGAATAAAAGGTATGATTACGACTGTCCCGTCCTATGAATAGGGTACGCTCCGTTTTTATGTCCCCTTTGGTCAAATGAGATGCAGTTATCGGGGACGGATCGACAACCATCTCCTATGTTCCTAAGGAGACGGTTTTTATTTAGCATATGGGAATGTTGTTGACCATCGTAAAAGGTGTGTCTACTTGTAATACTACCTTCTAAAAAATTAGAAAATACCCAACTTCTACTCACTTTTTCAAATTCCAGTACAATCAAATCACAAACTACTCGCTTTTCGAAACTTCATCCAAATCCAAGTAATTCTAAGATCTTTTTTTATTTCTTGAGTAATTTGTAGAATTCCTGATTTTAATTTTAGGTGAAATCACATTTTCCCCCAGCCACATTTAACTGATTAGTTTAGTTTAGTTTAATTTTTTTGCATTTAAACCGTTGGTATATTAGATAATTACAATTTAGCACTACAATATTACTTTATCATAAAATACCAACAAAACCCATTTTTTTAATAAAAAATGGTAGAAAAATGTTCAGGACAACATAGTGGATGTTTGGGTACATTTTGAGATCCCTAGCATCAAAAATAAAAATAATGTCTTCGAAATTGAGTAAATTGCTGGTTGTTTGTTCGGTCCATTTAGATCTGTCCTCCATTTGTCCTAAACCTAATTTCGCATCTCTTTAGGCATGCAGTTTTTTGGCCTCACCATTCCCCCCATACCACAAACTCTCGAAATGATAGTTTTATCTTTACCTCAAATGACACGGGAACAATTCGGACTACATCGAGGGCTTTAAGTATATTAATGTTGTGCACAAAGATATTTGAAATTTCGACAAAATGTATTTTTATTTTTGCTTTGTAATTTATTTTCAAATTATATTCAAAATTGTGATATTTATGATTGTTGAGGGAATATGCCAAATTAAGTCAAATTATATCTCTATTCAACTGTAATAGTTACTTTAATTCATTATTAGAATAATTATATTTATGACTAGTCTAACATTCTTTATTCACGGCGGATAATCCATAACCTGCTACATACAATGGATATATGATTTAATGAATAACCATTCTAATTGGAGCGGATCAATTCATTGACCACGTAGTGCGATTCGAGTAGGATTGCATGTGAATGGGCAGGTCTCCACCTCATGAACAGCCCTAACTGGTAATATGTATCCAACCGAATGCATAGGCTTAGTTTTTGAAAGTCGAGTTTAAGAAATGAACTGAGTTATAGCGTGCACAACCTCTTTTTTCACCTTTTTTTCCTTCAAAAAGTATCATTAGTTTAGGTTCCCAATGTTGTGTTGGTTGTTTAAAGGACTACAAAAGACATCAATTTACTGGCCAAATTGAGATGAGGGGAACTTTTTGTTGCTTTCAAGGTTATCATTGCGTATAATACACAGTAATAACACGGATTCAAATGAATTAACAGAGAAACAATAACGATTAACATAATGGTAATCATGTGTTTCCCATTCATTTTCCGATTACACAATCCACACAGGAACCGATTAATAAATCAGAAGTATAAATCAGGGTGTGATCCAAGAAAGGTAAGCAATAAACGAATTGTAGAAAACAAAATGAATAAATGATTAGATCAGAAATCACCGAAGTGTCCATGAAATTGACTGTCCTTAGAGAGGATTTCGCCCCCACAATACTGGTGTGAAGGGTACTGGCGATCCGCTCGGTCCACGGTCTTCGTCTACGTACACCGACGAGACCGTCCTCGAAAGCACCTTCGAGAACTTGCAGCCGAGAAGAACATGTCGCATGTGTGAGAATGAAAAACAAGAGCGACAACGTGAGAAAGAGAAAGTTTTTCTTGTGAGTGAAAAAATACAGCATGGGAAAAGTTGTATAAAAAGAGGAGCTCGCGTGCGGTAACTTCCGATCTCTGAAAATGCCCCTCAACGATATTGTCCCTTCGGATTCCAAAACCGTGGCTAAATCGAGCCATTTGGATCGAGTTAGATTCCCAATGTGCTCAAATCGAAATTAATATGTCTAATTAATTTAATCGATTAGCCAAATGAAATCCGCAATAAAAGTATCAAAATCCAAATTGACTCTGCCGACCAAGTGTCGGAGACGTAACGAAGTGCACGCGCATGTGTATGGACCTCCATTCCTCCTCTCTACTATTGCTACAAGAGCTTGGGGTGTGAACTCATATATAAGTCCACCAAAAGTTTAGAGATACTAGGTATGGTACTAAACCTTTACCTAGGCTTTTCAATGTTTCAAATTTGGGAATTCCCAAAATTTCCCCCAAACTATTTAGTTTCCCAATTGAAATCAAATTAATTTCAATTGTAATTATATAGACTTTCCAATTAAATGTCTAATTACAATTCTTAATACAACACTTTTAAGGAGTTCTGAAGAGAGTTAGGGAGTATTGTTATTGACAGAACCCTTATAAAATGCCAGAAGTGTTATGTGGGCTACATCATGATGAGTTCATCAGATTACGCATGAAACTGATGACACAGAAATAGATAAAAACTCAAAGGCTGATGGAAACTAGGAAAGAAAAAGGGAAAGCAAAAGTTGGCACATCATTTTCTTGCAATGGAAGGAATGCCTCCCCAGCTTTGCTTCAAACCAAAACAACAATCTTTGGTCATGAAAGCTTAAAAAGAGTCACTCTTGTCTGAGGTATCTTAAACATGGTTCTCAAAGATTTTAAGATGTCTACCACGCAAAGTGGCATTGGTAGGTAGATTGGGTATCTTAGATCCATATGATCTAGTGCTGAATTTGGATATATTTTTTTCCGAAGTCTGTGATCCATGAATTCAGAAGTGCCTTCGGAAACTTAGAGAAGAGTCCACTTAAATATCACCCTATGGATGCATTTTCTGCTGATGATGTGCTTGTAAAGAAAATCCTTGAGACGCATGCTCCAGATGGTCAGTACATAGATCCCATGCCTCTGCTCTGCTTGACGGAGAACACAATCAGATTCGTCATGGCGTCTATAGTAAGTTCTCCATTTTGTTTACTCCCTAACGGCTCGAAAACTCCTTCCTTTTGCTGTTTTTCTTTCAACATTTCAATGGCTAATTTTGGATCTCATCGATGAGGGGGAAATGCACAACTAAGTGTTGCCATCCGATAATAGATTTCTTTGAAGTTAACATGGTAATGGAAACATACAGAATGTAGAAGAATTTCTGTTTTTTATATATGACAAGAATTATTTCGATCTGTTTTGGTGGCTAAAGTTCAGATGATTACACATCCAGTACCCCCACTTCATTTTTTTCCACATTTCCTTCTATTTTTTCTGTCTGCAATAATAGCCATGAAGTGTATTACCAAAATTAACTAAATATCAACCAACATATAAAATTTTCAGGCACCTGCACACAAGATGCTTGCCGCAGCAGACAGAGAGCATGACATGAAGATAGTCCTCAAGGATATAAAATTGGGATGCATCATCCATAGAATATCACGAGAGGTACCAGAATAAGTCAAAAATTTATGTCCTCTACTGAGAAATGTTGCCTTGGAAACTTCCATTATATCTGTAATCAAAATAAATCATTGGCATGTATGCAGATGTTACGTTATGATCCCAGAGACACCAACAAACACAAATCAACAATGGCATTGCTTGAGTTGGTCGAAAAATATGCATGGAACGTAAAGACTACTCTAGTGCTTGCAGCAGTTGCAGTGAGTTACGCCGAGTTTGCGTTAATACTGCAACTCTGCGAAGTGAATCCACTGGCACTGTCACTTTCGCTGCTCAAGCAGCTTCAAAATGTCACAGGGAACACGAAGGGATGGAGATCTTACTTCAAGTCCTTCGTCTACCTTGTTGGGAAAATGATCACTGTAGCCAAGTGCATCATCAAGTTTGAAAGTCATCATCCAGATTATGTCGCAATGGATAGCAAATCTATGGCAGCTGTGAAGGCATACATCCACGTAGCGGCATACTGGATAGTCAGAAGCGCGGTAGTATGCAGCTCTCAGATCACTAGCATGGTTGCAGCCAAAAAGCAAGTGCATTATTCATATCTGCATATAACAAATCCAAACTTTTAGTCCCGATTGAATTTACTCAATGGCTTATTTTTCTAATATAGTAATAAAGCATCACAAAGAGTTCAGTAGATATTTATACACCATAGCTTTAAAGTTTTCATGCAATCGTCTTAGAAAGAATTCACTTTTAACTTAGAAATATTTCCAACAGTTTGCACATGGCTTCTATAGGCACACAAATTTTATCATCGCGTCATGGGAGCTCTGGAGCTTGGCGTCCAAGCTCGACAGTATTGATGGTCACCTCAGGATGCTGTTGGATGCCTGCCACATGCAACTAGGCAAGTATATGGCTTCACTCAGATGCAATTAAGATGGCATCGAGATGTTGTCGAAATGTGTTTGTTTGGGCTTAAGATATCCGAGACATTCTGTACACTGATAATATCAATTTTCTGATTGGTAGAGGACAAGATGCAATCAGTTCTCCTTAATCTCTTTGAAGAGGCCCACGATGACAACCAGAAGGTTCTCCGAACGCTGCTTGCAATGAAGGATGAATTTCCACTTAGGCTCGGCTTCTCTGCAGAAAAGGTCTCATTGAAACTCTACCCCTTATCGAGAAACATCATATATTGTTGTAAAATCTACTGTTATCTTTCGCATTAGCATCAACACAATATTCATTTCCTGTCATAGCGCAGATAGGCGTGACTGAACTTAGAGACAAGGTGGTTGTATTATTGATATCGCAACTAGAAATACCTGCAGAGGAGCTGTTGCTACTCACCCAACAGTTGAGCAACTGTTATGAGGTTTATGATAGTTGTTTCGAGGTAGTTTGGATTCCCATATCAAGAACCAGTGCATCATCAAATTAAGAAGAAAGAGCGATTAATAAAGTTGCCAACACATTGCCATGGTATTCGATCCGCAAACCATGCATTTTGAGCAAGGCCGTGGCTAATTACATGAAAAAAAACATGGTTGGTTAAGGACGGACCCGTCTTGGTAGTTCTTGATGCTCAGGGAAAGATCACAGCGTCGAATGCCATCGACATGGTGTTCGTATGGGGCACAGTGGCTTATCCATTCTCTGCTTCAAGGGAGAGAGAACTATGGAAAAATCAGAGCTGGTCAATCAAGTTTCTGATGAATGATATTGATCCAACAATATCTTCAATGGTATGCTTTTAACTTCCAAGTGAAGTACCAAATGTTTACATATGAACATCTCTATCAAAAAAAATCAAAGAAAGTAACATAGATAATGATGGTTATATGGTTTCCTAATAGATCACACATCCACAACTTGGGCTTCAGTATAACTAAATATTTTTAAACATCTGTCATATGCTCATATTTAGCAAAATATTTTCTTATTAGTTGTCAGTTTCCTTGCAAATATTTACTAAAATTATGTCAGCAGGTAGAAGAGGGGAAACTAGTCAGTATATATGGAAGCAACAACATCGAGTGGATAAGGAGGCTGTGTGCTGGCACGAAGAACATCGTCAACTCTGGCATTCCCATGAGATGCATATATGTAGGATGCAACTCCAATGCAGAGGGCATTGTAGACACCATATCCCGGGAAAACCTGAGTGAATATTTGCAGAAGATAAAGGCTGCTTTCTTCTGGTTACGCTTGCGGAGTATGAGAGAATCGAGACTAGATCTCATGTTCGATAATGAATCAGACCACATGATTAAACATATCGACTCCTTGCTCTCACCAGAAGCTATTTCAAGTGGATGGCTCATAATCTCTGAAGGTCCATCTACCGACATTGTAATGCTTCCAGGATCAGATGCATTGGATCTTCTCTCGAATTTCCAAGCCTGGGGTGCGTACATTGAACACGAAGGCTTCTTAAATTCTGTAAGAAATGCAGTACACCCAAGAGAGAAAATTAAGCACTGCAGCAACTACAACCTTCTCCCCTATGAAGACAACATACTACAAGCAAGAGCTATTTGTAAAGAATGTGGAGGTATCATGAACAAACATACAGTTTTTCAGTGCAATTCTGGCAGTTCGACTTCGCCTGGTTGATGAATGCCTCTCGCCATCGTGGAGATGTTTGTGCAGGGGGAATTTTGATTTCTACAGTTGTTTTCTGTTTCTGACTTTCTTATCATGTGGTAAATCTGTTTTTTTTAATTTGTTTTTGAAGTTCCAATAACTACCTGCTAAAAGCATCAACCATATGAGTTGTTGATTTACATGAAAAACACTTTTCTTGCCCATCTGATTTCCAGACCTAGATATCTAGTTAGCAGGGGCTATCATACCTTAACATTTGCTCTAAGGGCATGTTTGGTTGCCGCGTTGGACTGGGTTGGGATACCCCTGTAAATAGTAAATTGTACCCATGTGAATAGTAAACTGTGAGGAGGAATGAGAGGGTTGGAAGGAGGGATACACCGGTGTACCCCAACCCGATGCAGTCCAACCCAGCAACCAAACATGCCCTAAGAGCATACTCGGAGGATCTTTCACGCACCCTTTCCCATACAATGCTACTTGAGCTTTGCAACTCGAAGAGTTGGGGGTCGGGGGGGGGGGGGGGGGGGGTTAGGGGGGCCCAAAGAGAAAGACTCTCCTGCGTGGAGGACATACGAGAGGGCTTATGGGAGGGAGGGCAGAGGCCTTTGGTGCAACTTCCAGTCAAGAATTGGGGCCTCAGCCAATATTTCTCTCATGTCTTTCTTCGTTCATGGTACGAGATTATGGCATCCTAAGCGTCGTGAATGCGGTTGAGAGTTGATTGCTCTTTCATAGGTTGTTTCATGACAATTGATTGTTAAAGCTGTAGAAGGAGTTCTTTCCTAAGTCTGAGTTGAGACTTCTACTACTTCGCGTGGGAAAATTGACCATTTTTTACCCTCCATTAAAGAGTCAGGCTTTGATAGCACATAAATATGTATTTCCAAAAAGTTGAATGTACAGGAGAATATTTGGCTTCCAAGAAATCCTTGGCAGATCATGCACATTTTCCCTTTCCCCCTTGCCTTGGCTTTCCCCATCTGATCCTCAAAGACTGACGATCAATTGATAGAGAGGGGTCTGTTTAGTCGCTCTGAATGAGGAGTTATTGATGAAAGGTCAATCAAAATCATGTAATAGCCTGAGGAGAAGACAAAGAGTAGTCTGTAGGAGCTCTACCCCAATAGGGGGAAATCCCCTCCAGCGTTTGCCACTTTGGAAACAAAGGCTAAAAAAATCACAGATGACAATTTTTGGTCACTAGAAGCTAGTGTTTGTGTGTTGAGATAAGCCTTGAAGTACCAACCCGTTTGCGATCCGAGTACATTCCGTAACCGGCTCTTGGCTGACCGTACGAGGAGGATCCATTAACCAATTACCCATGTGTTTGTGTTATAAGGATAAGGCGTAGGTCATCAGAGGTTCTCATTGTAACACCCATACCCCCAAAGATAGTCCCACAACTAAAATTCACAAAGTGTGAGAGTGGGTTATAAGTGGTGGGGATTGCTACTTGACAACTTGGGCTTAAGCATTTTGTGTAGTTGCCAATGGATCCATTTGAGCCTGATTGAATTACTATGAATTTTAATGTTTTTGACAGTTTTATAATTTTATGATTTTTATAAATGATAAAAATATGAAAAACAGATAGAAATTAAAACAAAAAAAAATATGCAATCATGAATTTTTTTATAAATTTTGAAATGGTTTTTATAATTTTTATTGAATTTTGATTGCAAACAGGATGTTTTTATGGAGTTTTTGAAAATTGTAATAAATAATGAAAGTAATTAAAATACAAAATATAAATTATGGATCCAAGATGAATGAGTCAGGAGTCTACATGAATTTTTGTGTAATTTTCAAAGGCATTTTTGCTAATTTTTATTTTATTTATAACATGTTAAATAAATACATGCCTACATGGACTAATATGCAAATGTTTTAAAAATGTGGACTAAATGATAACTAAATAAAACTGCAGAGGTTAATATGCAAATTTCCCAAAAAAGTCATGCATAGGACACGTGTTCCCTGTTGGATTGGAATAAAATGAAAATAAAATAAATTCAGGGTCCAATCAATAACTCAAAATGTCAGAACTTTTATTGCTACATACCCAAAAAAGCAGCATGTAGTTCAAGTAGGATTTAATTCTAAATAAAATAAATACAAGGAATAAAAGTGCAATGGTTCATATTGAGGAAATACAAACATATGTCCTTCTGGGGCTTGTTTGCAATAAAATAGAAGACAAAGGTAAATACGTAATTATACCATTAAATGACGTAGAACGTGGGGCAACCTTGATGCGCTTCTGCTTTGATCGGACAAATCCAGATGAGTCGTGCTTGGAAGGTCATGATCTGATCTTGATTCTCAATCAGTGACTCATAATTAGGGCTCAAATGATGGTGGAGATTGAATTTGGGGCCTCGTTCTTCAACGTGCGGTTGGGAGATATCCCAGATAAACTAGAAAGAATGCGAGCTCCAACAAACTTTGATCAATGGATTCATGATCGTTCTTTGCTTGAGTCAACTGCTAGAGTGCAATATATCTTCCTGAGAAACCCCCTGTCAATCAGAGAAAGCTAAGGAGCTCGAAGGTCTTCAAAAGCGAATCTGGAGGCCGAGGAAGGTTTGGCTACAAGTGTATCCTCCAGGTCTTGCTCCTTCTTCCAAATCTCAATTTTAGACCTGCAAGTAGAAGCTCGTGCCTGGAGGAAACTTCTCCGGCCAATTGTTAGGTCAAAGCGTGTGAAATAGGGGTAAGATGTGACTCTCCGGCTAAGCGACGGAGGAGGAGAGTCAGAAACTTGTTCCTGGGTGAATGAGATTGATATATGGGTGGAGAAAGGTGTGGAGAAGTCTAGTGGAAGTGTTGGAGTAGTCGGAAGGTAGTTTGGATGATCGGAGCTCCTCCGATCTGGAGATCAGAGGTTGAATGTGATTTACATATCTATGCTAAAACAAGGATTAAACTACAGAATAAAATTATAAAATTAAAGATTAACGAACTATGATTATCTACAGGTGGAAAATGATGAAATCAGCTTGATCTGCGGCTGGGCGGAGAGCCAGAGACGTACGACAAAGATCGCTGGTGACGTAGGTGAATCATGTGATTTAGCCTTCCAAACACCCTCAAGATCGAATATCAACTCCGCTGTCACCAGGGTAAACCTCTCCTACTCGATCGAAGGTGTTTAAATGGCTCAAAGACGGATTTCAGACTCATCGGAGGTGAGAGGCTGGTTTTTGTAGGTGTAGCTCCGTCAGCTTTTGAATTTGAAAGTGGATGAAATCTGTAGAGCGATGGATGGATCTAGTATGCTGATGTGAGTGAGAATTGAATGGGAAAAGGAATCAGAGAAGGGAACAAAGGCGGTTATGGATTGAGGTGCGTGGGGAAATTTGATGGAGTAACGGCAGAGGCAAGATCAACAGGAGAAGAGATGCAAATGAGGAGACGGATTAACAGACCTAGGTTTGGCCAATCAGGACGCACCGCAGATGCAAACAAAATAGGCTACACCATAAAAATACAATAAAATGTTTAATAAAAAATGAAAACTAATTGACTAAATTAAGTAATGTAAATAAAAATATTAAGAATAAATTAAAGTTATTTTTAGTGATTTTTATTAATTGAATAATATAATTACAAGGGTCAAAATAAATACAAGGTATTATTTATAGGTATACATATCTATATACATAATATTTTGATATTTACTTAATTATTTATATATACATAATTTAATAATTTCATTTATATACAATGTTTTATAAGAATTTTAATGATATTTTTATTTGATTTTTACGTGTTAATTAAACAGGGATAAGTATATACATGATGATACACACACACAATATATATATATATATATACGCGATTTTATTTTTATTTTTTTTTGATTTTGTAATTTTTATTTATATTTTGTATGTGTTAAATACAATATTTACAAGTAATAAAAAATACAATATTCACAAATATGGACAAGAAATAATGTATTAAATAATATACATAGTATACATTAGTTTATTATACAATAATACCCAAATTGACCACATTTCACACCTTAACTCAGAATTTTATGAAAACATCTCCATCCAAAGAGTATTTAATTTGGAGTACAATGGAAGTGAGTTTAATGAATTTGGAGTCTCGGTGGAGAAGTTATTGATCTTGGAAGTTTGTACTTTGTGGCTTTTGGAGAGTGATTATTTACACAATATTTACAGGTATTTACTTAAATTATTTTTATTATTTACAAAAGGATTTTATACATAATTTTCAAGAAGAGATTTAGCTATGAATAAATCAATGTAATAGTATGTAATATAGAAAATATTATGCAAGTGAGGAATACATACGTGTTTAGTATTTTCTAGAGTTTTAGGCCTTATCTCCCCCTACTTTATTCCTTGTCGATCAGGTCAAGTCTCGACCTTCTCTTAGGGTCTTATTAAGCTTGTACCTATTACATATATACAATCTTTTATTTTCTTTGTTTTTTTTATTTTAGGCTAAAATACATAATATTTATACAAAGATGATGGTTAGTAAGAAGATGGATTTATTGATACATATACATGTGTTTTATAAGGGATTTTAAGCTAAAATAAATGAATAAAGATGATGAAATGCAGATTCATCATTCTCCGATGCTTTACCTTTGCTGGTTCCTTAGCAAACACTTATTTAAAAGAATAAATTATTAAAAGACAAAGAAAAGAATAGAGGAAAAATAAAGAACTTAGAACAACATTGATATTAAACTTATCTTCATAAAATTGTAGTATAGAGCTCGGTCAGACCTTTGGATTATTAGTGTAGTGGGTTCTTAATGGAAAATAGATTTAAAACCTAACAACCCTCAAGTTGCACAAAAAATCCTATTCAAGTCGCCTCAACAGTCAGGTCAGAACAAGTATACATAAACAAATTCTTATGACTATGAATCTTTACTTGTACAGTGTAAGCGAAATATAGTTCCCTGCCTCAAAAGTAGCAAAGAAACAATCTCCCTCAACAAGGTAACTCTAGTTACCCAGTCTAGCAACTCATTCCTCGAGGAGCGGGGATATTCCCTTCTATGTTCATGTGCAACCAACTTAGGAAGAGGAGATCGAGAAAAGAATGGACGATGTAACATCCCTAATTTCTAATGACCAATTAAGTCCAAGATGATGAATGATTAGTGAGTCTGATTGGCTTTAAAAGTTGAGAATTTAATTGTGATTAAGAATGGAAAATTAAGATACCATTAGTGGCTAATTGTGGAATTGTGGCTAGAGGTGATTAAGTGACTAAGTATGATTAGTAATGTGATTACTATTCATAGGTGGGCCTTATGTGCAAATAGGAAGAGTTGGTGGGGTTTATGATGTAATTTCCCCAAGGGTATAAGCACCCATAGGCGCCAACCCTTCACCTCTACTTCATCTTCTTCCTCTTGAAAACTTGGAGCTCTCTTCTCCATGGCCGAAATTTCCATGGATCTCCATCTTCTTTCTTAGTTTTCTCCCTCATTTCTCCACCAAAATTTGAGCAATCTAAAGCTGGGAAGGAGAGGAACAAAGATCGACTGTTGCATGTAGGATCCAAGGCCAAGCTTGGATCAAAATTAGTGATAGAAGGCTGGAGTTGCTGCTGTCCTTGAGCAGTTCTTGAGCACTGTTGAAGGTACAAATTATACCCCCTCTTTGCTGCCATTAGATGGAATTTTCTCCACTATTTGAGACTTATGTTGAGCTATTATATCAAAGTGTTGATTGATATTCTTGTTGGACTTTAATTTGGTTTTTGGAGGGTTTTTTATGGAAGGATTTTATAGTGTCCAGATCTATCCATGTTGGATTATAACTGAATTCATGCATAATTTGGGGAAGATTTTCGATCTCTCATGAGTGGTTTTTGTTGCTGCTATATGCTTGATGAATATATGATTCATCATGTCTACTTGTGCTAATTAAGTAAGAATTGATGCATTCGACATGCATTCCACATCATGTTATGCATGATTTACAACAAGTTCCCATCTCAGATAATGTTCACAAAATAAACTTGAAAACACATATCTACATAAATGATTGACGGTACTCTCTTAAAATATAAAGTTGTGATTATAACCCTATATAAATCTATAATAAAATGTTTACAAAACTAGAACTACATTATCAATCACCGGATAGATGAGATACGAATAATAATTAATAAGTTACATATATGATCATCATGGTACTTAGTAATATATATGTGTTTACCATCTAAACTTGATACACAACTAGACAATCTATTAAAACCTATATTCTATTTATAATGCAAAGTAGTCAAGGCTTATTAATCAAACTATATATATCATACAAATCTAATCCAAACAAAACAATAAGATGTGTACCTATTATAAGTCCTACATATGTGGTAAGATAAGTACAACATGCATGTACTTTTTGTTGGAACCCATTCCACTCACGTGAACCCCATATCTTCCCCATGCAAAAGAATGGCTCCTCTCACCTTTCCTCCACATAAAACAAATGAACAATTGCTGCACTATAATATTTACTTATTCACATTTCCCATGTCCAGGATACGCCTTTGGGAATCTGAAAAAAGGCCTCTAAATCTTCATCGGAACAACACAGTAGCAGGAACCAGTGTCGAGCACGCCACCGTCTTACTACCTCTCGAAGACCAACTACGCAATACCGGCTTCACGTCATCGACTCCTCGTCTTCTCCCCAACAGCACGCCTCCTTCCCCTACAAAAGTAGAACAACATAACAGGGAGGGGGGACGGTTCGGAGGAGGAGAACCCAACGTCCCTCTCCTCTCGCATCCTCCTAGCGCTTCCGTCCGCGTGATCTCCTCGTCCAGCAGCAACCACCGCTTGTGCGATTTCTCTCTCTCACTCCGGCTAGCTACAGCGCCCAGTACGACCGCCTCCTCTGCTTGTTCGTCAGTGCCTCGTGTGTTCCCGTCGTTGCTCCCATCGTGCAGCCGTGCCCCGCGTGCCCTCACACAGCAGCACGCGGCCCCTGCTCCAGTCATCACCACGTGCTTCTATTTCTTGTGCGCATCCCCTTAGCCGTAACTGGGCACCTGCAAGCGCCCTCTGATCCGTCGACATCACCCCGCACCTTGCAGTTGCCGCCTGCGTCTCACTTCCTTGCACAAGTCTTCCGTGCATGCTCCATCTCTGCTGGTGCTCCTCTGCAGATATCCAAAGCACCATCTCCCTCCCTTGCATTTACAGGGCTTCAATCCCTTCGTACAGAAGAAGAACCATCCTTTCCTTTTAGTTTCCATTTATCTTTATTAAATGTCAGGAATTTGATCGGAATTTCACTAATCAACCTTTTTGGATTAGTATTAGTTTCTCTATCTTTTAATTGTCATTTTCCCTCTTCCCTTTTTAATTAAGCAAACTCTATACTTCCAGCCTTTTTAGTTCTTTAATTGGCCAAGTTAGTTTATCTTAGTGTTGTTGCAGAACAAACCCCTGTATTTTGTTTTACTTACAAATTAGTTCATGCATTTCCTGTTTCATGCCTTTAGTACTACGTAAAAAACCTCGTAAAAAGTCTGGAAATTAAATTAGCTCATTTAGAATATGTCGGCGTATGTTTCATTGTAGTTTCAGCGCCTTTTAGCTTCCAATCAAAAATAGAACCTTTCATTGTCCTTTAGTAGTTGTATACAAATTACTTCAAAGAAAATGAGCAAAGCTTGCTAAGTCCCTGTGGATCGAACCTCAACTTGCCCTTTACGTTCTTTTATGTTCATTTTGTGCAAGTAGTTGTATCTTTATTTGTTTGACTTTGATTATTTGTGGTAACACAACGACTTTATAAAATCACTTTCTTATACCGTGAAAAATCTTGTCAACAATGCTCCATTAAGTTGGTCTTCCATCCATATCTTTGGACTCGAAATTTCATGGGATTAGGAGCTTTTATGGTGGCTGTACATGGATGCTTGCTGAATGTTTTGAGATTTGTTGTGCTGAATGTTGGCTGAGATTTCTTCATGCTTTGGGGATCTTCCTTGAGTTTCCTTATGTGGATTTGCTTGTTGGTTGCATCTCCACTAGGTCAACCTTTAATCCATGGGTTTGGGTACGGAATTGCATTGATTTTAATCTCCTAAAGAGACTATACATGGACGGCTGTGTTAAAAGTTTCAGATTTTGTTGTTGAATGTTGGCCAGTAATTTTTATGATTTGGGAGTCTTATTTAAGTTCCCTTGAATAGATTTGTTTGCTGACTATGACTTCACTAAGTTGGCCTATAATTCATGGCCTTTAATTTGAAATTTTAGGTGATTTGGGAATGATTTGCATGTTGTCATCTACATGTAACTGAATGTGTCCAGATCTGTCCATGCACTTTAACTTAGAGTTTTAAGATGCATTTAGGGAGTTTCTTCATGTCTCCTTAAGTGTAAATACTTTTTAATATATACTCTTTCATATAAAATCCATGGGTTTGTTTTAGCAAAGTGAGGAGTTTTTGAGGAGTTATTGACTACTTATATTACATCTCCACTGAATGTTCAGATTGGATACTGTTGTATTAGGACTAAGGACATACATGATTTTGATATTATCCTTAGACACCTTTTGGTGGATTTGACCATGGATATGTAGAGAATGTGATACACATGAAATCCATGTATTTAGATGGGTTTTGATGTGGTTTTGGGACTAATTTGGTTGCTGTCCATGGGCCAAGCTGTGACCAAATTCCATTGTGGAATGCATGACTAATCAAAATTTTAGGCATCCTTTAATAAGTTTTACAAACCCAAGTCCCCATGTTTTCCCTATATGGGTAAACCTTTATTAGTATCCATTTTAGGAGCATGCCTTAGGATAATTGTTACTTATAAAGGTGGGCTTGACACACATATTATGAATTATGAGATTGGGGATGAATCTTAAGGATATATATATATATATATATATATATATAGGGTAAAATAGGGCTGCCCCCAGGGAGTAGCCAACTTGGCTACTCCCACCCCTATTTTCCCCTCATTTTATTATTTTTTAGAAAATAAAAATTTGTATATTCATCACTATATCCCTCCCACATTCTATTAAAATTTCGTCAGAAACAGAGACTCCTAAGCCTTCCATCCAGACGTCATTTTTTTAACGGTCATAGGATTTTTTAAATCGACCATGTTTGGATGGAGGTCGTAGGAGTCTCTGTTTCTGATGAAATTTTAATAGAATGTGAGAGGGATATAATGATGAATATATAAATTTTTATTTTTCAAAAAAATAAAAAAATGAGGGAAAAATAGGGGTGGGAGTAGCCAAGTTGGCTACTCCCTGGGGGCAGCCCCATTTACCTCATATATATATATATATATGGTTATCATACATGAAAACAAGACTATATGAAATTGCCATGAAGCAAGTCTTCCTCCAAGAAATAGGCCGACCTTTGTAGGTATTTGTGAATCTTTTGGGACGTAGGAAAGAACGATGCTTCCGATGAGATAGCCAAGATCATAAGATAGATGTTCTTCCGTGGGATCAGAGAGAGAGAGAGACTATCATAACAGGTATGTATCCCTGACCTAGGATCAGTTGAGGTTCTTATAAAACAAAATTCGGGTCTAGGACTGATAACTTGGAGATGTGAAATAAGTCAAAGAAACCGTAGACACTTAGGGTGTAACATGAAAATAAAGAAATGGTGATGTCACATAGGATCAGTCATGGAGATTGATGCTCCGACTGTGCGAGGGCACGGCGACCCTCACCTGAGCAGGAGATGAGGTCGCTCAGGCTTGGGTAGCGGATACTGAGAGCTTGCGTCTAGGATCCCAGTCCTTTGTACGTGTTTTCTTCGAGCCGGCTCGTTTTTTTACGCTTCGTTGGGATCCACAAGTTGTATAGACCATTCCGCTGACCTGTTGATTTTTTTAGAGAGCCTAGGTTGGGGGCTCTCCGCAGTTAGTTACGATCTCGTTTGGTTTTACTCAGCTTTTCTCCTTCGGGAGTTGAGCAACGAGAGAGGAAGTCGGGTCCGGCAGGCTTACCTCTTCTTTTTCCTGCCTCTAGTGGCGTAGTAGTCGTACTACCACTGCCTTTCTGTGGACCACACTTCCACTGGGATTGGCGAGAGCAGACGAATCCCTTCGAGGGTTTCCTCACAGCTATAATTATTACTCTTCCACCAGGTTGTGCTCTGGTGATGGGATTGTGATTAACAAACTTGTGACATTTCACCAATTGCCTAGTTAAGATGAAGTTTCATCAGTAGACATTGATGTGCCATAAATACCTTAACACTATGTCGTGCACTAGTGATGGGGTGGTGGTCAGTAGACATCAATTTCACCATTTGTACCTTTCCGCCATGTCGTGCACTGGTGATGGGGTAGTGGTTAGCAGACACTGATGACTTCACTATTACCTTTCCACCATGTCGTGCACTGGTGATGGGGTAGTGGGTAACAGACAATAAAAACTTCATCAATATCTTTCCGCCAGGCTGTGACCTCGTGATGGGGTAAGAGATGAGTGACTTTTCTGCTAGGAAACTAGTGACGACAGTTCCGTTAGTAGAGGCTATCGAGGGTTGGGTGTTGAGAGAGTTGTGAGTACGGTTCCTCTTATACACCTTCATGAGCGAGCTATCACACGTGTCGACCAAGGATCAATGTGAGTTGAGAGAAAAGCTAGGAGGAGTGTTGGGAACTTAGTTAGGATGCAAGATACCATCGCATGCCTACGGAGGCACCCCAACCCTGAGGCGTGCATCATACTCAGAGTCATAGTGTGAGGTTCAATCTAGACTTTGAAGTCCTACCCGGATATCGAGGTCCTAACCGGACCAAGACCACAAACTTACTTCTAGGCTTGAGTTGTTTGGTTAGTTCCATTGATCGAGGGAGACACGGTGTGGTAGTGAGTGAGTTTGTTCTGCCTGTTAGACTTCTGAAAGCAAGTAAATAATTTAAAAATCAATTAACCCACTTTTACTTGCTAGCTTCTTTTGTCCACTATAGCTACTTTCTGTTTCCCTAGTAGTTCTAGTCCTTACTTACTACTCTTTTTAGTAGAACTATGTAGAATTTGTACTTGACAATTTTGTTGACAGATACTTGCTTGTCCCTTTTCTATCTGTGGCAGGCAAAGGTCCTGCGATCGAGTAGCCGACGTACTTGGGGCTGTTGTTGTTCTTTTGGTGCTGACACTTACAGAGCAAGTATATTCTTTTGGAGCTCATTAGACAGCTGTTGGTTGTGTTCTCCTCTGTCTCCTCACTTTTGGGATATATACATGTATATTGAATGTTGTGGAACTTCAACATGTTATATGAATGAAATGAAAATGAATGGATATCCTTGTTGTTCAGCTCTGGTGTACTACTACTTCCACTTTTAGTTTTCTTGTGGTTGCTTGTTTAGCATAATAAATCTTATGAATGTCACGTTGTGAAAAGGCGAAAAATTTTACCAGGTTTTTCATAGCTTGAGATTAACTTAAGCTTATTAAGTGTGCAAATGACGTGTTTGATGGGTAACCTAAGGTCCTCGGGAGGATGGGTGCTACAGACGACAACTAATGTAGCTTCCTATCTTTGTATGCATGACCAGTATAGCCAAGTTATCTAGCTACAAGCTCACAATAATTTGACTTTGAAGCTCATACTAGTATATACACTCCAGCATATATTTTACTTTTCAATTAGGCCTGTTTACTTTTGGAGATTCTACATTTTTTAATATATACACGGTGCAACATGTACACAAGGAGATTTTTTCTTCTGAGCCAGTAGACTATCCCTCTTTTGAAGTATTATTGCAATCCCCCATCATCATGTCTTTAGACCTCAATGCCACTATAATAGGTTGAGATGCACTACCCTCCCTAGAGGAAGACGGATGTTTCCACTAGTTGTTACACACCCGTGTGCTACCCCAAGCCAAAGAATTCTGCCCCTCACCACCTCATCTATGAAGAGCTACGTGTAGAGTGCTAGTCTAAGATAAGCCACGATCTAGAAGAATCATGCGTATGTTGTTAAATATTCTACTTAAATTCATCAAGATGACATGTGAATATAGTTTTGTGGACTCAAAGAATTAATTCGCTAGGACCTGAAAAATCTTAATTCCAGTTCTTATAAGGTTCCTTTGAAATTACGTGGATTAAGATCATCACCAAGCTCTAATCTTCAATTTTATGCCAGACTGGTTTAAATGTCAACAGGATTCTGAAAAATACACATGCAAATGCAAGAAATATATAAAAATGTTTTTTTTGAAAAAAAGGAAAATCTTTTTGAAATTTTTTCAAAAGGTTTTGTAGATTTATATGGATTTTAAGCATTTTTAAAGAGTTAGTAGAATACCTATAATGATTATACAAGGGAATTTTTTACAATAATTTACAATATGTTTTATACACAAGTTTTATAAAGGAGTTTTATATACAATAAAGAATTTTATTTACAGAATGGAAGGTGATCAACGTTTATATACACATGTGGATTTTACGTATTTATATACATCCCAGTTATATTCCACAAAAAATAATTTTTCAATCACATTTTATTGCCATTAATAAAAGTACGAGTTATATCTAAAGTATATATACAATATATACGACACCCCCTATATTAGCTCGAACAATGTCATAGTGAGAAAAGAGCTACACAGGAAGACATAACTCTTGCTAAATATAGAAAAGTGAAAAGAAAACTATACAACAACGACTCAAAGAATAGGCGAAGACGGTGATCCCCCTATACTTAGGATCAAATAATCCTAAGTATAGAAGACTATACAATTAGGGAAAATCAAGGAAAACGAATGAACAACTCAACGACTTGACTTGTCCTCCCCTATACTTAGAGTAAAAGATCTCTAAATATAGAAAAAGAATATCAACAAGTTGAAGGACAAGTGAGAGATCCGAAGAAAAAAAAATAAAAACATGAAATGACAGAACGAACAACATCACTCCTCTTATACATAAGGTAAGGGATCCCTAAGTACAAGCAACAACAAGAGTGACAAAATACGATGAATATGAACAATTCATGTCATTCACCTCCCATATACTTAGGATAGAGAACATCCTAAGTATAGCACACACACATGGAAAAGACATGAATGATAAAAATGGGAGAATAAGGATGATGATTCTATTATTCTCATTCTTTATTCTTTTATTTTAGACATATCTTTTAGCAAAAGCAACTGTAAATATGTGTAAATCCAATAAATTAACATTGCACATACTCTTGTAAATATTTCATAATTAATACCTCTTTCCAAGAATAAAAGAATAAAGATGAAAGGAAAAAAGAAAGAAGGATGTAATTATGTAATAAGTACAAACTAACCCAAACCCCGAGAGAAGGTCAATTATTAACTTGATCGACAAGGAATAAAGTAGGGGAGATAGGGTCCTTGTATATTCATCACTATGCATTCTATGTATATATCACTTCTTCTATTTTATTCATCCATAAAAATACTTCAAAATAAAGTATTTTCTTAATAGAACTTGTAAATAATTTTTTTCTAAATAACAAAATAATTGAAACATGATTTGATGTACATAATACAAATAATACCACTCACAATAAACGACAAAACAAGGACATAAAAGATCAATTCCAGCTTCATATGAATTCAAATTCTTCTAAAATAACTTTTATTAGACTCTAAATTAAATTATCTTTAAATGAGGGTGGTTTCATAATTTTTCGAGTTATGGTGTGAAAGTTGGCCTTCTGAGTATATTGTACAACTAGATAGTACCTATACTTGTATACATATTTAACTATTTTAACACATATTTTGTGTATAATGTATTTTCAAACACTTGTACATACTTCTAACAATAAAATAGAAATTAGAAAATACAAAATAAAATAAAAATAAAATCAAAGTTCATTAAACAAAAGCCACACTTGTATATATTGTATATAATACCTATTTATTTAACAATTTTATTCAATTTATAAAAATCATATAAAAATCATTTTATGCTCCTAATTTTTTTTGCAAATAAATGAAATATAAAATAAAATATTTTTATGTAAAAACTAATAAAATAAAATAATATATATATATATGTATACTATACATGTACGTAATTCCCTATAATGTATATATATTTTCACAAAAATAACTAAGAATCAAAGAAAAATATCTTGAGAAATAATTTTTTTTTATTTTAATCATTTTATTTTAAATTTATTTACTATTTTATATTAATTATTCTCAAATTTTCTAATTGGTCTACTCGGGTCCGTTGACTTGGGTCAATCTCCCCTCTTCCATACCAGACCCGAGTCTCTCGTTGTCGGACCGAATTTCTCATCTTTTTCTAGATCTGGTCCGACTGTCTTCTCCCTTGATTTCTATGCCCGATTTCTCTCCTAGGATCCATGATCCTCACGGATTCTTAGGTAAAGCTGGATCCTCCTAGGGTTTTACACACACCTTCGATTTTTCTAGACCCTGGAGGCATCTTATAAATTCTTCACCTCCGCCTCCATTGCGGGTATATCGTCCCTTGCCACCTCTTTCCTCCTTAGCCACCTTCAGGATCGTGACATGATCATCAGATACCCCTTTGGAGTGAGTTATGGTGATCGGGTTGCATGCCGCTCCTACGTTGTCGGAGACCTCCACCGCATCGAGCCTCCTCCGTCTTCCTCACCGGAGTCAAGGCAAGAACCTCGCCGTTCACTTCTCCCTTTACGCCTTCTAATCCTAGGTACTTAGGTAATCCATTCCCTCTTAATTTCTCTCATTTTGATTGATTTCTTCTCCACCACATCGTCCGCCACCGCAGGTCCGTTCTTAATATCATAGATCCATCGTTCACCCCCATACATTCTGATCGACCAATCATCTCATCCCCCATTTTCTCCTGCCATCTGATCATCCTAAACCTCAAGAATTAGTTTGAGATTAGGCTCTGACGTTCTCCCTCCACCCTCGTCGAACGTCAAACCCCATTCACCCTCGCCTCTCTTGTTTTTGTTGCACAATAGCCATGGCAGAAGGCCCGCCTTCGATTCACGAGTATATTCGCAGGTACATGAGGGCAAGTTAGCATGGATTAGACCAATATAGGGCTGACGAAGCTCGCCCAGATGATGGGTCTTCCTTGAGATTCATCAGCCATCGTTGGCATCATTTGAGACTCCCATCTAGTGTGGACCGCTTCCAGAAAGAGATTGAGCCCTTCAGCTTGGCCATCAGAGCACCAGATCACCTATTCTTCCAGATCGAACCTCATCCGGTGGCAGTTCTTCATAGTTCTTTCTGACACCTCCAGTGTCGTTGGACCTCGAGCGCTTCCTCCAGATATTATCCGGACCGCACATATACACCCAATCCAGAGCGACCCGATTAGATCTCTGCCAGATCTGAACCGCACATCACCGATTTATGCTACAACCATCATATTTTGCTAGGGTGCACTGCAGCTGTCAGGTCTACAAGCCAACCTCACGTGCCTGCGGGGTATATTCCTTTTTTCCTTGCCATTTTCGTTATTTACTTTTCATCCCATAATTTTAAAAGTTAGTTGTGGATATTCACATTAGAGAACTCATACTTTAGTTTTCTCTGCCATTTTAGTACATGTCTATTATGATCATGTGCTTCGTCACATGCAGTACTTTTGGAAATTTGCAGCACCTGTCCTGTGTTTTTATTTGTTAATGCAAGTAGGTTAAGTTTTCAAGAATTGCACTTTGGTCCTCGTGTGCCTGGTTCACATGCCTGGCTATTTTTTTTGAACAATTTGCGTTCTTGAACCCTGTGTTTCCTATTAGTATCAATCTTTGGCCTTGAAACTTAAAATATTTGCATAAATACCCCTTTGTTGCAAAATATTTTTTGTGTGACCTTTTAATTTGCAATAAATATTAACTTGTTGCCAAAAATCCCATAAAAATCATATTAGCTTCCTGCTTTGTTCTGCTTGCTTGCATAAATTTTTGATTGCAAATTAATTAGTTTTAGTATTACTAAAAAATTCAAAATCCTCCCAAAAGTTCCTATTTGTCATACAAAAATTCTTAAAATTCGAAAAAGGCTTCAAAAATTTCAAAAAAATTTATGTAGTTATATTTTATCATATTTTAGCTTCTTTAAATTTTTTGTTTAAAAATACTTTATAACATAAAGAATTGAAAAATACTCGAAAACTTATAAAAATCATATAAAATCAACAAAAAAATCCAAAAATGGCATTTTAAGTTCCTGTTTGTAGATATTCTTTCCAGTTTTTGATAAAAAATCACTTCCATGCGTTTTGAGTGTTTTATATAATTTAAATTCAAAAACACTTATGGTTGTGCACTGTTTGTTTGTTTTGTCACTGTTTGATTTTTAGAAAATCACAAAAAATCTTAGAATTTCCCAAAAATTTCCAAAAAAATACATAATATATAAAACCTAAAAATATTTTTATTTAACTTTTCGAAGTATTTTTGAATTATTTTAAAAATACAAAAAATTGCTTATGTATATTTTTATCACTTGTGCATATTTCTCTTATATTGAAAAATTAAAAATTTGCAAAATTAAAAACCACTAAAAATACAAATAAAAGTCCTTTGATTTTTACATCGCCTATTTAATTTTTAATCGTGCTCCTTGAGTTCGACCCTGATCTCTATACAAGGTTAATAGAAGTAGCAAAACCACTCACTTTCACTGCTTTATTTATTAGTGGTTTAAATAATTTTCTCGTTGATCCTGAATCGAATTTGAGTCACAACGATACGTAATTAATAACTTAACTCGAATAAATTTTTACGATCATCATAATGGCGCCATTGCCGGGGAGCACGACTATGTAGTTAGGATTTTCATTTATTCATCTTCTAGTTTATTTATTTCTATCTTTTATAATTGTTTCCGACCTTCTTCTGCCTTGATTTTGTGCGAGGGTTCTGCTGGAGCACGACTCGTTCTGCTTTGGAGGGACCAACGCCTGAGGAGGAGCAGAAGGTGCAGGAGGCAGTTATCTAGGATAGATTAATTTTGGTTTTATATTTTTGCAAAAACACTTGTAATAACTTGGACTCTTGAACTCTCTTTGGGACACTTGAACATTTATTCGGAGTCTGTTTCGCCGAGTATCGGTGCACTCGGTGGACCTCACTGGATTTTTCGAGTTTTGACACATTTTATTTTTTTGTTTCTCGAGGTTTTCACCCCTAGACTTAGGATTTATTTTGGTTGATCTTGGTAAATAACTAAGGTCCAAACAACCTAATCAAGAATATATGTTCCTATAGATCACGATTGGATGTAGTAAAAATAAAAAGGTTATTTAATTGAATTAGAGACCATGTGCCATGAGAGGTCGCATACAACGCTAGCAGGACCCGTTGTGACAGGCATCGAGCGACCTCCAAGACCGAACTTAGGTCTCTCTTCTGATTAGTTAGCACCGGTTCTTCCCGCTAATAGAGGCTATTGTCTTAAGGTGATTTCCTTGTGCATCATTTAGATTAGTTTAAATTCTATCTTTTAATAATGTACGGTTCACTCTACGTGTAGACTGTTGTAGTAAGATATACATTTCTGACTCATCATGGATCATTGAGTTTTCATCGTGCACCGGGTTTTCTGTCTCCCCCCTATTTTATTGGAATTAAAATAAAAAGAAAATCAGAAAATTCAATAGACATTGTTTTTATTCAAAAAAAGATGTAAAAAGTGATAATCATACATTCAAAACTACAAAAGCAAACTTGACCTAAAACTTGAATTAATGACAAAATCTTGTTTTGGGGGAGTAACCCCCTCCTTGCTTGATTTTATATGCTGAGAGTTGAGCGACCGCACACTAGGATAGAGACACACCTGGACTTAGTTCATACTACCATTCCTAATAAAAATGATTAGCTATTCTTCAATGAGGATTTACGGGTAGCTGGTAAACGATCCGTACTTCCTTAGGAGAGTGAGTGGTTTAGAGGACATTGTCTAAAGCTTTATCCTCAAGTAATCAGGTAGCCGGAAATGGTCTATACTTACACTTATATTGGCTGGAAATAGGAGCAACTAGTCATAAGAATTCGGGCCAGTTTCTAGGAAGAATCATGCTCCTAACAGCTCGCTAACTCATTCTGTAAAATTGGATTATCACCAAAATAAAAACTGAAAAGATAAAAGACCGAGCTTTCACGATCATCATACTATGTTGAGTTGATGAACTGTGGGTTTGTTTTCTAATCCTACTTTCAGTCTAGATCTACTCTTCTAAATCCCCACATCAAGATGATGGGTAGGAGGTCTCTTAGGCTGCCTCTGGCAGCACTGCTTTCCAGCACTCCTACCCATTCATCTAGGGTGGGGGAGGCTTCATAGAGCTCAAACCCCCTCTCTAAACTCAAAATTACCTCCACCTTGTACCCCCTTGACCACCCTTCTTCCATCCCTGAGGTACAGATAGACATGCCAACAGGTACACACAAACATGCCAACACAGATCTACATTCATTTGACATCACCTAAGCTAGGACCTTTTGCCTTTGAAGAGACCAGAGAGATGGCCAATGATGACAAAATCAATGAGCAGCCACAGACTTCATTATTCGTTTAGACCCGGTCACATCAACAATACACTATTAACCTCCCTGGTGACCATGAAGAAGAGGAAGATCATGGACCAGGGAATCTTCATGGTGGAGGAAAGGAGAGAGATTACTTAAATGAGAGCTGGGAGAGAAGAGCCAGAAATACCAACAGATGGTGGAGAAATACCCATACATGAGGGTTGAGCAGACGACAGACATAAGGAGGAGCCACATGATCAACAAGGGCAAGCACACACCATGAGACAGTTGCACAACCCTGGTTCAACCCTCACTCACCGATGGATCCAGTTGCCCACCATCTTGGGTGACTTCAAGCTTTGCCTTCAAATGATTCAGTTGTTTCCCAAATTCTATACGCATGCCACCAAGCATCCCCACCTCCAACTGCAAGAATTTGAGATGATCTACAACACCGTCCACGACAAGCTGGTGGATGTGGACACTATTAAACTTATAGTCTTCCGTTCTCCTTGGTTGATCAACCAACCTACTGATTGGAACACTTGGGGAGGGTTGTCACCACTTGGGAGCAACTCCGGACTGAGTACCTGAATAACTATTATCTACTCAGCCAGACCAATGTAGCCATAGCCATGATCAGTAACTTCTCTATGATCCCCAATGAATAGTTCCATGAAGCATGGGATCGATTCTAAGAGCTCATCGATAGGTGTCCCCACTATGACATCAACAAGACCAACCTCGTCTAGAGTTTCTTATGTGGGATGACACCTGAGATGTAAGGGATAGTGAATATCTCTTGTGGAGGTTCCTATTTAGCCAAAGACGAGGACCAGGTCTGATCCATTTACGAGGAGATGGCCGAAAGTTACACTGTGATGTCCTAGACCCGGGTCTATACTCAGGGGAAGCCTCTCCACCAGGTGACTTCATACAAGAGGTTAGCATGCATTGAGGCAGGTCCTTCTTCCTCTTCTATGACAGAAGCACTAGTAGAGTCGTTAGTTGTCGATATGGGTATCATCAACCAAAACCTGGACCTGATGGAGATTATCGAGAAGAAGATGTGCTCAGGCCTTAACATGCTCAACATGATTGATGAGCTGGCCCAAACCTGAGTTACCTGAAGACCCATATCACGTGTCTTTAAGAGGCACAAACAGATTCTAAGCCACATTCTAGGTTACAGTATGATCCAGGGAGCTGTTCATCTCATCCCTTCGTCTCAACCCGTCAGGTCCATCACATTCATGTAGAGCCTATCTAGTCACTCTTGTAGTACCAGTTACTGCCACCACCTTCTTCAGATACATAGTTGGTTATGTATCATCTGGATCAGTCCTGGGCGTCCCTTCCCTTGATAGTCCATGAGCCACAGGAGCCAATGATGGAAGTTAATGGGATTTGGTACTCCCAGTACCAACAGTAGTCCAATATCCATCGTGACCACCTAGGTTTCCGATGGTCTACTGAAGGTGCTTCATTCCATTAGCAGCCTCTGGTACATGTAGGGTAGGGCGCCTAACTGCAGCAACCCCCGTACTCCTAGAAACAATAGCATGGTCCTTGACCCTCATACCAGGGCCAACAGTGGAGGCAGTAACATCTTCATCTACAGTACCCACAACCTCCTCCTCACTCATATACAAGGAAACCCATCTGGTTCTCATACACACATATGAGAACCCACTACTTGATGATCTCACCCGCATGCTTTCCGAGCATCAAGACAATTTCTGGCAAGAAATGAATGAGTTCCGACAGGAAATGAGATAAATAATCATGCACAAATTGAACCTGAACCTAACAATTAGAAGAGAAAATCTGAGTAGGTATACTCTTCAGAGACCGCCTCTCCTAGTGATATTGTAGATGACATTCATTATTTATTTGATGCTATTTTTGTGACAATTAGGTAAGGTAGGAAGCAAGCCGACGATGAGTCATCTAGGTGACATCCCAATGTAGATTCTAGGGTGATAGATGGAGTCAAGGGTGGTACTAATGCTGTTAATCATGATGATGGTGGTGGTACTGAAGCCACCAAGGATGATGATTCCGACGATGATGCTGATGACACTGTATCTCCAGTTGCTACAGATGGTGGTGCTAATGCCACTAAATTTCTAGATACAAGACCAGAGTGTGGTACTGATGCTGCCAGTTCAGATGTTATCGGTGGTACTAATTCCACCAAGAGTCATTCAATTGTGTTTCCCTCCTCTTTTCATGTATCTGAGGATGTTATCAAAAAAACACAAAAAATGGAAAAACTCTAAAAATTAAAAATATGAATAAAGGAGAGGTTTCTGTGTTTCATTTGGATTCATTTATTATGATTGATAATGCTTGCATGGATTCCAGGGTTATGAATGGTCAGAAACCCACTCCTAACCCTTATTCTTCTGAAGAGGGTCCCTCTATCCCCTTCCCTCAAGCACTCCTCTTAGGGAAGGGCAAAATACCAGAAAATCCAAAAAAGAGATAACAAATAGAGTTCAATGAGAAGATGATGGAAATATTTCAGATCTAGCTGACTCTTCAAGAGGCACTTCAGCAAATCCCTCTTTTTCAAAAGAACTTCAGAGATAAGACCACCGTATAGAAATTCATGTGCTCACTCGTGCCACTTTCTTTGCCATCCAGTACTGATTGCCAGCCAAGAGACATGATGTTGGAAATCCATATGTCAGATGCCACATCCATGAGCAGCGGTTCGATTAGACTCTATTAGATAGAAGATCCTTGATTTACCTCCTTCTGTCTTCCTTACATGACTGTTTCGAGTATGACCCTCTTAGACAGAGCATGACAGTTCTCCAGTTTGCAGATAGATATGTCAAGAGGCCAAAGGGGTTATTAAGGACGTTGTCATCACAATTTAGGGCATGAAATTCCCCATGGATTTTGTTGTATTGGACATGGAGATCCCTAAATGTGGGACAGATACCCCCAATATCTTAGGACGAACTTTTGTTGGCCACAACCATGGCAGTGTCTGATCATAATAGTGAGAAGGTATACTTTCGCGTAGAGGGTGAAAGTATATAAATAGAAACAATTGAGGAATTGAGAGCCAGCGATTTAGCTTGCTCCAAGCAGAGTTTAGAGCAGATGATAGATTCAGAGCTAGTCGTTCACCATGAGTGTGATTTTGTGATACAGATGATGAAGCAGTTTGGACAAACCCGATTTCATGAACTCTTGTCACATCTTCAGAGTCTGAAGAGTTATAGATGCTAGTAGATGAGACTTCAGATAGCGCACTCATGACACATGATATCTTAGAGGTTGATGATTGCGATTTAGCTAGCAAAGCAGAGTATATTTCATGTGACTCTGATTCAGATCCCTCGGGCTCAGACATCGATTTTGATTAGTGAAAAGCCTGGTTCTACCTTTGTTAATTCAATCAAATTAATGATTAAAATAAATATCTTGATGTTCGTTGTAGTCAGGTAGAAACGGACTGATCAAAAACCACTTTAATTAAGAATGAGTTAATCACGAGCGGCAGATTTATTTTACTTGGGCAAGCCTAAGGTCGAACTCAGGGAGGCAACTATCTCCTTTGGCAAATTTTAAGCAAATTCAGAGGTCGGATTTTCATAAGATTATTTTTGGTATTTTTTAGCAAATTTTAGGCGACAAAGGACAAACAAACGCAATTTCAGGCCAGTTTTTATAGGTTAAATCAGAAATGTGGTCAAATGAAGTCCAAATTTATGAACTTGGCCAGAATATGACATGCGATAAAATAGAGCTACACTATTTTTTGGATTTTTCTAACACTTTATGAATTTACTGTGAATAAAATATGAATGCAAGGTGATTTTTAAAAAAATTAATTTTAATAAATTCCAAAACACATTATTTCCAGGTAGAAAAAGTATCCGAAATAGATCTAAGTATGATGAATCCAGGAAAATTAATGAACCTAAAATTCTATGTGACTTGGGCCTGTTAAAAATAATTAAGAAAATCACTAACTAATTTATTCAGGCCTCGTGATGCATGCAAATGCAATGATTTTTGGGCACAAGGTAGAATAAATAATCCTAAGTGTAATTTGATTTTATGGTGATTTTTGGAGCAACTAGGAATTTACGATGAATTAAAAGGCACCTAGTGGGCAAAATATGGAAAAATTCACCAATTTAATAATATTAAATTTCCAAGATGTCACAAAAATGAAACACGTGTCACATAAGATAGAGGACAAGATAGGCTACATCATGCAATTTTTATAATTAAAAAATAATGCCAAATGGAACTTAAATATGCGTACAAAGACAGGGACCAATTTGCAAATACAGAAAATAAAATTACTGAAAATTAAACATGCTGACAGGGACTTAAATGCAATTACCTATAATACTGAGGGTATGCGTGCAAAATGTCCACACGAACATGTACGCCTCACGTAATGCTCCTAGTAGGGACTGATTTGTAATTTGACAAACTTCGAGGGCCCTCAGTGCAATATGCCCAGACCGCACATGAGGAACACGTGAGGTACTAGGCTCGGTAGGCGTCGGAGGCTCGGACTGTGGCTCGGGTACGCTGCAGGCTCGAGCGTGCCTCGAGTTAGCTTCGGATGCTACGAGCCTAAGGGTCAGGGAAGAATCTCGGAGGAAGCTACGTGGCGACAGATGGGTCGTTCGATCGATGAGGATCAAACGACTGTTGGAGTTGGATACGTGGCGTGTCTTGGACTGTTAGATCAAGATTGATCCAACAGTGGTGGTAGCTGACTATGTGGTGTGATGCTGGCCGCAGATCGAGATTGATCTGACGGTATCTGGAGCTGGGCTGGCGATGGCAACGTAGCAACATGAGGACCGTCCAATCAAGAGGATCGGACGGTAGTCGTGCGTCGTTCTCCTCCGGGTCGCCGCCTCCTACGGTGGATGTGGTTGTTCTCCGGCGATGCCTCCGTAGCTCCGCCACCTTGGATCTCGCTCGATGCCGATCTCCGGCCTGAGAAGATGGGAACGGTCGTGGGAGCGTTGGGGTCCACTAGAGGTCCTGGATGAAGCTGGGGCGGTCTGTAGGCCAGAGACGATGAAGCTTGAAGGAGCTCCGACGACAACTCCGATCAGTGAAGAAGATGGACCTGCATGGTTAGTGGATGCCAAAAAATGGTGCGCTTGTGTTCGTGGAGTGTTGTGATGATGCGAGAGGCATGTGACGTGATGGTGAGACCGGGCCGACGTGCTTCTCTGTCGGGAAGGCAGAGCTGTGGTCGGAGGGGAACTTGATGCGATGTAGCGGCGAATGAATGGGTGCACGAAGATCAGAGCTCCAAGGTGGAGCTCAGGCGATGGTTGGTGGAGAGTAGAACCGAGCTAGTAAGGCGTGAAAATTGGGAGAGAAATCGAACGAAAATACGAAGAAGATCGGAGGAGAAATGGAGGATGCTACCTGGGGATAGAAGCTCGAAGAGGAGCTCCTGGTCTTCGCTCGAATGTCGGTAGAGGTTCTGAGCTCAAGCAACTCGCTGGAGGAATTGCGGTATGGCGTGGCGGAGCCGTGGATCTCATCGGAGGAATACACCCTTCTTCGCTCGATTTCGCCCAAAATCTCTGTCACCAATATAGAGCTAAGAGCTCGGGGGAACCATCTGCTGTGACGGATAGGGTTGAGGGTGGCTGGAGGCGGAGTATTTATAGGTCTGAGGTGAGGGTGTAGGTGACAGGGTGACGAAGTTGGTGGAGGTTGTGGAGCGACGTGAGCGGGGTTCATGGAGATTATGGAGGTCGACGATGATGAGGGTGTATTGGGCTACGAGATGGAGGTGATAGGGGGCGGAGAGAACGGCTGGAGTGGGGCCGAAAATAGGAAGGGGGTGGTGAGCGCACGAGGTGGAGATCGAGGGAGAGAGAGAGCGTCTGGAGGTAGACGATGAGGTCTCTGCCATTGGATCTAGCGATCCAACGGTTGGGAATTCGACGATAGGGGGGCTAGGATTATATCTAAGGCGGTTGAGATGGACGGTGATTGGGCACGCCACGTGGCGTGCTAAGAGCGCGGCGCTGGAGGGCGGCCCAGATCACATCTGGCGGGCAATCAGATGTTAGGAATAGCTGCGGGGATGTGTGGTGGAGATCTAAGCTCCAGAAGATAATCAGACGGTTCTGTTGATACCACGTGGCAGCCTGAGAATGAGGCGGAGATAGAGGGTTGTGATGAAGCGCAGGCTTTGATCGAATGGCATGGATTAGAAGCAGGATGAACGATGGCAATGATGAGAGAGGGAAGGCCATCGGACGGTGGAGGAAGAAGGGCGCGTGGCGCAATGTGAGCGGGCCGCGTGGCGCAATTAGAGGGTGCCATGTGGCCTAATCTGAATGGCCGAAGGAGAACATTGAATTAGGGAGAGAAGATGGCTGAATTTGGAAAAACTCAAAACATGAAAGTTGTAGAACTCGATTAGATCTACAAATTTCATGTTGACAAAAAATGGAGATAAGGTCAAAATAAGATATAAAAATACAAGGGTACAAATATACATACGTATAATGTACAAAGGGGCCCCAAAACCCAAGTTTTGCATACGAGCTCCGATTTAAATGAAATTGGTCTCATTTTGAAGGTCTCTGAATATGTATTATTCTAAAATGAGTAGACCTAGATCGGAGGTTGTATGAGGTAGATATTTGCATTCTAAGATCTGAGGTTTCCAACCGGGTTTGAGATTTTATTGGGTAATTTTACAAGTTAGAAATCGTACCCCTTTTTCCTTATATTATTAGTTAGTAATACACACAATATAGGGATGATTTTATTGACTTTGGAGGAGGTATAAATAGGTGAATAATTACAAGTGAATTAGGCTTCTTATTTTATGCAAATATGAATGCTAAAATGCAGACATTATGCATGTACGTATGAATGCTAATTATGCATGATAAGGAGAAATATGCAACTAATTACTCAGGAACAAGACTCTATTTTCAACTCTTAGAGTGATGAATCATAGATTCATCAATTAGCAGGACTTTGATGATTATTTATCATGTCTGATGTCCATAGAGACCACAACTATGCGGAGATTGAGTCAGTACAGTTGATAAACACTTCAATAGGGTCGTCTTCATTAGATTCATTTATTCAAGGAGAGATCTCTCATGTAGATTTGGTAGCCATCACTCTGACTTTTCAGAAACTAGATCTACTAGCTCTCACATGCTCAGAACTGAAGACATTGACACAGAGTATGAAGTATAGATTCCTTACGGGCGAGCCAAAAATGTTCCAGTCATTGTCTCAACACATTTGATTGATGATCAAGAATATTGTTTGATGGAGGTTCTTGAAAGAAACCGCAAGACAATCAGATGGACTATAGCTGATCTCCAAGGGATAAGTACGGCCTTGTGCTCCCACCACATATATCTCAAAGATGACGTTAATCCATCACGCGAGTTTCAGCGTAGGCTGAACTCGAATCTTCGAGATGTGGTCATGAAGGAAATATCTAAGTGGCGGAGCATCGATTTTATGTACCCTATATCTGACTCTAAATGGTTTAGTCTGTTACATGTGGTACCCAAGAAGACGGGTATCACTACAGTTGTTAATGAGCATGGAGAGGAGATAGCTACTCGAGTACCCACTTCTTGAAGAGTCTGTGTGGACTACAAACATCGAATCAGGCCACCAAGAAGGATCACTTCAAACTTACATTTATTGATCAGAACATCATGAGGTTAGTTAGGAAGAGTCATTATTGCTACCTAGATGAGGTCTCAAGATACAATAAGGTGGCCATATCGTTCGAAGATTAGGAGAAAATGACATTCACCTATCTGTTCAAAACGTATGATTTTAGACATTGCCCTTTAGATTATGTAATGCCCTGGCTACATTCCAAAGGTGCATGCTTTCCATCTTCTCGGATATGGTGGGCGATTATTTAGAGGTTTTCATGGATGACTTTTCGGTTTATGGCGATGGGTTTGATGCTTGTCTTGCTTGCCTAGACTGAGTACTTCAGTGCTACATTGAAGTCCACCTAGTCTTATCTTGGGAGAAGAGTCATTTCATGATGATTCAAGGGACTGTCCTTGGTCACATCATCTCCAACATGGGCATGGAGGTTGATTCGGCCATGGTGGATATCGTCAAGAAACTCACTCCACTGTCTAATATGAGACAGTTGAGATCTTTTATGGGGCATGCTAATTTCTACCGACGGTTCATACACGACTTTAGTTGGATTGCCCAACCTCTCACTGATTTGCTCACGAAAGACACTGAGTTCCTTATAGATGATAAGTGTCTTTATGCTTCTAAGACTCAAGAATTTGGTTATGCAGGCTCCTGTCTTTTAGCCAACTGATTGCTCTCTCCCATTTAAAATCATGACAGATGCTTCCAATTTTTCCGTAGGAGTTGTGCTTGGACAGAGGAGGGATAATTTGCCTTTTTCCGTACACTATGCTAAACAGACTTTGGATGCCACTTAGCAGAACTACATTGTTAATGAGAAGGAGATGCTAGCCGTAGTATTTGCTATGGATAAGTTTCGATCTTGTATTCTCAGATCTAGAGTGACTATCCATAGATATCACACCACCATCTGATACCTAATGGCCAAGGAGGATGCCAAAGCTAGACTGATTAGATGGATCCTTCTACTCTAGGAGTTTATTATTGAGATTAAGGATAAACCTGGAGTCAATAATGTAGCGGCGGATCACCTCTCTCGATTAGAGCATCTTGAGGATTCTGATATGATCATTCCTATCAGTAAGACATTCCTAGAGGAGGCGATTATTGCTATCACCTCACTCCCATGGTACGTTGACATTATGGAATTTCTTGTTGCCATAAAAATTACACAACGTTGGCCCTGGCAGTAACTTGAGACCTTCCTTACAAAGGCCAACTCATATCATTGGGAGGATCCCACCCTTTACAACGAAGGGGGGGATAGTGTCTTCCGTCAGTGTATTCCTTAGGAAGAGCACCATAGTGTCTCACCTATTGCCACAAGATTGACGCATGAAGACATCACTCCGAGAGACGAATAATGCAGAAGGTTCTCCAATCTGACTTTTGGTGGTCTATCCTCTTCAAGGATTCAGATGAATTCATGAAGAGATGTACTGACTATCAGAGGATGAGCACTTGTGGACAAAGAGATATGATGCTAATGCAACCCATTCACTTTTGTGAGGTTTTTGACGCATGGGGCATCGATTTCATGGGTCCATTCTCTAAGAATCAGGAATTTGAGTACATTTTATTGGCTGTGGATTAGGTGAGTCGTTGGGTTGAGGCCATCCCTGCCGAAGCCGCAGATGCAAAGACTGTTTGCAAAATTTTGAGGAAGAATATCATATCATGGTTTGGGGTACCTAGAGTCTTTATTTCTGACGAGGGGACTCATTTTATCAACGATAAGGTAAGGGCCCTTGCTAATGAGTTCAACATAGACCATAGAGTTGCCATGTCATATCATCCTCAGATGAATGGTATTGTTGAGGTTTCAAATAGGGAGATTAAGACTATTTTGTAGAAGGTTTTCCGCCCTGACCGAAAGGATTGATCTCAGCTTTTGGACTCGATCTTGTGGGCCTATAGGCCCACCTTCAACACACTTTTGGGTATATTTCCTTTCCGACTCATTTATGGAAAGCCTTGCTACTTACCTGTGGAGATCAAGAACAAGTCACTTTGGGTTTTTGATGGGATATTATTAGATCCTGAGAGTGTAGAAGATAAAAGGAGAATAGAATTGGCAGCCCTGGAGGAGTTGAGAGATACAACCTTCTCAAGTATCCTATAATATAAGGACAGAGTGAAGATATGACATGATTCACACATCAGCCATTAGCAATTTGAGACCAACTAGAGAGTATGGTTATTTGATGCAAGAATATTTCCAGGGAAATTACAGAGTAAATGGAAGGTGTTGGACATGCGAGCCCATGACGTGCCATTATGCAATAAATGTTATTGCGAATATCATTCCCTGATCTGAAATGAAGAATAAATAATTTGCATAATAGGTCCCTTAGTACAATTAGGGTTATGTACCATGGACATCTTAATAATCATCTAGTTGTTGATTCAACTATTGAATCATAGAGGCTGGTGCTTGGCTGAATATCTAATGGGTTAGATTAAAGACTCATCGAGCACCGTCAAATGATTGTTAAGAGATGATCTCCAGCCCGAGTAGGAGATGGCAATCCTTTCTCAAGTAGGTTGATATCTGACGACCTCTTGATGCATGTCCTCTGCATAGGAATAGATATTCGAAGGTGTCAGATTAGTTAGGTCAAAGAGTTGACTTAACGAGATCGAGATAACCAAAGTCCTATATCATATGCTATCACGATACAGGCACGCATCCTCAGATCGGAGATAGATGTGTTACTATATGTCTGAGTATGTACATTTGGTAGACCAATATGTTGATGACCTAACCAAGGTCTATAAACTGGCGCTGGTGTGCATATAAGGGCATATGAGTAATATGATCTTTCAAAGGGATCATACAGGTTCATTTACTGAACCGGAAGGCATAAGCTCACTCATGGGATATTGGGAAGAATCAAATTCCGTGCATGGTCATCTCGCTTAGGAATCTTGACTGAATTTGTAGGTTTGATATATACTTTTGGAAAGTATATGATCAAGACCTAGGTATGATATACGCTTTTGCAAAGTATATGATCGAAACCAACTCCCGATGATCGAATGAGAAACTTACTAATAAAAACCCTGAAGTAGACATTATGAAGTTGATCTAATACTTCGGGTTTATTCTGAGTCTTCCAGTATGCAGGATGTACAGGTATTGTGAATACATGAGGGTGATGTGATCATAAACGATTATATATCCATGACGCTTCCATTCCTAGGGAGTGATGAAACGGGTCTGGATTTTAGTGGCTCCTCTTAATAGAGAAGTGATCTGATCTTGGTCCAAATGTTGGACATTGATCTCAATGTGATTCAGATGCAATGAAAAGATTAGATTTGCGGTCTTGATTTAATCAAGCATCAATGGGAGGCCTACGATTTGGATTTGAGATATGATCTCAATATCCAAGTCACTATACGTGGAACAATACAATCGCCCTGTCCTGATCTCCAAGTATCCGTGGAGAAAGCGCATTATCCATGAAAGAGTTTAGGATAATTTCATTGTTGATATATGTATCCGGGCATTGAGAAAATTGATTATTAAATGTGATTTAATTATCATGAATAATATGAATTTGATTCATATTATAAGGAGAGTTATCTAAGATAATTAAATGTGATTTAATTATCAAAGATGTGAATAATGTGAATGCGATTCATATCATTTGGGCACACGAGAATAGAGATCCAAGATGATTAAATGTGATTTATTTATCATGGATATGAATAATGTGGATAGCAATACCCATATTAGTCATATATATTATAAATGTGATTTATAAAATATAAGAGAGAACTATTTGTTATTTACATTTGTTAATTAAATATTGATGTGAATTGGATTCGCATTGGACAATTAATTGAAAATGTAATTCACATTTTATTTTGGGTTGTGGATGTAATTCACAATTTTTCAATGGCAAGATTGCAATATTCACAAAATAATTATGAATTATTTTTTGTCGAATAATTTATAGCAAGTGTTGTTGTAAATCTTTGAGATTTCCATGGAATAATGTAATCTCATGAGATATCATGAGATTGCATGAGATTGCCACCAAATCCAATATTATGGAAGGAGGCAATCTTCATTCCATAATCTCCATGCTTGATTGATTTAATTTGGGATTGATTTATATTGATTTATCAATATATTTTTAATCTAAATTAAATTAATTATTGTTGGTTTTACCAACACAAATCTTAACCATTAAAAGAAACACAAATCAATGAGAGCCATTAGATTTGTGTTGCCCATGAATTGAGATCCATGGATCCCAAAATATTATAAAAGGAGAGGTACTCCATTGCTCTTCTTTACACACAAGAGAAACTAAGTCTCTCTCTCTCTCTCTCTCTCTCTCTCTCTTTCTTTCTACACGTCAGCCCTCTCTCTTCCTCTCTCTTGGCCATCCACCATGGATGCCCTAGAGAGATTCTCCATCGCTGCAGCGTTGTCGTTATGCTGTCCGATCGTTTGCTCGTAGATCTCCGTCTCCTTCGGTGCGCCTCGCTCGTGAAGAAGATGTCGGATCTCGTGTGTCGAGATCAGGAGATCCTCCGCTTGGATCATCAACATGGATTGCGAGAAGCACGTGTTTCATCAACATGCTCGCAAGCGTCTCCTCCGTCGGATCGGACTTGAGACAGGAGGACTCTTCGTTTAGAGACTCGATTGCAAACACGTTTCAAGAGGTAATCCTATTACTTGTTTGTGGTTTAGATGAAATGATCCGAGAAATCTTCTTGGATCATGTGATTTCGTCACATAAAATTTTTTTAATTTCCGTTGCATCGAGCAACTAGTGCGACTAGTCGCTCCCGGTCGCATACGATGCGATTCTCAAGCTTCCGTGATGCTCTTAAGGATCTCACCATATCCTTAGTGGTATCAGAGCCTTAGGTCGGAAGGTTTTGGATGCGATCCATGAACCGAGGACGACTTGGGTTTGTTAGGATTTGTGAAGGTTTTCCCGCATTTCATTTTCGCATCTCTGTTTTGAGATTATTTCCGGAACTGTTTAAATTTTTTTAAACAAATAAATAATAATGTGTTTTGTTCCGCATTAAATAAGGAAACTATAGGATCTGAGTCTACGTAATTTGGATTTCGTATGCTCGAGATATGATCATTTTAGTGAACATGTATCCACAGTTTCGGGGACTGCGAATCTTAATGTAATTAAGATGTTAATTGCGGATTTGGAACGCCTTAAAATGCATGCAAATCACTTAACTTCTGTTATAAATCAAATTATCAAACATTAGAAATTTATTTTTCTTAATTTGGATTTAAATTGATTGAGATATGATATTTTTAGTAAGTGAGGATCACTGCTGAAAATACTTTCCTAATCAAGAACCTAGTGATTGTCATTTAATCAATTAGTGAAATTAAATTGTTTAATTTCCTGGAATAATTGTGCATAAATATTTGTGAAATATTTGATGATAATTATTTCTTTAAATGACATTGCCTTAACCAATAATTGATTAGATTTGATCTATATCACAAAATTAGTATTGGGGATTTGTTTAGCAAATCTCATTATAATGTTAATAAAAATTGTTTTAATTATTATTATATGGTATAATTTCGATTGAAGAACCGATGATCATCTCAAGTACAAAGTGATCTTTGTTGCATTATCCTTTCCCGAGGTGGATATGGTGTCTAGTCGAGAAGCATTGGGGTAGCAAGTTGCACCATGTGCGGTCTATCCCACTCCCGTCGGTACTGGTCATGACAGCGGGTAGGGTTAGTATAATGCTTAAGAAATCATGATGTATTTCTAATTATTAAAATTCAAAATAATACGTATTTGAGATAATACCATAATTCAAGTAACAATTAAGAATGATTGTTGGATATTAATTGGATTATTAATTTAATATGATTAGATTAATTGGAATCCAATTAAAATTAAGACACTCTATTATAAATAGATATGTTATTTCCCTTGGAAGAATTAATCGTAATGAATATGATTCATAATGATTAATTAGAATTTGAATATGATATGGAGGATCACATAAGTGACATCCATGGTCTCCCGTCAAGGCGAAGGGTTCCGTCACCAGATATTGTATATAGGAGACGCCTGTCCGAAGTGATAGCTCTTCCATACAATACATTTGGATCGGGCTCTTCGCTTCTCGAAAGAGTAAGGACGTATGCGTAGTGACCCCAATATCGAGTCCTCATATTATTGGGGCGATATTGGATTACGCGTAGCGAGTTATATTCCTGTTGATGGTTGGTTCAATTAATGACGGGTCAACATCGCCTTAGAGGTGGTGGGCTCGGGTGTTAAAGACCGAATTGGAAGATGCAAGTTGTACTTGCAAGGCGGAATGTGTTCCCGCTTCTTTTTATCTGAGTTACAAGTTCTCATATTATTGGGATGTAACAAAGATAAGGAAGGAGATCCCATATCTTGCTTGAGATATAATGGTAAGTATATCTCTTACATTGAAAGTGATCAAGGGAATGAACTTTCAGTGTTGACAAGGCAAGACAACTTTGATATAAAAATTTCTAAATCAAAGTAAAATATGTATATATATATATAAATATATACACATGCAAATTTCTTATTTCAGATAATCCTTCATAAAACCCATCAATGATATACTCAATAATAACCAGTAAAATATCACCGATTGGACTCAAGATCCAGATATTGTACTTGCAATTGGACATATAATGTATGTGGTTGCAATGCGCAAGTTTCCTCACAATAATGAGTAATGACAATTAAATAGATAATAGGACTATAACCCTAGGGTTTGTATGTTTCGATAGTCTTGATATCATCAAATGTACTTTGGAAGTAGCATGTCGATGATGATCGTAATTATTAGTTAATCCTTATAAAAATCTAAGAAGATATTCTCGTATACATATTTGCTCTTGACATTTATCATGAATGAGATGGTTCGCTGCATTATATAGAATGGTAGCTCTATAAGAGATGACATATTCAAAATGTTTACCTACCTGAACCAATGTTTTAAGAGTTTAGATGGATGTAGATACGATGAGTGTCATCGTTCTACTATCTATACTCTAGTCATTCATGAAGCTTCATAATATTCATATTGTATGAATTTAATGAAGCATGTATAAATGTTGAAATGCTCTTACATTGAATTCTTTTGAATTTAACATAAGAAATCCTTTGTCTTGAGCAATGGTTGTTTATAGATAAAGGGAGCGCAATAGAAGCATAAGTCAGACCCAAGATGAGAAAGAAAGTCAAAGAGTTGACCGTAATTCTATGACTTCCATATGACATCCAAATAGTTGGATAAATGTCAATACTGTAATAGGTTGATGTGTTGATAGTATGACTATCAAGTCTGTCTAGAATCCTTAAAGAAGGACTCGGATAGAGAATCAGAATAATCTACATAAATCATTAATATTGACTTGCTTATTGAATAAGATAAAGTCTTACAGTTGTATCTCAATCTTCTAACAACACTTGCAATAGGTTGCATATGTTTTAGAAGACTGGAGAATTTGATCTTCAGGTTTAATAGTCATCTACATGGATTTTGATGCAATTGTTGCAAAAATCTCTATTGGATATACAGACTTTATTATTTCAGTGGGAGCCCTTAGTCCTGGAGAATGTCTCTATGACCTGGATATTAGAATACACTCATAGTTTATTTCCAAGTGTTGGAAATAAACATGAATTCTGAAATAAACATATCATAAAGAATTATGATGGATATATTCCAGATAGTAGTGTGGCATCTAGTGGTCTCTACTAAATTAGAAAATTAATGAATGGTTCATTAAGATTTCTAATATTGAAATTAAACCTTTAAATATCAATAAGAGGGTGAAGATCATTTGACAATGATTTGGCATCAAGCTTTGGACGTTTGCCTGTTGATTTGATCAATAGACAAGTAAGAATGAAATTTTAGAAAGTCTAAAATTTCAAAACTTACATACTTATGAATATTGTACTCAAAAGTAAAATATGTCCAATACACCCTTCCTTGGGAAAGATGTAGGGTGTCAAGGTATTCAAGATCTCATACATATTGATGTATGCGGATCATCTATATCAGAGTAAACATTATCGATATGTGATATCTATTGATGATTATGTATGATATGAGATTTCTTCTCTTCACCTAAGAAACCTTTGAAATGTTCAAAGATTCCATTTTTTGGTTTAGAACCAAAGTTTGAAGGAAGATAAAATGAATTTCATCTAATCTAGGTAGCAATTACTTGTTAGATAAATTCAATGAATACCTTATGGATATATGAATATCATTTCTATCTCAATCCTCCTAACACACCTTAACTCAATAGAGTTATAGGGAGATACAATTGGATCACGTGTGACATGATCTTATCAATGATGAATTTTAGCATAATTACCTTTTAGTTTACATGTATATATGTAGTAGAGACTATAATATATATCCTTAATATGGTTCCATGCATGCAAGCTAGAATCTAGCACTAGAGAGTGCTACTTCATTAGGAAAATAAAGGACGGTATTGAATACCTACTTTATGACCTTGAGATTTTTAAAAGATCTCATCTCTAAGAATATGATTCTTAAAGGATGACACTCTTGAGAATCAAGATGAAAATGAAGTAAAGAAACTCATTTAATCTTGAAAAGATAATGAGGCTCCTGAAATTGGAAACTAAAAGGACAATTAAAGATGAAACACTAATACCTCTTCAAATGAGTTTGAGGATGTATTCCATGTGTCAGTTAAAACTGATAATGATTGGACTTCATGTGATGAAACTCCTAAGGATCATGACATGGAAAGATGGATTTTAGCAATGAAAGTCTAAAGTAGACTTCATATACAAGTGTTGTATATGGACCCTGAAGGATCCACCTATATGGATAAGACCCATTAAGGTGTAAATGGATCTTCAAGAGAAAGGGAATTTGATGAAAAGGTAGAGACCTTCAAAGCACGGCTTGTAGCCATGAGCTACATACCGAAGAGAAGACCTCGCTTGCGATGAGACTTGCTCTTCAGTGACCATGTTTATACTCATCATACTATTGCTGACTATAGACACACAACTTGACTTTGATATCTATGAGAAGAAAGTCAATATTGCATTCCTCTATGAATATCTCTCTGAGGACATTCACATGAAATACCCCATGGCTTCATGGTTTAGGAAAGCAAGATGTGCAATCTAAAGAAATCCATCTATGGACTCAAATAAGCTTCTTGTAGTTGGAAAATCAGATTTGATGAAATTATAAATGTTATGATTTAAGGTATAATCTTGATGAACCATGTGAAGCTTAGTGGGAGTGCCATTGTGTTCATCATGCTAAATGTAGATAATATCCTAATCATTTTAAAACGATATAAGGATGATAATAAGTGTTTTATAGACTGGCTATTCCATATCTTGAAATATGATTTCAAGGATACCTCTTAGATCTTAGTTCTGAAGTTGTTCAGAAGAAAAGAGAAGAGGGTATCAGGACTGTCACATTTGTAGTACACCTTGGACATATTCCATTCTTAGACATTCCAAGAAAGGCTTCCATCCCTTAAGATAGGGTTCTGACCTATCTAAAAGGATAGCACCTCAAAGAGTTGAGGAAGTATATGCTAAAACTGAATGCCCATGTGCATCAGTTACGAAAAGCTGAGTGTACGCTAGATGTGTACAAAAGCCAACCATGTAGTGGGAGTAGTAAAATGTTGCTAATCCTACTATGGAGATAAAACACTTGATTAAAGAAATATCAATATTTTCAAAGATGAATCAAGACTATATAGATAGTAATCTAGAAGATCTTAACTGTAGATACCTTAGGAGATAGAGATCTCCATGAATAAAGGTATTCTGATAAGGATTGTGAAAATACTGGTTATAACAATTATTAAGCTATAGTGTCAAGGATAGTATAATAGCTTTAACAAGATTGAGTATTGGTTGCACAATATGCAACATTCGCATTAGATGCGAGCACTGTTATTGAGGATATGCAAGTGTCGTAAAAAGACTTGGCGTAGTCTCGCAGGAACAGAGTGACTGATCAACTTACCTAGATATTTTCTAAATAGCCTATGATTGTCACATGAGTGTGGGTTTAAATGATTAGCCCATTAATGGTTCTTTGGGCTAGTGGGAGATTGTTGGACATGCGAGCCCACAACGAGCCATTATGCAATAAATGTTATTGCGAATATCATTCCCTGATTTGAAATGAAAAATAAATAATTTGCATAATAGGTCCCTTAGTACAATTAAGATTATGTACCATGGCCATCTTAATAATCATACAGCTGTTGATTCAACTATTGAATTATAGAGGCTGGTGCTTGGATGAATATCTAATGGGTTAGATTGAGGCCTCATCAAGCACCGTCAAATGATTATTAAGAGATGATCTCCAGTCTGAGTAGGAGATGGCAATCCTTTCTCAATTAGGCTGATATCTGACCGACCTCTTGATGCAAGTCCTCTGCATAGGAATAGAGATTTCGAGGTGTCAGATTAGTTAGGTCAAAGAGTTGACTTAACGAGATTGAGATAACCAAAGTCCTATATCGTATGTTGTCACGATATAGGCATGCATCCTATGACCAGAGATAGATGTGTTACTATATGTATGAGTATGTACATTTGGCAGACCAATAGGTTGATGACCTAACCAAGGTCTATACACCGACGCGCTGGTGTGCATATAAGGGCATATGAGTAATACGATCTCTCAAAGGGATCATACATGTTCATTTACTGAACCGGAAGGCATGAGCTCACTCATGAGATATGGGGAAGAATCAAATTCTGTGCACGGTTGTCTCTCTTTAGAAGCTTGACTGAATTTGTAGGTTTGATATATACTTTTGGAAAGTATACGATCAAGACCTAGGTATGATATATGCGTTTGGAAAGTATATGATCGAAACCAACTCCCAATGATCGAATGAGAAACTTACTGATAAAACCCCTAAAGTAGACAGTATAAAGTTGATCTTATACTTCGGGTTTATTCTAAGTCTTCCAGTATGCATGATGTACATGTATTGGGAGTACCTGAGGGTGATGTGATCATAAATGATTTTATAACCATGACGTTTCCATTCCTAGAGAGTGATGAAACGGATCTGGATTTTAGTGACTCCTTTTAGTAGAGAAGTGATATGATCTTGGTCCAAATGTCGAACATTGATCTGAATGTGATTTAGATACAATGAAAAGATTAGATTTGCGGTCTTGATTTAATCAAGCATCTATGGGAGGCCCGCGATCTGGATTTGAGATATGATCTCTCTATCCAAGTCACTATATGTGGAACAATACTATCGCCTTGTCCTTATCTCCAAGTATCCGCGGAGAAAGCACATTATCCTTGAAAGAGTTCAGGATAATTTCATTGTTGATATATGTATCCACGTATTGAGAAAATTGATAATTAAATGTGACTTAATTATCATGAATAATATGAATTTGATTCATATTATATGGAGAGTTATCTAAGATAATTAAATGTGATTTAATTATCAAAGATGTGAATAATGTGAATGCGATTCATATTATGTGGGCACACGAGAATAGAGATCCAAGATGATTAAATGTGATTTAATTATCATGGATATGAATAATGTGGATAACAATATCCATATTAGTCATATATATTATAAATGTGATTTATAATATATAAGAGAGAGCTATTTGTAATTTACATTTGTTAATTAAATGTTGATGTGAATTGGATTCACATTGGACAATTAATTGAAAATGTAATTCACATTTTATTTTGGGTTGTGAATGTGATTCACAATTTTCCAATGGTAAAATTGCAATATTCAAAAAATAAATATGAATTATTTTTATAGAATAATTTACAACAAGTGTTGTTGTAAATCTTGAAGATTTCTATGGAATTATGTAATCTCATGAGATATCATGGATTGCATGAGATTGCCACCAAATCCAATATTATGGAAGGAGGCAATCTTCATTCCATAATCTCCATGGTTAATTGATTTATTTTGGGATTGATTTATATTGATTTATCAATATATATTTAATCTAAATTAAATTAATTGTTGTTGGTTTTTAGCAACACAAATCTTAGCCATTAAAAGAAACACAAATCAATGAGAGCCATTGGATTTGTGTTGCCGTTGGATTGAGATCATGGATCCCAAAATATTATAAAAGGAGAGGCACCTCATTGCTCTTCTTTACACACAAGAAAACATAAGTCTGTCTCTCTCTCTCTACACGTTAGCCCTCTCTCTTCCTCTCTCATGGTCGTCCACCATGGATGCCCTAGAGAGATTCTCCATCGCCGCAGTGTCGTCGTTATGCTGCCCGATCGTTTGCTCGTGGGTCCGTCTCCTTCGGTGCGCCTCGCTCGTGAAGAAGATGTCGGATCTTGTGTGTCGAGATCAGGAGATCCTCCGCTTGGATCATCAACATGGATTGCGAGAAGCACGTGTTTCGTCAATACGCTCGCAAGTATCTCCTCCGTCGGATCAGACTTGAGATAGGAGGTCTCTTCGTTTAGAGACTCGATCGCAACCACGCTTCAAGAGGTAATCCTATTACTTGTTTGTGGTTTAGACGAAAAGATCCGAGAAGTGTTCTTGGATCATATGGTTTCATCACATAAAAAATTTTTAATTTCCGCTGCATCGAGCAACTAGTGCGACTAGTCACTCCCGGTCGCATACGATGCGATCCTCACGCTTCCGTGATGCACTCAAGGATCTCACCATATCCTTCAGAAGGACCATACTAGGCCAAAAAGGTGTACGATAACGGTAGCATTGGTATATCTGAATTTTCTTCTGAGTCCACCTTTCATGTTAATGGTCAATGCCTTAAGCCATATTTTGATCATGATCCAGTTACCGTTGATGTTGCCCTCATTCATTTTGTATGAGATGTGTTTCTTGATTCACATCACATGCATCTCATACCTAATTTTCACTTCTACTCCGTGATGAATCTGTGATTCATCACTCTAAAAGTTGAAAATAGAGCTTTATTCCTGAGTAATTAGATGCATATTTCTACTTATATTGCATAATTAGCATTCATGCATACATTGACAATATCTGCATTTTAGCATTCATATTCGCATTAAATAAGAAGCCCAATTTCACTTAAAAATATTCACCTGTATATTAGCTAAAATACCCTATTTGTATATATTTTATACTAAATCCAATTCCAATAAAACCAACTCTATTGTGTACATATGACTAACACTAATTAAAGAAAAATATCCAAAAAATACTGACTTGCAAAATTACCCAATAAAACCCCAACCAAAGTTTGAAACTAGGAGCCTTAAAATATGCATATCTCTCATACAACCTCCGAATCAAGTCTACTCACTTTTAAAGTAATATACATTTAGAGACCTTCGAAACAAGACCAATTTCATAAAAATCGGAGCTCGTATGCAAAACTTGGGTTTTGGGCCCCTTTTGTACATTGTACATAGTGACCGTTTTACCCCTGTATTTTATCATTTTATTTTCTTCATTATTAAAAATCCAAAAAAAGTAGATTAAGTTGTAAATATTCTTCTCATATTTTTTCTATTTTTATTTTGATTTTTATCTTATTGAAAAATGAAAAAAAATTACAAAAGATAAAATGCGATATTTTATATCTATAAGGTACCACCCAAAAATACATTTTTGTACGGACGATTTCTTTTGATTTTTGGCCCTTCACAAAAGTTGTAGATCTCGTCGAGACGAGAAACTTTCGTGTTGATCACTTTTTGATCTAAGCTCTCTTATTATTTCTTTTTTATTTTTCTTTGCATTTAGTTGTGGATTTTTCTTGGAGCGACACGTGGCAACTCCTAGAGCCGCCATGTGTCGCCTCCTCGTTCACCCACTTATGCCATCTCCCTCCTTCATCTTGGGCCGTTGGATGAGAGGGTCATCCATCAACGACCATCCTCTTCTCTACCCATTCCTCCCCTACACTCTCTTGAATTAAGGGAGAAGCCAACATTCTTCTCCATTGACGGCCGCTCCACACCCCACCCCCTCCACCTTTTCCATCTCTCTCCAACCTCCTCATCCTCCTCTTTATAATCCCCTCCATCCCACCATTCACCCCCATCCGCCTACTGTGAGTGAAATCCCCGAGCTCCCTATCCATACTCAGTGACAGTGAGAGTGAGACCAAGGTTGAGCGACGACGGTCCTCCGGTGAGATCCAAGGGATCAAGGTCCCTTGCCGCAGCTCAAGCGTGAGCAGCTCGAGCTCCGTCTCTGTCGCGGCGTCGAGCAAAGATCCGAGGTGCTTCTCTTTGCACCTCCTTCCCAGACATCCGCCCATCTCCAGGTAATCTTCTTCTCCCTCTCTTCTTCTTCCTCATTACGCACCCATTCTCGCTCTCCTCGATTCACCATCTTCCATCCATCAAATGCCAAACAAATTGTGTTTCCACGGATAAATCACATGTTGCGAACGCAACGGTCATTTTTAATTAATTTTTCGAAACAATTTCATAAACCGATTAATCCAACATTTAAGCCACTTAAACAAATAGCATATGTTCCCCTGTTCTCTTCCCCCATGTTCTCTCTCTTCCCACCATCTCCTTCCTCTCTCCGTCCGTCCCCCTCGCCATCGTGCCTTCACCGCCCTGCTAGCAGGACCGTCCTCCGCCATCTTCCGCTCGACGCTGCGCAGCCCCCTCTCCCACGCCGGTCGTCCCCCTCGCCATCACGCCTGCCACCGTGGCCAGCCTCCGCGCGTGCCCAGCTCCCTGCGCGCACGTCTACGCGCGCCCCTCGCTCCAGTGCGCCACCGCCTTCCGACTTCCCCGACGGCCGCCGCCCCTTCGTCAGCCGCCGTCGCCACCTCCTCGCTACGCCACCTTCCCCACCGTGAAGCTCCTCCATCTCCAAGAAACAGAGGAGTCTTAGCGCATAATAAGACAAAAAGGGAATTTGCAAAGGGGACACTTGCACCCCTTTGCAAGTTTTTAAAAAACTTTCAAGTTTCTGGTAATTGCATGTAAGTCCTTGTTCTTCGTTTGAGCTCATATTTCTTTTTCTGTATTTCATTCATACCCCTGCATTTGCACGTTTATTTTGTCGTCATTCTGTCATCCATTTTTAATTCCAAAAATTGCATTTTGTATCATAACTCTTGTTCTACCATTTTAGCATTTATTTGTATTTTTCTGATTTGCAGAATATTTATGGAATTTAATTTGGTAAAAACATGCAACATTTTGCCAGTTTTTATTGATTAATTGAATGTGCATTATCTTCTTATCGAAAAATCTCTGAAAAATCATCATTGGTAGATATAAGCCTATGCTACAACTTATCTGAAAATCACATCATTTGCACATATAGTTTGTCTTAGAAAAATCATTTAGTGAAAACATTAATCGATTTTTAATTAATCAACCATGAAGTGTTTTAACGAAATTCAAGTGATTTGAATAGCTCTTAATTAGACCTATTTAATTAATTTTGTTTCTGAGAAATATCATCGTTTATTAATTATTAAAATTGGTTTAGTCATTTTCACTAGGGATTTTTACCCGCCAGACCCTATAAACTTTGCCAATCACCTCCACGACCTTTGAAACAATATAATTCCTCCGTCGACCCCGTAAACTTGTCAATTCTTACCCCATGAACCCTCCGGGTCATATATTTTAAGCTCATGGGGGTTCTTCGGGTAATTTACAAGGTCGATGGAGTAATTACATTATGCAAAAGGTTGTAGAGGCATTTTAAAATGTTTATAGGATCTGCTAGGTAAAAATTCCTTTTCACTTAGATCTGCATTTTTCATTATCCGTGCATCTAAAAATTACAAAAAAAAGTAATGTAGCTTAATTTTATTATAATCTTACCAAGTTTCATAATTTTTGGAATTAATTTGACTATCTTTCTGATTTAACTTGTAATTTGGCCTGATTTTGCATGTGTCTTGCATAAAATGTACGAAAAAGACCAAAAATATCTCCTCTGAAAATCATACCTTGGAAATTTGCTTCGAATCTACCTAAAGAAACAACTGCCTCCCTGAGTTCGACCTTGGACTTCCAACAAAGTAAAAAAAATTGCCACTCAAAATTAATTTGACTATAATTGAAAGTGCTTTTTGATCTGCTCTCATTATCCGACTGCAACGAACATTCTTAATTAATTTGGACATTAATTTGCTCAAATTAACAAGGGTAGGGGGAGGCATTATCAAAATGGCACCGTTGTCGGGGAGGCACGGCTTAGGTTAATTAGTAGTTATTTCTGAGTGCTTGATTTTATATACCCGGGTAGTCTGACCTCCGGTTTTCTTGTGAATATTTTCTATCCTTTAATTTTTGTCTTTTTCAAGTCGTTCTTTATCTGACCTCAAGTTATTTCTGTGCGAGGAACGCGAGGAGTCGAAGATGCTTTGGTGAATCATCATTTTTAATTCTTTGAGTGATTTGAGAGAACTTGTACTTTTATTCATTTCCATTTTTTTCACATCATTTTCAGCGGTTCCCGTTTGGGTTCTCGAGTATGTAAGAATAGTGGAACCGTGTCCCCGTGTGCTGTGTGGTTTGAATTGTAAATTAGGCTTGCACTAGCGGCTCCTCGAGCCACTCTAGGGTTTGCTTGTGCTCGTAATTTTTTGGACCACACAACCACTTAAAAGACACACTTAGACCGCAGGTCTAGTCAAATCAACCTGTACTTCACTCACTAATAGAACTGCTTGTCTAAGAGCGGATTTTGTCGCTTGCATCTGCATGTAGTGTAAAGATTTCAATTTTGTTTTGCATCTTGCATACAAGCGAAGGGATCACTGTAAGTCTTCTTAACTCAGCATATGCATCATTGTTTTTCGTGCATCAACTTTTTTCGATTTCCCCCTCTGTTTTTCAAACTTAAATTAAACGGAAATTGGGACTAGACGATAGGCGTGCTGTGTGGTTGGACTAACAAGTGATAACTGATCTTAGAACCGGGACGACTAACATTATTGACCAAAAAAATTCAATAATATTGGAAAAACTATTTGTGGGAGACTAATCCCCGACCTTGTTTTCGGGCTGAGTGAGGGTACTTGAGTGTATGTGAACACCTTAAGCAGAGCCCAAATCCCCGCCTTCCATATCACGGGCCAACTGATCCTAGCAAATATCACGAGTTGAATATTTTTAGATTCACTGACTAGTACCAAGTAGCCTCCGCCTGTTTGCGGGTAGTCAGGGGTGAACCAGCGGTACTTCGCGACAAGGACCAGCCTTGTCAGCCTCTGCCTTCTTGCAGGTAGATAGGGGCATGGTCTTTGAGTTCATCAACTTGGGATAGGAGCGAAGAAAGGAAGGACCAGCGGTATCTTAGGCGACAGGTTAAACAGGGGAGACGCATCCGGCTTTTTAGCCGACTCCCCTATAGGCCGCGTAACCTTTGCTACTTGTCTGAAAATTCACACTTAAAATCAACCAGACTAATCGGACTCGGTTTCGGGTCCTTCACCATGTTGAGTGTGAACTCAGGGTTTGCTCTTGTGTTTGACTTTGTGTCTGTCCGTGTGTGTTATCCTGTATAATTGCGTATTTTTGCCTCAACCTACTTACATTCATCATTTCCTCTTCAAGATGTCGGGATATTGGTCCCCATACCCTGTGACCGCTGGTCATTCCTCTTCGACCATATACCGCTCATCTTCACCTTCTCCTTCTTCCATGTATCCTCTGCCATCCACGGGAGACCCTTACCCGTGGTCGGTTCCACCTCAACCCGATTACGAAGTCAGAACTTCGACTAACTTCTCCACTTCTTCGCATTTCTCACCTACTTCTTATTCTAACACTCCGGATCCACTTCCATCTTGGGCTGACTGTCCTTACTCTCGAGAGCTTGCAGGAATCGAAGAACCGAATAAAGAGCAAGCCACTGCTGAGACAGATGATTGGCAAAATTATATGCCCCCACATACTTCATTCTCACCTCAAGTAGGGACCATACCACAATTCACATATACACATCCTGACTTGAACTTAGGGCATAACATGGTCGATCAAACAATCCGAATAGAGAGGCTTGAACATCATGATTTTCCAGACTTGATTGACTTTAGTGATCAAGCTTCCATTAACCAGCCTTCATTTGGAGAGCCTATACATTCACAAGATTGGACTCATGAGCTAGACTTATTAGTCCCTGTTTCATCATATGAGGCTCCGACCAGTATTTGCCATCTAGATGGTCCATACTCGACCCAACATTGCCAGATTCTAGGTATGTTGAGTATGAGCACCTAAAATCTCAGCAGTATCCTCCACTTGAGCAGAATTCTCCCATGATTTGTCATGAGAATTTTGTGGAGGATGACATCTTTAGACTTATTAAGAAAAATGAATCATTTGGTAAAAAGTTGAGAGATGTCATGGACATGCTGCACTCAATTTCTGCCAGCCTGGGTATGAAAGTGGAGAAAGAAGTAAGTAGATCTGATGTTGAAAACCAAGCGACCATTGGGGAACCCACACCATTTGTACAACTGAAGTCCATTCTATCTCCCTCTTCTACTAACCACTTACCCTCCAATCCAAAGTCTGATCATTCATCCACCAAAAATACCAAAAAAATTGAAAAACCAGAAAATCACATAAAAATTGAAAATGATTTTAAAAAAATAAATTCCACCATAAGGGAAGCACTTGATGAGGAATTGATCTTTAAACTTCCCTTAATAAAGGCCATAGATCACTTCCCCAATCTCAAGAGATTTGTAAAGAGTAAATTGATGCCCAAGAGGTCGGTTACTAAGAGAACAAGAACCGAGAGACACATAGTGTCTATGGCCACCTCCTTGGTGATGGGGAAAAGACCAAGAGCCGCAGAGTAAAGTGGTTGCCTAGGGTGGAATGTGAAATCAAAGATACCATCTTTACCCATGTGAGAATCGATGATGACTCACCGATAAATATCCTCCCGACCTCTGTGTTTGACAAGCTCAAACTCAGGCCAAGCAGAAAGTCAAGAGAGATAGTTCAGTTGGCTAATCGATCCATCAAACAGTCTAGAGGAAATATTTCAGTCATCTTTACTTTCCAAGGTGCTCTACTCCAGGTGGACTTCACGATCATTGGCATCGAGCACCAAGGAGAGTTCACACAGTCTCCGATTATTCTTGAGAAACCGTTCTTAGCCTCATCTAAGGCGAATATAGATTGCGAGACTCGGGAGATTGATTTTTCATTATTGGGAGAACTCCGACCTCATCCATTCTTTGATACACTTTACTCTAAGGTGATCCGCACATCCGCTGACAGTCGTGACCATCGAGAGGTAGATGAGTCCCACCTCTCTGCTACACATGAGAAACCGACTATCCGGACGACCATCGGTTCTGAGACTCCCCACACCTTCACTTCATCAACTTCTTGCACCACCCCCGTGACAACTTCTAAGGAGGACTCACGACTAGAAGCTATCATAAGTTGGACACGACCTTTGTTCATTGCCTTGAACATTTTGATGATCCGACACAAGAGCCTAATAATGTCAAGCCAACTAAGATCACTAGCACCTTTCTGAGACGCGTGTTGACCCTTCAGGAATATTATAATCTATATGGTGACTCGTTTGATGAGGAACCCATGGTCAGCACCACACCATGTCCCGGACCTTCAAAGGAAACAACCAGGACTAAATTGACTCCACATAAAAACACGGTTGCTCCCTCTTCTAGTCGGATATCTAGTGAAAAGAAGTCGAGAATTGATTCCTCGAGATGTTCCCCTGAACTTCTCAAGGCGCGTCTCTCTCATCTCCCTCTCAATGATTCAGGTTCTAGAAAACCGACTAAGAAAGTTTCCTTCAAGACATTGGAGAAGGAATTTTCTGAGGAGTCCTCATCTGGTCCGGATAAGGTGATTTATATGAGTGAGCTTAGTTCGTCTGTTCTCAAGCCATATCTAAGCAAGCAGCCGTGTGTCGACCCTCGTTAGATGATCCCTACACCTCACTATTATTCATCTGAGGACGATTCCGATAGCGACACATATGTATATTATCCACCTCCTCGCGTTCGCAAGAAGGTTCGTTACAAACCTTCTTAATCCTTGTATATTCTCACTCTTTTCTTGTATATACTTTCTCTCCCTCCCTCCCTAATGATTCAAATCACTCGCCCCGGCTCCATATCATTTTATTTTATGACTATACTTAGGATAATCGGATCCTAAGTATAGGGGGGAGAATGACTCGAATCCATTCATTGTACATCCTCCAGATCACATCGGTTCTCATACTCACTTCTGACCTATACTTAGGCTGACCAGAGCCTAAGTATAGGGGGGACCGATGCCCGTCATGTATATACTCATCCATTTCCAATCTTTCCCTTGTCCGCCCCATTTTTGATCTTCTTCTACACTTAGGCTGCCAAAGCCTAAGTATAGGGGGGCGGAGCAACTTCTATACTTTTGTAATTTTAGCTCTCATATGCTTAGCCCGAGCTATGTGTTTTTAGTCGCTTTTCTTGCTCTGAGGACATAACACACACTAAGTATAGGGGGCATGTATATATTACATATATTCTTTACCCATAGCTCGTACTTTCGCGTATTTTTGTATATATTATGCAGTAATTACGGGTGGGTAAAAATTTGATAAAATTTTTTGTAAAATACTTTTGTATAATCTTTATAATACTCATAAAACACTTGTACCATAGGAGGTATACCAGAGTTTCAAAAAAAATGTATAATTGTACTATATGTATAATACTTGTATAAAAATTTGTAATTTGTAAAACATACTTTTGTCAAATTTGTTGTAAAATAGGATGTAACCAAAAAAATTTATACATGTATATTATCACAGACTAAAAATTGTTGTAAAAATTGTTGTATACCAGAAAATAAAATAAAAAGGATTCTTGCATCATTGCATTTAAAAAAAAGAGTCTTGCATTTCATTCATCTACATAGCATGTAATCTGCATCTCATCTGCATATCTTGCATGCAGGGTGAAAAGCTAGTGGGTTCTGAACCAAGTTATGAATAGATATTGAGGATGGATTTGATTTGACCTTAATCCACCTAATTTCAAAGGAACCTTATAGGAACTGGAGTTAAGATTTTTCAAATCAAGTGACTTAATTCTTTGAGTCCGCAAGTCTATGTTCACATGTCATCTTGATTAGTGTAAGTAGAATATCTCGTTCACACGCATGATTCTTTTAGACAATAACATAACTTAGATAAGCAAAATGCACGTAGCTCTTCATTGATGAGGTGGTGAGGAGGTAGGATCCTTTAGCTTGGAGTAGCACACGGGTGGAAACATCCGTCCTCCTCTAGGGAGGGTAGTGCATCTCAACCTAGTCTGGTGGTGTTGACATCTGAGGACAGGACGCTGTGGGTTGCAATAATGCTTCAAAAGAGTGATAGTCTACTGGCTCAAGAGGAAAAACTCATGATGTACATGTTGCACCTTGTATATAGTTCCAAAAGAAAAAAAAGAGAAAAATGCAAGAAATCCAAAAAAAATTAGACAGGCCAAAAAAAGGTTATTGCCTGTCGGAGTATGTAGATTAGCAAGAAGTCTGCAGCTGGATGACTTGGCTACACTGGTCAGGCATCCCGGGATAGGTAGCTACACTGGCTACCATCCATTCTTTTCTCCACCCCTCCTCTTGAGCTGGTTGCACTTGAACTTAGAAGGGAGTACCCCGCTCCTAGAGGAAAGAGTTACTGGACCGGGTTATTTGAGTTACCTTGTTAGAGGAGGCTGGTTCTGAGCTATTTCTGATGTGGAGAGATATTTATCACTTACACAATACAAGTAAGAATCATAGTCATCAGAAATTTGCGTTTGAGGATTTGTTCTGACCCGACTGTTGAGGCGTCTTGAATAGAAGACTTGTGGAACTTGAAGTCTGTTAGGTCTTAAGTTTAGATCCCAATAAGGTTCCGCCACATAATTAATCCAAAGGTCGAGTCAAGCTCCATTTTCAACTTTTGTTCATGACCTTCGTATGGAACCCAAAATCATTTCACTCTTGCATATCATTTTAGTTGCTCGGGGACGAGCAAGGTTTAAGATAGGGGGTTGATGAATTTGTGATTCATCACTCTACAAGTTGAAAATAGAGCTTTGTTCCTGAGTAATTAGATGCATATTTCTACTTATATTGCATAATTAACACTCATGCATACATTGACAATATCTGCATTTTAGCATTCATATTCGCATTAAATAAGAAGCCCAATTTCACTTGTAAATATTCACCTGTATATTAGCTAAAATACCCTATTTGTATATATTTATACTAACTCCAATTCCAATAAAACCAACTCTATTGTGTACATATGACTAACACTAATTAAAGAAAAATATCCAAAAAATACTGACTTGCAAAATTACCCAATAAAACCCCAACCAAAGTTTGAAACTAGGAGCCTTAAAATATGCATATCTCTCTCATCCAGCCTCCGAATTAGGTCTACTCACTTTTAAAGTAATATACATTCAGAGATCTTCGAAACAAGATCAATTTCATTAAAATTGGAGCTCATATGCAAAACTTGGATTTTGGGCCCCTTTTGTACATTGTACATAATGACCGTTTTACCCCTGTATTTTATCATTTTATTTTCTTCATTATTAAAATCCAAAAAAGTTATATTAAGTTGTAAATATTCTTCTCATATTTTTTCTATTTTTATTTTGATTTTCTCTTCTTGAAAAATGAAAAAAATTACAAAAGATAAAATGCGGTATTTTATATCTATAAGGTACCACCCAAAAATACATTTTTATATAGACGATTTCCTTTGATTTTTGGCCCTTCACAAAAGTTGTAAATCTCGTTGAGACGAGAAACTTTTGTGTTGATCACTTTTTGATCTAAGCTCTTTTTTTATTTCTTTTTGATTTTTCTTTGCACTTAGTTGTGGATTTTTCTCGGAGCGACACGTGGCAACTCCTGGAGCCGCCATGTGTCGCCTCCTTATTCACCCACTTATGCCATCTCCCTCCTTCATCTTGGGCCGTTGGAAGAGAGGGTCATCCATCAATGGCCATCCTCTTCTCTACCCATTCCTCCCCCACTCTCCCTTGACTTAAGGGAGAATCCAACATTCTTCTCCATCGACAGCCACTCCACACCCCACCCCCTCCACATTCTCCATCTCTCTCCAACCTCCTCCTCCTCCTCTTTATAATCCCCTCCATCCCTCCATTCACCCCCATCCACCTACTGTGAGTGAAATCCACGAGCTCCCTATCCATACTCAGTGACAGTGAGAGTGAGACCAAGGTTGAGCGACGACGGTCCTCCGACGAGATCCAAGGGATCAAGGTCCCTTGCCGCAGCTCAAGCGTGAGCTGCTCAAGCTCCGTCTCTGTCGCGGCGTCGAGCAAAGACCTAAGGTGCTTCTCTTTGCACCTCCTTCCCAGACATCCGTCCATCTCCAGGTAATCTTCTTCTCCCTCTCTTCTTCTTCCTCATTACACACCCATTCTCGCTCTCCTCGATTCACCATCTTCCATCCATCAAATCACCAAACAAATTGTATTTCCACAGATAAATCACACGTTGTGAATGCAACGGTGATTTTCAATTAATTTTTCGAAACAATTTCATAAACCGATTAATCCAACATTTAAGCCACTTAAACAAATAGCATAAGTTCCCCTGTTCTCTTCCTCACGTTCTCTCTCTTCCCACCATCTCCTTCCTCTCTCCGGTCGTCCCCCTCGCCATCGCGCCTTCACCGCCCAGCTAGCAGGACCGCCCTCCGCCATCTTCCGCTCGACGCCGTCGCAGCCCCCTCTCCCACGCCGGTCGTCCCCCTCGCCATCGTGCCAGCCACCGCGGCCAGCCTCCACGCGCGCCCAGCTCCCCGCGCGCACGTCTACGCGCGCCCCTCGCTCCAGTGCGCCACCGCCTTCCGACTTCCCCGACGGCTGCTACCCCTTCATCATCCGCCGCCGCCACCTCCTCGCTGCACCACCTTCCCCACCGTGAAGCTCCTCCCTCTCCAAGAAATAGAGGAGTCTTAGCGCATAATAAGACAAAAAGGGAATTTGCAAAGGGGACACTTGCACCCCTTTGCATGTTTTTAAAAAAATTTCAAGTTTCTGGTAATTGCATGTAAGTCCTTGTTCTTCATTTATGCTCATATTTCTTTTTCTAGTATTGCATTCATACCCCTGCATTTGCACGTTTATTTTGTCATCATTCTGTCATCCATTTTTAATTTCGAAAATTGCATTGTGTAGCATAACTCTTATTCTACCATTTTAGCATTTATTTGTATTTTGCTGATTTGCAGAATATTTATGGAATTTAATTTGTTAAAAACATGCAATATTTTTCCCGTTTTATTGATTAATTGACTGCACATTATCTGCTTATCGAAAAAACTCTAAAAAATCATCATTGGTAGACATAAGCCTATGCTACAACATATCGAAAAATCACACTATTTGCACATATAGTTTGTCTTATAAAAATCATTTAGTAAAAATATTAATCGATTTTTAATTAATCAACCGTGATGTGTTTTAACGAAATTCAAGTTGATTTAAATAGCTCTTAATTAGACATATTTGGATTAATTTTGTTTCTGAGAAATATCATCGTTTATTAATTATTAAAATTGGTTTTGTTATTTTCACTAAGATCTCATTTTTCATTATCCGTGCATCTAAAAAGTATAAAAAAATTATATCTTAATTTCATCATATTTCATTATCTGGCCAAGTTTCATAATTTTTGGAATTAATTTGACTATCTTTCTGATTTAACTTGTAATTTGGCCTGATTTTGCATGTGTCTTGCATAAAATATACGAAAAAGACCAAAAATATCTCCTCTGAAAATCATACCTTGGAAATTTGCTTCGAATCTACCTAAAGAGATAGCTGCCTCCCTGAGTTCGATTTTGGACTTCCAACCAAGTAAAAAAAATTGCCGCTCGAAATTAATTTGACTATAATTGAAAGTGGTTTTTGATCTACTCTCATTATCCGACTGCAACGAACATTCTTAATTAATTTGAACATTAATTTGATCGAATTAACAAGGGTAGTGGGAGGCATTATCACTCCGCCTCTATATAGATCCATATTGTCTATATCATTCATTCATTTTGTTTAATACTCCAGATCCATCTTATGAGTATGCTATACTTAGGATGCTCTTTGTCCTAACTATAGGGGGTATTAAACCTGTAATAATTCATTTTTTCATTAATTATATTTTTCTACCTATACTAGGGATATTTTACCCTGAGTATAGGGGATGTAATATCTGTACATTCTATTCCTCGGTTTTCCCCTTTATGTACCAATCTTCTACACTCAAGATCACTTGATCCTAAGTATCAGGGGGATCACCGACTTATATTCTTCCATTCTTGTGACTCGTCATAGTATAGGATCCTTTTCACTTCTCTATGCCCATCACAAGTTATATCTTCCGTTGTTGCTCTCTGATCACTCTGAGGACATCGTTTGAGCTAACTATAGGGGGTGCCGTATATATTATATATATATGTTAGCCATAACATGTACTTTGTATGTATTAATAACATAGCTATTATTATAAAATAGGAATAGAAATGTTTTGGGAAAATGTTTAAAAAATGCTTTGTGAAAATTATTTGTAAAAATCTTTGAAAATTTATTTTTGCATAAATTTGTAAAAATATTGTAAAAATGTTGTGTTTGCAAAAGATTTGTAAATTATTTTCTGTATCAAAACTAGGTATACTATACAAAATTTTTGAAAATTGTGTGAGAGTAAAATGTTATCAAAAATAGTTTTTAAAATAGTTTGTAAATGTTTGTAAAAATAATTTTGAAAATCTTTTGAAAAATTTTGATAAATATTGTGAAATTGTTTTCTCACAAGGGAAATTACTTAAGGGTATAAATTATTTGTATATACATAATCTACCCCCAATTATTTGTATAGAAAAATCCTTAATAAAGCTGGTTTAAGATCCTGTAATTAAAATCCATTTGTATATAAATTTGTAACGCAAACCCTATTGTAAATATGTATACATCTTTGTGAAAACTTTTCTTTCTATTTCTTTTTCAAAAAAAACATACCTAAAAATTTGAAAAATTAAAATTATGCATAGTATGAAATATTCCAACCAAAAAGAGTTTTTGTAAATACTTGCATGTGCATTCTTCAACATCATGGTTGACATTTAAACTAGTCTGGAATAAAATTGAAGAACAGAGCTTGGTTAAGACTTTAATCCACTTAACTTCAGAGGAACCTTATAGGATTTGGGGTTAATGCTTTTCATGTCCATAGAGACTTAATTCTTTGAGTCCACTATGCTATGTTCACATGTCATCTTGATTAGGCTAAGTAGAACACTTAACAACGTACGCGTGACTCTCAGATTCAATGACTTGACTTGGACATGCACCTTACTGATAACCGCCCCCGCTACCCTTGTTAATTCGAGCAAATTAATGATCAAATTAACTGATGATGTTCGTTGCAGTCGGATAACGAGAGGGAATAACAAAAACCACTTTTAATTTAATCAAGTCAATTTCGAGTGGCAAAATTTTTTACTTGGTGAAGTCCAAGGTCGAACTCAGGGAGGCATCTGTCTCCTTAGGTGAATTTTCAGCAAAGTTCCAGTGTGTGATTTTCGGGGAATATTTTTTTGGTCCTTTTTTATTTTTCTATGCAAGAATCATGCAAAATCAAGCTAATTTTATAGTTAAATTAGAAATATGTTCAAATGGAGTCCAAAAATAACGAAAATTGGCCAGATGATGAAATATGGTGAAATTAAGCTACCCTATTTTTTTTTGGAATTTTCTGACACTAAATGAATTTACTGGGAAATAAACATGAATGAAGGGTGATTTTGACTAATTTAATTTTAATAAATATCAAATCACAAAATTTTAGGGAACTAAAATTATCCTAGATAGATCTGATGATGAGGAATCCAGGAAAATTATCAGACCTTAATTTTAATGTGAAATGAACCTATTAAAAATGAGTTAAGGAAATCACCAATTAATTTATTTAGGCCTCGAAATGTGTGCAAATGAGATGGAATTTTTATGAAAGGTGTAGTTAATTATCTTAGAGCTACTATGATTTTTTGGGAATTTTTGGAGTTACAGAGAATTAACTATTAATTAAAAGGTGAAATTGGGCAAAATATGAAAAAAATAGACCAATTAATTAATTAAAAATTCCACTGATATCATAAAATTATGCCAAAGTCACACAAGATCAAGGACAAGTTAAGCTACAACAGTAATTTTTGGAATTTAAAAATGATGCAAAATGGACACCTAGATATGCGTGCAAAGACAGGGGTATAACTGCAATACAGAAATTTAAAATTGCTTACAAATAAATATGCTGACAGGGACCTTAATGCAATTACCTATAATGCAGGGGGGTGGAATGCAATTTCTCCACTGACTCACGTGCTCCTCATGTGGATGCGCTTCACAGGGACTATTTTGCAATTTCTGAGAGTTCCCAGGGCCTCTGTGCAATTTACCCAGGCCGCACGTGCTCCTCATGTGGGACGACCTAGGCTCGGGTGACTTCGGTGGCTCGGGATGAGGCTCGAGCGCCCTGGAGGTTCGGTTGGAGGCTCGGAGTAGCTTCGGTTGGTCCGAGCCTAGAGGTCGGGGTAGAGGCTCGGACCAGTCGTCGTGGCGCGCTAAACACCGTTGGATCTAGAAGGATCCAACGGCTCTGTGATGCTCCGATTGACTGGCGACGTGGATGAATGCTGAATGTAGGATCACTGATCGATCCGACGGTTCTGTGCAGCTCCGGTCGTGGGCTACGTGGCGGGAAGCGGACCGTTCGATCAAGATGATCGAACGATGGCTGGAGCTTCGTCTTCAACGATCCTCCGCCACCTGCGGAGGAGAAGGCGGGGCTTTGGCGAAGGGAAGCTTGCTCCGCCCTGACCTCCAGTCATCGATGATGCTCGCCGGAGGGTATGAAGTAGCTCGGAAGATGCAGAGCGTGGAGGCGAAGCCTCCAATGGCTTCAAGAGCGGTGGAGATGTGCTGGAGCTCGCTGGCGATGAAGCTCGATGGAAGCTCCGACGAGCATCCGGCCAGTGGAGTGAAGAGTACCTGCAAGGGATTAGGGAATAACCGAAGCACGTGGAGTTGCGTGGAGGTATGGGAAGCGAACGGCGAGGCCTATGGCGATGAAAGGGTGGTCCGGCGATGGTGCTCTGCCCAGATGGCGGAGCTGGAGTCGATGGAAGGTGAAATGCGTCGTTTGAAGGAATGGAATGGTGCGCGGAGGTCGGAGCTTCGTCGCGGAGCTCGGAGAGGTGAAGGCGCATCGAGAAGATCACGGTGGAAGGCGAATAAAATCGGAGAAAAACAAAAATAAAAATAAGAAGAGATCGGAGGAAGATGGAGGGGGTTACCTGGGGATTGGAGCTCAGATTTGAGCTCCAAGTCTTCGCTCGAGGGATCGATAGGGTCCCTAGCTCGTGCAGCTTCGCGGAGGGAGGCTACGACATGGCGGAGCTCGTTGTGGATCTCGCCGGAGAAGAAAGCTGTCTTCGCTCGAAGAAAGAGTCAATTGTTGTCACCAATCGAAGGTTCTGAGCTCAAGGTCTCTCTCTAGAGTGGCGGATGGAGAAGAACGTGGCCGAAGGCGAGTGATTTATAGGATGGAGGTGTCGGCAGGGCTGGTGACGAGGCGAGGTTAGTGGTCGTCGTGGAGCGTCTCTGGTGGAAGTAGTGGTGAATGAGGGAGCTGGTGAAGATGAGGGGAGAGTGGCGAAGGTCGTGGCTTTGTTGGCGGTCGACGAGGGTGCCTGGAGTGCGACCAAGAATAGAAGGGGGAAGCCCCTCGTGCAAGGCTGAGATCGTGGGAGAGAGGGGCGCTGGAGGTGGAAGACGAGGTCGTGGCCGTTGGATCTCGTGATCCAGTGACCCAGAGGTCGAAGCGTCAAGGAGCGAGTAGGATTAGATCTGGGGCGAGGCGATCTGAGGGGTGCGATTGCGCCACGTGTCGTGTTATGGAAGTGGCGCTGGCAAACGGTGGATATGAGATTAGGGCTTCGATTGAAGGGCTGAGGTGCGAGGCGGGATAAGCGGCTGCGATGGAAGGGTTGAGTGCGTGATCGAAGGGCGCAATGTGCGTCACGTGGAGGACTGTGGCGAAGGCGCTAATGGGCGGATCAGATGAAAAGGGGGAAATGATCAGACAGTGGAGGTAAAAGGAGCACGTGGAGATCAACTGGCTGTTTGATCCAGAAGAATATCCAACGGCTGAGAGCAGAGGCGGCTAGGGCAAGGGGAGCGGGCTACGTGGCGCAACCAGAGGGCGCCACGTGGCCAGCTGTGATTGGTTGAGAAGAGAAATGAGTTTAGAAAGAGAAGGAGGCTGAATTTGGAAAAAAATCAAAACATGAAAGTTGTAGATCTTGATGAGATCTACAAGTTTCATGTTGACCAAAGACGGAGATGAGGTCAAATATGATACAAAAATACAAATATACACAAATATAGCATACATAGTATACATAGAGGCCCAAAAACCCAACTTTTTCATATGAGATCCAAATTGGATGAAATCAGTCTCATTTTAAAGGTCTTTTAATGTGTATTATTCTAAAAGTGAGTAGACCTATTTTGGAGGTTGCATGAGGGAATTATGGGCATTTTATGGATAAGGACTTCTAGATCTTTATTGGATATTTTTACACAGGAGATTTCTGACTTTCTTCGTCACATTATTAACTAAGGTGTACATATTATAAGGGAGATGTTATTTTTATAGGTGAATATTTTACAAGTGATCTTGGCTTCTTATTTAATGCAAAATGAGTGCTAAAATGCCTATGTTATGAATGCATGCATGAATGCTAATTATGCATTAAAGAGGGAAATATGCATCTATTTACTCGGGAACAAGCTTCTATTTTCAACTTTTATAGTGATGAATCACAGATTCATCAACCCCCTATACTTAAACCTTGCTTGTCCCCGAGCAACTAAATGAAATGCAAGAGTGAAATGATTTTGGGTTCCACACCAAGGTCATGAACAAAAGTTGAAAATGGAGCTTGACTCAACCTTTGGATTAATTGTGTGGCGGAACCTTATTGGGATCTGAACTTAAGACCTAATAGACTTCAAGTTCCACAAGTCTTCTATTCAAGATGCCTCAACAGTCAGGTCAGAACAAATCCTCAAACGTAAATTTCTGATGACTATGATTCTTACTTGTACTGTGTAAGTGAAGTGTAACTCTCTACATCAGAAATGACTCGGAACCAGCCTCCTCTAACAAGGTAACTCAATAACCTGGTCCAGTAACTCTTACCTCGAGGAGCGGGGTATTCCCTTCTAAGTTCAAGTGCGACCAATTCAAGAGGAGGGGTAGAGAAAAGAATGGACGGTAGCCAGTGTAGCTACCTATCCCAGGATGCCTGACCAGTGTAGCCAAGTCATCCAGCTGCATTTCTTTGCTAATATACATACTCCGACAGGTATTTTATTTTCACTTGGACCTGTCTGATTTTTTGGAGTTTTTGCATTTTTTTGGTACGATATACAAGGTGCAGCATGTACATCAGGAGTTTTTCCTCTTGTGCTACTAGACTATCCCTCTTTTGAAGCATTATTGCAACCCACAACGTCATGTCCTTAGACTTCAACACCCCCAGATGAGGTTGAGATGCACTACCCTCCCTAGAGGAGGACGGATGTTTCCACCCGTGTGCTACTCCAAGCTAAAGGATTCTACTTCCTCACCACCTCATCAATGAAGAGCTACGTGCATTGTGCTTGTCCAAGTTAGGTCACTGTCTAAAAGAATCATGCATGTGCACGAGATATTCTTCTTAGACTAATCAAGATGACATGTGAACATATACTTGCGGACTCAAAGAATTAAGTCACTTGACCTGAAAAATCTTAACTCCAGTTCCTATAAGGTTCCTCTGAAATTAGGTGGATTAAGGCCAAATCAAGTCCATCCTCAATATCTACTCATAACTTGGTTCAGAACCCACTAACTTTTCACATTGCATATGCAAGATATGCGGATGAGAGGTAGATGACATGCTATGTATATGAATGTAATGCAAGACTCTTTTTCAGATGCAGAGATGATGTGCAAGGTATACCTCCTATGATACAAGTATATACAAGTATTTTATGAGTATTACACAAGTGTATTTTACAAAAAAAATTCTCACATTTTTACTCCCCCGTAATTATTGCATAATATATACAAAAATACGCGAAAATACACGAAAGTACGAGCCATGGGTAAAGTATATATGTAATATATACATGCCCCCCTATACTTAGCGTGTGCTACGTCCTCAAAGCACGAAAAGCGACTAAAAAGACATAGCTCGGGCTAAGCGTAGGAGAGCTAAAATTAAAAAAATCGTATAGAAATCTCACCCCCCCTATACTTAGGCTCTTGACAGCCTAGGTGTAGAAGAAGATAAAAAATGGGGCGGACGAGGGCAAGAGGGGAAATGGATGAATATATACAAGGTGGGAATCGATTCCCCCTATACTTAGGCTTTGATCATCCTGAGTATAGGACAAGAATGAGTATGAGAACCGATGTGATCTAGAGGATGTACAGTGAACAGACTTAGGTGGCTCATCCCCCCTATACTTAGGATCTGGTCATCCTAAGTATAGTCCAAGATAGAGATAGATGAAGCTGGGAGAAGTTACTAGAGTCGTGAGAGGAGAAAGGATAGAATGTACAGAAATGATGGTATATACAAGTGAGTTGGTCTGAATCTTTCAAGATGCTGCTGATGGCTGGAGCTCACTGCTGCAAGGTCTCCTGCGCGGCTCGAGGTGTATCTGCTGAATCTGTCTCGCTTATAAACACAATCTCTTCAACATGGACTAACTGTTCATTGGATTCGACGAAGTGTTTCAACAGTTGTCCATTCACAAGGGATGTCGGTGCGTCATCTGCGAGATCTGAGATCTCGACACATCCACTATCATGCACCGCTCGGACAATGAATGGACCCGTCCACTTGGATTTTAACTTGCCTTGGAAGGTCTTCAGCCTTGCATTAAACAACCATACCTTCTGTCCAGGAACAAAGGTCTTTCATCTGATATATCTATCATGCCAATGCTTCACCTTGTCCTTGTACACCAAACTGTTGTCATATGCACGATTTCTGACTTCCACAAGCTCATTCAGATCCATCTCTCTTTGCTTCTGCCCAAGGTGCGTGTTCCAATTGACCTTTTTAATTGCCCATTCTTATTTATGCACTAACTCTACGGGCAAATTGCACGGCTTTCTGAATACCATTCGGAAAGGGGAGGTTCCTAGTGGTGTCTTGTAAGCTGTCCTATACGCCCATAGGACCTGATCCAAGATTTAAGACCAGTCCTTCCTGTCTGGGCGGACAAGCTTTTGCAATATAGTCTTCACCTCCCGATTCGACACCTCAGCCATACCATTAGTCTGTGGGTGGTAAGGGCTAGCGACATGGTGTTCGATGCCGTAGTCCTTTAGGAGTTTCTTCACCTCTCGGTTCACAAAGTGGCTACCCCCATCTGATATCATCATTTTGGGAATTCCGAAACTAGAGATGATATGATCTCTGATGAATTTACAGACAGTTCTGCTGTCTACGGCTCGGGTTGGGATAGCCTCCACCTACCTAGATAGATAATCTACCGCAAGAAGGATGTACTCAAACCCATGGCTAACAGGGAATGTGCCCATGAAGTCGATGCCCCAGGCGTTAAAGACATCACAAATGATGACATGCTGCATTGGCATCTCATCCTTGGGACCAACGGTTCCTCCCATTCTCTGACATACTGGGCACGACTTCGCAAAGGTGATGGCATCGTGAAACAGAGTCGGCCAGTAAAAACCACACTGAAGTACCTTCCATGCGGTCCTCTTCCCAGAGTGGTGTCCTCCTGCCTCCAAGTTGTGGCATAAAGAAAGGACACTCTGGTATTCCTCCTGAGGAATACACCGTCTCCAGACACAATCCGGTCCTTCAAAGAAAAGGATCGGATCCTCCCAATGGTAGTGTCTCGCATCCGACTTAACTCGGTCGATGTGGCTCTTGGGCCAACCCTCGGAAACCTTCTTGGAGACAAGATAGTTCACGATGTTGGCATACCATGGGAGCGAGTCGACAACAAAAATCGACTCGTCAGGGAAGGAGTGTCGAATTGGTGAATCCTCGGAAGTATTAAGATCTTCGAGATGAGAAAGATGATCGGCTACTACATTCTTCTTTCCAGGTTTATCATGAATATCCAAATCAAATTCCTGGATAAGCAAAATCCACCGAAGAAGACGCGCCTTCGCATCTTTGTTCTCCATCAAGTACCGTAGAGCCGTATGGTCAGTGAACACAATTACCTTGGATCCAGTCAAGTGAGATCTGAACTTGTCCAAGGCAAACACTACTGCAAGCATCTCCTTTTCCGTAACTATATAGTTATGCTGAGCGGTATCAAGCACTTTGCTTGCGTAGTGAGTTGCAAACGGGACGCCATCCCTTCTCTGTCCTAACACAGCCCCAACAGCAAAATCTGAGGCATCCGTCATGATCTCAAAAGGTAAAGACCAATTTTGGGCTTGTAGGATACGTGTGTCCATTATCATTCCTTGCAATAGCTTAAAGGCCTCAAGACATTTGTGATCGATAACAAACTCCATGTCTTTGCCTAAAAGCTCAGTTAGCGGTTGGACAATCTTAGAAAAATCCTTAATGAATCTCCGATAAAATCCAACATGCCCGAGGAACGACCGCAACTGCTTGACGTTGGTTGGTCGTTGGAGTCGTCTGATCACATCCATCTTGGCAGGGTCAACCTCCATTCCTCTCCTGGAGATGACATGCCCCAACACAATGCCCTCCGTCACCATGAAGTGACTTTTCTCCCAGGGGAGCACCAGATTAACCTCACAACATCTTTTGAGGACTCGATCCAGATTCCTAAGACATGAATCGAAGGAATCGCTGTGGACCGAGAAGTTATCCATGAAAACTTCCAGGAATTCACCGACCATTTCGGCGAATACAACAATCATGCACCTTTGAAAGGTACCCCGAGCATTGCATAACCTAAAGGGCATGCGCCTGAAGGCATAGGTACCAAAGGGGCATGTGAATGTGGTCTTTTCCTGGTCCTCCGGAGCTATGGCTACTTGATTGTAGCCCGAGAACCCATCCAAGAAATAGAAGTAATCTTTCCCTGCTAGTCTCTCTAGGATCTGATCAATGAATGGTAAGGGGAAATGATCCTTCTTCATCGTGACATTCAAACGTCTGTAATCCACACAGACGCGCCACGACGTGGGCACTCTCGTTACAATCTCCTCTCCATCCTCGTTGGTGGTCGTCTGAATTCCCGACTTCTTTGGGACCACATGTATCGGGGCCACCCATTTCGAGTCGGAGATGGGATAAATAAAACCCGCGTTGCACCATTTCTCTATCTCCTTCTTCACTACCTCTCGTAAATTTGGATTCAAATGACGTTGGGATTCACGAGAGGGTTTGGCTTCATTCTCCAAGTAGATATGATGCGAACACAGAGCGGGATTTATCCTGTGGAGATCGGAAATGCTCCAGCCTATCGCCTTGCGGTTTTTCTCCAGGATCTCTAGCAAGCGAGACTCCTGCTCCTCGGTCAATCGCGAACTGATGATGACCGGATATTTCTTCTCCTGACCCACAAGGAAGGCGTATTTTAGTGTTGTGGGTAAAGTTTGAGCTCAGGTAAGGTGTGATCATCTAGGAAATCTGGCTCAATCGAATCTGGCTGAGTGTTAGAAGTGGCTGGATCTTTCTCTGTAATAGCTGCCACCAAATTGTTTGTCTCTGGAGTCGGATCATCAAAGGTCTCCATGAAATCGGCGAAAGCCATGTCCGACTCGTCATCCTCATCTTCTGATTGTCCTAAAGAGGGAAGGACTGACAAGCCCAACTGGCCACTCGAAATTGACTTGATTAAATTAAAAGTGGTTTTTGATATTCCGTCTCGTTATCCGACTGCAACGAACATCATCAATTAATTTTATCATTAATTTGCTCGAATTAACAAGGGTAGCAGGGACGGTTATCAAAATGGCGCCGTTGCCAGTCGACGAGGGTGGCTGGAGTGCGACCAAGAATAGAAGGGGGCAGCCCCTCGCGCAAGGCTGAGATCGTGGGAGAGAGGGGCGCCGGAGGTGGAAGACGAGGTCGTGGACGTTGGATCTTGTGATCCAGCGACCTAGGTCGAAGCGTCAAGGTACGAGTAGGATTAGATCTGGGGCGAGACGATCTGAGGGGCGTGATTGCGCCACGCGTCGTGTTATGGAAGCGGCGCTGGCGAATGGTGGAGATGAGATTAGGGCTTCGATCGAAGGGCGGAGGTGCGAGGCAGGATAAGCGGCTGCGATGGAAGGGTTGAGTGCGTGGTCGAAGGGCGCAACGTGCGCCACGTGGAGGACTGTGGTGAAGGCGCTAATGGGCGGATCAGATGAAAATGGGGAAATGATCAGACAATGGAGGTAAAAGGCGTACGTGGAGATCAACTGGCCGTTGGATCCAGAAGAATATCCAACGGTTGAGAGCAGCGGCGGCTAGGGCAAGGGGAGCGGGCCGCGTGGTGCAACCAGAGGGCGCCACGTGGCCAGCTGTGATTGGCTGAGAAGAGAAATGAGTTTAGAAAGAGAAGGAGGCCGAATTTGGAAAAACTCAAAATATGAAAGTTGTAGATCTTGATGAGATCTACAAGTTTCATGTTGACCAAAGATGGAGATGAGGTCAAATATGATACAAAAATACAAATATACGCAAATATAGTATACATAGTATACATAGAGGCCCAAAAACCCAACTTTTTCGTATGAGCTCCAAATTGGATGAAATCAGTCTCATTTTAAAGGTCTTTTAATGTGTATTATTCTAAAAGTGAGTAGACCTATTTTGGAGGTTACATGATGGAATTATGGGCATTTTATGGATCAGGGCTTCTAGATCTTTATTGGATATTTTTACACAGGAGATTTCTGACTTTCTTCCTCACATTATTAACTAAGGTGTACATATTATTAGGGAGATGTTATTTTTATAGGTGAATATTTTACAAGTGATCTTGGCTTCTTATTTAATGCAAAATGAGTGCTAAAATGCCTATGTTATGAATGCATGCATGAATGCTAATTATGCATTAAAGAGGGAAATATGCATCTATTTACTCAGGAACAAGCTTCTATTTTCAACTTTTAGAGTGATGAATCACAGATTCATCACTTACACATAGGTCAACATGGATGAGGAGGTGAGGAGGCAGAATCCTTTGGCCTGGAGTAGCATACATGTGTAGTACAACAAGCATGAACCACTTGTCCTCCTCAAATGAGGTATGTGCACCTCAACCTGGTCTAGTAGCATTGAGGTCTAAAGACAGGATGTTGTGGGTTGCAAGAAATCTTCAAAAGAGGCATAATCTACTGGCTCGAGAAGAAAAGATCCTTATGTACATGCTGCACTATGTAGATATGTTGTATATATGACACACAAAAAGGGTGCAAATATACAAAAACTCCAAAATAGGGGGATATGCCTGATTGAAAATAAAATGCCTCCCTGAGCGTATATAGTGAATAAGCAAATCTCATGTATTCCACCATCTCAGGGAAGCTTGTAGCTGTTGACTTAGCTACACTGGTTAAGCTCCAAGGGATACGTGGCTACACTGGCCATGATCTATTCTCTCCTTTTCCCCTCTTCTTGAGCTGGTTGTACTTGAACTTAGAAGGGAATACCCTGCTCCTCGAGGAAAGAGTTGAGCTGGTTGTGATCTTTACTATGCGAACTGTCCACCATGGCTACTAGCGGCTCAACAAATAAAATCTCAGATAGATCTACAATGAATGATCTCTTCTCAAAAAGGAGGGGCTCATGAGGATGATCTGTTATTTCATTAACAAAGGGTTCAAATATCTCAATAATAATCTTAGAAATATGTCTCTCATTAGTGCATATCTCAGTAAACTCAACATGGGGCTCAGATCAGATATCTGGACTTAAAAATTCTCAGAAGAGGTATATCATCAATAATATTAGAATAATATGTAAAAGGAACATCAGAATGTACCTCCAAAAACTCAGATCGATCCTCAGAAATCAGCTCAAACTGCTCATCAGCAAACACATCAATAGGACCAACAAGGGGACCCATGTCGACTGTATTTTCCAGAAAAGCCTTCTGGGAAAGGAACTCTTGTGTGTCTATGAAATCAGTAAAAAGATTTGTCTCTCTAAATTCTACAAGAAAATCATAGTCCTCAGGATCTGATGTAATTGTTTGTCTATCATCTATTGTTATTGGTGTCAGTGACAGTCTAGGATCGAGGATCGTCTCTATTTTCACCTTATCACTCCGAGAGTGAAAGATGATCTCTCCAGTACCATAATCAACTACTGCTCTGGTCGTTCAGAGAAACGGTCGACCCAGTATGATCGGGGCATGGAGTAACTGTACAGTTGTGTCCATATCCATGACAACAAAATCAATAGAAAATTTCATTCCCTACACCATTACAATAATGTCCTCTAACATTCCTCTTGGACTCTTGATAGATCTATCAGCAAACTGAAGGATCATCCTACCTGATATAAAAAGTCCTAACCCAAACTCAGTGAGTATAGAGGATGGCATAAGATTAATGGAGGAATCGCTATCGAGAAGAGTGTGATCGAATTCATGATTGATTATTTGGCAATGGATGTGAGGTGGCATGAACTGTGGCCATGTTTAAGATGTGTTTTTCTGTCTTCTTTCGTATGTTCTGCTTTGTTTGCCGCTTTTGAGTACATGCTTCTTTCGTTCCCTTTTTTAATGCAAGCATATACTCCATGGCCTTAAGGAGTGGCATCTCTAAAAAGATTTTCTGTAAGGTCTCAACCACTCCAGGATCAGATAGGGTTGTTTTAAATTTTTGGATTTTTTAAGTTTATTTAGAGTAGAGGAAATGACACGGAATTAGAAGAAACATTCAAATGCCCATTTCCATTATTCAAAGGAGAATCCTCATGTACATTAGGACAATCAGAATCAGTATGTACGTTGTTGTTCAAAATAGGTAAATGAATAATAGAATCTAAAATAGAACAAGATGTTGTTGCTTGTGTAGAGTAAGGATCCACGAGTGGTGTATTCTCCCTCTTGACTGATGGTGGTCTGCATCGACCTGGTGAAGATAAAGATGGTGGTGATGGCGATGAAACTCCAGACTCAGGTACTTCTACAATAGATCTCTTGCCTGCTGGTAAAAAAATGATGTAGAAGATGAAGCTCTCTCAGTGGCTCGATGTCCCGACCCCAATTGGTGTACAGGAGGCTGCAATCTCCTACCACTCCTGAGATGAATGACGTTAGATAAACATGTAAAATAAAGGGTCATACTTGTCTCGGTGTGGATGGGTCATGGGCTTCCTGCTCCTTGCATTTGAAATTGTTGGGGTTGGCCTCGACCTATGCAAGAATAAGTTTCTTTGTGGTAGTCAGGTCATCGACATTCTGAGTCAGTTCATTCCTGTTCTTCATGAGCAGTGCAAGCTGATCAGTGCGAGATTTGCTGGAGGGGCCTCTAGATGCTTAATTATAGGCTATCCCTGAGACTGATAGTGTGGAGGCTATTTGTATCCATACTGCAGTTGATAATGAGGAGGAGGAGGATGTGGATACGGTCTATAAGATGTAGTCTACTACTGGTAAGACTGTGGGAAATACACAAGCTGCATCTGCTGCTAGCCATGTCTCCAGTTTTGGAAATGGTGTGGAGACTGATACTGAGGCTGGAACTGTTGGTGCTGGTATTGCTGAGGTCTACCTCCATGAAATGGGTGGGCGGGTCTTTGACCTTGCCGTGAACCCAATTGTCCTTGCCCTGATGGACAGGGTTGGTTTCTCTCACAGTCGAACAAGATAGCGTTCACTTCCTGAATGATAGGTGGAGGTAGAGACTACTGCTCTGGAATATATGGACTCTCTTATTGGTACAAACCAATATACTATGAATGCTGCAGGACCTGATCAGGTATCTGCATGTAGTAATCGTGTTGAACTGTGGATGGTCCTCCGGTACTCTTTTGGGTGGAAGAAGTCTGCTCTCGAGCAGGAGTGTCAGTTTCTACACTCGCGCTATGAACTACGCTGATTGTACTGATAAGAATTTCCATGTGCTTTGTGATTTCATCCAGCTTGTACAAGTTCTTTGTCCTATGTTCGATCACTTGGAGCTTCTCAAGCTCCTTAGATTTTCTCAATTATATCAACTTTGGATAGGTGATTCCCTGTGATGGTCAAATCAGAACTGTCCACCTTATCCACTTCATGTGATGCCATCATATTGATAGCCTTGTGGGGTACCGTAGGAGAGGTGACGGGATACTTCTGAAAAACTGGTGAGGAAGAAAGAGCTTCCAAGATCTCTGCCACCTCCTCAAAAATATTATAAAGGACATCTTCGTCCTTGTTGAAGTGACTTCCCCCCACAAGCGACATCTACCAGATTTTGGTTTTCTATGCTTAACCCCCCAAAGAAATTTTGCACTACGCTGGTCTTGAGAATATCATGGTGGGGCACTTCTTCGTCAAGTCTATAAATCTTTCCCACGCCTTGTCAAATGGCTCATGGGACATCTGGGAGAAGTTATAAATAAATGATCTCATTTGGTTGAGACATCCAAGAAGGTAATATTTGTTCAAAAATGCGGACCTCAACTCTTCCATGTTGTGACAACCCTTCCCAAGTGATTTATCCAATATAATGCCTCATCCATCAGACTGAACAAGAAGGCTGTAATCCTTACTACTTCTAATGAGACATTCGAGTAGTGTATAATTCCGCATATGCGATCAAACTGTTGGAGGTTTACGTAAGGTTCTTCATTGATATTAACATGGAATAGAGGGAGAAGCGACAAAATTGTAGGCTTGAGCTCAAAATACCCATGAATCACATGGATTTCAAACCATGAATTTGTTTTCCCTGCCCCTAGATTATAGGCATTCTTTAATGTAAGCTTCGCCACTATCTCTATAGGATCTTCTCCCCCATTCCCACCTCTTCCATTGTTTCTATCCTCCTCTTTCCATCTTCTCTATCCTACCTCAGCTTGAGAATCATATCTCTCAACGTAGTTTGAAAGTTAGCATGTTCTGTTAATTGCAGCTGAATGGATTGATGGAGGCTAACATAGTAGTGTTGATCTCGGACTGTTCGTCCATGGATTCTTTTCTCTTGGGTGGCATCAAGTGTCCGGATTCTGACTCTGAAAATGTGCATGACACTCAATTAGTCCTCAGAAATGATGGAATCTTAGATACTAATTCAAGACTAGAGCCAATCTCAAACAACGAGTTGATGGGCGAGCTGAAGGGGGAAGTGGAGAAAGAGGAATATTCGGGAAGTGAGTCTCCCTGAGTAGAAGACGAACAAATCAAAGTGTGAAATGAGTTCACAAAATCCGAACGAGGAATTTTCTAATCTGACATCTTCGAAATCAATAGGCAAGATGCAAGAACATGAAAGTCAATACAAGAGGAAATTGAATATAAGGCACAAAGAGCATAGAAGGATCTCTAGCACTAGTAATCAATACATAATACAAACCCCCTTTTCACCAACTCAACACAAGCGGAGACTGTGAAAGTTCGGTCTTTTTATCTTTTCAATTTTAGTTGGTGATAGATACAATCTTTGAAAGAGTTAACGAGCTATTAGAAGCTTGTAACCCTAAAGACTGGCCTGATTCTTATGACTAGTTGCACATACTTTCAACAATTATGGGAGTATTATCTCATGAAAATCTCCAATATTATCTTCACAAAAATAATTCTCAATTATCTTGTGAATATTGTAATTATGCCATTGGCAATTTGTGAATCACATTCACAACCCAAAATAAAATGTAAATTATGTTTTCAATTAATTGTCCAATGTGAATCCAATTCATATCAATAATTAATCAACAAATATCAATAATTATGGGAGTATTATTATCTCATAAAAATCTCCAATATTATCTTCACAAAAATAATTCTCAATTATCTTATGGATATTGTAATTATGCCATTGGAAATTTTTGAATCACAATCACAACTCAAAATAAAATGTAAATTATGTTTTCAATTAATTATCCAATGTGAATCCAATTTATATCAATAATTAATCAACAAATATAAATTACAATAGGATATCTCTTATATATTATAAATCACATTTACAATATATATGATTAATATATATACTGCTATTCACATTATTCATATCCATGATCATTAAATCACATTTAATCATCTTGGATCTCAATTTTCATGTGCCAAAATAATATGAGTCACATTCACATCTTTTATGATTAAATCTTAAAAAATAGCTACCCGTTACTTGAGGACGGAGCCTTTCGTAGTGTCCTGTAAACCACCCACTCTGCTAAGGAAACACAAACCATTTACCAACTACCTGCATTCCCTCATTGAGAAGTAACTAATCATTTTTGTAGAACCGATAGTCTATATGAAAATATGGGCTTGGAAATATCCTAATGTTCGCCCCTCTCTCACTTTGCAAGTATATCAAACAATGAGGGGGTTACCCTCCCTAAAACAATTATTTTTCCTTACGTTTAATTTTAAGATCAAGTTTTCTTTAGCAGTCCCAATTTTATGAAATTATCACTCTTTTTGAATATTTTCAATAAATCTCCTAACAAGTGTCCAATTTCCTTTTTAAATTATGTGAGTGAAAACAAGGGAGGAAATCATAAATGTCAATGCACAATTAAATACAATGATGCATGCAGGGGTTTAGAGATTCGTACCTTGTCGCCGACACTCCACATGAAGGAAGATCAGTGTAGAATTTAAATATAGAAAATAAAATCAATATAAATGATGCACATTATTTGTCCTAGCAATAGCTTCTATTAGTGAGTAAGAATCAATTAAATTTTACTAAATCCAATTATGCTCTACTCTATAGTTACATAAATTCTTGTTTAGGCTTTTGGATTTAATTAATTACCTGGATCAAGCAAATTAATTAAAGCAATCATTAGTATCTCGGCATAGAAAACTTCATGAAATAAATAAAAGAAAGCAATGAAAAATAAAACTAGTAAGGACGCCCAAGTGCCCCGACACTTGGTGAAACAGACCCCGCAAACAAAGGGTGTAATGCCCTTTTTACAAGAGTTTGAATGAATAAAAATGCTAAAATCTATCTACAACTATCTATGCTCCAAGTGTTGGTCTCCTTAAATTCTTCTCCTCCTACACTCTTATGCGGCTCGGTAAAGAATCAAGATACCTCCGCTTTGCTTGGGTGCATCAGCACTCATAAAAATGCCGCCCTCGCTCGTCAAGCCCTCACAAGAAAGGGGAAATAAAGAATATGTAAGAGATATATCTTTGAAAATGAGCCAAAAATAATAAATGCAATGAATTAATGAATATAGACAAAAATAAAAGAAGAGAAACAGGTATATACAACCCATGAATAGTAGGCCAAAAGAAAAACCTAACTACCTCGTCGTGCCTCCCCGGCAACGATGCCATTTTATTGATCACTAAAATCGTGTTTTTATTTTTAATGAATTAATTACATGTGTTATCGCGCCCCAAAGAAGCGTCAAAAAAACTAATTATTCTCAAGCAAAATAAATACAAAAATGTAGTAAGAGAATTTATTATTTAATTTACCTGTATAGCTAACATGATCAAACTTAGGGAGGCTACAAAATCTTAAGGGTTATTCTAATAATTGAAAATTAATGCAAAGAATAAAGGAAAATCTTTTTACATTACGCTTGGGTTTTTTTCTTTGTTATATAATTTTGCTGTTTTTCTATGAGTTTTTTGTTTTAATTTTTTTATTTGGTTTTCTATTTTTATATTTTTCAAATTCTGCAAAAGATTAAAAAAAACAACGAAAAGACTAAAGAAGAAATAAAAAATTTAAAACAGTCCCCTCTTTTCGAATTTTTTAATAACAAGAAATATATACAGAAAATTAGGAAAAAACTATTTATGGGTTTTTGACATTTTCTTATGTTTTAATGAATTTTCCAAAATTTTTCTCGAATTTTAAAGACTTCAGATAAATAAAAAAATTAAATAAACGTGGAACAAACAGAATGTTTTTGAGTTTTAAAATACCAAATAAAGTTTGAAATCAATGAATATAGAATGAAAAAACATTTTTTATATTTTCTAGAGAACCATTTTATGTTTTTTATTTTTAATTGAAATAGAATGATTTTTTAATGTTTTTGAGATTTTATAATTTCTATAGTTTTTGTAGATGATAAAAATATGAAAAATGGACATAAATAAAAATAATAGAAAATATGCAATCAAGATTTTTTTCAAATTTTGAAAGGGTTTTATAAAATTTTATTGAATTTTTAATGCAACAGGATGTTTTTATGGAGTTTTTGAATTTTAATAAATAATGAAAATAACTGAAATGTAAAATGCAAACTGGATGCAAGATGAATGAGTCAAGAGTCCACGTGATTTTTTATAGAATTTTTAGAGGCATTTTGATAATTTTTATTTTATTTTTAACATGCGAAAAAATGCAGGTCTATAGGGAATAAAATGCAAATGTTTTAAATATACGGACTAAATGATAACAATAAATAAACTATAGGGATTAATTCGTAAATTTCCCAAAAAGGCATGTGTGCCCCACTGGACTGGACCAAAATGAAAATAAAATAAATTTCGGGGTCAATCAATAACTAAAATTGTTAGAACTTTTATTGCAAAATACCCAACAAAGCACATACTATGCACACATGCAGTTCTAGAAGGACTTAGTTACAAATAAAATAAATGCAAGGAATAAAAGTGCAATTTTTCAAATTAAAAAAATACAAACACGTGTCCCTTTGAGGCTTATTTGCAAATAAAATAAATGATAAGGGTAAATGCACAGTTATACCATTAAATGACTTGGAGCGCTGAACTGCCCTAATGCACTTCTACTCTGATTGGACTGCTCCAGATGAGTAATGCTTGGAAGGTCACGATCATATCTTGATTATCGTTTGTGGCTCAGAATTAGGGCTAAAATGATGATGGAGATTGAATATGGGCCCCGTTCTTGATCGTATGGTTGGGGGATATCCTAGATGAACCAAAAAGAATGCGAGATCCGGTGAACTTTGATCAATAGATTCATAGTCGTTCTTCACCTGAGTCAATTGCTAGCTGGCAATACAACTTCTTGAGAACCTCCCCTATCGATCGGAGCAAGCCAAGGAGTTTGAAGGTCTTCAAAAGCGAATCTGGAGGTCGAGGAAGGTTTGTCTACATGTGTGTCCTCCAGACCTTGCTTCTTCTGCCAAAGCTCGATTTTAGACCTGCAAGTAGAAGCTCGTGGTCGGAGGAAACTTCTCCGACCAAATTTTAGGTCAAAGCATGTGAAATGGGGGTACAGTGTGACTCTCTGGCGAAGAGATGGAGGAGGAGACTCGAAAACTCATTCCTGGGTGAACGAGATGGATAGATGGGTTGATATAGATGGGGAGAAGTCTAGTGGAAGTGTCGGTGTAGTCGGAAGGTGGTTTGGATGATCAGAGCTCCTCCGATCTGGAGGTTGGAGGTTGAATGTGATTTACAGATCTATGTAAAAAAGGTTTAAACTACAGAATTAAAATGCAAAATTAAAGATTAATGAACTATGATTACCTACGGATGGAAAAATTATGAAGATTGCCTCGATCTGTTGCTGGGCAGAGAGGAAGAGACATACGACAAAGATTGCCGTCGTCATAGGTGAATCACATCATTTAGCCTTCCAATGTCCCTGAAGATCGGAGATCAACTCTGCTATCACCAAAGTAAAACTCTCCCACTCGATAGAAGGTGTTTAAAGGGATCAAAGTTAGATTCCAAACTCGCCGGAGGTGAGAGGCTGGTACTTATAGGTGTAGCTCCGGTGGCTTTTAAATTTGAAAGTGGAAGAAATCTGTAGAGCGATGGGTGGATCAGGTATGCTGGCTAAGTGAGAATTGAATGTGATAAGGAATCAGAGAAGGGAACGCAGGGAGTTATGGATCGAGGCGCATGGGGAAATTTGGTGGAGTAATGGCATGGGCGAGATTAACGGGAAAAGGCACAGATAAGGAGTTGACCCACGTCAACGGACTCGAGTTTGGCCAATCATGATGCCCCGCAGATGCTGACAAAATAGGTTACACGACAAAAATACAATAAATTGTTAAATAATTCAATAAGAATGTGATATGAATTGATTAAATTAGGTAATCTAAATAAGAAATGTTAAGAATAAATTAAAATTATTTTTAGTGATTTTTATTTAATCAAATAATATAATTACAAGAGCTAAAATAAATACAAGATGTTATTTACAGGTATCTACAGACTAAATATCTCGTAATAAATCACATGTAGAATGGTATCACCAAACAAATGAATACAACCTTTCTTGGCTTGCAAGGAGCGGTAAAAAGAAACCTTCTGGGCATGTGAGAAGCATGTGAATAAAATCCTTCATCAATCTCCGTCCCTAACAAGTGCACTTGATTTAAGGCTTATATGTGGGGAAATGTATGCAAATCACGACCTATTTACTATCTGTCTAGGTTATTTAACATGATAAATAAGAGATTTATCTCTACCAGTGGGTCAAAGTGGTTTAGATGACATTAGAAGGAACTTTAGATGACACGAAAGGTTCGAAGTACCTCAAGAAGCTTTTGGACGAGCTTTAGATATTTTTGGACCTAGGGAAAACTTCTAGTTGTAGTCTGTGGGTGGGAAGATAGTGAAAGCTCATTTTTGATAGAGTGTGCTTCATGTACATTTCCAATATATGATGCTAAATGATGGAATGTGTCCAACTCACCGATGCGACATACATCAATAATTTGTAGTTTGGAGAGAAATCAAGAACAAACATGCATTTTTACGAGCTATCCCTCAAAAGAGGGACTAGCCCTCTACCGGTGGATGGAGGGGTTAACGCACTTAAACTATTGAATCATGTATAAGATGGCATTTACATGATGTATGTGACACCTTATCTTCCTGATATAGGAAATTAAGGGATATCTCTCTCATTCCGTGGGCCTTCTTTCGTCACAATGTGGAGGCTACACATGTATGTTTCTCCCTCTCAGAATGGGTGACTATATTATTATTTTTTAAATAAGAGAATGCAAAAAACTATGTTGTATTTAAAATTATGCAATTAAGTTTTAACTTAGTAAACCTATGTAATTTCATTGGATTAAATAATTGGTTTCAATTTAAAAACTAAATGATGTTGCAGGGAAGTTGGGAATTCTAAAATTTGAAACAAGGAGAGTTAAGCTAGAGTTTTAGTGCCATATCTAGAAGTTCTAAAATTTTGGTGGACTTATATATGAATTCATATCCCAAGACCTCTTGCACCAATAGTAGAGCAGATGATTGGAGGACCATACTTGTGTGTACGCATTCTGGCTCAGGCTCGAGAGAGTTAATTCAGATCCCGGATCTCGGTAATTTTGCTACGTATTTCATTTTGTGGGTCGAGTAAATTAATCCTAAATATTAATTGTGATTAGACTGCTACGAGAATTCAATTTGACCCAACGACTTGGACTTAGGGCGTCCGTTGAGGGGCATTAAGGTTGTGCACTAGGTCTTCTTAAACAGTGACTGGATATCTTTTTCTTCACATGAAAGGAAACTTCTCTCTTTGTTCAAAAAAAGGTAACTTCTCTCTCTTTCTCTCAACCTCTGTTCTTCCACTGCAAGGCGACGTTCTTCGCTTTTCTCGACTACAATGCTATGAGGTACTTTAAAAGATGATCTCCTCAGTGTGCATATATAACAATCATGTGCCATTGTATCTTAGAAGCGGATCTTCAATATCCTTCGCACCGGTATTGTGGGGGCGATATTCTCTCTAAGGATAGTCCATTTCATGGACGCTTTGGTGATCTCTAATCTAATCGCTTTACTGTCTTGTTTGCTGCAATTGGTTTATTCTTTTTCCTTTGATGGATTTTACACTAACATGATGTATCATTGTTTTAATCGATTCCTATTTACATTCTATAATTGGATCATGAATCAGAAACACATGATTATATGTTTGTTAATAATGTTTTGTTAATGATTCATGTTGATCCAGATAATTACTATTTTATGCATGCCTCAATGATCATGATAACAACAATCTTAGAGAGAATATCAATAACTAAGATTAAAATTATGTTGGAAACAATGTTTAAATCGCAGGTGGGTATGATCAGGATGCTTGAAAATTTTGGTGGTTAGAATTTTAAGCATTGGCAATAAAGCATGGAACATAGCGTTAATTTCGATGCTTGAAATTGAATGACCCATAGTGCAAAAGAAAAATTCACCCGATAATAGAAGGCGTAATCTGCTGGAAGGAATGTAACTGTATATGTCATAATTGAATCTTGTTGGCTCTGTCCAACATGTTGTTTGACATGTATTGTTCGTCCATGCAGACTGCAAAGGGGATAAGGGAAGAACTGGACCAGAAGTATAACATCGAGGATATCAATATAGAGAAATACTTCGTCTTGAAGTTCTTAAAGTGTTCCATGGTCGAAGGGAAGTCGGTTTCTGAATAGGAACATGGATTTTTACTCCTACTCCACATAATAGAAGAAGCTGAAACGAAACTTCCTAAGAACTTTCAAGGCATGTGCATCATAGAAAAATTCCTCAAGTCTTGAAAAGACTTCGATATGACCCTGAAATATAGAAAGGGGAAGATTTCTATGAATGACTTGGTGATGGAAATTACCGCAGAGGAGGAACACAAGAAATAAAAGCATGTGGTTCATATTGATATCCAAGGTAAGGTTAATTTCATGACCTTGAAGGGCAAAAATAAAATGGGAAAGGGTAGTAAAAAGAATAAAATGAAATTAAAAAGAAGATTCAGAAAAAGATAAAGAATAAATCCTGCTCCCACTGTAATCAGGTTGACCATGGTGCTAAGGTTAGGATAAGTAACCTTGAGGTTCTCCTCTAGATGTATTTAGACTTTGCACAGGGTGCTACATGTCTCCGAAGTGAAGAAGAATGTCTTATCTAGGTCTATCTTAGTTGGAAATGGTTTTGAGTTGAACTTTAAATGTAATAAAGTTGTTATTATGAGACATGATATTTTTTATGGAGAAAGATGTTTGCTAGATTTTGATTTGTTATTTATAATTAGATATGATTCAGTAAACATTGATTTAGCGAATGTTTTAAATTCTGAATGTTCTAATTCTGTATCTCATGATGTTAACAGTCTACAATCTTGTGGTCTGTGGCATGGTAGATTGGGACATGCAAACTTGAATTCAATTAAAAGAATGACGAATTCAAAGCTAATCCCTAAACATATTTTTCATAAAATGAAAAAAATGTGAAATTTGTATGCAAGCTAAGACACATAGGAAGTCTTTTCAGTCTGTCTCTAGAGATAGTGACATATTGGATCTAGTGCACACACATATCTATGAGTTTAAAGGTATGTTGACTAGAGACAATAGGAAATACTTCATCACCTTTATAGATGATGGTAGTAGATACTACTATGTGTATCTAATGAAAACCAAAGATGAGGTCTTAGAGAAATGTCTTATTTTTAAGAATGAGGCTGAGACATAAACATGAAAAAGTGCTTAAACGCCTTAGGTCAGATAGAGGAGGTGAATATACTTCTAACTTGTTTGATGAACAATGCAAAATGTTTGGCATAGTTCGTGAAGTTATTGCTCCATATTGACCACAATAAAATGGGATAGCATAAAAATAGGACATTAACTGAAATGATTAATTATCACCTACAGAGTTATGAACTTCCAATTTATATGTGGGAAGAGGCCTTGAATATAGCTTGTCATGAATAGGGTCCCTCCAAGACATATGGAAAAGTATGCTTTTGAATGTTGGAGAATTGGGAAATCATGCTTAAGCTATCACAAAATGTGGGGCTGTCTGGCTAAGGTGTTAGTCCCAGAACACGCGAGAAAGAAGCCACGTCTTAAAAATGTTGACGTGGCCTTCTTAGGTTATTTGAAAAATAGTTATGCATATAGCTTCCTGATAATTCAGTTTGAGATACTTGGCATAGATGTTGAACTCCATGATACTACATTCTTTGAGGATGTCTTCCCTTTGAAGACTATAATTCCTCAAAATCCGACCAATGATGTTGCATCCATGCCAGGATCTATTCCATATCAACTAGAAAGGATAACAGATGTGGGGATTGAGGCTCAACCTAAACCTAATGACCTTTCAGAAGAAATCAAGTCAAGGAGGAGTAAACGACCACATATAGCCAAGGATCTGGGTAGTGACTTTGTTTTCTACAAGATTGAAGATGATCCACCAAGTTATAAGGAAGCCATGGCTTCATCTAAAGTAAAATAATTGAAGGAAACCGTCAAATCTAAGATGGATTCCATTATAGCTAATGGAACTTGGGAACCGGTTGATTACCCAAATAATGCTCTACCATTGGGTGCAAGTGGTTGTTTAAGAGAAAGTCTAGACCTAACGGATCTACTGAAAAGTATAACGGTAGATTGGTTGCTAAGGGAATTAGGCAAAGGGCCCAAGCTTCTAAAAATCTAAGGCGGCTTTCTAGCTTGACTTGAAGTGAAGGTATCAATTATTTTAATACATATTCCCCTGTGACTTGGATGACCACGATGCTTTTAGCATTTCTATCTGTATATGATCTCTCTATCCACCAGATGAATGTGAAGACTACCTTCTTGGATGATGATCTTTAGGAGGAAATCTATATGGATCAATCTAATGGGCTTGTGACTTTTGAAAATGAGGGAAATGTTTACACGCCTATAAAATCCCTTTACGAATTGAAACAACCACCAAAGTAATGGCGTGAAAATTTTGACAAAATTATTTTGTCATGTGACTTTAAGGTTCATGAATCTGATATGTGTGTATATTCTAAGGTAAAAGGTGATGAGTGCATTGTCTTGTACTTGTATGTTGCTGACATATTGTTGTTTGGATCACATGTGAGGATTATTAATGAGACTAAATCATTCATAACTAGAAAGTTTCTCAGTCTCACTATATTAAGAAGGTACTTGAGCAACTTGAATATCAAGATTGCAAAACTGTAAGAACTCCTTTTGATTCATCCATTTTTTAAGAATAAGAGTGGAGTTCATGTAGCTCGATAAGGTATTCACAATTTGGAAGCCTAATGTACCTTACAAATTGCTCGAGACCTAATATTTCTTTCTCGGTTGCAAAGTTGAGTAGATATACTAGTTGTCCTGATTGTACTCACTAGGAGGCTCTAGATCAAGTACTGAAATACTTGAAGGGAAAATTTTCCCTTAGTTTGAACTACGATAGACATCTATTTGTACCAAAAGTATATTGTGATGCAAGTTGGATAGGGAAAATAGAGTATTCTAGTAGTAATGGTGCTACTGGGTATGTATTTACCTTTGGCGAAGGTGCAGTCCCCTGGAGGTCTGTGAAGCAGACCATTCTAGCTCAGTCTACCTTTGAGGATGAACTGTGTGCTTTAGACATCACTGGAATTGAGGCTGAATGACTAAGGAAACTTCTTTCTGAAATTCCCACAGTAGGTCAGTTAGTTACTAAAATCTCGATATATTGTGAAACATGGCCATAATTGCCAATGTCAAGAGCTCAAAGTTCAACCAGAAAATATGGAGACATATACAAATCAGACATAAGATGTTAAGGTATTTAGTGTCTCGATGTTGGCTGCTGATATTATTAAATCCAAGGACAACACAACAGATTCTTTGACTAAGGGACTTGATAGATATTTAGTCCTAATGTCTAGAATTAGGATGAGACTGAGACCCATTAGGAGTTCCTCCACAGTAGTAACCCAACTTACTTGAGTGGAGATACGCCAATGTAGGTTCAATGTGGTAATAACAAGCTGTTTGGAGAACTGGTTGAAACTCTTATTTCAATGCTTATTTTTGAGTGTCTTATTCCTGGAAGCCTAAGTACCATTTAAGATCCAATATTAAGAAAAGCATAGGCTATGAATGGGTTCAAGTCTTTGAGCAGGATATTAGCAGTGCATCTTTGGAGAACACCACCTATGTGAGTGTTACTGCGAATTTAAGGAAGAGGGTTTCATGAATACACTCATGAAACATGGTTGCATGGCCTTTAAGAGCACCAACCCTAAAGATTGTACCAAGAACAACACTTTGTGGTTTCTACCATATATTTTAATAGTAAGGTCTGATGTTCAAGATACAATTCACTTTGTTCTTGTTAAGATTGAAGTAGTAAACTCAGTTAGAGGTTTAAACCATAACATACCTTTACTAAAAGTAAGTGTGACAACTAAATTTGATTTTCTTTTTCAAATTGATGAATTCATATGGGAGACTGTTGTATTTAAAACTATGTAATCAAGTTTTAACTTGGTAAACCTATGCAATTGTATTAGATTAACTAATTGATTTAAATTGGGAAACCGAATGATGTTGGAGGTAAGTTGGGAATTCCTAAATTTGAAACAAAGAGAGGTTGGTTAGAGTTTTAATGCCATATTTAGTAGTTCTAAAGTTTTGGTGGAGTTATATATGACTTTATGCCTAAGCTCTTGTAGCAATAGTAGATAGGAGGAATGGAAGACCACACACGTGAACATGTGCACTCTGGCTCAGCTCTATCTCTTGCTCAAGCTTAGGAGAGTCAATTCGAATCTCAGATCTCGCTAATTTTACTACAGGTTTTATTTTGCATGTCAAATAAATTAATCATAATGATTAATTGTGATTAGATCACTATGGGGATTCGACTTGATCTAACAGCTCAAACTTAGCTTCAGAATCCGAAGAGACGTCAGTTGAGGGGCATTCTTGGAAATTGAAAGGTTGTGCGTTAGGTCTTCTTAAACAACATCCCCGGAAGCTATTTTCGTCATACGCAAGAAACTTCTCTCTCTCTCTCTCTCTCTCTCTCCCCCTCTATTCTTCCATCCTGAAGCGACGTTCTTCTCTTTTCTCGGCTGCAGTTCTCTGAGGTGCTTTCGAAGATGATCTTGTCGGTCGAACGATGACTGTGTACCATCGTATCATGTAAACATATCGTTAATACCTTTCATATATGTATTGTTGGGTGATATCCTCTCTAAGCATATTCAATAGTCCACTACATGGACACTTCGATGATCTCTAATCTAATCTCTTTACTATCTTGTTTACTGCAATTGGTTTACTCTTTTACCTTTGATGGATTTTGCCTTAATATGATGTATTAATGCTTTAATCAGTTCATGTTTACGTTCTATAATTGTACCATGGATCGGAAATATAAGATTATCTTTTAGTTAGTATGTGATGCTTTGTTCTCATGTTGATTAATATTTAATGTATGCATTGATGATCTCGATAACGATAAACTATAAAATGTAAATGTCCACATTGCCTCGAAACCTTATGTAATTAGTAGCAAAGAATTATAGATTTTTTTATAATCAATATGCACAATTCGTTAAATAACGTGGATATGAAAGGACAAAAGTATTGATTTATGTTGAAATAACACATTTTTGATGTCGCGAATATCCAAAGGAAATCCGTTTTAATATAATAATTATGTAGGGATACATGTGTAACGGAAATATATAAAGATAATACCAAATTTTTTTATGCTCACCCTATATATATGAATATTTTTGTTGTAATTTAAATATTAGATAAATTTTCAACTTTGATTTTAAACAAGGACTTCTTACTCAGGTGAGAAGATAAGAGTTTGATATTACATGCATCCCCTCTGTGTATTTTTTACAAAGTTTATCCTTAAAAGTTGTCTCGCGTTTAAGGATGAAAATGGATATGACTATATATCTATCCGACCCGTCACTGTATATATATTATATAAAATTTTGCATATGTATCCGTTTTAAAATGAATATATATATATATATATATATATATATATATATATATAGGGTCATATGTGGTTGTCCCTAACATGGCTGCCCCCGCCTTATTTGGGCAAAATTTTTTATTTTTTTTGAAAAATAACATCATTTACATTCATCCCTATATCCCTCCTATATACCATTCGAATTTCGTCAGAAACAGAGACTCCTACGGCCTCCATCCGGACAGTAATTTTTTAACGGTAACATGATTTTTTTAAATCGATACCATCGAGATGGAGGCCGTAGGAGTCTCTGTTTCTGACGAAATTCGAATGGCATGTACGAGGGATATATGGATGAATATACATGGTTTTATTTTTCAAAAAAAAAAACACCGAAAAATGGGGCGGGGGCAGCCCCATTTTTTCCATATATATATATATAGGGAATAAAGACCCTACACCGGCAGGTGCATGAAATTCCCTACACCCGGTCTAATTTTTCATTATTTTTTGATTTTTTTGAAATGAAACCTTGGGGAATTTAGATCACCATGTATCATCATGTTGTCATTCCAAATTCAACTTAATTCGACACTTCTAGCATCTCCATCAAGACTACCAAATTTTAACGGTCTCAGAATTGCTGAAATCGACCCCTTTTAGATGAACATGTTAGGAATGTTTATTTTACATGAAATTTGAAATACTTATTCCCCTCAACATATTAAGTAAATTCCCCCAACTTTTAATTCAAAAAAAAGTAAAAAAATAATGCGAAAATGGCGTGGGTGCAGGGAGTTTCCTTCACCACCGGGTGCAAGCTCCCTGGCCTCATACATACATACATACATACATACATACATACATACATACATACATACATACATACATACATACATACATACATACATACATACATACATACATACACACACACACACACACACACACACACACACACACACACACACACACACACATATATATATATATATATATATATATATATATATATATATATATATATATATATATAGGGGCTGGGGAGGCTGCATCGGCGGGTGGAGCTAACTAGCTGCACCCGACCATTTTTTTCGTTGGTTTTGTATGTTTTTGAAATGAAACCTAGGAGGATTTAAATCACCATATATCACCATGATATCATGCCAATTTCAACTAAATTCGACACTTCTATCATCTCCATCAAGACTCTCACATTTTAACGGTCTCAGAATTATTGAAATTAACCCTATCTAGATGGGCATGTTAGGAATGTTTGTTTTGCATGAAATTTGAAAAACATATTCCAATCAATAAATTAAGTAAATCCCCATAAGTTTTTTTCAAAAAAATAAAAAAACCAATGAAAAAATGGCCGGGTGTAGCTAGTTAACTGCACCCACCGGTGCATACTCCCCATTCCCATATATATATATATATACATATATATATATATATACATATATATATACATGTATATATACATATATATATACACACACATATATATATATACATATATATATACATATATATATATATAGGGTTAAATGAGGCTACACCCAGGTTGTAGCCAATTGGCTACTCCTACCCATATTTTTCCCTCATTTTTTTATTTCTTTGGAAAATAAAAATTTGTATATTCATCACTATATCCTTCTAACAATCTATTAAAATTTCATCAGAAACAGAGACTCCTAAGCCTTCCATCCATACGTCATTTTTTAACGGTCGCACCCATACTCCCACCTATATTTAACGGTCGCAGGATTTTTTAAATCGACCCTGTTTGGATGGAGATCGTAGGAGTCTCTGTTTCTGATGAAATTTTAATAGAATGTGAGAGGGATATAATGATGAATTTACAAATTTTTATTTTCCAAAGAAATTAAAAAATGAGGGAAAAATAGTTGTGGTAGTAGCTAAGTTGGCTACAACTAGGAAGCATACTCCCTTTTCTAATATATATATATATATATATATATATATATATATATATATAGGATTTTTATCCAGAGAGCACTGTGCCCATTTGAGTTCAAATGAGCCCGTACTTTCATCCTTCCGATCATGATCTAATGATCCTATTTTATCTCATCCAATCCCTTTTTTTAGCGTCAATCCTTACCATAACAACTCCCTCCGAATTCTCCTCGTAACTGGTTTCCTTTTTTGATTCGAAATTAATTCTATCCGACGTTGCATTGTATTTATTTTCAAAATTTCCAAAATCATCTATGGGTTTCCTCGTGCTACGAAATCTCAAGACCTCCAGCGACGAAAGAAGATCGTCTTCAAGTCCTCGATTTGTAAGTTTTTTCGTTGTTTATTAGACACTTATTTATTGTTCTTTTGTACATTTTGATCGTTTATTTTTTAGTTCTCATTTTCAGTTTCAAATGCGGTGGATCATCTGTGGATGGAAACTGATCATGATTCCTCAGAAGCAATGATGAACGATGCTTCCTAGATGGATTTGAGTCGCGAAATGATCGTATCAGAAGGAGTGAAAATAGATGTCTTACAATTGGATTTGGATAGCGAAATCATTATTTCAGAAAATTTATACCAAGTTACTGATGGTATTTGCATATGTTACTGATAATATATCATGTATTACTTTTCTATTTTATCATTCTTAGTCATTAAAATCCATTCATAGTTACTTATGTATTTTAAGAAAATACTACATGTTACTTTTCTTTCTATCATTCTTTCTATCAAAATACAAGTTAAGTAATTTATGCGTAGCTATCAGTAACACTTGACGTACTGCAATTTAAGTATTTCATACGTTACTTTGACAATATACTGAGTTACTGATGTATTTACTTAATTTACTGATAATTTATGTTACTATTGCTAACATAATTGTTACTTTTAATACGTTACTATTAAGATTTTCTGAATTACTGATTTATGTACTTAATTTGCTTATAAGATATTTTATGTTACTAATGCTAACAGAATTGTTACTTTTTCGTGTGTTACTTTGAAGATGTACTGAGTTACTTCTCTTATAGTCATTATTACTGATGAAAATTCTACAAATTACCTGAGTAATTTAAATATTTACTTGTCCTTTGTTATTAGTTACTGATATAGAAGTAAAAGTTACTGATTCTTTTCACAAAATTAATATACTTACTTTCGAAATAGTGAATTCTTAGTAGTATGAATTCCGAAGTTTATCTTACTGCTCAATTCAATAACTTACTTATGTAGTTCTACAAATTACCTATGCTTCACATTGAGTTACTGTTATAAATACAATTATTACTTTTCTTGTATATATATGTCTTACATTGTTACTGATGTATTTTCACAAATGTTATTGACAATTTATTATTTCAGGTATGCCAGATGTCCGAACATTTCTTATGTTTCACGGAAGAAAAAAATAAGAAGTGTTGATGATCATTGCATACTTACTGATTAAAAAGGCGAAAATAACTTATTTGACAATAATATTAAGAACATATCATTTTTTAACCAATAAAAGATGTAATTAACAAATATAATTACCAAAAAATAATTGATGTGTAATTATAATTTCAGTAACTAATCACGATGAGTCAGTTATATGGACATGCATATTCAGTAATTGTGCATATAACTTCAGTAATATTCTAACTCAATTGTCTTATAATTATTCAGAAGTACTAAATAACTATATCTTCAGTAACAATCAAAATGACTTCAGTAATATGGACATTGTAATCAGTAAATATTGTATGGACACTAGTAATTACATAATCAGTAATTGATGCATGTATACTAGTAACCATAACTTCAGTAACAATTACAATTAGTTCAGTAAGTGCTCGGTGTAAAGTCAGTAAAACCATAACAAATGGTCAGTGATTTCCTTATGTAATATTACTTTGAACAGAATTCAGTAATTTAGAGACAATATTCAAGTAATATATAATAAATGGTTAGTAAGTCACGGACATTGCTCAAGTAAGTCACGGACTTGCTCAATTAAGAAAGTAAGAAAGTAACATAAATCAGTAATAATAAAATAAATGGTTAGTAAGTCATGGTCATTGCGCAAGTAAGAAAGTAACATATAATCATTAACATATTCACCTTCTATACGATTAATATGGAAATAATACTTTGAAAAAGAAGTTATAATACATGCACATAAGAAAAAATGAATTAGTGAAATAAATAGAATGCTTTGTTGACGAAAAAGTAAAAAATATTACAGAAATGAATGCAATATGCATTACATACACATTGGTATTACTAATCATTTGTTATGTTATTACTGATATCACGACACGCATTTACTTGACCATTGTATATGTATTACTAAATGTTGCACATGTTAACTATTTGGATGAAAATTACTGATCGTTGTCTTGATATTACCGATCTCATAATAAGCATTTACTTGACCAGAGTTTATTTGTTACTATCCAGTCGTTTGGATCAAAATAATCCACACAAAATCATTTATTTGAATCTTTTCTTTCCAAAACCGTCATCCCTTTTTTAAAGACACTGTATAATTGGAAATATAGTCATTGTTAAATACGTGGTAGCCTATAATTAGAAATATAGTTATGACTAATACCCAACGCCTACCAAATAAAACCAACACATACACGTAGTGAGACCACGTTTGGTGCTCAACACAACCCAAATGGGCACAGGGCTCTCTGGATAAGCCTTCTCTCTCTCTCTCTCTCTCTCTATATATATATATATATATATAGGAAATATTTCAAATGAGGTGCACCTTTCCTGGATGCATGGAAAGCCACGTCAATTTAAGTATTTATTCTATTTATTTTACACATTCTAACTCCATAAATTTAATATTAAATATTAATATAATATGTATATCATGAAAAGTTTATGAAAATATTACTATATTTGACATTAAAAGTTTGTTACAATATGGATGATATATTTTACATAACTGAATAATCGTCAGTATTTTACAATATGTAGTTTAAATTTACAAAATTGTTACGTAATTTACAAATTTGGTAGCGGCTTTCTGAATTTCAGGAAAGACCCACCTCATTAGAAGGCCCCCCTATATATATATATAGGAAATATTTCAAATGAGGTGCACCTTTCCTGGATGCATGGAAAGCCACGTCAGTTTAAGCATTTATTCTATTTATTTTACACATTCTAACTCCATAAATTTAATATTAAATATTAATATAATATGTATATCATGAAAAATTTATGAAAATATTACTATATTTGACATTAAAAGTTTGTTACAATATGGATGATATATTTTACATAACTGTATAATCGTCAATATTTTACAATATGTAGTTTAAATTTACAAAATTGTTACGTAATTTACAAATTTCGTAGTGGCTTTCCGAATTTCAGGAAAGACCCACCTCATTAGAAGGGCCCCCTATATATATATATATATATATATATATATATATATATATATATATATATATATATATATATATATATATATATGGGTCATATGTGGCTGCCCCCACCTTATTTGGGCAATTTTTTTATTTTTTTTGGAAAAATAACACCATGTACATTCATCCCTATATCCCTCCTATATACCATTCGAATTTCGTCAGAAACAGAGACTCCTACGGCCTCCATCCGGACAGTAATTTTTTAACGGTAACATGATTTTTTTAAATCGATACCATCGAGATGGAGGCCGTAGGAGTATCTGTTTCTGACGAAATTCGAATGACATATAGGAGGGATATATGGATGAATATATATGGTTTTATTTTTCAAAAAAAAAATAAAAAAAAAACGCCGAAAAATGGGGCGGGGGCAGCCCCATTTTTTCCTATATATATATATATATATATATATATATATATATATATATATATATATATATGGGTCATATGTGGCTGCCCCCTAGGGGCAGCCAACATGGCTGCCCCCGCCTTATTTGGGCAATTTTTTTATTTTTTTTTGAAAAATAACACCATTTACATTCATCCCTATATCCCTCCTATATACCATTCGAATTTCGTCAGAAACAGAGACTCCTACGGCCTCCATCCGGACAGTATTTTTTTAACGGTAACATGATTTTTTAAATCGATACCATCAAGATGGAGGCCGTAGGAGTCTCTGTTTCTGACGAAATTCGAATGGCATGTAGGAGGGATATATGGATGAATATACATGATTTTATTTTTCAAAAAAAAAATAAAAAAAACGCCGAAAAACGGGGCGGGGGCAGCCCCATTTTTTCATATATATATATATATATCACCTTGAAAAAGATTAGCAATCATGTGATAACAACACAAATCCCATTACATAATTGGATCTCAAGCTTACAAAAGCCACAACAGACAAACATGAGGAATACACAAAAGCATTGCCTCAAAGAGCAACCATGCAAAAGCAAAAACCAGACAGAACGATGTAACAACCCCATCTACTCATGGAATATACCAACTCCAAAGCACCAAAAAAAGGAGCTGTAAATCAGACATCCAAATCTCCTTTGCACTTTAGTTATTAATACCCGTACCAATCCATTGTCCTTAAATATCATGTCTCGACTACTTGCTCAGATTTCCTCGCAAGGTATCATCAACCATGCCTTTTACCTTTCCCTTTTTCTCGTTTTGGAAAATAGCATCTTATATCTAGACTAGATTTTTTAAACTTTTATGATAATAAAAAGATCAAGAGACTTCCTTGTGGGCATATGTTAAGGAGTGTTAGGTTGTGCTACACTAATCTAGTTTGACAAATTTTACAAACATGTGAGTGTTTATTTCTGATTCCTTCTTCCAGTATATAATACACATCTAATGTTAGAAACATAAACTTGGACAAACCATTTTGCAATCACATAAATGCATTTATATCATCATGTATATGAAATATAGAACCTTTGAGTTGTGTGATTAATTAGTTTCCTCCGTACTATTACGGGTACATACTCTGAATACATCATGATTGTGTTGCATTCTGAGTATACGCTTTCTCCTTTGACGACTGAGACCAGAAAAATTGAATAACTTTGTTAAATGAGTGTTTAACTAAAGTAACATATAGGAAATAGATTTTTTATATAAAATGAATTAAAATTGTATAGAGACATGTAATATAACCTTAGGAACAACTCAATAGTGTATGACATTTGGTTACATTTGTTGTAGTGCTTTATATCATTATATTTTCTAGGTAGTTGTTATCTGTTGTACTGGCTCATTTAACTCGTAAGTTATAATTCTTAGAAATCCAATAGGAATGGTTGGGTAGGAGATCGAGGTGAGTGTCACGTGTTCCAGTTATGGAGCACTAATGAGGCTGAGGACCAATATAATAGTTTTACTTTATTTTTGTGGATTTCTTTTTATCTCAAAGTTATGATAATATAGATATTCACCTATATTCTCTCGTCATCCTTATATTATGTATTTTTCTATGGGAATGGAAATTTTAATTGTATATATTTTTTAATATGAATGATATAACATGCAAGTTGGTTGTCATTATTGTTGGGTAATATGTGAGGGGGTTGAGATGCGCTTATGCGAAGGCGGAGCTTTACATCCTTATTGATCTTAGAGATCTTAAATTCTCTTTCCATGATCTTTGATAGAGATAGATCTCCAGCAGCAAACTTCAAAGAGATCATCCTTTCTTCTTCCCATATCTATGACTAATTCTATTGAAGTAAGGCGATAAGTTGGTAGATTGATGCTCAATACACTTGTTTGCATCATTTGAACTCATAATCAATGGTGTGTGGACATTTTGTCAAATATACTTAATGTGAAAGATCTAACATCGAATGGGAGTGTCGTGGTAAATATCAGCTTATAGAAATATGAACAATCTATGACATATAATAATTTTATCATGTTCACCATACACAAGGGCTACACCCTATGCCTAAACATGACCTAATCAGAATGTACAAATACTCGCTAATCCAAACTACTGCTAGCATAATCTATATCATAGTAAAAACACACAACTGATTAGAATATCTTTATAGATGAAGAGAGGCTTTCAGTAAGAACACCTCAAGATATGTAATTTCACAAAGAGTTTATCATATGTTTAAGAAAATAATTGTTTAGAAAAATACCTTCACTAAAAGAAACACGTGAATTTGGTCCATAAAAATAGTTCAGTAGTTGCAGCCATAGGTGGCCACAATCATTGTGCTTGCATGCCAATCCATGCAAACCCTTCTCGACTAGATTGTGGTCGCAATATGATCCCCATGCATAATCATAATGGTCCCAAGTGGTCTCACCCTTTGCTCAACTTGAAAAAAAAAGATGGGTTTTTTTGTCCACAAATAGGACCACTTGTGGACGCAAAACCTGTTTAGAACAGAAAAAGTTGAAATACATGGTTGTATTATCTACTGGAACACCGCTCCGTTGTATCTGTTGTGGTCTCCTCCTCCTCCCCAATATCATTCTTCTTCTTCCTTCTCCTTGTCCCCTCAATCTCCTTATTCTTCCATCTCACTCTAGCCTATTACTTCTCACTCCACCTACTGTCATCTCATCTCCTTTCTTCCTCATCTTCACATCCTCCTCCTCCTCCTCACCCTTCATGCTCCTCCGATTCATGTTCTTGATCCTCTTCCGATTCCACCTCTTCCTTTCTCTTCTTCTCCTTGTCCTCCTCCTACTCCATCTTATACGTATTCATATGATTCACCTTCTTGACCCTCTTCCTCCTACCTATGATATGCTCCTTTCCCTCCTCCTCTTCCTCCTCCATCTCCTTATCATCCCTATACTTCTCCTTGCACTTGACCAGGTTGGGATAGTACGAGATGCTGCATCATGATGACTACAACATTATACTCATTCAAACACATACACATTAATAACTTGAACATAAAGCTCATACATAGGTAAAGTATGAAATCAACCAAGTCGAAATCACTTGCAACAACAAGAAGTTAGGTAAAAATACACGTCTACTAATAGAATACTAAATTTCATACATATCTACATACATGCTTGTTCATTGTCCTTCAATAACTAAACATATTGCACTGTGTACAAAATAAAACAAAAAGAGCATTGTTGCACCATTCTTCCTCCACTTTTGCAAGATCTCCTTTCCTTTGTCCATTCTTCTCACCTTTTGCCTCTCCCTTTCTCTTCGTTCTGCTTCTTCCTCCCTCTCGTGAATCAGAGTCCATGAGGAACCACTTGTTGTGCTACACCATTATTGAATCTCAGATTCAACAACATTATTATGATTATTTAGTGCTCTATCTTATCCTATTAAAGTAACTAAACAATTAACTGAATGTAACTAACATTATACACCTTGTAAATAATTAAGGTTAATTATTGTAAATAAATAAAGTCTTTAATTATTGCATATGTGTTTATTATTCACTATATTTTTATGTGTTTTTTCATATTTAAAATCCCATAAAAAATCAAGTAATATTATAAATAATGTATTTCATATTAATTCCTATTCAAAAATATACAAAATAAACAAAACAATTTAAAAAAGTATTTTTATATACATAAAAGTACTTACAAAAAATACTTTGTATATATGACGTATTTTGGTTTTGGATTGTATATGAATGTTGTAGATCTTAAAAAGCTACACAAATTTTACATATAATACTTTTTTATTTGACCCATTTACAATTTTACTTTAATTTATCTTTCACTTATTTTTGTCTTTTATTTCATTGGGTTACATGGATGCTTTTTGGTGCACCATGTGTCCCGCTTTCCATTCTTCTTGTGTCATTTGATCAGATGACCACTTGTAGCTCAAACCCGCCTTCTTCTAGATTGCTTTTATTTCCCCCTTGATGAATATACATTTCATCATTTTTATTCATTCATTTTAGCTTAGCATCCCTTATTAAGCACCTGTAGATAACAATAAACTCATATTTTTTATAAATCTCTATTATTTTGTAAATATTATATAGTTATCATTATTTTTAACCAAAAATAAATAAATCGATCAAGGGGAAAAAGGAAAATGAAGACTATATGTATGAAATAAATATAGGCTGACTCTGACCCCAAGAGAAGGTCAAGACTTGACTAATAGACAAGGAATAAAGTAGGGTTAGATAAGACCTTCATTAGAAAAATAAGAAAAATAATTTATATCACATGTATATTCATCATGTATATCCATCACTCTCTATATTATGTATTTTCTTCTACTATTTTATTTATCATCAAAATCACATCAAATAAAAATGTTTTCTTCTTAGAAATTTGTACCTAAAAATAAGTTGTAAATATTAAAAATAATTGCGAGAGGAGAACTTGTATAGAGTGTAAATAACAATATTTTGAAAAAGCTGTAGAATCAAATTTATCAAATCAATATCTTCTCCATAAAAAAACTCAAAATAAAGCAAACTCACTTGTATTGTATTATAAATAAAATAAGCTTTAAAATGAAAGTGAATTCATTAAACCTAGATTTAAAGCTTATTTTGGAGTGTATTATATACTTTGCTTGTATTATATATTGTGTGAATTATTCTTTTATTTATTTCTTGTATGTTTTTACATATATTAAATTTTTAAAATATTTGTAAATATTGTATTTGATTAATATAAAATGCAAATAAAAATTCAAAAATAAAAAATAACCAAAAATAAATTCATTGTATATATTGTATAAGCACTACCTACATATATTGTAAATATCTTTATTTATTTAACTTAATAAAATATTTCATAAAAATCCAATAAAAATATCTTTAAAATCCTTAAAAAGTTTTTGTAAATTAATAAATTATATATTTACTTGTATAAATAAATAATAAAAAGTTCAAGTGTTGTATATATAGGTATATATACCTACGAATAAAGGTAAATATTTGTTTTTATCTAATTATTAATTTTTTTAAATTATTAAATGCACAAAAATTAAGTTTAATTATTTATTAATATTTTTTATTTATAAAAATATTTTATTTAAATTCATTTTCCATTTTATATTTAATTTATTTATCATTTTCTGTTATTTTGTCCTCTAACATTTTTGTCTTCTAGTGGGGACGCCTCCCCATTAGGCCGACCCAGATCTGTTGACCAGGGCCAACCTTCCCTTCCAAGTTCTGCCTAAATAAGACCTCTTGCCAAACTCCCTTCTTTGATTTTTACAACATGCTCCATCCTTCAAATCAACCCGACTTCTTCACCATTTTTATTGTCCCGTTACCCAATAATCTTGCCCGATTGTTCATTTCAATAATGAAGTCTCGATTCATGTGCACCTTCTGATTTGAAATTTGCCCAGCTCTGCTTCTTTAAATACCCCTTCAGATTCAACTTTCAATCCAAATCCATTTTCTCATGAAAATTTCGCTCGATGTTAATCGTAGGAGAGATATTAAAATAGCCATATGTCAGTGGAGAGGGTCGTACACTCTCACAAGGTGAGACCAAAGTCGTTGAAGTGACCTCTCACAAAGATCCCAAGCTAAATGCAACAAAAAACCCACAGTAATCAAATAAATAAAGCAATGCAAAGTAGATGTGCATGGATAAAAATTTGTTATAACCCTACAATGGATGTGTCTAGTGGACAAAGCAGGTAAGGTGTCAAACACAGGGAACACAGGACATAGCATGAATTATTTAAATAAATAATCAATGCAAATATGTATATATAAGTATTTCTTTCATGTTGAACATTTCTTTTGATTTTACTACTAATTATTTAATTTTCATTTATCTTTGATTTATTGAATTCTCTGGATTCTGATCGGGCTACATGGCGCAATCTGGGTGCTCCATGTAGCCGATCTTTATTGTTTTAGAGTTCATTTTCCTGACCATCAGATCAACATTGATCTGTTTAATCCAAGCTGTCCATTTGTGCTCTTTCTCTGAATGTAGGATCCATTTAATCAAGTGATCAGAACCTTAAAACCACACCTAGATTCATGCTTCGATCTCAATCCAACAATCCAACGGTCAAAATACCGTTGTCAACCTCTGACCTTTGTCCACCAACGATTTCTAACGTCTCCAATCTCCATTTTCCATGTTTTTCCCTAACCTCCACTCAACGTCCCTTCATCAACTAACACCTCCATTTGCTAACCCTAACTTCCACCTCTCACACTAACCTCCAAATAACTCAAATCCCTAAGTGCCCTAACCTCTAATGGGGTTGAAACCACCCCTGCAATTTCTGCCAACCACTTTTCTTCTCTGGTCAAAATCTCCACCACCAGCAACTGTAAAACTCATATGCCATTCCAGAGAGAACCATTGAGCTTCAATCTCTACCATGTGATAGAGAGTGAGAGATACAAAGAGCGATAACGGATTCATCCTCTCCGATGAGATACACAAGTCTATCTCGTGCGACAACAATAGCCAAAGATTCTTGAGCATAGCTTCTCCATCCAAGAAGCTTCAAGCGAAGATAGGAGCATCTGAAGCTCCATCCTCCGACCCAGATTCATCCTTATATTCATCTCCAAACCTTGACATCTCCATATAAGTTCTTAAATCTTCATTTTTTTTGTAAGTTACTATATTTTTCTTGTGTAGCTCAATCGCTTAGTTTCAAATCAAAACCTTCATACACCATCACCATCACCATCACTTTGTTATTTTCACACATTATCCTTCTTCCATGATTCATTTACATCGTGCCTCAACCATCTCGATTACTTCTTTCTCATGCAAAAAGGAAAGGCCACTTTCAGGGATCTAATCTATCTCACAGACTACCATCTTGGATCATTTATGACAACCAAATTCGATGCCTTTCAGTTCTCTCTTTTGAACTAATTCTCCAGAGAACACACAACAACAACAAATCCTTTTACCACAACTAAGTAGGGTTGTCTACATGGATTCTTTGCCACCATTCATATCTATCTTGGGTCAATCTCGGTCTTATATCAAAAAAACTAAGATCCCTTTGTATAGTCTAATTTCCAACACTTCTTTTGCCATCCTCACCCTCTCTTAGCTGGCTCAACATCTCAAAACTCGCATATCCTAATTGGTGCATCGACTGACCTTCTTTGCAAATAACCAAATCATATTAAGTGATTTTCTCGCATCTTATCCTCGATTGGAGCTACACCAAATTTCTTTCTGATAGCAACATTCTAAATCCTATATTTGCTTGTGTTTCCACACATCCACCTTAATATTTTCATTTCTACTACAACCATTCTCTGCACATGTCTATGGTTCACAGGCCAGCATTCAGATCCATAGAGCATAGAAGATCTCACATCTGCTTTGTAAAGCTTTCCTTTAATTTTAAAGGAATTTTCTTATCACAGAGAATACAGAGGCTCCTCTCCACTTTAGCCAGAATGCATTTATTCTATTAGTAACATCTCCATCAATTTCCCCATCATGTTGTAAAATAGATCCCATGTATCTAAAAGAATCTCTCTTTCGAATGTTATTGTCACCAATCTTCTCCTCGATTCCTTCACCATTGTTTCAATCAAAGGTGCACTCCATATATTATGTCTTAGCTCTCCTTATATGAAATCCTTTAGTCTCCAATGAATATCTCTATACCTCAAGCTTCTCATTTACTCCATCTCTAGTTTCATCAATCAATACAATATCATCAACAAATAGCATACACCAAGGTATCTCATCCTGAATGTGACTTGTCAACTCATCTATAATAAAATTAAAAATAAATGGACTCAAAGATGAATCTTGATGTCAAATAGTTAGTCTTCCCAAACAGGATCCTTGCACAAGGTAAATATCTATCACACATATGTTTTATGAGGTTAATATGTAGGGAATGTACTTGTTAAAACTCTCCACAATATCTCTCGTGATAAAAAAATAACAAGCCTTCTCCAAATAAATAAAAATCATATGGAGGTTCTTCCTTTTAGCCCTATAAATCTCCATTATTCTCCTCAGCAAATGGATGGCTTCAATAGTTAAGCGACCTATCATGAATCCGAATTTATTTTCTTTTACTTTGGAAACTTGCCTCAACCTTCTTTCGATCACACGTTCACAAATTTTCATAGTGTGACTTGTCATCTTAATACCTCTGTAATTTGAACAATTTTGAATGTCTCCTTTGGTCTTATAAAGAGGCAGCACGATACTCCTCCTCCAATCTTCAAGCATTTTCTTGGTTCGCCAAATATCATTGAATAGATTCATAAGCCAAGTCAAACCACACTCACCTAAAACTCTCCATAATTCTATATGGATGCCATTCGATCACACAACTTTCTCAGGTCTCATAACCTTCAAAGCATCCTCTACTTTCTTTCTTTGTATTCGTCTATAGCTTGCGCAATTTAAGTAACTTTCACTACTAGCTAGATCATCCAAAGTGATCTCTCTATTTCCTTCCCCAATGAAAAGTTTATGGACATACTGCTCCCATCTAGTCTCTATATCCTTCTGAGTAACAAGCACGTGACTTTCCTCATCCTTAATGCATCTCTCTTGAGAAAGGTCTTTGGTATTTCTTTCTCTTGCTTTAGCCAACCTGAATATATCCTTCTGGCCCTCTTTAGAGTTGATATTTTTGCACAAAAATTCATAATATTTTGAATTAGCTTTGATTGCATCCTTATTTTCTTCCTTCTTCGCTATTTTGTAATTTATGACAATTTCCTGTGTTTTCTATCCTTAGACATATCTTTAAAGCATACCCTTTCAATATTTAGCTTATATTGCACCCTTTCACTCCACCACCAATTTGACCTGGAGCCCCTCCCTTTGACTTGCCTAGCATCTCTTTGGTAACGTTTTGAATAGAAGATGATACCACCTTCCACATCTTGTTTACTTCTGCTACAATCCCAAGATAAGTCTTCTAAACCTTCTTCTGGAAGCTAGATTACTTTAGTTGAAGATTACACCATCTAATTCTAGTTATCTTAGGAACCCTCTTCTCTACCAACCCTTTTATTTGAATATCTAGAGTAACAAGCGATGTTGGGTTGCCAAACTCTCTCCTGAGATTACTTTGCAGTCTTTACAACACAACCGATATCTTCTCCTCAATGGAAAGTAATCTATCTGTGTTCTAGTTGGGCCACTCCTATAAGTAATTAAATGCTCCTCCCTCTTCTTTGAGTGAGTGTTTGCTATGAAAATATCATTTGTTGTTACAAAATCCAGAATGACTTTTCCGTCTTCAAATCTGTTCTCGAAACCATTGTATCCATCAACGCTAGCATACCTTGAAGTGGCCTTTCCCCTGTAACCCACTAAGATCACCTATGCAAATCATCTCTCTTTATGGGATTCCTTGTAAACTCTTATCAAGATCCTCCCAAAAAGCTTGTTTAGTCCTTTCATCTAAACTAATTTGCAGTGCATAAACTGAGACGATATTCAAAATTTCTTCTTCAAGCACCAATTTTAGAAAAATAATCCGAACCCCAAATCTTTGCACCTCAACCACACAATCCTTCAAATCCTTATGAACAACCACTCCAACAACGTTCTGCGCTTATCTTTACTTGAATACCAATGTTTAAAGCTTGTCTTCTTGATCCCCCTTACATTCTCTCCATCCCATTCAATCTTTTGAAGACATAGTATATGAATCTTCCTTCTTTCCATCATATCCACTATCTCCATCAAATTTCCAGTTAAAGTGCCAATATTCCAACTACCAATTCACAACATTCTTTGACCCTCTTTTAGACTAACTTTTTTATTTGCATACATCCATTACGTGAGAACCCTTGCAAATTTTGGACTGCATCAGGGAGGTGATATAGTGGAACTAGGTTATTTACTCGCATGCGTTCCTCATGAGAGAACCCTTGAAAATTTTGAACTACATCCAGGCTGCGATGTAGTGACCCTTGCCAATTTTTCATTGCATTCGGGCGATGCAAAATGTCGCACGTAGGGAACGCCCCAATGGAATCTAAATGTTTGCTTAAATCCATGTTGAAGAGATCCGACTATCGTAAGGCAACTTCCTAAATAGTTTTTTTAAAATACTATATAGGAAGTTGTCTCCGACTGTTTTACGCTAATTGTCGGCTACCTAACGCATCCCTCGTCATTTACCTAGGCTTGGGACCGCCCATGGCTGAGTTAATTCTCCAGGGAGCCATTGCATTTATTAATTGGAACTATAAATAAAACTCCAATCTCAAGCTTATGTGCCAGCAATTCTTCATTGATAGGAGTAACCAGACCCTCCCACATCTTCCTTCTCCTTGTTTTGACTTCACCAAAACCTCTAGAATGTCTTTAGCCCTTCAACAACACATGGGGAAGAAGGAGGATCAAAAGCTTCATCATTGGAGCTCCGCTCATACTCCACCATGCAAGGAGGAAAAAGGGGAAGTAATAGAAGCACAAGAGTCGTTCGATTGGTTTCCTTGGTTGTGATTTGACGTCCTTGATGCTAACATATCACGTAACTGAAGTAGAGTGTCAGATAAGAGATTCAGAGTGCCCAAACCTTCGCAGAAGAATGTCATATACATACATATCCCAAGACAAGGGTACTTACCATGCTTGTGGTTACGCGCCAATGGCACAACGTGAGGGAATTTTGTAAAAGCATTCTGCCGGTTTCCAAAAATTGCAGATAAGTCATTGCATGTGGTTCAATTGCATAAATATCCAAGCGGTTTCTACTATTTACAAATTAGTCCCTTCGAGGACATTTATATAAATACATTAGTTTTTATTGCAATTATGTCATGTGTTTGTGTTTAATAACTTGTGATCGTGATATCTATTTTTAATGAAATTGGTATTGCTTGAAAGCTTTTTTCACGCTCTTTAGTTGGCGCATTTTTTGTTCGTTATGTTGACACCGACTTCACACATTAAAATTTAGAGGACTTAACTTCTTCATTCATCCTAATAATTAACTTTAAAATGGAATTAATTTTTGGTTTATTGACACATTCTTGCCTTGATTTTCATTGAGTCTTAATTAGTTTCATATATCATTAAATTAATTAATTGGGTGAATCTTATTATATTGCATGTGAATCATGATTTGTTCACTTAATATAATTACATAAAATGTTTTGAAAATTCATGCATTATTTGTGTATTGCATTTACTTAACCTAGATTACTATTTAATTTCTTAAATAAATATTCAACACCTGTACTAAATTGATCAATGTCTCATGTCCCTATGTTCCATCATGGACTTGCCCAGGTATAAATTAAAGATGAGTCCTATTCATAGAGATCATTTGACTTGGTTTTGATTGAGTGATAATTAGCCATACTATAATTACAAGTAACTAATATTGCTGATCTACGATTAATCAATATGCCATCAGAAGCATGAATACCCAACATTTGCTTGAGTGATAGAGAAGATTGACCCTCTAGACACTTCGGCTCCTTAGGAAAATCCACACCTTGATGATATTATCTCTTGTATACAATAGATCATGACTCACGTTGCCATCACCACTACAGGTTCCTTAGATGTTGCAGTTGTTGATAGAGCCTCTTCGAGCTCCTCAAGTATAACATATGTCTTCACTACTGTCAAATATTTGGGATCCGACAATGCCCTAGAGTTTTGCACTTTACGACTATCTGAGTTCCTTGTATCTCTTGGCATCATACACAAGACCTCATTGGCCTACACATCCCAATAGAATGGTGTTTCTGGATGCAAACACCATCATTTACTCTATGTGACATGAACCCTTTTGATTCAGAGTCGTGCTCCTCACTCTTATTGGGGTGGTGCGGTCCTCATAGCTTGCTACTTGGTGAAACGTATGCCATCGCCATATTCTATTTTAGGAGAAAACGTTCCTTTCTTAATTGTGTTTCTCTATAAAGACCTGTTCTCCCTGACATCTTGTATATTTGGTTATATGGCCTTTGTTCACAATTTGACTCATGGTCATGACGAGCTCTCCCCCTAGAGCTGTCAAGTATGTTTTGTTGGCTACTCTCATACCCAGGAGGGGTATCATTATTTTGATACGCTTCAATGGAAATACTTTGTCAATGCAGATGTCACCTTATTTGAGTATGTTATGTGTTTCTCTCCTACATGTGGCAGGTTGACTCCATCTGACTCTGGCGAGGAGTTATACATGCCTCCTCCTCCTACGATTGCAACACCTCCAGTACCTACTCAGCCTCCTCCTTCTCCTCTACCACCACCTACAATACCTACATCTGCTCATGTGGTTGCCCCTGGACTTCCACATGGTACCTTGAATCAGTTTTTGCCTTGTGTGTTTACTCGTAGGTCTCATACTATTTCCCCTACTCATGGGCCTTACCCATCATCTAGCATGACCTAGGTATGCAATGAGAACATTGTTTCTACTGATGACACAACTGAGTTTTTTATGTAACATGATTCTTTATAAGATGAGAATGTGCTCTCTTAAGAGGGTAGTTTACAAGTTTAGGAGGTGACAAATGATATAATTGTGCCTCTGCAAAATAAGATACATACTTGTGCTACATATCCTCTTGCATCACATGTCTCATTGAGCAGTATCTCGGATGACTTCAGGAGAATTGGAATGGCACTATCTGCATTTTAGATACCACAGACATATCACGAGGTCATACATGTCAGTCAGCGGAGTCTTTCCATGGAGGAGTAGATGGTCATGCTACAATCATGTGACACTTGGAGCATTATTACAACTACATAGGCATCTATTGTTGGATGCAAGTGGGTGTTTATGACGAAGCACTGAGTAGATGGCAACGTATATTTCTACAAGGCAAGACTTATGGCATGAGGGTTCACACAAACATATGGGGTGGACTATCATGATGCCTTCTCTCATGTGGCTAGGCATTCTACACTACATATTCTTCTTTCTGCTGCAATGACACTAGATTGGCCCCTATATCCGTGAGTTGTGAATGATGCCCTCTGTGGTGACCGAGGAGGTATACATGCAGTAACCACTGGGGTCCGCTATTGAGGGGGAGCGTTAGAAGGTTTTAGGCTTCATAAGGTAAACTATGGTCTTAATCAGAGTACAAGATCATGATTCCAGAAGCTCTCGGACATGATAGAGCAACATGGGTTCATGAGATAGAATACCGATCATTTATTATTGGTTCATGGGACTCAAAGAGGTATTGTTGCCATACTTATGTTGATGATATCATTGTTTATAGGGGATGTGGAGAATGGCATACATGTTGCTAAAGATGTCCTAGGTCAGTAGTTTGTGATAAAGGACTTTGGCAGTCTATGCTACTTCATAGGATAGGAGTTTGCCAAGAACCAGCGAGGTTTGGTGATGACCCAAAGGAAGTATGTTACATATATTCTCTCTGAGACATGCATGACAGATTACATGAAGCTATATGATGATGAAACTGAGGAGGTAGATAGGAGGAGGTAAAATGAGCTCGCTGGGAAGATCCTATATGTGGCCATCACAAGGACAGATATATCCTTTATTATAAGCAAAGTGAGTCAGTTCATGGAGCAACAAAGATAGGCACATATGGACACCGTCTATATGATTCTGAAATATATGAAGGCCTCACTTCACAGTGGTCTTTTATTAAACATAGTACATTCCTTCATTACAACTTGTGCAGATGCACATTATGCAAGGTGTCCTACGGACAAGAAGTATACCTATGGCTTTGCAATATTTGTAGGGAGTTCCTTGGTGTCATGGAAGAGCAAGAAGAAAAATTGGTTTTCAAATCCAGTACAGAGTCAGAGTATAGGGCTATGGTACATGCTAGTTGATGAATCAACAATTCATCATCTTTATTCTTTCATTTTGGCTTAAAATCTCCTATAAAACACATGTAAATATCACCAATTCTCGTCTATTAACAAAATAAAAATATATGTTAATATTGTATTATTATCATTATTTTAACTCAAAATAAATGAATAAAGAAGAAAATAAAAAGAAAGAAAAGAAGGTGGTATATATGTACAATAGATAGAGATGATCTTGACCCGAGAGTAGGTCAAATACTGAACTAATCGACAACGAATAAAGTAGAGAGAGATAAGGTCATTAACTTATAAAAATCTCATAAACCAAGCTCACATTGTATATACTCATCATATTCTTTTTGTAAATATCTTGAACTATTTTATTTATCATTGAAATTAACCTCACATAATAATGTATTCTTCATGAGAACTTGTACGTAAAAATATTATTTAAATAATAAAAATATTTGTAAAAATAACCATCCATAGAAAAAGTCATAAAAGCAGAATTAATTGCTTATTATATTCTCCCTATAAAAAATGAATCAAACTAAGTTTCATTATAAAATAAAAGTGGTTTCAGAAAAATTGAAGATGCGGAAGTAGGTTTTTGGGGGTGCTGTTGTACCTGCACAACTATATATTACTTGTATTTATTCTCTTATTTGCATTTGTGTACATATTGTAAATAATTTATGTTTTATACAAAATACCAATAAAAAACATAGAAGTAAAAAAAACAAAAATAAATAAATGTATATATATTATATAAATATAATGTATATATAGTAGATATCATTATTTATTTGTATGACTAAATTAATTCAATAAAAATAAGATTAAGTATATTTATAACCCTTAAATCATTGTTGAAATAAATAAAATATAAAATATAATGTATATTTGTAAAAATAATTAAATAAAAATAAGTAAACTTTGTATATAGATAATGTCTGCTTATAAGTACTCGTATTTTAATAATTTAACCTTGTAAATTAAATTATAATTTATCAAAAACCACCAAAAAATTATTTTTAAAATTATATAAATATTGTATTTTAATCATTTTTAAATTTAAGTTCCTCTTATATTTCTTTATATTTATTTTTATTTTTTTACTTATTTTTTCGTGTAGTGCTTGTCTTTATTCGAGCTTGCACCCCATATTGGCTGACACCCAAGTGTTAACCAGCTAGGTCGACACTAGCCCTCCCTCTTTAACCTGATTTCAGTTGGTTGAACCATCTCTACCTTCCCTTTTTCTAGCATGGCTCACATCGTCTTTCAACCCAGTTAGCCACCTCACATCAGTGATGCATGCTCGACTAAGTATCATCCGATCTTGTTTCACACCGATTCCTTCCAATCTTTCTATCCCTTCACAACATCTATAAAATCCCCTCCTGGATCCTCCTTCGCGTTTGGATCCATTTTTTCCCTCATTCCCTGAGCTTGAATCACTTGTGAGAAGAAGCTAGGGATAAGATTCCAATCTGGGCAAGTGGAAGTGCGAATGGAAGTCGATCTATGTGATTCAAATCGTCGATGAGCAACACTTTGGATCTCCACCGTGCCAATCTTCTTTGGCTAATTCATTTCCACATCGAGGTGAAAACCACCCTTGATCCATCCTAATTCATTAGGTAATCTAGGTTAGATTTTCTCACAATTTCATTTCGGTCTCTATCAATTTCAGATCTATAGCCTAAGGCTCCATTCCAGCCTCAAATCTACTCTATCGGAGGTTTATACCTTTAATTTTAACCCCATATCTGATCTCCATCCCATCCTGAACGTCATCTGCTTCTTCATAACTTCTTCTAGATCCTAACCACATTAGGTCTACTACTCCATTCCTGATCTCCTTCCTTCACCGTCATTAGAGATCACCTTCATCCATTCCCTTGGTTTTTGTGCTAAATGTGTGGTCGAGATATGTCATTTCGAGCATTCAATACAACTTGTAGATCACTTGAGCATATGGAACATCACTTAAAACCATTTCGAGCTAAGTCAGATGAGCAGCAGAGCATATCTCAATCAGCACATCCAGATCTCCGATCAACAAGACATGAACTTCAATACACCTATAAATCTTTGTAGATTCAATTAATGGGTCTACTCGAGCCTTTGAAGTGAATATCCATCATGATTTGGTGGAGATTTGATAAAATGAAGCTCTCCTGAAGATGACTTCTTTCGTTGTTTTCCACCAATGCTCGTTGTCGTCCAATAGGAGTAGATTCGCCCCAGATCCAATCAATGCCATAGATTTTGCCCAAATGGAATCCATATGATCAGATCTAGAGGGAGTGATCTGAGCCACACAACGACCATCAGTGCCTCTCACATGGATAGCACGCTCCCCCATTGGTGACTTTGCATATTTTCCCCTTATTTCTTATATTGCAAATAATTCCATAGAGCATGTGTACACATGTGACTATGAAATAATTACAGTCAGACATCATATTTGTTTTAATTACATTTTAGTCCTTTGACTCTGTGCTCACGTGGAACCCAATTTTCCTTTATTGGCTTTTTGCAAACATTGTCTAGGAATATTAATTATGTTAATAATTTAATGGCATGTTCTTGTTAATTGCATTTTAGCCCCTGTCTCAATAGAGCATAAACACTACACATGAGTTTTATCTACGATTAATTCCTAGATTTTTTGTTAATAATTACCATAAAGTTTCTTTAATTGTAATTATAGCTCCTGTTCAGCTGTTTTATTTTTATTGCTTATTTGTTTGCTCTAATTAGTTTCAATTGGCTAAAAAATCCAAAAAAAACTAGATTAAGTCCCTAACAACCTCATCTATCTCCATTAATTAGATCTTTAAAATTTCTTTTATTTTTTAATTTTAATTTTTTTAAAAAACATTTAACTTTTCTCGTTTTTGCCTTTCAAAATTAATAAAAATTTGAAAATCTTTTGAAATTTCTAAAAATATAAGTAGAAAATCCAAAAAATTAAAATATTTGAAGAACCTTATAAAAATAATAAAAATTCATAAAAATTAGTTTTTGACCTTTTTAAAACTTAAAAAATACTTTGACATAAAATTGAATTCTAGAAAGTTTGACTTTGTTTTCTGTTTTAAAAATACCAAAAAAGAATAAGATATTTTACATTATAAATATTTTTCAACTTATATTTAATTTAAAATCCATATATTTCACTAAATTCCCAAAAACACTAAAAATAGAAATATATATTAAAAGCACAAAACATTTTATTTTTTTTTTGACTTCATTTAACATATTTGAAAATCTAAAAATATTTATTTCACCTTTTGTATATTCTTTATTCATATTTTTTTGAAAATTAAAAATATGTAAAAATTTGCAAAATTAAAATCAATTAAAAATAAAAAATTAGATTTAAAAATACAAACATTTAATTTTTAAAAAATATAAAATTCATTAAAAAATATATAAAAATTCATAAAAATAATTTAAAAAATCTCGAAAATTGTAGAAAATTCCTAATTAAATAACTAGATACCGACACTTTGTTGAAAGTTTGCCTTCTTAAGTTTAACACTCCTTACACATGCCAATACGCATATATTATGAGTATAAAAATAAATAATATTCACATTCTTTTTCTGAATGATAGTTTCGGTCACCACATCAACGCTTCTTTGCTTGTAGAGTAGTAGATCGAAAAACCTTTGTTCATCAAATGGCATCGTTGTCTGGAAGGCATGACTAAGTGGGTAAATTAAAAAGTAGGAATTTTTCTAGTTGCTTGTTTCTTTTATTTTCATTGCATTTTATTTATTTTACTTGCTTTATTTTCTATCTTGGATTTCTTGCTAGTTTTATTCGTCTGTTGTAGGACCTAGGCATGGAGGCCGACTTATTAGGGATCAGAAAAGCCGACGTACGTGGAGACCAATGTTCTGGTTCGAGCTAGTTCTAGAGGAGTGACTTATTGCCACTGTAATTTTTGAGCACGTTATAAATTTATATGAGATTTACACTCATGCCCCTGAAGGATATGGTTAGATCCTCAAGCGCATCATGGAAGTGTGAGTGTCGTATCGAATACGACAAAGAACAACTAGTCGGACTAGTTGTTCTATGCAGCGGAAATTAAAATTTTTTCATGCGACGAAACTACATGATCCAAGAACACTTCTCGGATCATTTCGTCCAAATCACAAATAAGTAATAGGACTACCTCTTGAAGCGTGGTTGCGATCAAGTCTCTAAACGAAGAGACCTCCTGTCTCAAGTCCGATCCGACGGAGGAGATGCTTGTGAGCGTGGGGATGAACCGCGTGCTTCTCGCAATCCATGTTGATGATCCAAGCGGTGGATCTCCTGATCTCGACACACGAGATCCATCGTCTTCTTCACGAGCGAGGCACACCGAAGGAGACGGAGATCCATGAACAAACGATCGAGCAGCATGACGACGACGCTGCGGCAATGGAGAGCCTCTCTAGGGCATCTATGGTAGATGGCCATGAGAGGGGGAGAGAGGGCTGACGTGTAGAGAGAATGAGAGAGAGATGTGCTTCTAAAGAATTGTGTAAAGAAGAGCAATGGGGTGCCTATCCTTTTATAACATTTTGGGATCCATGGATCTTAATCCAGGGGACAACACAAATCCAATGGCTCTCATTGATTGTGTTTCTTTTAATGGTCAAGATTTGTGTTGTTAAAACCAACAAAAATTAATTTAATTTAGATTAATTCTATATTGATAAATCAATGTAATTCAATCACCAAATCAAATCAACTAACATTGGAGACAATGGAAAGAGAGAGTGCCTCCTTCCATATACATGGAGTGGACGATCGCCCTTTCCTAATAGGAATAGGTGGCCATCCCTCCTATAGGAAGGGGCATCTCAATGTAATCTCCCTTGATTACATTATTCCATGTATCTTCAATTTATTACAACAACAACAATTGTTGTAAATTATTCTACAAAAATAATTCATAATCATTTTGTGAATATTGCAATCTTGCCATAGGAAATTTGTGAATCATATTCACAACCCAAAATAAAATGTAAATTACATTCTCAATTTAATGTCTAATGTGAATCCAATTCACATCAACATTTAAGTAACAAATGTAAATTAAAATAACTCTCTCTTATATATTATAAATCATATTTATAATATATATGATTAATATGGATAGTGCTATCCACATTATTCATATCCATGATAATTAAATCACATTTAATCATCTTGGATCTCTATTCTCATGTGCCCAAATAATATGAATTATATTCATATTATTCACATATTTGATAATCAAATCTCATTTAATTATCTAAGATAACTCTCTTTATAATATGAATCAAATTCATATTATTCATGATAATTAAATCACATTTAATTATCAATTTTCTCAATTCTCGGATACATATATCAATAATAGAAATATCCATGAACCCTTTCAAGGATAATGCGCTTTCTCCGCGAATACTTGGAGATAAGGACATGGCGATTGTATTGTTCCACGTATAGTGACTTGGATATTGAGATCATACATCAAATCTAGATCGTGGGCCTCCCATGGATGCTTGATTAAATCAAGAGCGTAAATCTAATCTCCTCATTGCATCTCAATCACATTCAGATCAATGTCTAATATTTGGACCAAGATCAGATTACTTCTCTACTGAGAGGAGTCACTAAAATCCAGACCCGTTTCATCACTCCCTAAGAATGGAAGCGTCATGGTTATACAATCCTTTATGATCACATCACCCTCAGGTATTCCCAATACCTGTACATCCTGCATACTGGAAGACTTAGAATAAACCCGAAGTATTGGATCAACTTTATACTGTCTACTTCATAATTTTATCAGTAAGTTTCTCATTCAATCATTGGAAGTTGGTATTGATCATACACTTTCCAAAAGCGTATATCATACCTAGGCCTTGATCATATACTTTCCAAAAGTATATATCAAACCTACAAATTCAGTCAAGCTTCCAAAGCGAGATGACCGTACGCATGGAATTTGATTCTTCCCAATATCTCATGAGTGAGCTCATGCCTTCCGGTTCAGTAACTGAACTTGTATGATCCCTTTGAGAGATCGTATTACTCATGTACCCTCATATGCACACCAGCGTGCTGGTGTATAGACCTTGGTTAGATCATCAACCTATTGGTCTGCCAAATGTACATACTCAGACATATAGCAACACCTCTTTCTCCGGTCAGAGGATGCGTGCTTGTATCGTGACAACATACGATATAGGATTTTGGTTATCTCGATCTCGTTAACTCAACTCTTTGACCTAATTAATCTGACACCTCCGAATCTCTGTTCCTATGCAGAGGATCTGCATCAAGAGGTCGGTCAGATATCAACCTTTAGAGATAAGGATTGCCATCTCCTATTCAGGCTGGAGATCATCTCTTAACAATCATTTGACGGTGCTTGATGAGTCCTCAATCTAACTCTTTAGACATTCATCCAAGCACCAGCCTCTATGATTCAATTATTGAATCAACAGTTGTATGATCATTAAGATGGCCATGGTACATAACCCTAATTGTACTAAGGGACCTATAATGCAAATTATTTATTCTTCATTTCAGATCAGGGAATGATATTCCCAATAACATTTATTTCATAATGGCTCGCCGTGGGCTCGTATGTCCAATAATCTCCCACTAGCCCAAAGAGCCATTAATGGGCTAATCATTTAAACCCACACTCATGTGAAAATCATAGGCTATTTAGAAAATAGCTAGGTAAGTTGATCAGTCACTATGTTCCCACGAGACTACGCCAAGTCCTTTTACGACACTTGCATATCCCCAGTAACAGTGCTCGCATCTAATGCGAATGTTGCATCTTATGCAACTAATACTCAATCTTGTTAAAGCTATTATAATGTCCTTAACACTATAGCTTAATAATTATCATAACCAGTATTTCTATAATCCTTATTAAAATACCCTTATTCCTGGAGATCTCTACCTCCTAAGGTATCCACAGTTAAGACCTTTTAGATCTCTATCTATAAAGTCTTAAGTTTTTAAAGATAAGACTTTGAGATCACTATCTCAAAAATCTTGTCATCTATGAAGATTTTGTTATTACTACAATCAAGTGTTTTCTCTCCATATTAGGATTAGTAACAGTTTACTACTCCCACTGCATGGCAGACATCTGGATTTTATACACATCTAGCATACACTCAGCTTCTCGTGATTGATGCACAAGTGCAAGAAGTTCTAGCATTCACTTCCTCAACTCTTTGAGGTGCTATCCCTTTAGATAGGTCAGTACCATATCTTAAGGGATGGAAGCCTTTCTTAGAATTTTCCAGAAAAATGGAATATGTTCAAGGTGTACTACTAGTATGACACTCCCAATACCCTCTTCTCTTTGCTTCTGAACACCTTCAGAATTAAGATCCAAGAGGTATCCTTGAGATCATATCTCAAGTTATGGAATAACCAGATAAAAAAACACTTATTATTATCCTTATATTATTTTAAATAATTAGGATATCATCTACATTTAGCACGATAAACACAAAGGCACTCCCATTAAGCTTCACATGGCTCATCAAGATTCCGTCTGAAATCATAACATTTATAATTTCATCAAATCTTATGGTCTAACTTCAATAAACTTATTTGAGTCCATAGATGGATTCCTTAGCTTGCACACCTTGCTTTCCTCAACCATGAAGCCCTGGGGCTACTTCATGTGAATATCCTCAGAGAGGTATTCATAGAGGAATACAATCTTGACTTACATCTCTTGAAGATCCATTTACATCTTTATGGGTCTTACCCATATAGGTGGATCCTCAAGGGTCCATATACAACACTTGTATATGAAGTCTACTTTAGACTTTATTGCTAACATCCATCTTTTCATGTCATGATCTTCAGAAGCTTCATCAAATAAAGTTCGATCATTGTTAGATTTCTCTGACACATGATTACATCCTCAAACTCATTTGAAGAGGTATAAGTGTTTCATCTTTTATTATCCTTTTAGTTCCCTATTTCAGGAGCATCATTATCTTCTCAAGATTAAATGAGTTTCTACACTTCATTTTCATCTTGATTCTCAAGAGTCTCAACCTCTAAGAATTACATTCTCAGAGATGAGATATTTTAAGAATCTCAAGGTCATAAAGTAGGTATCCAATACCATCCTTTATTTTCCTAATGAAGTAACACTCTCTAGTGCTAGATTCCAGCTTATATGCATGGAACCTTATTAATGATATATATATTGTAGTCTCTTCTACACATATATACCTGGAAACTAAGGGATAATTATGCTAAAATTCATCATTGATAAGATCATGACACACATGATCCAATTGTATCTCCCTATAACTCTATTGAGTTACGGTGTGTTAGGAGGATTGAGATAGAAATGATATTCATATCTCCATAAGGTATCCTTTGAATTCATCTAACAGGTACAGGCTACCTAGATTAGATCAAATTCATTTTATCTTCCTTCAAACTTTAGTTGTAAACAAAAAATTATGTGAAATCTTTGAATATTTCAAAGGTTTCTAAGTGAAGAGAAGAAATATCATATCATACATAATCATCAGTAGATATCACATATCCATATGTTTACTACGATATAGATGATCTGCATACATCAATATGTATGATATCCTGGATACCTTGACATCTTACACCTTTTCCAAAGGAGGGTGTATTGGACATTTTTCTTTGAATACAATACTCATAAGTATGTAAGTTTTGAAATTTTAGACATTCTAAAGTTTAATCTCTTACTAGTCTATTGATCAAATCAACAGACAAATGTCCAAGGTTTGATGCCAGATCATTATCAAATGATCTTCATTCTCCTATTGATCTTTTAAGGTTTAATTTCAGTATTAGAAATCTTAATGAACCATTCATTAATTTTCTAATTTTGTGGAGTCCACTAGATGTTAGATTACTATCTGAAATATATATCCATCATAACTCTCTATGATAGTTCTATCTCAGAATTCATGTTTATTTCCAACATTTAGAAACAAACAATGAGTGCATTCTTATATATAGGTCATAGAGATATTCTCTAAGACTAAGAGTTCTCCCACTAAAATTAACAAGTCTATCAATCCAACAGATATTGTTGCAACAATTGCATCAATATCCATGTGGATAACTATGAACCTTAAGATTATTTTCCAGTCTTCTAGACATATGCAACCTATTGCAAGTGTTGTTAGAAGATTGAGATACAATTATTAGACTTTATCTTATCAAATAAGTAAGTCAATTTCAATGATTATATGTAGATTATTCAGATGTACTATCTGAGTCCTTCACTAAGGATCCTAGATAGTCCAGATAGTCATATTATCAATGCATCGACTCATTGCAATATTGGCATTCATCCAACTATCTGGATGCTATATGGAAGTCACATAAGTAGGTCAACTCTTTGACTTTCCTTCTTACCGGGGTCCGACCCATGCTTCCACTGCGCGCCCTTTATCTATAAACAACCATTGCTTAAGACTAAGGATCTCTTACGTTAAATTCAAAAGAATTCAATGTAAGAGCATTTCAACATGCTTCATTAAATTCATACAATATGATTATTATGAAGCTTCATGAATGACTAGAGTATAGACAGTAGAATGATAACTCTCATCGTATCTACATCCATCTAAACTCTTGAAATATTGGTTCAGGTAGGTATTCAAACATTTTGAATGCATCATCTCTCATATAGCCACCATTCTGCATGATGCAGAGAACCATGTCATTCACGATTAAATGTCAAGAGCACATATGTATGCCAGAATATCTTCATTGATTTTATAAGGATTACTTGACAATTGCGATCATCATCGACATGTCACTTCCAAAGTACGTCCGATGAGAGATCAAGACTATTGAGACATACAAACCCTAGGGTCAGTCCTATTATCTATTTAATTGTCATTCCTCATTATTATGAGGAAACTTGCATATTGCAACCACATACATTATGTGTTCAACTGCAAGTACAATATCTGGATCATGAATCCAATCCATGATATTTTACTGGTTATTATTGAGTATATTATTGAGTGGGTTTAATGAAGTATTATCTGAAACAAGAAATTTGCATAGGTGTATATATTTATATATGTATATATATACTTATTTTACTTTGATTTAGGAATTTTTATATCAAAGTTGTCTTGCCTTGTCAACACTGAAAGTTCATTCCCTTAATCACTTTCAATGTAAGAGATACACTTACCATTATATCTTAAGCAAGATCTGGGATCTCCTTCCTTATCTTTGTTACATCCCAATAATATGAGAATCTGCAACTCGGATAAAAAGAAGCGGGAACACATTCTGCCTTGCAAGTCCAACTTGCATCTCCCAATTCATCCTTTAACACCCGGACCCACCACCCCTAAGATGATGTTGACCCGTCATTAATTGAACCAACCGTCAATAGGAATAGTAGTCGCTATATGCAATCCAATATCGCCCCAATAATATGAGGATCAGATATTGGGGTCACTACGTATACGTCCTTACTCTTTCGAGAAGCAAAGAGCCCAATCCAGATGCTCTTACATGCAGGAGCTGTCACTTCGGACAGGCGGCTCCCTCATGCAATCCCTGGAGACGGAACCCTTCGCCTTGACGGGAGACCATGGATGTCACTTATGTGATCCTCCATATCATATTCCAATTCTAATCAATCATTATGAACTATATTCATTATGATTAATTCTTCAAAGAAAAATAACATCCCTATTCATAGTAGAGTGTTTTAATTTTAATTGGATACCAATTAATCTAATCATATTAAATCAATGATCCAATTAATATCCAACAAACACTCTTTATTGTTACTTGAATCATGGTATTATCTCAAATACTTATTATTTCGAATTTTAATAATTAGAAATACATCATGATTTTTTAAGCATTATACTAACCCTACCCGTTGTCATGGCCAGTGCCGACGAGAGTGGGACGAGCCACATACGTTACAACCCGCTACCCCAATGCTCTCCGACTAGACACTACATCCACCTTGGGAAAGGATAATGCAAAATAGATCACTTTGTACTTGAGATGATCATCGGTTCTTCAACCGAAATTATACCATATAATAATAATCAAAACAATTTTGATTAACATTATAATGATATTTGCTAAACAAATCCCAAATCCTATTCAAGCAACATGTTTGTTGGAATGTAGATCATGTAGATCATGTAACCAATTAGTGATCTAGATCACATCTAATCAAATATTGGTTAAGGCAATGTCATTTAAGGAAATAATTATCATCAAATATTTCACAAATATTTATGCACAATTATTCCAGGAAATTAAACAATTTGATTTCACTAATTAATTAAATGACAATCATTAGGTTCTTGATTAGGAAAGTATTTCCAGCAGTGACCCTCACTTACTAAAAATAACATATCTCAATCAATCTAAATCCAAATTAAGCAAAGTAAGTTTCTAAAGTTTGCTAATTTGATTTACAACAGAACCTAAGTGATTTGCACACATTTCAAGGTGTTTCAAATCCGCAATTAACATCTTAATTATGTTAAGATTTGCAGTCCCCGAAACTGTGGATACATGTTCACTAAAATGAGCATAACTTGAGCAAACGTAATCGAAATCACGTAAACTCAGATCCTACGGTTTCCTTATTTAATGGGGAACAAAATTCAATTATTATTTTCCTGTTTAAACAATTTAGACAGTGCCTAAAATAATATAAAATAAGAGATGCGAAAATGAAATGCAAGAAAACTTTCGCAAACCCTAATGAACCCAAGTCGTCCTCGGTTCATGGATCGTATCCAAAACCTTCCGACCTAAGGCTATGATACCACTTGAAGGATATGGTTAGATCTTCAAGCGCATCATGGAAGCGTGAGCGTCGTACCGAATACGATGAAGAACGACTAGTCGGACTAGTTGTTCTATGCAGCGGAAATTTAATTTTTTTTCATGCGATGAAACCACATGATCCAAGAACACTTCTCGGATCATTTTGTCTAAATCACAAATAAGTAATAGGACTAACTCTTAAAGCGTGGTTGCGATCGAGTCTCTAAACGAAGAGACCTCCTGTCTCAAGTCCGATCTGATGGAGGAGACGCTTGCGAGCCTGGGGATGAACCGCGTGCTTCTCGCAATCCATGTTGATGATCCAAGCGGTGGATCTCCTGATCTCGACACACGAGATCCATCGTTTTCTTTACGAGCGAGGCACACCGAAGGAGACAGAGATCCACAAACAAACGATCGAGCAGCATGACGATGACGCCGCGGCAATGGAGAGCCTCTCTAGGGCATCCATGGTAGATGGCCATGAAAGGGAGAGAGAGGGCTGACGTGTAGAGAGAAAGAGAGAGAGAGAGAGAGAGAGAGAGAGAGAGAGAGAGAGAGATGTGCTTCTAAAGAATTGTGTAAAGAAGAGCAATGGGGTGCCTCTCCTTTTATAACATTTTGGGATCCATGGATCTCAATCCATGGGACAACGCAAATCCAATGGCTCTCATTGATTGTGTTTCTTTTAATGGTCAAGATTTGTGTTGGTAAAACCAACAAAAATTAATTTAATTTAGATTAATTCTATATTGATAAATAAATATAATTCAATCACCAAATCAAATCAACTAACATTGGAGATAATGGAAAGAGAGAGTGCCTCCTTCCATATACATGGAGTGGACAGCCACCTTTTCCTAATAGGAATAGGTGGCCGTCCCTCCTATTGGAAGGGGCATATCAATGTAATCTCCCTTGATTATATTATTCCATGTATCTTCAATTTATTACAACAACAACAACAACAATTGTTGTAAATTATTCTACAAAAATAATTCTTAATCATTTTGTGAATATTGCAATCTTGTCATTGGAAATTTGTGAATGATATTCACAACCCAAAATAAAATGTAAATTACATTCTCAATTTAATGTCCAATGTGAATCCAATTCACATCAACATTTAATTAACAAATGTAAATTAAAATAACTCTCTCTTATATAGTATAAATCATATTTATAATATATATGATTAATATGGATAGTGCTATCCACATTATTCATATCCATGATAATTAAATCACATTTAATCATCTTGGATCTCTATTCTCATGTGCCCAAATAATATGAATCATATTCATATTATTCACATCTTTAATAATCAAATCTCAATTAATTATTTAAGATAACTCTCTTTATAATATGAATCAAATTCATATTATTCATGATAATTAAATCACATTTAATTATCAATTTGCTCAATGCTCGGATACATCAATAATAGAATTATCCATGAATCCTTTCAAGGATAATGCACTTTCTCCGCGAATACTTGGAGATAAGGACATGGCGATTGTATTGTTCCACGTATAGTGACTCGGATATTGAGATCATACCTCAAATCCAGATTGCGGACCTCCCACAGATGCTTGATTAAATCAAGACCGCAAATCTAATCTTCTCATTACATCTGAATTACATTCAGATCAATGTCCAACATTTGGACCAAGATCAGATTACTTCTCTACTGAGAGGAGTCACTAAAATCCAGACCCGTTTCATCACTCCCTAGGAATGGAAGCGCCATGGTTATACAATCGTTTATGATCACATCACCCTCAGGTATTCCCAATACCTGTACATCTTGCATACTGGAAGACTTAGAATAAACCCGAAGTATTGGATCAACTTTATACTGTCTACTTCATGGTTTTATCAGTAAGTTTCTCATTCGATCCTTGGGAGTTGGTATTGATCATACACTTTCCAAAAGCGTATATGATACCTAGATCTTGATCATATACTTTCCAAAAGTATATATCAAACCTACAAATTCAGTCAAGCTTTTAAAGCGAGACGACCGTGCGCACAGAATTTGATCCTTCCCAATATCTCATGAGTGAGCTCATGCCTTCCGGTTCAGTAACTGAACTTGTATGATCCCTTTGAGAGATCGTATTACTCATGTGCCCTCATATGCACACCAGAGCGCTGGTGTATAGACCTTGGTTAGGTCATCAACCTATTAGTCTGCAAAATGTACATACTCAGACATATAGCAACACATCTGTCTCCGGTCAGAGGATGCATGCCTGTATCGTGACAACATACGATATAGGACTTTGGTTATCTCGATATTGTTAAGTCAACTCTTTGACCTAATTAATCTGACACCTCCGAATCTCTATTCCTATGCAAAGGACCTGCATCAAGAGGTCGGTCAGATATCAACCTTTAGAGATAAGGATTGCCATCTCCTACTCAGGCTGGAGATCATCTCTTAACAATCATTTGACGGTGCTTGATGAGTCCTCAATCTAGCTCTTTAGATATTCATCCAAGCACCAGCCTCTATGATTCAATTATTGAATCAACAGTTGTATGATCATTAAGATGGCCATGGTACATAACCCTAATTGTACTAAGGGACCTATAATGCAAATTATTTATTCTTCATTTCAGATCAGGGAATAATATTCGCAATAACATTTATTGCATAATAGCTCGCCGTGGGCTCGCATGTCCAACAACCCCTGCATTTTAAAATATTTACAGAAATACCCATGTCATGAGCGTAGTTTTTCTTTTTTTTTCTAGTATAGATTTCATACTTCTATAAAACTTGAAAAAATCCCAAAAAATAGTCGTAGCTTCCTGTTGCATTGATCTTTCACGCCATAATTTTTATTTTTCATTTTGAAGCTTTTTATTATTTATAAAAATAAAAAAAAATATTTTTGCTCCTGTTTGCATTATAAAATCCATAAAAAATACAAAACCTTTTTGAAAAATTCCAAAAAAATATAGTTTGTATTTATCTAGGTGTTTTACAACTTCAGATAAAAAACACTAAAAAATATAAAATAAAACTCCAAAAAATTGAAAAACTCCTAAAACCTATATAAAAATATAAAAAAATATTTAAAAATCCAAAATCTGTATTTTCTATTGCATATTTTTCTCTATATTATTATCTTTATTATAAAATTTATTTGAAGAATTTTTTACTCTCTTTGATATTTTTTATCTCCAATTTAATTTTAGTATATATTTTAACCCTGATTTTGGGTATTTTTACTTTTAAAATATGTAGAAATTAGCAAAATTATCTTAAAAATCACAAAAACAGTAAAAAGTTATATAAACCCAAAAGTATTTTATTTTCTGTATTTTGCTTATTTTTACTTATTGTTATATATATTATCCCTCTCTTACTTATATTGTATATACTCTATATAGCTTTATATTTCAATATTGAAAGAAAAAAAGAAAATATAAAATATAAAAAGAAATTCAAATTCACAAAATTAAAAATCGAAATAGAAAAATCGAAAAAATCAAAAAATATAAAAAAAAATAAAATTAAAAACTCACAAAAAATAGCACACTTATAGACAAATACATTAAAGTCACTTTTGTGCTAGATTGCCCCGATATACCTGCTTGTTCCCTATGTTCGACACTCTACACATACTTGCACCTATACACATCTTTGTTGTAGAGTTATAATAAATTTTAACTCCACATTGCTGATGAATCTAAGATTCATCACTCTAAAAGTCATTAATTAAGCTCTAATCCCTAACAATCATTGGCATTTCTTTATTTATTCTGCATAATTGACATTCGTTCATGTTTTGATAAGAATTGCATTTTATCACTTATTTTCGATCAAAATAAGAAGCCAAAAATCTCAATCAAAATTGACATGTAATAGCCTAACTACCCTGTTTTTTCACTAATTCATGCTAACTCCAGTTGACCCAAAACTACTTCCACTGTGTACATATCAATATCAAGAATAAATGAAAAATACAAAAAAACTCACTAACCCAAATAAGTAGACTAAAACCCCAAAATCTAGTTCTGGGATTTTCGGACTAAAACCTCTATAGTTGTCGTATCTAGTGTCTGTTTTGATCCTACTCACTTTTGAACTAATTTACATTCAATTACTTTCAACATAAGGCCAAGTTCAAGTGAATTGGAGCTCATATGTGAAAATTGGGTTTTGGGCTTCTTTAGTACATTTTGTATTTTAACCATTTTTGACCTATTATTTTATGTACATAATTAGTCTATTTTATTTTATTTCTTTTTCATTTGTCTTCTTTGTTGAAAGTTTTATTAAAATACGTAAAAATCCAAATTCAAACTGAGCTTGAAATCATTTGTCTGTCCAAAATTGGTCTTTTTCGTGTTTTATTTTATTTCTTCCTTTTCTTAATTAATAAAAATATAAAAAATAGATTAATGTGTAGATATTTATCTTTGATTTTATCACATTTTTTTGGATTTTTATCTGGTTAAAAAATGACAAAAAAATATAAAACCCAAAAATCAAGGTATTCTATGTACTTGGGATACCCCAAAATATCACTTTGCACAAATGATTGACTTTGATTTTGTTCATTCATGAAAGTTGTAGATCTCATCGAGACGAGCAATTTTTCTGAAAAAATATTTTCGATCCGAGGTCATTTATTATTTTTTACGTATTTATTAAGGTATTTATTCTTTGATTTTTGTGGGGCTGACACGTGGCCGCTCCTGGAGCCGCCACGTGTCACCCATTTTTGAGGGTTTTAATTTTCATTTATAAAAAAATAAAAAGGCACGCACATGCGGAGCACGTGCCTCCAAAGCATGTGCCCTGCACGTGCTTCGCCAAAAACTTCCTCCTGTCGCCACGTGCCTCCATCTGGGCCGTTCGATCTTCTGTCGATCGGATGGCCCAGGAGCCACCTCCCCCCTTCGTCATCCTCCCCCACTTTCCCAATCTATACAGTCGCCTTCACCCAATCTCGCCGGCCACCACAAATCTCCGCCGCGATTCCCTCCATCCGCGAATCATGCGACGTCCGCCTTGCTCCAATAAATTGCCACCCTGCAATCAATCACCGATCATCCCCTCAATCAATCCAACCTCGATCGTAACTTCCATCTCCGGCAGGCCTGAAGACCTATAAATCCACCACCGCCACCCCTCTTCTTATCCATCCGCTGCTTGCAATGCCAAAGGGAGGGAGCTTCATCACCGGAGGTGATAGCTCCATGTACTGCTCTCTTCCTCGAAGCGTGGCGAGATCCGAGGCCTCATACCTCGTTGCAGTGATCTCCTCCGATGTGTTGCTCTGCTCCGGCCATCGCCGTCAAGCCAACGACACTCATTCTCCATCGACAACCTCTACAACGACTCGACCTTTAGCTTTGCCCGCCACCGTCACCAACTTCAACTGACGAATGCCAATCACCTGCAACGCCATCTTCACCGCCACCTTTAGCAAGCTTCGCCTGCAAGACCTCGCCCAAGTCTGATTCACTACCACGCCTTGGATCAACTTCGCCCAGCCAGACCTCCACCAGCTCTCATCAGCCCCGTCGTCCCACCACGACCACACCAACAACGGTCGTCTCCTCCACCGCCAGGACTCCGTCGCACTCATCGGCCCTCCGCGCCATCCATTCCGCCTCGCCGGCCGGGCGAGGGTCCCGAGGCCCCCCACGCACAAGCAAGGCACGTGCGCCCGGGGAAACATCAGCCATCCCCAGGGGTCACGTTCATCACAAGTGACCGCTGGGTATATTATGAAGGCCCCCTCCCAAGATCATTTATTTGCACAACAGCCCCCCAGACCAGAGGTCACGTGCCATGCAGGTGGCCCTCTGGACATTTTGTAGATATAACCCTAAGGGTTTAAATAATTACATGCATACCCTTGTTTGCATTTTCTTTATTAATTATTATTGTAATTTGCATTGATACCCTTGACTTCCTCAATTATTTTGAGCAACATTTTCGCATCATTTCATCTTCATAAAAATAACATAATGTTTGCCAATTAATTCTCTACATTATGGGATATGTCTGACATTTTTGCTATTTGTGGTTAATTAATAATTAATTATTTTGTGGAAAATTGCATATTTAGCCCATTTTATGCTTGAAAATTCATAATTAATTAACCGTTGCTCTAAAAATTAACAAAAATCCGCAGATTGTTGAATTAATTGTATATTACATCAAGCCTAAAAAGAATTGCATTTGATGCATTGTTTGTCCTCTAAAACTCATTTTGCACATTTCAATTTTTAGTTTTTTATATGTATTAAATCTTGTATTTTTAAGATTTAGGATTTTTTTAAGATCCATCACCTAGCGATAGATCTTGGATAATTTTATCCCTTGAAAATAATTTGGTTTAATATTTAATATAATTAAAGATTGGAATTCATTGTGTTTGCATTCAAAAATTCATAAAAAAATTATATTGATCCAAAAATTCCAAAAACTTTACAGTGCACTCAATTCATCATTCTTGTCATCTTGGCAAAGATTCATATTTTTCGGACATCGCTTGATTTCTAATCATTTTCTAGTCCTTAAAATTGGCCTAATTTGCATTTCACATCTCAAAATTGCATTACAAATTACAAAAAAAGACCGCCTCGAAAATCATGCACAAACTTTGATAGATAAAATTATAAGTTGTTTCTTTGCCTCCTTGTGTCCAACCTTGGGACTTACCCAAGTAAAATAAATATAAAACCACATGATTAAAAAATGACTAAATAATTGTGTTTATTTCTTCACCGATTCCGATTGCCCGCCTACAACAAAACGACACATTAATTTAAGCGAAGATAATCCACGTACATTTAAGCAGGGCTTTCTACGCGGCGTCGTATGGTGTTGTTGCCGGGGAGGCAAACTCCTTAGATTTTGTCTAAAAATTTTCCAGTTTTCCGCATGTGGATAGTCTGACCCTCGAATCTTTGTTTTATAAACTCCATTTTTTTCCTACATTTATTTTTATTTTATTTCCAGCATTTATTTTCTTATTTTATTTTTGATTTATTTTTGAGTCACTTTCTTACACACTCTCTCTCTTATTTTTTTCTTGCGAGATACCCGACGTACGTGGAGTGGTTTTTCAAGAACTGACGCATCTTCACCGACTTCCAAAAAGCCGCAATTAATTTAAGATCGAGTCGAGTCGTGAGAGATCGTAGAGTCTAGGATTTCTGCAATTTTAAATTTTGTAATTAATTGCTCATTACTAGCGGTATCTGTTGTGTAACAGGACCTTTAACTCTTTTCATGGTGTGTCGTGGCCTATTTCACTCTCCGGTAAGGGTGGGGCCCGACTTGAGTGATGCTTAGGATAGACCTGCACATACGGCTATTAAAGCTTATATAATTTTTAATTGTGCTCGTAGAACCTAAGACCATACTCACTTAATCGAGACGCACAATAGATCGTTAAATTTACTCAAATTTAACTCATTTCTTCTCAACTAATAGAACTTTCTGCTAGGTGCGGTTTTTATCGGCTTGCATTCATTTAGAGTAATCTTTAAATTCTTGTATTGCATCCCACATGGAGATTGCAAGGAATCACTGTAAATCTTCTCACTTAGCATACATCATCGTTTTTTACGTGCATCAGCTTTTCCCAAATTTCTCACTCCTATTTTATCATGTAATTTTAAAGGAAATTGGGAGTGGACGGTAGATGTGCATTTGTGCTCACCTTAAATTTTCAGTGATCACCTAATTAAAATTGTGATTGCTAAATATAGCCGATTTAAATAACCCATAAAAACAAGAATTTTTGCGGGAGAGCAACCTTGACCTTGGATGCATTTACTTGTCTGAGTGAGCGAGAGACGACACTTAAGGATAGAGCCCAGCTCCGAAATTTTCGTTCAGACTAGTGATTCTAAAAACGATTTGTTACTTCTCAGTGAGGATCTATGGGTAGCCGTTAAACGGTCTGAATTTCCTTAGCAGAGTGGGTGGTTTAAAGGACATTAAGTAAGGCTCCATCCTTAAGTAATACGAGTAGCCGTTTTACGGTCCATACTTACACCCATACTAGATGAAAGTAGGTGCAACTAGTCGTAAGAATTCGGGCCAGTCTCTAGGAATCTTTTCAGTTCCTAGCAGCTCGTTAATTACTTTCCAAGATTGTTTTATCATCAACTAAAATTGAAAAGATAATTATTGAACTCATACGGCTTCATTGTGTGAGTTGGCTGGGGTTTGATTTGTGTTTCATTTGTGTGCATGAACTGATTTCGAAGATCAAATGCCGCACACTTGTGCCATCAATCTCCTTGATAAAAAATTATTTTGAATATAACGTGCACTTGCACCGAGATCAACTATGTCAACCAATAAACCTCCTTCAAAGATCTTGGAACTTTTGTCCAAGTACCCTCTAGATTCGAATCATGAAAATGAATTCGTCTCGGTCAAATCCGAAATTGTCATTCATTTCAACTCTTTCAAAAATGCTGGAACATTTATCCAAGAATCCTTCAGAGCTATATTATGAAAATGAATTTGTCTCAGTCAGGCCTAAATCAACCAAACCCTCTTCTTTCAATAATCCTCAAACATTTGAGGGAGATTTTCGCTCTCGAATAAATCTGATCCCCTTATCGAATTCCAAGCCATTCTACTCGAATCATCTGACCACACATGATCAAATACCATCCTGGACTGAACCATCTTATTCTTGTTTTCTCGCTGAAACTAATGAACCATTTCAAGATCAAGTCACTTTTGAGTCTCATGATTGGTCGAGAAACCAAATCCAATCACACCAAATGGAGAGGCTCTCACTTAATGTTCATCAACATTAGATTGACCGTGACGATCAAATCCCTATTGACCAACCCGAATACCACTCCTTTGATCAGCCTATACATATAGAGGACCAAATGGATATCGACGCATATGCACCCTGTATGACTCCATTATTTGAGGATACGATTGATGAGCCGAAAAAATCCCACACAATCCGGGTAAAGGTAAACAAGGGTCGTTGTGACCCGGATCTCGCGGAAGTCCAACTCAACAATAAAATATTAGAACCACCAAACAGAGAAATAAATCAATGAAATCGAGAGATCGGTCCTTGCTACTTTTATTAACCAGGTATAGCGACCAGGGTCGGACTCATGGAGCACGTGATGGCCTTATGGCTACGAAGTAGTCAAAAATTGAAAATAAAAGGGAAAATGTTTTTGGTGGATTTTTATGATTTTTAAATGTTTTTGTATTTTAATTTTATAAGAAAATGTAAAAACAAGCAAATATAACAAATTATTGAAGCACTAAAAAATACACAAAAACTTCAAATAAAAATGTTTTTTTTGTTTTCTAGGTTTTTAAGTGTTTTTGGTGAATTTTTCAGAATTTTAACTTTTTATTTGATTTTATAAAAATCGAGAAAGAGGAAAAATACGAGCTACTGTGCAATCAAACTTGAAAGATCAATCGAAAATATAAAATTAATCTATAAAAGTCTGAAGGCAATTTTTATGAAAAATATATGTAAAAACTAAGCTACAGGAAAAGAGTTTGTATTTTTTGATTTTTATAGAATTTTATAGAATTTTTATAAGAATTTTAAGGTTTTGCAATTTTTAGGGTTTTTATAAATCCAAAAAACACGAAAATTGGGTAGAAACTAAAATACACTAAAACTAACTAACACTAATATTTTTAGAATTTTTGAAGGAGTTTTTATATTTGTCTTTGATTTTTCAATGCAAACATTAACAAAAATCATTGTTTATGAATTGTTAAAAATATCAAAAAGCCTCAAAAATATCCCAAAAATTTAGGGAAATTTTTACACAGTGGTAGGAGCCATGTGTCCAAATTACACGTAATTTAGATTTAATTTGATATTTTATTCAATCAAAACAAGGCACACAGTACATAGGGACCTAAATGCAAAGAAAAGCATTTACAAGGGCTTAATCGTAACATGTGCTAAAACTTCAGGAGAAAAGACGCAAAATGTCCAAATATTCGGCACATGTTGAATAAAAACCACGCACAAGGGTATAAATGCAAATATCAAAAAGTAATTTTCATTCCATAACACAGCATAAACCCAAGCCCTAACAATGCAAATTATCCAAAAAGTCACGTGACGATGCACGTGTTCCACGTTGACAGGGACGAAAATGCAAATAAAGTAAAAGCAAGGTCCTCAGTTCAAAATATCCAAAATAAAAACAACTATGCTAAATATTTACAAGACTAAACATTAAATGAAATAAACAAAGGGGCCTAAGTGCAAATTACCCCTACTATTAACGATCGGCGGCTGGAGATGCGCCACGTGGAAGATCTGACGGCTGAGGTGCGTGCACGCCTCTCCTCTGCGACCGACGATTCAGATCGAACCCTAAGTGGATCGGACGGTGTACGTGTCTCGCGGATGGACAGTCCGGATCATATCTGGACCAGAGGGCTGATCGAACGGTGGTGGAGGGTCCTGGATGAACTCAGCTCTGGCGAACTTCGTCGGCTCACTACGGACGCATAGGACCTCCTCCCGGGCTGCTGAGATCGACGAAATGAAGCTTAGAGGCTTCCGCAGCTGGTGGGCACCTCCGATGAGGCCGAGGAGCTCCGGGGAGCTTCGGCGACGACAGAGGAGCCAAGCTCCTGTGCTCGAACGACTCGACCCCCAGATGGGGTCCTTTGACCTGCAAAACAGCACAGAGCAACTCCTGGGTCGAGGGAAAATTGCCTCGACCATGTTAGGGGTGGAATGGTGATCGGAAATGGGGCAGAGCAGGGTCTCCGACGAGGTGACGGCGGAGGAGACACGACTCTTGGTTCCGGGATGAACCAAGTTGATCGGATGGATGGAGAACGTGGGGAGGTGTCTCACGAAGGTGAATCAGTGGTCTGATGATCGAATGGGTGAGCGAATCAATGGGAATCGGCCAGCGAAGCCGGCGGCGCGATTTGGGTGTAATCTGAAAGTCGGCGAAACTAAAGGGAATCAGGGATACTTGATGGAGGAAATCGACTGTGGATGAGCTAAGGAAGCTCTGCGGGTCTTTGCCTCGAGGATTCGTCGGGATCCGAGGCTCGACGCACCTCGCGGCGGCGCACGGCGAGAAGCTTCGCCGGATTAGTGGCTGGGGCCGCTCCCTCCTCACCGCGACACTCTCCTCGGACAGCTGTCACTCTGCGGAAGAGAATGGAGGTCCTGGGATGAGAAGGCGGAGGCCAAAGATGAGTGAAAAGGTGCAGCGGAGGTCGGCTATATACATGTGAAGATCCGGCAAAGAAGAGACCGGGCGAAGCACGGTGGTGCACGGATCCCTAGGATGCTGACTGGACGAGGGTCTCGGATGTGGAATCTTCGATCAGAGCCCGGGGTTTTGGCGAATGGGTGTCGGGTCAGATGGGGAAAATTCAGAGAAGTCGGGTCGGTCGCCCTATTCGAGGGAAAAGGGTCCGCGGGGGAGAGTTGACCGGGGGTCAACAATCCCCCATGGACCAATGGGATTATTCCATTTTTTATTTCTTTGTAAATTCGATTAAAATTATTAAATGATTTTATTTCGAAAAAGTTAAAACATGAAAAATGTTTATTATTTTTCAAATTATTTTTTTGTGATTTTTATTTTTTTTTGAAAAATAAATAACGTGTTTACATTATATTATTATTATATATAGGCATATATGTATTTTTATTTTTATTTTTAATTGTTTATTTTTGTACAATTATTCCAATTTTATATTTTATTTATTTACAACATAAAATTTGGAATAATAATATATTTTTATTTTATTTTTATAATGTATTTACATGGGTTAAATAAATATGTGTATCTATATATGTACATGGTATATATACAAGGTGGGAGATGATTTTTTTATTTTTTTTCTGATTTTTATTTTATTTATTTACACCATAAAGTATGGAATATATAAACATATTTTTATTGGAATTATTATATATTTAGAAGGAGAAAATAAATAGGCCTTTTATTTGGTATACATGATCTATGTACACTGATGAGAGAGAATTTTATTCATTTTTTATTTTTCCCATTTTTATTTTAGTTTTATTTTTACAATTATGTACAAAATATGAGAAACACTTATTTATTTTATTTTGAGGAAAATAAGTTTATTTATATACATAGGATTATATACACATATGATTGACCTTATCTCCCTCAACTTGGGTTCTTTTGCGGTCAGGCCCATATTGAGCCCTCCCTTGGGATTAGGTCACTCAATATTTATTCTAAATATTTCCCTCTTTTTCTTGTGTCTCTTTATTCCTTTATTTTGACACAAAAACATGCTAATTATGCATATTTACATGATGCATGTGTTTTGGTAATTTATAATATTTACACATATTTACATGGCATTTTGCTCAAGTTTCTAGCTAAAATAAAGGAATAGAGAGTGATGAATTGGGATTCATCAACGATCAATCATGACCATAGAAGTAGACTCTACTCAAACCAGCATTACATGCTTGAGTCACAACATGTTGAGTATGAGACCTACAAATTCCCTCAAAATCCTTCCACTGAGCATCCTCCTTCCATAATTTTTGAGGAGAAATTTTTACAAAATAACGATCATATATTGGACATTCTAAGAGACTCTTCTCGCAACACATACAGGAAAATGGAAGATGAAATTATTGAATCTCGAATGCAAAAACACACCCTGATTGCTCCTATAATTGATCGTGAACAGATATTTGAGGATGATATTTTGAGAATAAATAAGATATTAGATTTAATGGAGGACATATTTTGAAAGTTTGCTGACAGATTAAATTCACTCTCTGGTGGCTCAGAAATAAAAATGGTTGAGGAAAAGATTGGATCTCATGTTGAAAATTCTGATGATATTCAGAAACTGAGAGAATATGTTCACCTTAGGGACGACCTTGACAGCGACACTTCTGCATATTACTCCCCTAGGGATGACTATGCCTCTGACTCTTACTTGGAACATCAAAGCCCCTGCTCATCTACGGAAGGTACCACATCACCACACCATACAGAAAATACCAAAAAGTTGAAATATTCAAAAACATCCAAAAATCGAAAATCTATAAAAATACATAAAAATTGAAATCGAAGAAGATATGAAGAATTTGGATCTTGCGGTTCGGGAAGCATTGGAGAAATGATTGATTTTTGAACTTCCCTTTATACAGGCCATTTAACACTTCCTCGACCTTAAAGGATTTGTAATGGATAAATTAATGATGAAAAAGTCATGCAGGATAAGATCAAAGACAGAAAGACATATCTTGTCAATAGCCTCCTCCTTGGTGTTGAGAAGAAAAACCAAGAGCCGCATCGTGAAGCGGTTGACCAGATTTGACTGTGGAATTAAAGACATAATTTTCACCCATGCTCGAATTGCTGACGACTCACCACTCAATATCCTCCCGACCTCTATATTTCACGAGCTCAAACTCGGACCTTTCAGGAAGATACGAGAGATCATTCAACTAGTTGACCAATCGATAAAGCGGTCGGGAGGAATCATTTCGGTCATCATTACATTCCAAGGTGCTCCGCTCAAAGTGGACTTCACGATCATTGATATTGAGCATCAAGGAGAACTCAGCCAGTCTCCAATTATTCTCAGAAAGCCATTCTTAGCATTGGCTAAGGCAATTATTGAGTGTGAGTCTCGGAAAATCAATTTTACAACATTGGGAGTATTCAATCTCAACAAGTCTTTGAGGAACCACGATTTTTTGAGGCAACCCACGAAGTCCTCGACAGTTGTAACCATCAAGGGGTAGAATAGCTCTACCCTGTTGCTACACCTGAGATAGTGGTTGTTGATGATATTATAGCTTTAGAGACTCTTCCCCCTGCTCCATTCCCAGATTCTCTCACCATGGAAAATCAAATATATGACTCATACGATCCTGAGACTTATGCATGGTCGTACCCTAGGTCAACCCATTCTGACTACTATGATCAAATCAACTCGACACGGAAATGCTCCAACATCAAATCAATTGAGAACGAACATGTAGAGACTCTCCCCACTATTTCAATTCTTGCAGATCTCACCATAGAAAGGTATTTCCTATATGATCCTGAGACATATGCATGGTCTCACCCTGGGTCAACCTACTCTTAATACCTTGACCAAATCATTCCAACTCAGGAGTGCACCAACATCCAGAAGACTAAGAACAAACACGCAGGACAAACACAGACCAAGGAAAAAATTTTCAATGGTTGATCATCTGGAGACTCAAGTGGTCCAACAACTTCACGAAACAAAATGACTACTTCTTCATCAAAAAAAAGTCACCTTTGACCTTTTAGAAGAGGAATCATTTGATGATCCCTCGTCAGGTCCGGAAAAGGTAATCTACATGAGTGAAGTCTGTTCGGTAATCTTAGAACCCTACCTTCGCAAGGATCCAAACTTCAATTCCTGTTGGATGACTCCCGTTCCTCACTATTATTCATCTAAAGCCAATGATCTTAGACTCGTCAAATATACTAGAATAATTTCTTATGAGCTGACTGAGACTGGTGCTTCAGAGTATTCATCCGAGGATAAATCGCTTGATCCCAAGAAGGAATGAATTCTGAGAAAACAACTGAAGAAACTAAAAGGAAAGAATATATCGAGTGTGTCCACTTTCAAATACTATTCCTATGAGGATAATTCCGATGATGGTTATCTTTCATTTGATTCAAATGCTTCATCCACTATCCAACATGATTCTTCGAGGACAACACTGATAATAGTTGGGAATTATATGCTTCATCTCCTTCTCATCATTACAATTTCCCACCATAAGATTACAAGAAGATCGGCCGAAAACCGCCTTAATCATCGGCTACACACCCTCCCTTCCGTCCACATCGGTCTCCTCGTACATATGGGGGGGGACCAATGCCATCTGTACATATCATTCTCCCCATCTCATGGTCGCCTCATTTCCACCCTTCTTCCTTACTTAGGATGACCAGAGCCTAAGTATAGGGGGAACCAATGCCCATTTGTATATACTCTCTTCATCCACATATTTCGTCTACCTCATCTTCGCTCTTCTTCTATACTTAGACTGTTCATAGTCTAAGTATAGGCGGGCGAACTGATCTATCTTTTTTTTTACTCTCTTACGCTTAGCCCGAGCTATGTCTTCTTTACACTTCTTGTGCTCTAAGGACACAGCACTCGCTAAGTATAGGGAGGTCTGTATATATGTTGTGTATATATTTTACCCATATCTCGTACTTTCGCGTAAGTCTATATGTATTTACAGGGAGGGTAACTAACTTAAAAAAGAAAAAAGAAAAAAAGGAAAAAGAAAAAGAGTTTTGTTACTAACACTGATTGTGTCCAACCAAAAAATTTGAAAAAAAATGGATTCTTATTCATTTTTGTATAAAAAAACTTTTGAAAAAAATCCCTTGCATAAAAAATCACAAAAAAAACCTTGTGTCTTCATTTCACACACATGCACTTCATCCAGCATTACATTCATTTGCATCCGTGAAAAGCCTTTGGGTTCTTAACCGAGTTATAAGCAGAAACCGAGAGTGGTCTAGACTTGACCTTAATCCACCTAATTTTTAGAGGTACTTCACTGAGAAGATTTTAGAAACTTTAGGTCTATGACTTAATTCTTCGAGTTCCACATGACAATATGCAGCATTTGACTCTTAGTGTCTAACTTGGTCTCTTCATGTTGGGTACAACTCTGGAATAAGGAATTAATTTGTACTCTCGCATTATGCACTTAGCTCAACTCAGATGAGGTATTGGAAGACTATGTGAGTTTCTTTTCTGGTAGCGTGGAAATCTAAAGACCGGAGTATGGGTTGTAATAAAGCTTCAAAAAAGGGATGGACAGCTGGGCATAATTTTCTCTAAGACCCAAAACATGTATGGAAAAAAAGATTCTATATCTGTAGGGACACAACAAGATCCAAGCAGAACTACCAAAAATACAAATAGAAAGAAGCCACTACCAAATAAATATCTGACCAAAAAGGTCCAAGCTTCAAGAAAACCTGCAGATCTTGGTGGAGACTTGGCAACACTGGCAGACTTCACAAGGAGAGGTAACTACACTGACCGTCCTCCAGTTCTTTTCTCCTTCTTCTAACATCTCCCCCATTTCTTTTGTGAACAAAACGCGGCGGACCTTAGAAGGAAATACCTGACTCCCTGAGGACGAGTTATTGGAGAGGAGGTTTGCATGGTAGTCAAGCATTCTGGATGGGAAGAGCTAAAACCTTTCACACACATGAGTCGATTGTTCAATGTTCATAGGGTATGCTTTGGGAGGAGGATTGATCTAAGACCACTTTTGAGCCGAAACTGTGACAATGATGAGTAGAACTTGAAGGTTGTTGATTTTAAAATTCTAAGTCTCACAGAAATTCCGCCACACTAGTAATCCAAAGGTTGGGTCTAGTTTCATTTTCACATTCTGCTCATAGTCTTGGTATGGAACCCAATCTCATTTCACCACATGGAATTTCTTTTGATGCTCAGGGACGAGCATGGTTTAAGTATAGGGGGGTAATGAATCTCAGATTCATCATTCTAAAAGTCATTAATTAAGCACTAATCCCTAAAAATCATTGGCATTTCTTCATTTATTCTGTATAATTAGCATTCGTTCATGTTTTTGATAAAAATTGCATTTTATTACTTATTTTCGCACAAATAAGAAGCCAAAAATCCTAGCCAAAATTGTCCTGTAAATATCCAAACTTCCTTGATTTTTAACTAATTCATGCTAACTCAAATTTACTCAAAACCACCTCCACTGTGTACATATCACTAACAAGAATAAAATGAAAAATACAAAAAACTCACTAACCCAAGTAAATGGACCAAAAACCCAAAACATAGTTATAGGATTTCCAGATTAAAACCTCATTATATGACCCATCTAGTGTCTGTTTTGATTCTACTCACTTTTGAACTAATGTGCATTCAATTACCTTCAAAACAATACCAAGTTCAAGTGAATTGGAGCTCATATGTGAAAGTTAGTTTTTGGGCCTCTTTTGTACATTTTGTATTTTAGTGGTTTTTGACCTATTATTTTATGTACATAATTAACCTATTTTATTTTATTTTTTCATTTGACTTCTTTGATGAAAGTTTTAATAAAATACGTAAAAATCCAAATCCAAACTGAGCTTGAAATCAAAGAAACTAACTTAGTTCGAGTCTTCACTAATTGTCAGTCCAAAATTAGTCTTTTTGTGTTTTATTTTATTTCTTCCTTTTCTTAAATAATAAATATAAAAAATTATATTAATGTGTAGATAATTATATTTGATTTTATCACATTTTTTCAATTTTTGTATAGTTTAAAAATGACAAAAAATATAAAACCCAAAAATCAAGGTACTCATACCCCAAAATATCACTTTACACTAATGATCGATTTTGATTTTGGTCCCTTCATGAAAGTTGTAGATCTCATCGAAATGAGTAATTTTCCTGAAGAAACATTTTCATCTGAGGTAATTTACTATTTTTTACGTACTTATTAAGGTATTTATTCTCCACTTTTGTAGGGCTGACATGTGGCAGCTCCTGGAGTCGCCACATGTCACCCATTTTTTAGGGTTTTTAGTTTTATTTTTATAAAAAAATTAAAAAGGCATGCATGTTCAGAGCACGTGCCTCCAAAGCATGTTCGTTGCACGTGCTTCGCCGAAAACTTCCTCCTGCCGCCACGTGGCTCCATATGGGTCGTACGATCTTCGACCGATCGGATGACCTAGGAGCCACCTCCCTCCTCCGTCATCCTCCTCCACTTTCCCAATCTACACCACCTCCTTCCCCCAATCTTGCCGACCGCTACGAAATCCCCACCGCGATTCCCTCCGTCCGCGAATCACGCGAGGTCCGCCTTGATCCAATCGAATCACCACCCTACAATCAATCACCGATCATCCCTTCAATCGATCCAACCCCGATCGGAACTTCCATCTCCGGCAGGCCCAAAGACCTATAAATCCACCACCGCCTCCCCTTGTCATATCCATCCGCCGCTTGCAATGCCAAAGGGAGGGAGCTCCATCATCGGAGATGACAGCTCCGCATCCTGCTCTCTTCCTCGAAGGCGCAGTGAGATCCAATGCCTCATACCTTGTCGCAGCGATCTCCTCTGAAGTATTACTCTGCTCCGACCATCGCCGTCGAGCCAACGATGCTCATTCTCCATCAACAACCTCCACAGCGACTCGACCTTCAGCTTCGCCCGCCACCATCACCAACTTCAATCGACGAATGCCAATCACATGCAACGCCATCTTCACCGCCACCTCCAGCAAGCTTGGCCTGCAAGACCTCGCCCAGGTATGATTCACTGACGCACCTTGGATCGACTTCGCCCAGCCAGACCTCTGTCGGCTCTCATCAGCCCCTCCATTCCACCATGACCACGCCAATAACGGTTGTCTCCTCCACTACCAAGGCTTCGCCGTACTCACCGACCCTCCACGCCACCCATTTCGCCTCGTCGACCGGGCGGTGGTACCGAGGCCCCCCATGCACCTGTGAGGCACGTGCACCCGGGTTAACGTCAGTCATCCCTAGGGGTCACGTTCGCAAGTGACCCGCTGGGTAAATTACAAAGGTACCCTCCCAAGATCATTTGTTTGCACACAGCCCCCCAGACCAGAGGTCACGTGCTATGCACGTGACCTCTAGACATTTTGCATACATACCTTTAAGGGTTTAGGTTATTACAAGCATACCCTTGTTCTGCATTATCTTTATTAATTATTTATTATAATTTACATTAATACCCCTGACTTCTTCTATTTTTTTAAGCAACATATTCGCTTAATTTCATCTTCAAAAAAAATAGTATAATGTTTGTCAATTAATTCTCTACATTATGGCATATGTCTGTCATTTTTGTGATTTGTGGTTAATTAATGAATAATGTTTTTGTGGAAAATTGCATATTTTCCCAGTCTATGCTTGAAAATACAAAATTAATTAACCGTTGCTGTAAAAATTACCAAAAATTCAAATATTTTAGAATTAATTGTATGTTACATCAGGCCTAAAAAGAATTGCATTTGCATGCATAATTTTTCCTCTAAAACTCATTTTGCACATTTCAATAATTAATTTTTATAGGTATTAAATCTGGTATTTTTGAGGTTTAGGATTTTTCTGAGATCTATCATCTAGTGATAGATCTTGGATAATTTTATCCCTCGAAAATAATTAATATTTATTATAATTAAAATTTTAAGTTCATTATTTTTGTATTCAAAAATTCATAAAAATATATTTTGCATCCTAAAATTCCAAAAAAAATACAATGCACTCATTTCATCATTCTTGTCATCGTGACCAAGTTTCATATTTTTTCGGACATTGTTTGATTGCTAATCATTTTCTGGTCCTTAAAATTGGCCTATTTTGCATTTTGCATCCCAAAATTGCATTAACAATTACAAAAAAAAGATCGCCTCGAAAACTGTACATGAACTTTGAAGTTCCTTTGCCTCCTTGTGTTCGACCTTGGGACTTTCCCAAGTAAAATAAACATAAAACCACACGATTAAAAATTGACTAAATAATTATGGTTATTTCTTGACCGATTCCGATTGCCTGCCTACAACGAAATGACACATTAATTTAAGCGAACGATAATCCACGCACATTTAAGCAGGGCTTTCTACGATTCGTCAATTGCTTTTCATTATTTGTTCATCTGTTGTGGGTTAATTATTGTCTTTATCCATATTTCATGTGGTCAATTCGACGATTGTGTTCCCACCTAGTGTGGAACACAACTCGATTTTCAGGTTAAACAAATGGCGTCGAAATATCCAAAGGCCCGAGGTCCTCCATGCAAAATCTGTAACTCACGTATATGAACATGTGAGTAATAAAGGCGGGGACCAAAATGCAATTATCAGAAAATTTCAGAGGCTCTACTACAAATATTACAATATATTACAACTTCATTTAATATTTCCTGGGCTAATCACAAACAACCAAAAAATGTAGGGGCCCCACTGCAAAATGTCCCCTCATGTGAAGCGTCACGTGTGATGATGTGGTTGAGGACCGAATCGTAAATATCAGAAGTTCAGGGTTTCGTTTGCAATTTTTACAAATATAAATAAACGGCAGACAGAAGTTTATCTACTAATTAATAAATACAAAAATAGTGGGGGCAAAGTCACAAAATACCCATGCCTAGGCGTGATCCAATGGTGCGGGCTATCCCACTTATCCATGTGGCGAGCTCTGGTCGTGCGATACCGGTTCGTAGATCGATGACCACGATCAGAAGATCCGGGATGATCTGATGGTGCAAGACGGTGTGATCTGACGATGGCTGTAGACCTGGGCGACTAAGATTGATCCGACGGTGGAGAATCGATCGGGAAGAACATGGAAGAAGCCTCGTGAAGGCAATCTTCCCAGCCTTCGATCTCCCTCCTCCGACACTCTGTGAAGCTCCAAAATCACCGTGAAATCTGATGCATGTCTACTCCATATGTTGGAAGCCTCAAAACGGTCGAAGGGGCGATGTAGTACGTCAACGAGGGAGGTGGAGCTACGGACCTCCAGATACCTCCGGTGTGGGGTAAAATGGCTCCAGGTGGCTCACCGTAGTCCGGACCTACAGAGAAGAGTTATGGGGTAGAGGGAAAGGTGTCGTGACCCCGCATCGGGATGGTATGGCGGAGGATGACGAAATGGGAGGTTCACCGAAGCGAACTCCGGCGAGGACCGAACAAGGGTGCGTGAGCAGCTAAAATGCAAAGAAAAAGGGGAAAAGGGATCCTAAGGATGCGATGAAGCTTAAAATGCAATAAAAATAAAGAAAAGATGGACCTTGATGGCAAGAGAGACAAAGGTAGAACCTCGACAGTGAGGGTTCGCTGGAGGTGTTGGAGACCACCCAAGGTCACCTCTGTCGAGCCTAAATGCAAGATGTGAACGATGTCATCACTCCCCGTCGTTTGGATGCAAAAGGAGGGAGAAACACAGGCCAAAGGAGACTCGAAAAATCAGAGAAAGTCGAGGTGCGGGTTATGTACAATGGATGGGATGAATCAGGGGCTCCAAAGATCGAAGAGAATCGAGAAGCGTAGCGGACCAATCCCCGAAGAAAGCCTAGGGCGTGTAAGAGCATTCCACGAGGAGAAAAAGTCAAGAAGGAATCGATGCAAAAGGATGCATGATGCGGTCCCCAAAAAAATGAGAAGATGGCGAAAAATGCATCTCTGACAAGGAACAGACCTCGGTCAGAGAGTTGACCGAGGTCAACCAATGGACGAATATGGTTGATCCACGTGGACCAACAAAAAAATACTTGGCAAAACCATTTGTAAATTTGATTTAAACTAATAAATGAATTTATTAATTTTAGGGTATAAAAAGAAAAATGTTTATTATTTTCTGAAATATTTTATTATGGTTTTTATTTGTTTTTTTAGGTCCAGAATTACAATTTACCTTTTAGGGACTATATATAGGTATATTTGTATATATTTTTAAAATTTGGATTTTTTTATTTTGTATATTTAGATTTATTAATTAAATTTATTATTTTATAAATTTATAACTTATTTTGTAAACTTAAATATATTATTATTTTATTTTTCTGAAGTATTTTACACAAGTACTTTATTTTAAGGTTTTCATTAGTGTTTTATTCCAGTTCTAATATGAACATATATTATAAATAATATTTAAAAAATAAAATATAAAATTATAAAAATAATGAATAATAAATAGAATGAATATTTTAATAGGTACAAGTATACAATAGGAGTCCAAAACCTAACTTTCAAACCGTAACTTTAAAAAATACGAAACCACCTTCATTAAATATCTTATTAAAAGTTATATACAATTAAGGATGATTTTGATATATTTTGAGTTTTTATTTAATCGATATGGGTCTGGGAAGTTAGGGTTTGGGAATCTTATTCTGAGTATATCTTTTTATCTGTATATTATTTTTGTGTGAAATCAATTTTGTATTTTTCTATATTTAATTATCTACAACTTTCATGTTTAGAGCTTCTTTATTAAAAAGTGGAACTAAAAGTAGGTTCTAAAAATGTAGGAAAATGAATATAATAAAAGGGCATTTTATTGGTTTTTGGCCCTTATCTCCCCCTACTTTATTCCTTGTCGACCTAGTCATCGAGATGCCAAGGTCTCAGGGTTTAGGGTCATAAAATATCTTCAATATTTTATTCCTTTTTTTATTTATTCTATAATTTTAGCTTTAAAAATCATATTTTATACACTTTACACAATGATGCATGAATGATAAAATGCCTAAATTAAGCCTATTTACAAGCATTTAATAGGTTTTTAGGCCAAAATGATATAATAAAGATGATGAAACAAAAATTCATCACCCGTACCTGAGGAGGAACAGGAGTAGAACAGGGATTAGTTATAGTAGATAGATTAGAATTAGAGTAGTTAGTTTTATTTTCAACATTATTATTGTTGTAATAATACAGGACACTTGGACTTTCTTGAACTCTATTAGACTTATCGGGGTCTGTTTCACCGAGCACCGGTGTGCTCAAGGGACCTCAACACATTTTTTGCCAGTTTTATTTTATCGCATTTCTTCTATTTGATTCCCCAAGAATGTGGCCCCTAGACTTCGGATTTTTTCTTGATTGCGACGTAAATAATTAAGCACCAATATATAATAGATTACTTGCACCTATAGATCGTAATTGGACCTTATTAATAATTCATAATAAAAAGTTAGTTTAATTAGATCCGAGTCCACGTGCTGTGAGCAACCACATATAACGCTAGTAGAATCCGTAGTCGCGGGCACTGAGTGGTTCCCAAGATCAGACTCCGGACTTCTATCTGATTATCTAGCTATTGTTCTTCGCGATCATTAGAAATTACTCGTCTAAGGTCGTTTTCTTCGTGTATCATATAGATTAATTTTAATTCTATCTTTAATTTATGCGTGGATCACCCTGAATGTAGAGTGATGGCGAAAGGCACGCATCTTTGACTTTACATGCATCATAGTATTTGATCACGCATCGACTTTTTTGTCTTCCTCCCCCTATTTTTGGACTAAAAATAACCCCAGGAAATCGAAAAATTCGTTAGGCATTGTTTGTTATTTAAAAATACCTAAAAAAGAGAAAGCAATAAAATTTGGGATAAAAATACCTAAAATTGTGTTGATCTCCCTTTTTTAACATTCTGTCATGCCATTGAACTATGGGTGGTATGTAGAAGCAACTTGATGTTCAATGCAATATTCTTGTGTCAGCTTCTTGTTTATGAAATAGCTACCATCATCGGATATTAGAATATTTGGAATCTCGAACCTTGCAATGATGTGTTCTTTTAGAAATTGGCAGGTGGTGCGTTTATCAACTGCTCAAATTGGGATAGCCTCTACCCAATGACTTACATAGCTAGCAATAAGAAGAATATACTCAAAACTTAGACTATTGGGAAATGAGACCATGAAGTCAATGACATACACATCAAATACGTCTTAAATCTAAATGTACTTTAGAGCCATTGTGTCTCTCATTCCAAAGTTCCACCCATCTTTTGATAATCAATGCATCGTTTCATAAAGTCTTCTGCATCTTTGAATAGAGATGGCCACCAGAGGTCACATTGAAGAACTTTTGTTGTCGTCCATTTTCCATGGTGGTGCCCTCCTTATTCTCTATTATGGCAATGCTCTAGGATACTATGGACTTCCTATTGAGGAATGCACCTTCTCCATACACAATCTGCCCCTAACGAAACAAATAAGGATCCTCCCTTTGATAAAAATGAATATCTGACAAAAATTTGTCAAATTTCAATCTCATCCAATCTTGTGGAGTTCTCTTGGGCACAAGATAGTTCATAATATCGATAAACCAGAGGAGCGAGGTGATTGACAAAATTGCTTCATCTGGAAAGGTTTCTGTGTTTGGCAACATGTTCTACTCAAGAGTGTTGGGCTCTGGCAATCTTGATAAATGATCTACCACCACATTTTTAACTCCAAGCGACCTGCGCCATTTGAAATTCCAGAGATGGCCTAGTGGAGCATTCATGCGGTACACACAAGCTGGGGTCGTAGTCGCTGAGGTCACCATCAAGAAGCTCTCTGATAAATTCAATAATCAAACTACAAGAGAAATAGTCAATCAATGAAGTATAGATGTGGATTAAAACTTATTAGAAACCCTACAACAAAATGTTTATAGTGACAAGCAGAGTAGGGTGTCGAACTCAGGGAACAAGTTAGTGTATTAGTACTATTATTTATAAATAAATAATAATAAGTATATGTACATAATTTACTCATTAATCTATTAATGTTTTGTGGATTTTTAAATTATAAATATACTAGTTTTAAATTTTATAAATTTTTTTCCTTTTTTATAATTTTTGATTTTGACTTGTTTTTCTTTTTAATATATAATATGGGTACATAAAAGAGTATATTTATGTAATATGTATAATAAAATTGGTGTATATATAAAATATATCATAAATATAGATAAATAAAAAATAAAATAAAGATTTTATTTTTTTAGTGTTTAAAAATATATCTAAAAGTATTTTAATAATTGACAATAATATTAGTTATATTTATTTATATATTAGTATATAATATAAGGTATTATAATTATAAATATATCTATAAATAGACAAAAATTGCTAAATAAAATATTTTTATGTTTTTTTTATATTTTTCTTCTATTTTTAAGATTTCCAATTTTTTGCTACTTTTTGGCATTTTAAAATTCCAAAATATACAAAATTATGGATTAATAATTATAACAAATTATTTTGAGATTTAAAAATATAAATAGATCTGAATTTATCAAAATTAAATTTAATGTATAGTAATATGTATAAGGAAAAAATATAGGATAGAATTTTTTGAGGGATTTTTTAAAATATCTTACAAATTTTATTTCTAGATTTTATGTTTTTTATGATTTTTGGTCTATAGTTATAAAATACCATAATAAATAGTAGATAATGTTTTTTCGGTTTTTGATAAAGGTTTTATAATTGTTTATATTTTCAAGTCAAATAGGAAATAAAATGTGCTTTTTTGATTTTAAATAAATATTAAATGCATGAAGATGCAAAACAAAATATATGACGTCAATAAGCAATTAATCAGGCACATGATCCTATTTTTCCATTATTTTTGGAGTACGACTACTATCTTTAGAATAGTAAAGCACTTACAAAATAATTAAAGCTGATTGGGGTATTTATGTAAATAATAATAAAGGTGAGGGACTTTGTGCGAAAATACAAGAAAGTTTGAACTACAACTTGATTTTTTATATTATTTCGCAATTACAAAAGTCAGGGGGTTATACATGCAATTTTCCCATCTCACATGGGGGGCTACGTGAGCTGTGCTAGCAGAGGACTAAAGTACAATATAGAAAATATATAAGGTATCCTTTACAACTTTTCCTAAAGCTTTTGAACTTAATAAAATATTTTACAAATTTATTTATAAATAACAAAAGAGCAGAGGGGGTTTCATGCAATTTACCCACTTGAAACCTTTGGATCTGATCGTCATCTTTATGTCACGTGGAGGATCCTTCGGTAGTCATTACAACATTTCGCTTGAAATTGATACTTAATATTAGATCTAGAGTGTGGTTGTGATCGGATGTCTCAGACGTGCGGTGGATGAACAGATGAAGAACACATCCAAGGTTTGATTGGATCTCTGATTCCCAGTGACTCTGGCAATAGATTCATGATCCGACAGTATCGGTGGTCTTCTGGTGGGCCTCTGCACATGCAGGGCTACTCAGATGTGCTCGAGGAGACGTCGTCAAAAATCCGGGGGTGATTCTTCCTTCCCAGGACCTAGAAGAGTTCTAGATGGTTCTGTTTGCCCCAGAGGGATCGCCAACGCTCCGAACCTACACCAAAAGACTCCTCGGCTCAAGGGAAGCAACCTCAACCCTAAGATAAAGCTAGACAACAATGTGGAACGGAATGGAGATGAAGTTCCGGTGAAGGGTGATGGTGGGATCTTGATTCCTAGATCCACGATGGATCTGGGTTGAAAAATGAGGTCGAACAATGGAAAAGATGAAAGTGGATGCTGAGGGATGATCATGGAGTGGAGACACAGCTGAATCACATGTAATCTGGCAACTAACTATGAAATTGGGGCTTTATGATCATAGCTAAATTAAGTGACTAACTATGAAATAAAAGACACGAAATAAAAAGAAGATGAGCCATTTATCATAGCAAAGAAAACGGCCTCAAATCAGTCCAAAGACCAATTAAGCAGAACCGGTTGGACCTAATCTAGCGGTGGCTTGAATCTTCTCCGGCATTCCTCCTCCTCACTACAAAACACCACCGACAAATTCTTGTCACCAAGGGTAAGCTTCAATGGTGTTTTGAGTGTCTAAGATGGCTCCAAGAAGAATCAACCTCAATAATATGGAGGAGGATGAGTTTTTTAGACTAGAATGGAGCATATTTCAATAATCAATGACGTGCAGTAGAGCTAGGGTATGTTAAGATGCAGGCATGGGCGGAGGTACTGGATGTGTGAGGATCAGAGAATGGTGAGGATGATGGAGAGGATGGTGTGGTTAGTGGATTAAAAATCAAAGAAAATGGGGTTTCGAGGTCTAACATGGGAGGCTAGGGTTGGCAGGATAGTTGACTGCCCGATCAACAAAAGAACGCCATGGTTGATTGATTAATCCATGATTCTCACTCTTTATTCTTTTATTTTAGATATTTATCTTGACAAATCATCATTTAAATAGGTGTAAAGACAATAAGTTAGAATTCAACATGCATTTGTTAATATTGCATAATTAGCATGTATTTGTGCAAACAAACAGAGTGATACGAACCCCAAGAGAAGGTCAAGCCTTGACCTGATCGTCAAATGAAATAAGTAGAAAAAGATAGGGCCTACTCTATATTGTACATATTACCTATGTACATAAATAATTATTTTTGATAAAATAAAAATAAAATATTCTTTTTACCTCCTTTTCATAGTCCTATCAATAAAACAAAACCAAAATAAAATTTAGAAAAATAAAAATAAAATCCTTTCCCATTTGTACAAAATACATCTATATATATGTTTCACTCCCTATTTATTTTATACATGTAAATAAATCACAAAAATAAAATAAAATTTATTTTTTATCCCTTAACACATGTGGAAAATAAATAAAATACAAAATTGGGGTATTTATGTAAAAATAATAAAATAAAAATAATTACACAAAATACATAAGTATATTATACTTGTATATAGAACTATATATTGTGTATACATTAATTTATTTTTCATAAAAATTATTAAAAAGCACAGAAAAATAGTTTGAAAAATATTAAACATTTTTTATTTTATATACTTTTAATTTGAAGTCATTTACTTTTTTATCGATTTTGTAAATATTTTGCAAAATCAGATTTTCCGATTGGTCCAGTTCGGGTGTTGACCTCCCGTCAACATCTCCCCCTTCTCGGGTCAGACTCGGATTGTGTTCGCTGGACTCGTTTCTCGATTTTCTACAGCTCACCTTCGAGCTTTGTTTGCCTCAAAATTTAGACCCGATAAACCTTGTTCATCTGTCATCTTCACGGGTCCCTTCGATGATCCAGATCACTCTCAGATTTTACGCTTTTCATCAATACTTCTAGACCCTGGAGCATCCTATATAGTATCTCCTCCGCCTACCTAGAGCCCTAGCGCGTTCCTCGCCTTTTCTTCCACCCCTAGGCACCTTTGATTGAGTGACAGCTACCGGAGACCATCCTTGGAGAGGAATTTGGTCATGTGGTTCACGCAACTCACTTACATGGTCAGAGCTCTGCCGCGTCTAGCCTTCCAATCTTCCACAGCTTGGTCGAGGCCATAACCCAGCCCACCATCTTCGCCTGGAGCTCAAGAACTCATTCCAACCTTCAGGTATCCATTTTCGCTTCCGCATTTCATCTGTCCATTCGATTTATTCCATCCAGCATTGTCGCACATTCAATGGCTCCTACCAGCTGGTCAAAGCCCTGTTACCCGCACCCATCCTTATCGATCGAACCTACTCGTCACCCTCCATCTCGCACCGCAGCCTGATCATCCTCAGGCTCGACCATTAGGTCAACATTGAGGCTAGGATCTCCCTCTGCCACCATCCCCGGAGATTGACCTTCACTCCCCTTCGCTTATTTCACCTCTAGCTTCAATAATGTGGATCAGAGCTTCGCCCTGAGTCCCTCTACCCTTTGCAGGTACCCGTGCGCAAGAGGAGCATCATTTGGAGTCCCTCCTGCTCAAGCGAAGCAGCTACAGGCGAAGCAATCCCATTTCAGTCATCTGATCGTTGCTTTCTTCATCGGAGACCACCACCAGAAGTAGAGCACATCCACGACCGTGTTGAGCTCCTCCGCTCCTCCATCAGAGCGCTGGATATCTATCCTCGCTCGATTGAAGGTCAGCCCCAACGAGTTCTTCCAGGACCCTCTTCCATCTTTGAATAGAAACTTTTGGGTATTTGCAGTTATATCCATGTGTGTGGTTTATTAACCATGTGTGTGAATTAATTGGACAAATTGCAGGTTTATCCCTGAACATTTTATGTCTATTATTATTTGGCCCAGAAACTTTCAAATAATCGCTAGTAAGTCCATGTATTCTGTATGTGTTGTTTTGAACCATCTAATAACTAAATCAACTCTAAAAATTCCATAAAAAAATATAGTTAGCTTCTGCTAAAATGTAATATTTATGGTAATTTTTGTGAATTAATTTAGTTTTATTTGATATTTTTGAAAAATGAAAAATATCGAAAAATTATTTTGTCTATTTTACAAAATACATAAAAAATCTAAAAATAATATAAAAATATATATAAAAATTTCTGTATGTGTGTGTTTTTATAAGCTTTTATTTAGTAACATTTTTGTTTGAAATCCATTATAAAAACCCTAAAAATTAAAAACTCTAAAAAACTCAAAAAAATCATTAAAAATTTTAGAAAATTCAAAAAATTAAGATTTCAGTTGCTGTAGATAGATATTTTTATTTATTGTTTTCATAAAAATCATCTCTAGGACATCAAGGCATTTTTACTATTTTAAACTTGCCTTTTAATCCAGGTTGTACATTGTTTCATTGTTTTGTTCTTGTTTCATTTTTATAAAATCATATAAAAATTGGAAAAATCCCATAAAATCATCAAAAACATTTGAATATTTGAAACACAAAAATATTTTTATTTCCTGTTTGTGAGCATTTTTTATCTTAATAAAAATTATTAAAACTAGTTTTTAGCGTTGCTTATGTATTTGTTTCCTTATTTTGAAAATATAAAAAAATTACAAATGAAAAATCACAAAGATATGCCTTTTATTTTCTGATTAGGACTACCTCGTAGGGTTCACTCGTGCTCCTTATGTTCGACCATGGTCACTATATGTGGTTAAATAAATAGTGGATACCACTAATATTGATCTTGTGCTTAATTGTTTTATTTTGAGTGGTTTCTAGTTTTCTTGTTGATTATGCTTCGTGATTCGGGTCGCAACGACCTTTGATATTCCTTAACCTAAGTGGCAAAGCATGTCACCAGAATGGTGTCATTGATGAGGAGCACGGCTTAGTAGTCTTTTCAGATTTTTTTTTATATATATTTTTATCTCTATCTTATAATTGTTCTCTGACGTTCTTCTGCTTTGATCTTTGTACGAGGGACCGTCTGAGGACGTTGTAGCTTTCTATTGAAGTAACCGTACCCGAGGAGGAGTAGGAGGATAGGAGGAAATTAGTTATATTAGATAGAGTAGAGTATCTTAGTTATTTTCCAGCACATTCTATCATTATTGTAATAATACAGGGATACTCGAATACTTTCTTAGACACTTGGCTTATCGAGGTCTATTTCGCCGAGCACCGGTGTGCTCGGGGGGACCTTACCGCGGTTTTCACCGATTTTGATTTTATCGCATTTTATTTCCTTTGATTCTCGAATAATTTGGCCCTTAGATTTAGGAATTTCTTTGATTGTGACGTAAATAATTAAGGCCTAATCCCTAATATATTGCTTGCACCTATAGATTCGTAATTGGACCTTATTAATAACTCATAATAAAAAAGTTAGTTTAATTAGACTCGAGTCCACGTGTTGTGAGGAACAACATACAACGCTAGTAGGACCCATTGTGGTGGGCACTGAGTGGTTCCTAAGATTGGACTCGGTGCTTGATCTGGTAAGCTAGCTACTATTCTTTGCGCTTAGAAATTGCTCATATAAGGATGTTTTCTTCTTGCATCATTTAGATTAGTTTAAATTTTATCTTTAAATTTATGCACAAATCACCCTGCATGTAGAGGGATGATGACAGGTACGTATTTCTGACTTTGCATGCATCATAGTGTTTGATCGCGCACCAGCTTTTGCAACTTCTCCCCCTGTTTTTGGACTTAAAAAATCAAGAGATCAAAAAATTTATTAGGCGTTCGCTTGCTTATTGAAAAATACCATAAAAAGAGATAAACATAAAATTGGGACTGCTAAACAAACTTGATCCTAAAAGACACCTCACCTAAATTTTTGTCTTGGGAGAGTCATCCCCTCATTATTTGGTTTGCTTACGTGAGAGAGTGGCCCGCACACTAGGCTAGAGCCACACCTGAACTCTCATTGGACTACTGGTCTAGGGTTTAGTCGTTCTTCAATGAGGATCGCTCTGGTTTCCGGTAAATTGGGTCGTGATATCCTTAGCTGAGCAAGTTAATCGGGTAGCCGGTAAACGGTCCACAAATTATACTGGCCGGGAAAGATCTAGCTTTGGGATTGAGCTAGTATCTTGGGAGCCTCGGGTACCTAACAGCTTGCTTAATTGCCATGCTAGACTGAACTATCATCTAAATCAAATTAACAAGATAAACGACCGAACCCTTATGGTCATCAGTTATGCATTGTGTAGGTGAATTGGGGATTTGACTGCTGATCTTGTTTGTTTCCAGATTCCATCCACATTTATGCTACATCACAATGATGGGTCGGAGGTCCTTTAGGTTGCCATTGGTAGCACCACTTTCGAGCACTCCACCCCATTCATCTAGGAAGGTTCTGGAGAATTTGCACCAGCTCTCGAAACCCGAGTTCGATTCCACCTTGTTCTTCCTTGACCACCCTTCTTCCAGTCCCGAGGTGCCCAAGCAGAGGCCAGCATATATATTTGTTCATTTGATGCCACCTAAGTTCGAGTCTTTTGCCTTTGCAAAGACCCGTGAGATGTCCAGCTGTGAAGACTGCACTGATGGATAGCCAGGGTTCGACTTATGTTTTAGATCACGACGCCATCAACAATACACTTCTAGCCTCCCTGGAGATGATGCAGAGACAGATTATAGATCAAGGAGCCTTCATGGTAGAGGTGCATCGAGAGATGGCACAAATGCGAGCTGACAGAGGAGAGCCACACCGAGCAGTCGGTGGAGATATTCCCGTAGGTAGGGGAGGAGAGGGAGACCAACTAGAAGAGCCAGCCAGGAAACCACAACCAATGAACAGTTGCACAACCGTGGTGCAACTCTTACACATCGTTGGATCCAGCTTTCGATGATTCTGGGGGACTTCAAGCTCCCTCCCCAGACCATTCAGCTCTTGCCCAAGTTCCATGAGCTTGCCACCGAGGAGCCGCATCTACACTTGCAGGAGTTCGAGATGATCTGCAACACTGTCCATGACAGATATGTAGTCGAAGATACCATCAAGATGATGGAAATCCCTTTCTCCCTTGTAGACAGAGCAGTCTATTGGTTGAAGCATTTAGGGAGATATGTCACTTTGTGGGAGCAGCTCCAGACAGAGTATTTGAACAAGTACTACCCACTCGGCCAGACGAATGCAGCGTGAGCTCTGATCAATAATTTCTCTATGATCCCCAATGAACAGTTCCATGAGCTGTGGGATCAATTCTGTGAGCTCATTGACTGGTGTCCACATCACGCCATCTCCAAGCCCAATCTAGTACAGAGATTCTTTGTGGGATGGCACCAGAGCTGCAGGAGCTAGTGAATGCTTCTTGTGGGGGTTCTAATTTTGCCAAAGACAAAGAGCAGGTCTAGGCCATTTATAAGGAGATGATCGAGAATTACACAATGATGTCCCAAACCTGACTCTACACTCAGGGGAAGCCCTCACTCCATGTTGTGTCCTATCAGAGGATAACACGAGTTGATGCAGGTCCATCCACCTCTTCAGCAGCCGCAGCACAGGCAGAGTCGTCGGGTGCTGATATGGGCATCATCAATGAGAAGCTAGAACGTATCGAGATCATCGAGAAGAAGCAGTGCCAGGGCATGACTCAGATAGATCAGTTGGCACAGACCTTGAGTGACCTGAAGAGCCAGATCATGTGTCTCTAGGAGGCATAGATGGCTTCTCAACCCCGTCTCAAGCCATGGATGATCCTAGCAATAACGGCCTATCCCAGCCCTTTGCCCAGTACAAATAGGTCCATCACATCCAGGTAGAGCTGGTCCAGCAGTTGCAGCATCAGTACTCTCAGTCACTGCCATCTCAGGACACTCAGATGGTAGTTGATGAATCCCCATTCATCACTCTGTATTCTTTTATCTTAGCTAAATATCTTGGAAAAACATCATGTATATAGTTGTAAATACAATAACTTATCAATAAGCATGCATTTGTTAATATTCAACAGTTAGCATGTATTTGTGGAAAAATAAAAGAATAAAGAATAAAAGAAAAGGAAGGAAATATTTAGGATAAATATTGAGTGACCTGCACCCAAGAGAAGGTCCAGCATGGGCCTGATCGCCAAATAAAATAATTAGGGAGAGATAGGGCCACTCTATCTTGTACAAATTTACCACCCATATGTATATTATTTATTTTTTTACAAAAATAAAAATAAAAATGTGTTCTTAATCCCTAAGTATATACTTCTAAAAATAAAACAAAAAATATAAAAATTAAATAAAAACAAAATAAAATTCTCTCTCACCTTGTATATAATACATGTATGTATGTACTATTACCTATTTATTTTATACTTGTACAGAACCAATAAAAATAAAATAAAAATCATTTTATACTACAAATATTATGTGGTAAATAAATAAAATATAAAATTGGGGTATTTATGCAAAAATAAAAAATAAAAATCATTGTGCAAAATACATAGGTATTTTATACCTATATATAATATAATATACTGTATATAGATTAAATTATTTTTCATAAAAATAAATATAAATCACAGAAAATAATTTGAAAAATAATAAATATTTTTCATGTTGAACACTTTTAAATTTAAAATCATTTGATATTTTTTTATTTATTTTACAATTATTTTTTGACCTGCTATTTTCTGATTGGTCCAGGAGGGATATTGAACTCGATCAACTACCCCTCCCGGACCTTCCCTTGTGTGAATCTGGGTTTTCACTCTCATTTCTCCGAGTTTTATCATCTAGATCTGGAAACCTCTTGCCCCGATTTTGGTGCCCGCATCACCCAGTGGATCAGTGACCCTCGCGGATCCCTAGGGAGAATCGGGTCGACCTCAGTTCGCGCGCTTGCCCCGATTCTTCAGAGCTTCCTGGAACGCGCTATATATTCTTCCATCGCCTCCCCTGCTCACCAGTGTATGCCTCACCCTTCTTTGATACCCTAGATAGCTCTGCCTTTGTGACAGCAACTAGAGGGACCCTTTGGTCATCGGAGAAGAGTCGTGTTGCCGTACTCCCCACTCGTGGTCGGATTGCCGCTGGAACGAGCCTCCTTCGCCTGCCGCAGCGAGGTTGAGGCAAAGACCACCACCGACAGCACCCCCTGGAGCTCAGGATTCCACTAGGACCTTCAGGTATCTATCCCGTAGTCCTTAGATCTCGTATCTGTTAAATCTTTAGTTTATCTTCCACTGTACTTCCGCCAGCTCCGGACCAGCTGGTCGGAGCTTCATTAGCCACTCCCATCCGTTCCGATCGACGACCCAGCTTATCATCCACCTTCTGACATAATCTAACCATCCGAATCTTGTCTATCCGAGCCAATATTAGGCCCTAGGTCTCTTCCCTCGCTTCGTCGAAGACCCCCCTTCTCATTCACCGATGCTTCCCTTGTTTTTTATTCAATAACCCTGACTGGAGCCTTGCTCCGAGTCTAAGCTTTACCCTGCATGTTTTAGAGCGCGTGGAGACACCTGATATTGCCTTGGACCACCTTCGCCGGAGCTCTCCTAGGTACCACCCACCGTCACGGAGATCTGAATGTCGGCGAGCTCATCCGACCCGTTCACTCGATGCGGAGAGCCCCACGATTCGTTTGCCGCCTGTCAATCGCTCATCGGAGCGCCGGATCATCACCGGTGCTCTGGTGGAAGTCGCCCAGGAGGAGTTCTTCCAGAGCCCCTTTCCATCGTCGGATTACGCCCCTCACCCAGATGCCATTGCAGTCGTTCAGTGCCTGCAGCTGTCAGGCCGTTAGATCTGACATCTAACGGCCCCTGTACCGCCCACGTCCGCACCCTCTGACGACCGTTAGATCTGACAGCTTCCATCACCAGAGCTGCACGCCCTCTCTCACTCAGAGCATGCCACCTGTCCACACCATGCGCAGCGCACGTGTTACATGGGTAAATTGCTCAGCCCACCTTGCGTTTCTTTTATTTATCTTTTAATCTGTAAAATAAAAGTATACGGTATGACAATTTGCACTTTAGCACTTGCAATTTTCCATATTTATTTTTCAGTCATGTTTGTGTGGACTCACGTGCATCGTCAAGTGAGGTTCTGATGTATTTGCATTAATTGTCTTGGACTTATTCTCTATTATGAAATGAATGTTAAATTTAGTATTTGTAAATATACCCTTGTGCATACTGAATTGTGAACATGTGCTGAAATTTGTGGAGAAATTGCAATTTGGGTCCTATAGTCTTTACGTGTGTTATTATTTAACCACTGAAACTTATTTTCTTTGCATATTAGTCCCTATGTATTGTGCCTTTTGTTTTAATTTAATAAATAGCAAATATCGTACAAAAATCACAAAATTTTGACACATCGCTCTTGCAATGGAGTAGGAATTTATGTGATTTTTTGTTTCATTTTGCCATTGTTTAGTATTTTTAAAATTCAATAACCCAAAATATTATCACTATCTATTTTAAAAATCAAATAAAAATACTAAAAAGTCTTAAAAATTCTAAAAAAATCCCTGTTTGTGTGTTTTTGTGGTGTTTTAGCTTCTATCAAGTTTCATCTCATTCTCATTTATAAAACTTAAAAAAATTGAAAAATACTAAAAACCTTAGAAAAATATTAAAAATTCATAAAAATTCAAAAAATGTGTTTTCTTCTTCTGTAGTCAGATTTTTACTTTAGTTTAAATAAAATTGCTTCTCGAATTTTATAGGCATTTTAAGTATTTTTAACTTGCCTTTAGATTCCAGCTGTACACTATTTGTTTTTTTGGCCTTGTTTGATTTTTAGAAAATTATTTAAAAATCAGAAAAATCACATAAAATCCATAAAAACATTTTGAATATTTTGAAAACCAAAAATATTTTTATTTTGAATTTGAGTAGTTTTGGGCTCTTAAATAATTTGTTGAGTGTTGAATTGTGTTTCCCTTTCAGCCTTTTTCTTATATTAAAACCATAAAAAATGAAAAATTAAAAACCACCATTTCTTTGCTTTTTGGATTCTCGACTACTTCGTAGCTTTCGCATTTTGTGCTCCTTTTTGTTCGACCATGGTAGCTATACTAGGTAAAAATAAATAGCAAGACCGCTTGCCACATTGATTGTTTGATTTTTAGTTTGGTGGTCTCTCTTTTTCTTGATTGACTTAGCTTCGTTATTCGGGTCGCAACGACCTTGATTATTACTTAACCTGAGTAGCGAGATTTTGGGGTCAACAGTAGTGTATCATCCACTGGTAGTTCTCCCTCCATCTCCATACGAGCAGGAGCCGTTGAAGGAAGTCAACGGGATTTGGTATGACCGACAACAGCCCGAGATCCGTCGAGACCATCTCAGATTCAAGTGGTCGAGTAGAGGTAGCTCATCCCAACAGCAGCCTCCAGCTCAGGGTGGCCAGTTCAGCCTGCAACAGCATCCCCAGTTCTCCCACCAGCCACAGCAGCAGTAGCAGTCATGTACCAGCAGGGACAACAATGGATGCAGCACTAACAGTATTCTCAGCCTCCCCCTCATCAGTTTCAGCATCCGCCTCCCTTTCTACAAGGCAACCCGTCCGGTTCTCATGGGCTTGCCTATGAGAATCCAGCTCTTGATGATCTTGCCTGCCTACTTGAAGACCAGCAGGCATCCTTTAGGCAGGAGATGGATGAGTTCTATCAAGAGATGAGGGAGATCATCAAAAGAAAGGTTGCCATACCTGCTCAGATCAAGAATGACCCTAATAACCAAAAGAGAAAATATGAGCTGGTACAGTTCATAGAGACCACCACTCATAGTGATTTATTAGGTGACATTGCTACATGCACAATTGATGCTGATTTTGTGTCACTTAGGAGCGGTAGGATGCCAGCCGACGGTGCCTCGTCTGAGTGACGACACCACGAGGATTCAGGAGCGCCAGATGAGGAAGGTAGCGGTACTGATGCTGCTAATAATGATGGTGCTGAAGCCACCAAGGACGTTGATCCAGTCGACGGTACTGAGGCCATCGTTTCTCCAGCTGCAGAGGGTGGTACTGATGCCACCAGATTCCCAGATGTTGAACCTGAGTGCGGTGTTGATGCCTCAACACCTGATGATGTGGGTGATACTGAGGCCACCTCTTCCATACCAGTTGTGTTTTCTCTAGTTTATGTACCCCGAGACTATATGAAAAACACCCAAAAAATAGTAAAGGAAAAGTTTCTTCATCTTCGAATCCATATGTGATGACTGATGATACTTGTATGGATTCCATGCCTTCTCAACAACATGAACCTCTTCCTAGATCTCTATCTAAGGAGGGCCCTGCCATCCCATTCCCTCAAGTACTCTGCTTAACGAAAGGGAATAAAAAAGAAAATACAAAAAAGGATCAGCAATTAGAGTTCAGCGAGTAGATGATTGATAAATTCCATATCCAGCTGACACTACAGGAGGCACTTGAGCACATCCTCTCTCCTCCAAATAGAACTTGAGAGAGAAGACCACTATCCGCAGGAAGAAGAGGAACCATCAAGCAGAGAACCATGTGTTGACCCGTGCTACCTGCTTCGCTATTCAGAACCGACTGCCAGCCAAGAGGCCAGATATAAGAGCTCCCTATGTTAGATGCCACATTCATGAGCAGAGATTCGATCATACTCTATTAAACAATGGCTCTTCTATCAACCTCCTTCTGGTATCTTTACTCGACCAATTCGAGTTCATCTCTCTTTGACAGAGAAGGACAATCCCTCAGTTTGCCGATAGATCTGTCGAGAGGCCAAAGGGTTTGTTAAAGGGCGTATTCGTCACAATTCAGGGGCCTAAATTCCCCGTGGACTTCATTGTGTTGGACATGGAGATCCCTGAATCTGTGACCATTCTAGGACGTCCATTCTTGGCCACAGCCAAGGAGGTATCCAACCATGACAGTGGAAGGTGTACCTTTCGCGTCGAGGATGAGAGTATACAAATAGAGATGATTGACGAGACTAGAGCATGAAAACTCAGCTTGCTCAGAGAAGTTCAGCGATGCAGAGTAGACGATAGAGGCAGAGCGAGACCTACACCAAGAGTGTGACTTTCGTGATCACTAACAATGAAATTGCTTGCTCCAATCCCCGTTTTACAAGTCCTCCTCTCACCTTCAGATACTGCAAATCCACAGTTTCCAGTAGAGGAGAGTTCGGAGAGCACACTCTTGGCCAAGGACATTTTTGAGGTCGACGATAGCATTCAGGACAGCGAAGCACATTTTATATCATGTGATTCTGATTCAAATCCCTCAAATTCAGACATAGATTGGTTAGAAGTCGATGATTTATTAGCTTGTCTGATTTCCACAGAGCTCGCAGCTAGGGTGGAGACCGTACTAGTATGGAGTACAAATACACCAGCAGGGCCATCTTCACCAGTTTTGCATGATCGATGAGAGTTCTCTCATTCATATATGGTTGCCTTCACTCAAACCTTTCAGAGGCTAGATTTTCTAGCTCCCAGTTTCCCATAATTGAAGTCTTTGCCACAGTTGCTGAAGTATAGATTCCTTGGGGGTGAGCATGAGATGTACCCAGTCATTATCTTAGCAGATTTGACTAGAGAGCAAGAAACTCGATTGACGGAGGTTCTTGAAAGGAACTGCAAGGTGATAGATGGAGTGTAGATGATATCTAGGGGATAAGTACGGTCCTGTGCTCCCACCATATCCTATCTTGATGAGGACGCCAAGTCATCGTGTGAGTTCCCGCGGCGGCTGAACCCAAATCTTTGAGAGATGGTCATGAAGGAAATATTGAAATGGTGGAGCATCGATTTTTATCTACCCCATCTCCAACTCCAAGTGGGTTAGTCCATTGCATGTGGTGCCCAAGAAGACGGGCAACTCCACAATTGTGAGTGAGTCCATAGAGGAGATAGCTACCCGGGTACCCACTTCTTAGAGGGTTTGTATGGACTATAGACGATTGAATCGGGCCACCAAGGAGGATCATTTCCCGCTACCTTTTATTAAACAGATTATATAAAGGCTAGCTGGGGAAGAGTCACTACTGCTTTCTTGACGGGTACTATGGTTACAATCAGGTTGCCATAGAGCCGGAGGACCAGGACAAAACGAAATTCACATGTCCGTTTGGGACTTATGCTTTCAGAGGGTGCCCTTTGGTCTATGCAACGCAATGGCGACATTCCAAAGGCGCATGTTGTCAATATCCTCGGACATGGTGGGTGACTGTTTATAGGTCTTCATGGATGACTCTTCGATCTACAACGATGGGTTTGATGCTTTTCTTGATTGCCTAGACCACGTTCTTCAGCACTGCATAGAGGTCCATCTTGTTTTATCTTGGGAGAAGAGTCACTTCATGGTTACTCAGGGGACGGTGCTTGGTCATATCATCTCCAACAGGGACATGGAGGTTGATCCGACCAAGGTGGATATCATCTGGAAACTCAATCCACCGTCCAACTTGAGGTAGTTACGGTCTTTTATGGGGCATGTCGAGTTCTACCGACGTTTTATTTACGACTTCAGCAGGATTTCTCGACCGTTGACTGACCTACTGATGAAAGACACCGAGTTCATTGGAGAGGATAAGTTTCTTGTGTCATTGAAGACTCTCAGGAGCTTAGTTGTTGAGGCTCCTGTCCTTCAACTGCCTGATTGGTCTCTCCCATTCGAGATCATGATGGATGCCTCCGATTTTTCCATAGGGTTCATGCTGGGACAAAGGAGGGATGGAGCACCATTTTTCATTCACTACGCTAGCAGTACATTGTATGTCGCTCAGTGGAACTATACTGTCACAGGAGAAAGAGATGCTAGCTATAGTTTTTACCTTGGGTAAATTCAGATCGTATATTCTTGGATCCAAAATAACTATCTTTACTGACGATACCGACATCAGGTACCTTATGGCTAATATGGATGCCAAAGCTCGATGACTAGCTGGATCCTTCTACTCCAGGAGTTTGATATTGAGATAAAGGATAAACTTGGAGTCAAGAATGA